>CM036558.1:11937500-13137500 GCA_020745775.1 Theristicus caerulescens | reverse complement strand
TTTAATAACTCAATAATCAGATACATGCATAGACTTTCTAATTGCTTCTACAAGTTCCTCTGGTGTCTAATATTGTACTAAGCCATGGTAGTAGGATTTCAGTTACTTATGCAAAAATCACATCTGCAACCGATAGAAATATTTATCAGTGTATTCACTAAAATGAAAAAGCATTGAAGCAAGTAATAACATTTAAAACAAATAGGAAAGCACAAATGAAAATGAAGCATCTGAATAATTACACAATATGTAGCGCAGAATAAATGATATCAAAATTCCACTTCTGTTTCAAATCAATAATGCTGAAATGTGACAGGAATTTGAGGATAGTGTGTAAGTAAAAATTTAATCCAGTCAAAATATCTTTGCAACATACTCATAGACAATCAAAGATTTGCAATTGTTTCTTAATGAAAAGCAATTGGTTTCTGGAAATGATTAGCTTATTTTATAGCCACAATCAAAGAACATATGGCACTAGACAAGAGTCCTGTCCCCAAGTTCAGCATTTTAATTTAGAGAGTAAAGAGAAACAGTGTATTGTAATATTTTGCAATCACTTCTCAGTCAGGTTTCATTGTGTGTGTGTGTGGTGATACAATCCTAAAGGATTTTTGATAAAAACACAGAAAAAATAAATTAAACGATGTAGAATAAAGCAGATCTGCAATGGCCAGTGCACAGCAACATAATGGTAAAACAGGAAGAATAACTACTGAGAACAGTCCTAAAAGAAAGCTGTTCTGTTCCTAAGATAGCATGCTAAAAATGAATGTTGGTGTCCCATCACCTGAAAATACCTGAGACAAACTAAAAGAGAGGTTGGAATGCACTTCTGTGTTAAATGTTTTATAGTTCCTGAAAAACATAGAATGTCATCACCTCACACATTATGTCCTAATGTATAAAGCTGTATTTCCTGCTGACATCAGTTATGATAATTCCCCTAAAGTCAGCATAAACCCCAAGAGAGAAAAATTCCAATTAGTTTACTATAAATACTGACTACTTTATTGTCTTGACTTTCTTTCTTTTTTTTGTTGTTTGTTTGTTAAGTTTTACCTTCTTCAGGAGGATATGGAAATAGCAAAAGGAGAGAGAAACTTTTCAGAAGCAAAGAATCTTTATCTCTGAGAAAGCAGCAGCGAAATATTAAAAAGAGAATAAATTTAGATACAGAGATGCAGCGTTTAATTTATGTGAGCACACTGGAAATGAGCTTCTCTAGATAATTTAAGAAAGGAAGATTCATATAAGCCCAAGGATAAGTAGGTCTTACAGATACCATTTGTCCAGTCATAGCTGAGATACAGGCCCTGCAACTTGCTGCTACAACACCATATGACCATGTGGAATAAGCAACTCTTTTGAATGCTTACCAGGGTTTTTTTCTTTTCTAAACCATTTTAAAAATCACGATTGGAAGCAAGACAATGAGTAAACAGCATGAATGTATATTTCAGAAGTAACTCTGCAGCAAATATTTCCCTGGGAGAACACAGTAATGGCATGCTATTGCTGAGGGTTTATGAATGTATAGAATGTATACATAGGAAACACACAGGCAGGGTTCCCTTCAAGAAGAGGTAGGTTTTTTAATTATTTATGTCTAGCTTGTCTTCTTGAATTCATCTTTAATTCTCTTTCAAAGCCCTACCCTGCAATTATTATTACTTATGCTGTCCCTGTCAAGCTGAAACCCACTCAGCTGGAAAAAAAAAAAAAAAAAATCCTTCAAAGTACTGTATCTTAACTTCAAATCTCACTCCAACTCTCATGGTCTAATTTTTTCTTCTTCATGAAAAACTGTCAAAGCTCATGACTGGTAGAACCTGAGACAAGGCTATAGAATCCATATAGTCATATAGTTGCTCAGAAGGCCAAACTAAAGGATTGTATTCAGGAAAATGATATATCAAAGACTGTTTTTATATTGGCGATACAAGCAATATTGTCAGGATACTATAACCTAGCTGCTACTGCACATTCCCTGAAGTGTGGCAGTTATCCATAAACATATTTTTATTCCTTTATGAGTTAACACAAATTACTACAATTTATTTGTCTGCAGACTATGTTGAATGACTTCATTTTTACTGTGGGCTCAAAATGTTCATTTGGAAATCTACTTTGGCTCAGTTAATGCAAGATTAGTTGTTATGCATCAAAACTTAATCATATCACTTATTCCAGAAGGCAACACTTTCAGAATGAACATTCAAGTATCTTCCAGGTGACTCAGCTTGAGCCTCTGTACTACTAAACTGCTGATTTACTGTGGTATAAGCAGGGTACAGGAAGTTCAGGGAGTTTGCAATGATCTTTTAAAATGTGTACGGGCTGAGTGTGCCTCTTTTTCAAAGAAGCCAAATATGGCAACACAGTGGTAATATGGTGATTAGTTATACCTTTCTATTTTACAGTAATGAATTATGAAGGCCATTTATTTAACAAGCTCCTTTTGAAGCTTTTGTACATGATTGCAAATGACATGTGTGACGTCCAGCAGTCCTTTCTTTTGCATAATGGTCACAGATTATACTAAGGAAGAGTAACATGGAGGTAAAGTGACAGCTCCAGTCACTTAATGAGAAGTTTATTAAGAAACTAGGACTGATTATCAGTTGCAAATTAACCATAATGTGAGTAATCAGCAGACATGTCACATTGGTGCAAGAAAAATGATAAACAGAAGAATGTTCATCCCTATGCTAATCAAAAAGTACCTACAGCTCATTACAGAATGTCATTTGCAACAACCTAGAAATGCAGGGTTTGGGAAATGTGTTTTTGGAAAATATATTTGGCAATATTACCACACATACCTTTAGACTGTATTTAATATGCCGAAAGAATGTAATTTTTATAGAGATTCAATGGATTATATTAATGATAAAAGCTATTCTTGCAATAGATAAAAGCTTGATTGGATTTTTGGACCTCTAGACTAAACAATGTTTTTGAAGCAGCAGGAAACCAAATTATGTTGTTTTAAATGCATTATTTTGCCAGTTCCATGAAAACAATTGTAAAATGTATACAAAATATTTGGGGGAAGGATGCTGGTTTTTTGAAATTTGCCTACTTTAGATCACTTTTATTTAGTCACTAATGAAATTAAAATAACAGAATAGTATGGCACAACCTATCATTGTTAAACCTCTATTCCACTTTATCCCATTCTTCTGTCTATAGCTATGTCTTTATCAGTCTTTCCCTCAATGTTTGTTCTAAAGACAAAATCAGTGACTGAATCCTGGATTTTGTTACAGAAGTTTCTGAGTTAGATTTTTTCCATGTAGGTATTGTGTTATTTGGAAATATTTTTCAGTTTCTGTATTTCAGAGTTTGATAGGGAATAATTAACTATGTGTCCAGTACCCTTGTACCAGCCTCTCTGTACCTGCCATCTAAAATGAAATAACAGATTTCCTGAGTGTTCTTTTAAGCTTGGCATCACTAAATCACCTCAATAGTTTTTCAGAGCTGAGCCCTGTAGACATGTTTCTGCATTGACTTATTTCAAATAGCATAATTATTTCAAGACCTGCCCAGGATTTCCATTGCTATCTTTGGTAACAAGAGAAGGCAAGTCTCAATGCTTTACAGTAAAGGGCTAGATAAATTTCTTTAAATTCAACAGGAATTTAAATTTCTTTTTTTTGACTAAAATTAAATTGAGATGAGACTCCTAAACCTACCTTCTTATAATTATTTCCTGGGGGGGAGGGGGCTTATATTTTTTTTAAACCCTGTTTTCACCCTTTGATTAATTAAAAAAAAAAAAGGTTTTCTTCAGATTGTAAAATTGTCAGGTTATAGCTATCAGAACCAGGGTGCAGATTGTTCCTGAGAATACAAAAAAATATGTGATGAGTCCTAGTGTTCTGAATGCATCTTTTGGGTGGGAAATACTACTGGAAAAATGAACTTTTCTTCTGAAATGACAGCTGTTTGACAAAAAAATGTCAGAATAATCATTTTTCCCCATTGAGGCCAGATGTTTCTATAGAACACTTACAAAATAAATTTTTAATCTATGAAACAATTTGTCCATGCATATTTCATCCCATTCTAGGCCCAAATCTGCTCATTTTAGTCAGTTTTCATCTTTATGAAGCTTAATAGCATTCAACAGACCCAGTATGTGACTTGTATGTGGGACAGCTCATTCTTACAAAACAGATGTGAGAATCTCCAGTGAGTGGAGATCTGATAAGCAGAAAAACATGCAGTTGGCCCTAGGCAGAAAAACCAGCCAGATACTTCAGTTGTAACACCATGAAATATTTACTGGTTTTAGTTCTATGATGTCTTAATGAAGTAACTCGATTTTAATTGTTGCAAGGTTTTCATTTCATGATTCTCTTATGCATCAGGGATTCACATTTTTTCTCAGCTACTTTTACACTTCTGTAAGTGTCAGCGACTCACAGACACCTTTGGTGAATCAACAAGTATCATGATGTGCTACCTTGATCCCGAGTTCACAGGAAAGCAAGAAAGCAGAAGACAGAAGCTGGGGCACATAACCCACAGGGAGCTCATAGCCTATGGGCAAAGCTGTAAACTGTGGGGAAACTGAAAGAGCCAAAGGAACAAGGAGAGAGTAGCGCTGGGAGTATTGCAGAAGTCACAACTCCTCCCTTCCAAAGCATTGAGCAACTTTAGTATCTGTTTCAATGTGACAAAATTTAGTGGTTTACAAATTGTAATATCAAATTTATGGTGATAAAATGGCCTAACACAGTGTAGAGCTTTGTGTACCAAAAGCTAAGGAGGAATTGGAATGTGGTTTCCCTTTAAAGCCTTTTAAAGTGTATTATTTCCACTGTCCATAAACAAGCCAGTGCTACAGGCTCTTGTACACAGGTGGGAGAGAAACCTTGAATTCTCATTCTATCTGGTACCCATCCTATCAGAGGCAAGTCCCAGCTACACAAATGGGATCCTTTGTGCTCTCCCCCTTCATTATGAACATTTTCAAAAGACAAAGTGAATATGAGCATTATGAATAACGTAAAACCAACAGCACTAATGTTAGAAGCCAATATTTCCTCCATGTCACACAACGATAGACAGAGTCCCAGTTTAAATGGTAGATCTGTGAAGGCTAAAAATGTCATATGACACAGATGCTGATGCCACACCAACAAGAACTAATAATGTTTGTGGCAAAGTCCTTCTAAGTCTCCTAGTATTTCTGCAAACTGGCATAATCTGGATGGCATGCCACGAGAAAACAGAATTGTTCTAGTCAGTGACCTTAATGAGATGTCAAAGGGTTAATAAGAAAATTAATTTATCCTTTTAAGCTCAAGAAGTAATTAAAGTCTAAGGGAAATCTGTGTCATAATTGAAAATGAGTAATGAGCAAGTGGGATGTGAAGGAAAAATGAGTTTCGTAATTAAGACAGGAAGTTCAGTATAACAAGAAGGAATAATGTATTTGTCACCTATGGCACAATTATATCATGCTGATATTAAGTGGGAAAGCTTAAGTTGAAGCAGAACAATAGACATGGTGAATGAGGAGGTGTTAGATAGTGACACTGCATCCTCAGCTGGCAAAAGAAACTACTTTGGGGACCAATAATAGGTAGGCTCCTGATAACATCAGGGCTTTCAAATTAATGAAACCAAAATGCATTAAAAAGGATTAAATAGTAATTGTACTAGCATTTATATTAAAGCTTCTGAAGTTATTAGTTCTTTGAACTTTAAGAAAATGTTCCTGAATTACACACCAGGAACACCTGGGTTACTATTTTAATAGAATGTGCCAAAATTGCTCTTGGTATCTTCCCCCCAGAGTCAGTAAAGTTACCCCGGTGATGAATCTGGTTCGTTACTTTCTGCATTTCTTACCTGAATTTTTATTCTGAAAGTTTGAAGCACAGGAAATTCTCATATCTAGAGACATTCAGAATATAGCAATTCAGAAGGCACAAAAAAGCTTATGTATCATTGTGTCCTTCATTCTCCAGGTCCTTTTCTGCCGGGCAGGTCTCCAGCCACTCTTCCCCAAGCCTGTATTGTTGCATGGGGTTGTTGTGACCCACGTGCAGGACCTGGCACTTAGCCTTGTTGAACCTCCTACAGTTGGCCTCAGCCCATCGATCCGGCGTGTCCCGATCCCTCTGTAGAGCCTTCCTACCCTCCAACAGATCAACACTACTGGCCAACTTGGTGTCATCTGCAAACTTAGTGAGGGTGCACTCAATCCCCTCATCCAGATCATTGGTAAAGATATTAAACAGGACTGTCCCCAGTACTGAGCCCTGGGGAACACCACTTGTGACTGGCCGCAAGATGGGTAGACGTGGTGCTTAGGGACATGGTTTAGTGGTGGACTTGGCAGTGTTAGGTTAACGGTTGGGCTTAATGATCTTAAGGGTCTTTTCCAACCTTAACAATTCTATGATTCTATGATTTTCCATGGCAGTTGATGCCAATGATGCCTAGATGCAATAAAGACATGAAAGAAATTAGTAGGATTGAATTCTGAAGATGACTCTTGCATTCCCAGCCCCCAATATCATTTACTGTTTTGTTTAGGAAGATACACTTAAGGCTTATGCAGCAGACCTAAAATTAGCTCTGCAAGCACTCTTTTTGTTTCTTCGGTGTGCAAATGCATGGCATACTTTCCTTCTACCTTCTTTTCTAAATAGATTTTCTTTTACAGGCAAGGTATTGTTAAAAGAACAAAATTGCAAAAGCAAATATAAAAGCAAAGAGCATATTGTCAGCCATCAGCTTTCTTGCAAATATGAGACCTGTTGTCCTTTCAGAGATGGGAGGATGGTAAGTAGCACTGAAGAAGAACATAATGATAAAGTCTTTGCATATGTCCAAGTCCTGTGTTTTGGTCCCTTCACCAGTCTTTCCAGACTTCTTTTTAGAAGATCAAGACAATGAAAAATGTAACTTAAAATCTAACATTAAAAATATATTCTAATAACCAGGTAACTTATTCCCACCATTTGACATCCTCTAACTACTATTTCTAAGAATAAATTCATCCACGCTTCAAGAAAAAACAAAGGAAGGCAGAGACCTATGTGTGTATGGACATTTATGTTGATTCGGGTGGTACTGGAAGAGAATAGTGACCTTTACTGAATCAGATGAAATCAGCTTTACTTTTCCAACCACCTATTGCTCCCTTTGCTGAACTAAAAAAAATACTGAGGTGATGACATCTTTTCTCATCATAGCTTGAGCAATTGAGGATTGAGTTTTAGTGAACACAAATCTACGATGAATAAGCATTATTTGAACACATGTATCATTTAGCACATCAGTGTCCTCTCTCGAAGTCCTCTTTCAAAGGAAAAGCAGGATTGTTTTAGGTAAACAAACTCATGAAATGGATCCAAACAATGAAACTCATATCCTACCAAAACCATAAAATTAGAGGCTGTTTTATCAAAACCATGAGCCAAAATAAGTACTCCAAAGCAAAAAACAAAGCAACAGTACATGTGAGTAACCATAAAAATTATTTTCCTACTCCTCTCTTGTCCATTATTTGAATTAAGAAAAGATTGACTTTATGATTAAGTGTTCCAAAAATAATATAATGACTGTTATATACATTCTGCTTAAAAAATGAGATCAAAGACAACCTGAAAAATAAAGAATACAAGCTATGCTGCTTTTCTCCATAGCATGTAGAAAAGCTGAAGAGCTAACCACTCAACAACTGGAGAGAATAGTCCTGTCCTATCCTATCCTATCCTATCCTATCCTATCCTATCCTATCCTATCCTTCCTCATCCTGCATGCTCCCATCCACAGCCTCAAGCATCATGAGAGCTATGTTCTCTAAATGTTTCCACTCAGCTCATATTATTGGTATTCATAAAGTCTCATGTGATCATGATCTTCTATGCTCCATGAGCACATATTATGATATATATATAACCTATATATGATGGAACCTTGCTTTTCAGAGGTTTTGGAAAACAGCTGAAACAAAATGTGAAGTTCTTCAGCAGGACTCATAACCCAGATTCACTTATTTACAGAGAATTTTATTTACCTAGCAAATTACGCTGCAATTGAAGCTTATCACTTTAGAGCATCTTCCCCTGTGTAGAAAGTACCGCTGACACTTCTCAAAGCTGCACATACTCTGGATATACATCTTGTGTCCTATGCAGCTCTGGTCAAGGAATACACATAGCTGAGTTGCCTCCAACTTTAGTTATGATGTGTGTTTTGGCTGGGAAGATCAATGATCTTTCCTAAGAGCTGAAGGATGATTTTGTCTTCCTGACTCTTCTCTACCCTTCTTCTGAGAGAGGAAAGAGACACCCTCAAGAAGAAGGTCTCTGCTCCACATTTTGAACATGAACAAGAATGAGAAAATAAGAGCCAGACACCAACTGCTGTGCTTGGAGCTAGCATGGTCATCTAAATTAAGTATCTCTTGTTTCTACTGAAAACAATGACAGCATTGCCATTTGCATGGACACACTGAGCATGACCACAATTGTCTTTCATAAAGTAGGCACATAGCAAGCCCAACCGCACTGCTAATGAAGAGCAAAGCACAGGTATATGAGGGAGAAAGACTTTCTGAGGATGTTACTCTGCAGTTATATCTAGTGATGTTTTTGCTGAGGATAACACTTGTTTTCTTCACAGCCTGATTCCGTGACAATTATTTGTTGGAAACATACAAAGAAATTCCTACTCATTTCTCAGTCAGCCATCTGACCCTGAAACCAAGCACTGGCATCCCTCAGTTTTGCCTCTTGAATTATCCACCCAGCAATGAGTTCTGTTGTACTCTGCTGACTCTAATGAAAATAATTTTGAACAGGCAAGGGCAAAATTGTTGCAGTGATACAACACTGAACATGTTAGCATATGTTACTGCCCCATGTATTGTCACAGAGCAACCCAAGCATTGGTGCTTAAGCTTCCTTATCCCCTTTCCTGGCCTCAGATCTAAAGCACCTTCTTGCCAAAGGCACTCCAGTCACACAGATCCTTGTGATGTTTACAACACCCTACATCATGCTGAAGTGATTTATACTGATTAAAAAAAAAATGCAAAACAGGGGCTGGGATGGTCCGTGGGGGAAGAGAGAAAAAAAAAAAAAAAGAGAAAGTCAGAGCCAAATGTGCTTGAGCACAGAAAGTAAAGCTAATAAAACCCATCTTTTGGGGCATCTGTTGTCCTAAAGAAACTCAGATAATGGTTTATTTGACTGCATGAAAGAAAAGGGAAAATATCTGGGATTAATTCCTATACTACTGTCAGTGTGAAATTCATGGTTTGCTGACTACCTGGCACACTGCTAACCCTGATTTTAGCTTTGTTGAGGCAAGCACCTGTCATTAAAGGGGCAATTAATCTACTGTTCTAATTTAAAATGAGGTAATGACAGAAAAGAAAATGAGGTGTGTCATCTAAGTGCTTTCACACTCAAAACCAAGCAAGTTTCATGATTCACAATAACATCAACAGAGAAATTCTTAGCAGGCAAACCTTCATATTAAACACACATTGCCAAATAAAGGTGCTGTCTTAACTGTTACTCACAGATTAGACTAGTTACACTAACCTGTAAAATACCGCACAACCTACTTATTGCTTCAAGCATTAAAGCTGAGAAAATGGTGTTCAAACAGAAAATACTGACCGTTTTGGACAGAAACACTTAGTTTTCTTTACGGTATAGGAAAATAATTATTAGATGCAAAGCATGCAGTAGCTTACCCCAGTCTTACTGAGGAAATTCTTATTCTTAATTTACTACTGATTTAAATGGGCTACAGATACCATATATACCACAGAGGAAAATTCTTGACAGTTTTTACCAATCTTATAGAATTTTTGTCACACTATCAGGAGCTAATAGTGTTCAAATACAGTTGTGGTTTAGTAAAGATGAGGAAATCTGGACTTTCATATCTGCTCCTAAAGGCACTCAGCCAGAGCAAGGAAATAAATTACTCTACATCAGAAAGTTTTTATTGGCTAAACAAAAAATCAGATAGCAAAAAAACATTACTCCTTTCAAAAAGTGTTGTTTTGTACCGTGAGAACCACAAATTACCAATGGATAGGAATGGGTGATACAATTTGATACTATTCCTAATAAAGGAAAATAAAGGATGTTGTACTTCTAGTAAAAAAAAGTAAATCCTAGTCTTTCTGCAGTGATAAATTTACAAGTGATCTTTACTGACAACAACAAATTACAACAATAAAGCAACTTAGAAAGCTACAACTGTGATATTTCAGTGTGTCACAATGACTCAGCCCCTCCCTGGGACCACTGTGGACAGCCACAGAGCAATGACTGCTGAGAAACCTCCTGAGATCAGCCTCAGCCTCCTCTTCTTCTCCTCAGGTCTGTGACCTTTTTCCTTTTGCTTTCCACTTCATCCACAAAACTCTGAGCATAGCCACAGAAGCTGCTTCTCAAAAATCATAGAGAGGAACTTGATTATGTTTCCCCAATGTGCCACTTTCAAATTTAGAAAATAAATGTAGAAAGCATATTAAGTTTCAACAAAACAACTCTCTTCTCTGCATTGCCTTGACATCCACATGGAAATGAAGAAAATCAATTTAAATTTTTTAATACATCAATGCATTTTTAAGGTTGTGTCAAGGCAGGAGAGGAGGAGATGGCTGCTCTTATCTGGACGCAGGTGAACAGGATTAGATGTTGTCCATGCAAGGTCATAATCACAAAGAGTAGAGTTTTTTATTCTGTCCAGAGAAACTTCTAAAACATCCTAGAACTACCTTATTCTGAGCTTTAAAAACTATTTCGACAAAACACAAAAGCTCTGTTTTAGAAAGAAGCCAGGTCTTTTACCAAGAACCTCACTAACCTCACTTCAGAAGGGATAGGAAAGGAAGGAGAGGCAGTGGGGAAGCCCTGTATGTTAGGGAGTGTTTTGATTGTCTAGAGCTTGACAGTGATGAAAGGGTCGAGTGTTTATGGGTAAGAATCACGGGGAAGGCCAACAAGGCAGATATCATGGTGGGAGTCTGTTACAGACCACCCAACCAGGATGAAGAGACAAAGTATTCTATAAGCAGCTGGGAGAAGTCTCATGATTGCTAGCCCTTGTTCTCATGGGGGACTTCAAATTACCAGATATCTGCTGGAAATACAATACAGCAGAGAGGAAACAGTCTAGGAGGTTCCTGGAGTGTGTGGCAGATAACTTCCTGACACAACTGGTGAGGGAGCCAACTAGGGAAGGCACCTCACTGGACCTATTGCTTGTGAGTCCTTATAAAAGACAACCTCCGCTGCCAAGACCACCGTTTCAGTCATACACTGGGATGAATCATGACTCTGGAGTTTCTAATAGCAATGCAGGCAGGGTATTTGTGTGTAAGAGGTAGTCAGTACATGACACTGCCATGCATTAACTGCAAGAACACAAAAAAAATTATCTACAAGCTGGAAAGAAATAAATATGGGAGAGAATCTAAAAGGAGGCTTGAAGAGTTCTATAATTTAGCACTTGAACCCAATGAATTGTAATGTAAAATTCAATGGGACTTCTGCCCCTAACCCTCTTTGCTCTTTTAAATTTTCTGTCCTAGGAAAAAAGGTTGTTGCTCAAGATACTGTTAGGAATAGTAATTATAAACAGAAGTATAGATTCAATTTCATATCTTAAAAAAAGATATCTAGCTAAAACAAATTCTCTTTTTCAAGCAGATTAACACATTGATTTCTTACCCTGCCTTAGGAAAGACAGACTAATCCTTCTGTAGGGCATTATATTGGGCAAATCCTCACTTGATCTTTACTGAGTTGCCTAAACAGAATGAGTTCTATGTGTGTTAATTACTCGAAGTTTTAGCTGTTTATTCAAAAATATGGAATTCTCTGTGACTTGTTCTTATTTAATAAATGATCAAGTTTAATACCTAAGCAGTAGTTGACTGCATCTGGAAAGTCAGTAGGAACTATGAGGAGTGATGTGCAAATGCAGAGGAAGAAACACTCCCGGACATAAAAGACCCACCACATTGACAACCTTGTTATTGCTACTCTACTTAAATCATAGCATCTGTAAAATTCTTTTTGGAAAAGTACTAATAAGTAGTTAGGATATAACATATGATTATAAAATGCTGATAAATATATTATGGTTTTAATATTAAAATAGGAGTAAAGTAAAAAAAGTTGACAAAACAGTTTTAAAGGAGGAGGACCTACATTAGTAACATTTCACCATAGTGTTGCAAGGCTACATACCATTGAATTACTGACATCAGCAAGGGTCAAGGTGGGTGCAGTGATCCATCTGTATGAAGATAGTTGCTAGGTAAAAATCTGAAATTATGTCACTTTGTGTATATATATGTGTGTGTGTATATACATGTATATATATGTGTACATATATGTGTGTATAAGTATATATGTATCTATGTGCTTATACACACATATATATGCACATACACATATTCATGTATAGATACATGCATATATGCATGTATATACACATATATAGACGCATACATGCATACACATACGTATATGTATACATGTATGTATAGACACACATGCGTATGCAGACATGTATACATGTACATACGTGATTATACATGTATGTATATATGTACAAATGCATACACATATGTGTGTGTATGTATACGTATGTGTGCATATAGGCACATATGTGTATATATGCACATATATATATCCATGTATGTGGATATATATATCCTATATTGGAAATCCTTTCGTATCATTACAGAACAGAAATTGATATTGTTTCCCCTGGAATTTGTCTAGTAAGAAAGAAATATATTGCATGCATTTTCTTTTATATTATTCCAGCCTTCCATCACTACCACCTTCAATTTCTGTACCTGAGAGGAAAAATAACAGATATGAGGAAACCACAAATAACAAATGTAAAAACCCTATTTTCTTCTAGAAAATGGGCAAAAGTGACTGTAAATAAAAGAACAATGTATATACTTAGATATATAACATACTTATTCTCGAAATGTGATCTTGCTAAATTTATTTCTGCGAGAAAATATGACAAGAAGCCAGCTAGAAGCAGATAATGGACTATCTTCAAGGAGGATCCTTTTATTCCTCACACAGCAGTATGTGATAAATGGTTCTAATGTCAGTGCTTACTGTTTTCTTCTGGCTTTATTTTTTTCCTTGCACCATATCTCAAACCAGAGACTAATAGCCCCCCAAGATAAGATACCTTGACACAGCTTCTTTTGGTCTCCATTGGCTGAAGCTATCAAACACCTGTCACCAACATGAAATGGGGAAGGATGTAGATATTTTGTTCCTTGACAAGTGTTATATTTTTTTTTCAGATTATTAAAGAGAAGAGACTGTTATAATGAGATTTTTCTCACAGATATGTGTTTGTTTTGGACTCTTGCTTACAAGAATCTTTCTTACCTGGCTAGCTCTGAAGCTGTTCTACTGAACCTCAGAGTATGGGAACAGGCAAAGAGCCTGAATAGGTCTTGACCGAAGATGAACAGCCAAAGTATTGTACTGACCTATTTTTGACTCCAGAGATGCCTAGTGAACACCTGTCATCCTGAATTTTCACTTGAAATTAGCAATTAACATATCATTTTAGGATCATCCCACTTCTAGGACAATTTTTTAGCATCAGCAAAACCTCTTTGCAGTGAACAGAAGGAGGGAATCTACTTGAAAGACCTGATTATTGTTCACTCACTGTTCAAAGTCTGAGCTGTCTCCGATGACTCAGATAGATAGGAAGGATGTGCTGTTGAGAGTACAACTTGGATTCAGTGCAGAACTCAACTGCTATGTACTTGCAGGCAAATGTATTTGCATTTTATCCTCTGTTCTCTGTCTGTTAGATGGGACTAGTTTTTACTTGCTTTGTAGAATTTTTGTGAAGACAAAATTTATGACTTTGATATTCATGATGTCATATTCTGATGCTGCATTGTTTAGGGGCACGAGTACACATAGTCGTAGTAGGTAGGAGATTTTTTTTGTAGGAATAAATTTTAATAAACAAATTCTATTCACAATGATACAGGTGAAAATTGCCATGTAAGTGAGCAGGGGACCAGTAAAGAAAGAGCAAATGGATATATTGCATTCCTCTGGGAACTGCTAAGCAGTTGATGGAAATTTTATACAAAAGGAAGAGAATCAGGAAACACTACAGTAAATATGAAGTCATACATTCTCCTTAGACTTCAGACAGATTTGGTAGAAATAAATGATTTGTTAGGAATCTATTTCCATAGCTCTAGTTATGAAGATACTGCTTTAGGTTAGGTGTGAGACAGTTTTGGATTGGCAGGTTGCACCCTAGTAAAGGCATTCACCTACTAATCACTAAATAGAAGTTCACTGAATAAAAAATACTGAAAAAAAGCCCTTAGATATGTCTGAGACAAGTCATGTTTCCCATATTGCCTGAGCACTATGTTTTTCCTTCTGTGGATTGCTCACCGGCAGGGGTCTTGGAAATCTGCAATTTTGCACTTTACCATATTGAACACTGGTGACTGCCAACTTCGAGGCCCAAGGCTGGGGGCCAACTAGTTAAAATTCATTTAGTAAGCTAAGGAATGCTATCAGGATTCTCTGATCATGTCACGCACAAGTTCCTTCTTCTACTTCTAGCTGTTACTTCTATCCCCTCCTGGGGAAGAATGGTTGAATTTTTTTGTTATAGATAAATTCCTAGCTTAATAATGCTTTATGTATCTTAGGCTACTGATGTTTGTGGTGAACAGCCACTCAAAACCCAAAGTGCTTTTCACATTGTGGGTCTGCAGTTATACATACAATGTAAGGAAAGAGAAAAGGGCGGTATGGTATATCTAAGAGAACCACAATGACCTGAAGAAAAAAATTGAAAAATGGAATTAATAATAATTTTAAAAATAATTCTTTAAATAAATCTTAATGATGATTTTTTTATGACTTATGATTCACTAAGACATGTCACTTGTTACCGAGAGCATTTTAACAGCTACCGGGATCTTCTGGAAGACTGAAGATGGAGGGATTTTAGAAATTTCACAGGCTTATTGGTTTAAAATATAAATGAAATCTATTCTCCTTTGCACAACACAAGCCAGAAAATTTCACCAACTAGCCACAGTTATTTTAGCTCTGTGATACTTTCCAGAGGGTGATCTGAAATAAATGCCTCTATTTCTGGTTTGACAAATCATTTACATTAAATACCTCAGTCAAAGGTTTGCTGACCATCTGTTCTTCCTGACGTTTACATGAAATGTCCTCTGGTCATAATTTGCTGGTTATACTCTGATTGGACCAGTAAGTGATATGATATGGCATCTGTTATTTTGATCTCAGAATAAAAAATTAGGTTTTTTGTAACAGGAACACTTAATATCTGAAGTCTTATAGAGAGATGATCAGTGTGAATTTCCAATTAAATTATACTCTCTTAAGCAGATGCAATGTTTTGAATGGAAATAAAGACACTGCTCCCACAAACCTGATCTTCTACTGGAAACTGGCTTCCTTGATATCTGCTTTCAAGTGATTTTCTCTCCAGGAATATTTTAATGGATTTCTTTCTCATGACAAAATTTACCTCTCCATTTCTCTAAACAGATTTTAAAAAATTCTCCCTATTCAAGCTACAAGAAATTTATCATGTAGCTGTTGATTTTGGTAACCACCTGAAATGAAACTGGAATGAAAACTGGCCTATGTGAATTTGAAACCTGTGAAGGAAACACACAGTTGTAAATAATATTAAAACCAATTATATCTCTTATAAATGTAGTCATCCCTTTTAACTTCAACAACAAGATCGTCATGAAAGACAGAAAAACATCCCTTATCTTTTGAGATAGGAATCCTAGTAAGGAAGGCCTTCTCTGTAATTTTGATCTTATGAGGCAGCTAAACAAATAGATTAGTGAATTGTAAGCTTCAAAGGGTTCAGTATTACAACCAGGTCTAAATTTCTGCAGACACAGGTCATAGGATCATTCTGTCAATGATTTATACATCAGTAGCTACAAACACATAAGTTAGGCCTATTCTATGCTCTACTTCACCTCTTTAAATGTATACAGTCTTTTAACCTATTTCTTTAAGGTAAAACTTTCTAGTAGGTTCTACATATTCCAAAAATTAAAAAATATATATGTTTCACAAGTTGTAAAGATAACATGAAGAATTTTTTTTTATTGTAATGAGTAAGAATTTCCTAAGATTATTTCCTTTGTTTCTTCTTTTCTTTGACATGTTAACAAAGCCATTTGGGAATAGAATTTTTAATGAAATAGCAAGGAAATTTTGCTCCTGAGAAGCTTGAGCATTTTTTTAACCAGTGAATAGCAACAAAGAAGTCTGTGAATATCTTTTCTACCAGGAGTATCAGCTTCTGTGTTTACACTTGCGCCCAGGAACTGCAGTTTGGTGATGCGTGCTGCTCAGAAACCAACACATTATGTTGTTTTTATTGATAGCACTTGAATACTTTTTCACTTCCATATGGACAAAACACATCACAGATTGCCAAATCCTGCTGTGTGCACGAGGTTGTAGACCTAGCTCTGATATTGTTTTCCTCATGTCTAAAGTAACTCAAGCACAGTCTCCACATGAATCACACTGTCCGTGTTGCTTCACTAGTTTGAAGTGTGACACAGTATATATATCAAATGCAATTTAGATGGTGTGTTTCGATGTTTCATTGGCACAGGAGCTAAGAACAATAGAATTGCCATAACAGAACAGAACCAATGGTCCATCTAGTCCAGCATCCTGCCTGAGGCAATGGTTGCACGCTTCAGAGGAAAGTATGAAGGCATTGGCATGCACACAAAATTTAACCATGGAAGGAAATTGCTTTTTGATTCTGTCTGTTGCTCAACTAATGCTACAAAGCATGAGCATTACTTGTCCCTGTAATTGTTATCCTAGTCAGTGGAACTGTGCATGATAGTCTAATTTATAAATGTCTGATCTTTTTTTGAAATGTGCCACGCAATGTTGTGAGGGTTACTGTGAAAATATATGCAGTGTTGCTGAGAGTAAGATTAATTTTTTTCTTTCCATTTATTATTTTTTAAATGGGTAAAATATCTACAGCAGATGGTGCTGTTGCAGAGAGCTGCGTTAGTTCTGTGCAACCCAACATATGGGCATATTAATTCTTTAAAGGATGGTTTATTGTCAGGTGTAATGCAGTCCCTTTGGTTTAATAAAGAGAATACCAGAAAAGTTGACTCTCCATCTTAAAGATGGCTAATTTATACATTTTTATTTCTTAGTTTCAGCTGCAGCTCATGGTTAGTGCCCATGAGCTACCAAATGTTACTAGCAAAAATGTGATGTCATGGATAAGTCATGTGGCAATGATTTTCCTGTCTCAAAGTAGATGAATAGAAATTTTGTGTGCAACAGAATAGCCGGATTATCTCAATATTTTGCTACATCATAGCAATGAGCAATAGAACACACATGCTTTCTACCCCATTCCTGTGCTGGAGAAATTCAAAATCATATAATACCATGTATCATACTTATATATAATATTTATACTGTTATGGTTTTCTAGATCCATGGGTCTCAGACCTGAGGAATTAAAGGGCAGAAGAAGAAAAGGTGTCAATGGCAGGCAGAAGAGAAGACCTCAAACACAGCGCATAGGAATTCACCAGAAGTTCTCAATAAGCTAAAATAGTGATGAAGAAAGAACACGACTACTGGACATTATTAAATATCGGGTAAATAAGTGCTTTGACAGAAGACCTCTAGGTTGTAGCTATTATCTTCTGCTTGCTCTGTTCCTCTAGAAGACATTGGCCCCCTCATCCTGCTGTTTCTTCCTTCCTCTGCAGTCAGCACAAGAAACTGTCAACCTGTCTTCTCCTTCTTCCCCCAGTTCAGTAAATGATCAAAAGTCACCAGTGGATTGATTTGACATGAGTGCCTGAAGGAAAAATGTCATTCCCTTCTGCTGATACTACCATGTAATAACTTTTGGGGAGAGGTGTGGGGCAGGTTAACGCCTTCTGTAATCTCTTGAACTGCTGTTGCGGGATCCAGCAGAACCCATGTGTCAGAGTTCAATGTCCTGGGACTCACTATTTTATGTCGGGATGAACTCTTGCTTGAGTAGTAATCTGGTGAAATGGGAGAAAAATCCAACTATAGGGACACAACTTGAATTGTAAATCCAAAGTGTTTGTAATCAATTCTCTTTCTACACTCGAAGAGTCATGGAGGTGCTAAACTATTGCTCTCCATCAAGTAGAAAGATTGGAAAGGAAAAAAAAATGTTACTTACTAACCAAAACTAGCACCAGCAGTTATATAGACACAGATTAACAAGATGAAAGACATGTAAAAATTGCTGTAAAAATAGCAGCCAATCTGCTTTAATTCATTCAAGTCACAACTGTGAAAATAATGATTATCAAATTCCCTATACATTTAGAATTCACAGTTTTTCTAGATGATCTAGAGACAGATAGCATCTGGTAGTAACAAAGTTAAGATGAATAGAAGAATCAGAGTAATTAAACTCTGCAAAAAAATAAAGCTTACAGAATAGACATAAAATATGTGAATTTCATAATCTGCAATAATGGATGCCAGACAGTGAGTTTATTCATTTTTTTCTGTCACTGTCTGAATCAAACTGAATCTTGGCCAGGGAACATTCAATGAAGTCTAGCAAATCTTCACCAGTCACAGGTTCTCTCCAAATGCTGATTTCATGTCATATTTAACAGATAATTTAGCAGAATAGAACTAGTGGGGAGAGACACTTAAATGATTTGTAGATTTGGTTTGGACAAGTCCCCAAAAGACAAATGCCGGACAAGACTTGTTAGATCTATTTGGACTGCACATCTCACAAGAAAAAGATGGTTTTTAACATGACTGCTGGTCATTGTGATAGCTCTTTGGTTGCATTGCAAGTTCTGTTGCTCAATACGTATAGTGACTTTTTTTCCCAAAAACAAAGTTTGATTTTTATTCCTAAGAACGTGGGAGATATAGAAATGTGAACATCCTTTCATTTCTAGTATACAAAAAGCTTTGGGGTGTGTATGTGCTACTTTAGGCTGCATTCCTCTAATTTAGGTTTGAAACCTTAAAACATGGGCAGATTCACATCTGCATTTCGGATCACATTTGTGTAAATCATGGGGCATTTATTCTTCATTCCCCTAAAAATCACTTAACTAAGTTAATAACAAAGTAAGTCTTATTAAATTTTTGCTAAATTCTTTATATCTGTAATAACTTTAATCTTCTTTTGCCTTTCTCTCCACTTGTCCCTACAAACTACACAAAGTAAGGAGTGTACTTTGTTTGATCCTTTAAACATACATATACATCCATATTCAGTTTCTCTTACAGCTTCTTTTTAGACACAATAAAAAACTTCCCAGGAATATGAAGTCTGGGACATAATTGACTCTTTCTGATGCTTTTTTCTGGACACTTTCCCTTCCTCTAGTAAATAGTGAAGATCTTAAATAATCACTTCAGATGTAGAGTCTCTCCCATCTAAGGCTGAATTTTCTAGGGTCTGTACAGCATACTGTGGGTAGATGTGTTATGACTTTAGAATACTTGGAAAGGACCATTAAAGAAAACTCCACATTTCATTTTGTGCTATGATCATAGTTGGAGAGTAGATAAGAACACTGTACTCCAAATTTATTTATTAATGATCCTCATATGATCTGTGATTTTTAAATATATATCTGCAAGATTTTGCAGACACAGATGTTTATGTGGGTATGGATGATGCCTTCAAATAAATATGTATAGCAGTTTTTTGACTAATTTTAGTCTCATAAAGGGTTATCACTGATCTGAACTACAGTTTAGTTTAAACTACAGTCTTCTGATATTTAGAGATGCAGATAATAGACTGTTATTCCTCAGGGTATCACTCTGATTAAATTGTACATATATTACTTTTTTATTAGCTTACCCATTGTAACATTATTTTTACATCAAAATTCTTTCTAAATCTGAAGCTAGGTGGTCCCCTGGCATCAAGCAATTTTGATAGTCCCATGTTTATTATGTAAAAATAATGTAACCATCAGATGTGTGTTATAATTTTGTTACTGACCCCATTCTCTTAACGCATATGGAATATCTCTTTCACAGACAAGATTTCAGAGCTGGCATTTTTTATTGCATCTTTGTGGTATCAAATTTAACTTAAAACTTAGCATTGTGGGTTTAATGTGATATTTATGGAAGGACCAAACCTTCATACGACTGTTACAGTGACTGAGTTCCAGAGGGATCTGTTTTTAACAGCTTTCAGACAGTGAAATCTGGCTGTTATAGCAATGCTCAAGTAGCTATGGTGCTTGAACGGTGGCAACTTCAGAGCTTTTGCAAAGATTAGATGAGCTTCACTGCAGACTCCCTTGGTTGACATTGCATATTTCCTCATAGCAGAAATACTGAAGCTGACCCTAACCACTGACTTGTTCAACAGCCAAGATATTTTATTGCCACAATTCTTTCATTTCAATATATGTTAGCAGTTATCGTCCACCTCCTTCATCTCCCTTCCTCCTCCTTCACATTCAGAAGACAAATATTCTGACTGCTGTTAGGATTCAGATTACATCTCACCAAATCACCTTCCTCATCATCTTTTCTCCTTCTGTTTGAAAGCTTTTGAAGTTCATCACTAGTTTTCAAGAAAAAAAGAAAGAATGAATGTGATTAATATGTTCCATACAATAGTGACATATGAGACTCAGCTTTCAATGATCAAACTCTCCCCATGTTATTCAGCGGCAATAATCTATAATCACTATAATCTATAGTGATTTCTTTATTTCTGGTGTGGCTAGATCCTTCCATATAATGTTTTAAAACATGTCAAGGAAAATTCTGGCTTCTATGGGTCAAGAAAGATTTATCTCTTGCTCTTTTCTGAATTGGAGTCATTGCATTGCATGCCATGATATACCTCTGGAATACCTCATGTAAGTAACATACAGCAACATTTAGCCATCTTTAGGATTTATTTTCATTTATCCTATTAGCTTCCACTACCATGTTTTTCTCCAGGATAACAGATTTATTCCTTCCCCCACCCAGGACTGGTAAATCTCGGAATTTATACTCTCATAAAAGATCCTTTACTGGCTTAAGGAAATAGTTTCAGATTCCTGTTATATTTAAATAAATTATTTTGCCTATTTTTAGATAAAGGGTTCTGCCATGGTTGAAACAGAAATACCTCACTGGTACTCTTTGGTATTGTCCTTTATTGGATTCACCCATACTTCCATATGCAGTCACATAGCTGTTCTTACTCTTAATTTTGTACATTAATGAAAATGGAAAGTTACTTTAAACTTCAAGTTTAAATCAAAATTATTTTTAGTATAAATTGTATGCACAGATTTCTTTGATCCTCCATGACATCTTTTCATAGAGCATTAGCATAACAAAGAAGAATAAAAGCAGCTGGAAGAGAATGGTTAAGAATTTCTTTGCTGGAGAATTTGAAATGAGGCAGCTGTAGATCCCAAGGATGTGAGAGTGTCATTTCCTTCTGCAGCTATTAAAAAGACTTTTAATAAGAAGAGAGAAGAGAGGAACAGAGCATCAGTAGTTCCAAAAGCAGACAGCAGGCGGGATCCATATCTTGTAATTCTGCACTGACATTTTATATTAGCTACCTATTTACTGTTGACTACTGTAAAGTTTCTAGCAATGAATTTTATATTTCTAAGAGGTCTACAGCAGAAAAAGATCTAATCTTTGTGTTCTAAGTGCAGAAGTCTTCTAGGTTTCTCAGGAGTTGTGTTCAGACTTGTATAGCTTAAAAATTTTAATACAACCCCCTCAGTTGAGGATCCCTAGCAGTAGAGCTATCTTGAATAGGGAATCAGTAAACAAGTTTGATTTACTTTCAGACCTTTATTTATTTAGAAGACCTTTATAGCAATATTTTTGTTTCAGGTGGTTTTGTCATTTTTATTCAGAGGGCATATCTCAGGTAAGTTTTATGAAAACTGCATTCACAATCAAAATGTGAGTTTCCTGTCATTTTGAATTGTATTGAATACTTGTTGTAAAATGCCTCTGTACTGCACAAGGTCTTAGTTTTATAACCAAGTGATCTTCAGGAGACCAATATACAAACAAGGGATTTGTTGGCAAGACACGTGTTTAAGATAGCCAATGAATATTATCCTTGAGCAATGGTTATCTTAGCCAAATGATAAACTGTATGTTTTTATTGGTTTATTATGCATATACAGCTATGATTACATTTTGGTGTATAGCAAGAAGTCCTATAAACATGCTAAAATGAATATGCTATTTAAATTAGTAAATACATTTTTTGCAATAGCAAGTTAACCTGTTACTGGAGGCAGTTTATAAATACACTAAGGAGCATGTGAGGTTAGATTTAAGGGGAAAGTCATACTGAAGAGCTCAAGAGAACATTGTTTTTTCCTAATTTCAGATGTCCAGTCTCTGCTGCCCATTTCATATGTTAGTGAACCATTTTCTATAACATGTCAACTTTATGGTCAACTGAAGGTCAAACCTTACGTCTCCAATGATACAATTAACAAATAAAACACTGTGTAAGATGTTCTCCTTTCTCCCGTATTTCCGCATTAAAGCTTGACACACTATGTTAAAGAGCAGGCTTTTCAGGTCACCAATCAGATGTAAGGTAAGTGAAGCTTCATTAAACACTTCTAATGAATTTAGTATTTGTATACTCCAGAAATTTAAGAATATTGCCAACTCATTGGTGTAGATCCAGGCACACTCCTTTCAACACTGTAGTTTTCTAAGCAGTAGGTGGAATGAAAATAACACAGTTTCTTCAGCTGGAATAGCAGAATATTCCCGAGGGAAGGGGGAAAGGGCTTTTCCATGGCTCCAACATAAACAAGAACCTGTTTGTAAGCAGAATTTCCCATTCCTCTTTAAAATAGCTTGTGTGCATGTAGTTAGTTTAAACACCTCAGCATCTTATTTAAGAACATCTGAAGAGGACAGATGATGATAAGAAAGCAAGTAGGAATTTGGCAGGGAGTTGGCAGGGAAATACTGTAGTTTTGATGAACTATGACATTTCTGACAATATAGACTTCTTGTGCCTGATGTCAGCCCTTCACTTTCTGCCATTCATAAGCAGTGCCGGGTGCATAGTGCAGATAAGTTTACTTCTGTGCAGAGGGGAGAATATTAAATGAATGTAAAGAAAGCATGCTCCATGGGAGAAAGATTTCATGCTTTTTCCAATTAAGCTACTCAGTAAAACTGACATAGAAATGGCCAAATTTAACATTTTAAGAATTGAGTTTCAAGCTGCATAAAATAGTATCTCTGCTAGCTGAGACTTATAGGAGCTTCGTCATCCTAGGGCTCTGAGTCACACACATCACAGCCTGCTGAGTTAACACAAACTGAAATCACTGGCATTTTAATTTAATGTGTCAGATTGCAACCTGCGATGGCTAAGGAATGGACAAACTGCCATTTGTGGTGCTTCTGTGAGGGGATGGCAGGCAGCCTCTGGTCTAAGTGCAGAATGGACAGGTGGAGACAATTGCTGTCATTACCCGTCACAGGGAAATCCAAGAAGGACCATCAGCTTGAAACTTTATAGTGAATGAAAAAAATATATTTGACCTCATCCATACTGAACTAACTTTGAATTTTCTTCAACATAGCATTGCATGAGAAAAGGAAAGCATACATCCCATGATGTGCCCTGTACTTTTTTTCTTTTTTCCTTCACAGACCTAAGTTTTCAGCCATGTGAGATTTTGTATCAAGACTCTTTGTAAGGAAATACAAAAGAGAGCATGAAGTGTAATACATTACTTACAGGGGGAGAGTGTAGTTCAATTTACTGCTCCTACAAAGTACAGTTTAAAGCTCAAAGCATCTTTTCTGGAGCTGTCAGGACTCTAGCAGAAAGAAAACCAGTATCAGGTGGGTTTAATTTGTCATTAACTGACACACCTGAGTGTATGAAAAGAGAAAGACCCATCCAGAAGTATGATTAACATAAGTAGAGGAAACCATGTTTCCCTCTCCAATAAAATATATCTGCCTGATCCATAATATATGTCTATCTTTCTTCTGCATAATAGGAAACAGTGTTTCAGAGATTAACAAACTGAATCACTGCAGACAAAGAGTAAATATTTATTTGTACCTAGCATTTATACAACACTCTTCATCCACAAATGCAAAAATATTTTATTATTGCAGGTAAGCATAACTACTCTATTGCTATGAAATAAAACAAAATACTGGTTTGTTCACTATAATAAGGGTAGTAAATAATGGAGCTCAGGTCATCTGATTTCCCATCCAATTGCTATACACTGAAGGCTTCAGCTATTTCTATATGCTATTAATATTCTTTATTGCTGTCGTGGTTTAACACCAGCCGGCAACTAAGCACCACGCAGCCGCTCGCTCATTTCCCCCTGGTGGGATGGGGAGAGAACTGGAAGAGTACAAGTGAGAAAATTCAGGGATTGAGATAAAGACAGTTTAATAGGTAAAGCAAAAGCTGCGCACACAAGCAAAGCAACACAAGGAATTTGTTCACTACTTCCCATGGGCAGGCAGGTGTTCATCCATCCCCAGGAAACCAGGGCTCCATCACATGTAATGGTTACTTGGGAAGACAAACACCATCACTCCAAATGTTCCCTCCCTTCCTTCTTCTTCCTCCAGCTTTATAAGCTGAGCATGATGTCATAAGGTATGGAATAGCCCTTTGGACAGTCTGGGTCAGCTGTCCTGGCTGTGCTCCATCCCAGCTTCTTGTGCACCTGGCAGAGCATGGGAACCTGACAAGTCCTTGACTTAGTATAAACACTGCTTAGCAACAACTAAAACATCAGTGTGTTATCAACATTATTCTCATCCTAAATCCAAAACACAGCACTATACCAGGTGCTAGGAAGAAAATTAACTCTATCCCAGCTGAAGCCAGGACAATTGCATCCTGAAATCCACCAGAGGTTTGTGTCTCAGTTTTCTGGCTTCAGTAGAAACACATAAGAGGATATTCTCCAATGAGCACTAATTGATCAAAAGCAAATACTTCGCTTCTGTAGTAGTTCATAGTTTTGATTAAGCTTGCAGCAATAAGACTAATCTATTTTTTGTAGAACATAGTACCATTTCTCAGGTTCTAAAGGAAAAAATAAATTAAATTTAAGTGAAATCACACGTATAGAAACACATTAGAATACATATTGGATCAGAGGTTCCTGTGTAAAAACTAACTTGATTGCATCAGCTTGAACCACGTTCCACAGTAGGCTATTTTCCCTATTTTTGATCAAACTGGAAAAATACTGTTTAAGCTTGTAAAATATTTTACAATACACTTTCGTGTTTAAAAAGGCAAAGCTGCATGGATGATGAGATCAGAAGGAGTGCTTAAAATCAGAGGCAATATCTGTAAGGGTCTGGACTTAAAATGATCAAACCCAAAATGTTTTAAAACTTAAATTACCGAGTTCATATTTGTAAATACTGTTGAAAGGTACAAATTAAGTTGTTCTACACTGAACACTTTAAAAAGCAGTACACATGGATATAAACTTTATACATAAACAAGGCTAAAGTGATCCATATATTTATATGTTGATTTAAAATTTCAGAGAAGAAAGATTTTCAAAGGTGAAAATAGTCCATTGAAGAGAACAGATCACTAATTTGAAATTTATGGCCTTGCTAATGGTGATAAAGATTTAGATTCCATTCTTCTTAACTACTGGAAAACATATGCTATGTTTTGTATTTTGTGTAAATTGTCCTTTGTTCTTTCTTCTGATGAAGAGCTATAACTTTTCATTTTCACTCGTTCTTGTATTAACTCTTGATATCCAAACCACAAAAGGCACTATTTGTGATAAAACAAAAATGGAGCAAAATAACCACATATTCAGCAGTGGTAAATCACCAGGACCATCATTTAACCAGACTCCAGAATCAGATTCAGTTCTGATGTCACTGGGTATGTTGTCCTCACTGTTACAGAATCAGAGAATCAGAGAATCGTTTAGGTTGGAAAAGACCCTTAAGATCATCAAGTCAAACAGTTAAACTCGCACTGCCAAATCTACCACTAAACCATGTCCCTAAGCACCACATCTACACGTCTTTTAAATGTCTCCAGGGATAGGGACTCAACCACTTCCCTGGGCAGCCTGGTCCAGTGCCTGATTACCCTTTCGGTGCAGAAGTTTTTCCTAATATCCAACCTAAACCTCCCCTGAAGCAACTTGAGGTCATTTCCTCTCGTCCTATCACTTGTTACTGGGGAGAAGAGACCAACCCCCACCTCGCTACAACCTCCTTTCAGGTAGTTGTAGAGAGCAATAAGGTCTCCCCTCAGCCTCCTCTTCTCCAAACTAAACAACCTCACCTCCCTCAGCCTCTCCTCATAACACTTGTTCTCTAGACCCTTCACCAGCTTCATTGCCCTTCTCTGGACACACTCCAGCTCCTCAATGTCCTTCTTGTAGTGAGGGGCCCAAAACTGAACACAGTATCTGAGGTGCGGCCTCTCCAGTGCCAAGGACAGGGGGACGATCAGTTCCCTAGTCCTGCTGGCGACACTATTCCTGATACAAGCCAGGATGCTATTGGCCTTCTTGGCCACCTGAGCACACTGCCGGCTCATGTTCAGCCGGGTGTCAACCAACACCCCCAGGTCCTTTTCTGCCGGGCAGCTCTCCAGCCACTCTTCCCCAAGCCTGTAGTGTTGCATGGGGTTGTTGTGACCCAAGTGCAGGACCCAGCATTTCACCTTGTTGAATCTCATACAATTGGCCTCAGCCCATCGATCCAGCCTGTGCAGATCCCTCTGTAGGGCCTTCCTACCCTCCAACAGATCAACATTCCCACCCACTTTGGTGTCATCTGCAAACTTACTGAGGGTGTACTCAATTCTCTCATCCAGATCATTGATAAAGATATTGAACAGAACTGGCCCCAATACCGAGCCCTGGGGAACACCACTTGTGACCAGCCGCCAACTGGATTTATCTCCATTCACCACAACTCTTTGGGCCCAGCCATCCAGCCAGTTTTTTACCCAGCAAAGAGTACTCTTGTCCAAGCCATAAGCAGCCAGTTTCTCCAGGAGAATGCTGTGGGAAACTTTACTAAAGTCCAGGTAAACAACATCCACAGCCCTTCCCTCATCTTTCCGTATTCTAAAGAATAGACACTCCAAAACCTATGTAGAATTTTATAATTGGACACCAGTGAAATAAACAGCAAACTGAAGTTATTTTACTGCACGTTACATAACTAACAGTTGGAATAAAGTAACCAAAACCCACTACAAACAAACAAACAGAAAAAGGAAGCATGAGAATAAAAAACGCATTACACAAGCAAATACAACGTATAAGTTGCATTTTAAGTGGAATATAGATTTAAGCTGTTAGGAAGGCATAGATCTCTTGGAAGAATGTAATGCCCTTTTGACAGATAAGTGAATGAAAGCAGTGAAATATGGCACCCCTGTGCCCAAGCTGGAAGGTTTGACAAATGCCAACCACCCCTTCCATCTGTCCTTTCAGCCTGTCTGCATTTTGGCTTTTTAAATTTCTCCTGCTATTCCTTCTGCTTTTCCTTTTGTGTTTGCTTCCTCACCTGTTTCTTTATGATATGTCACAATATTGAGCTATAACAGACTCTAAAAGTTCAGTCACTTCTTAGCTCACTCCTAAACTTTTCAGGTTCTTCCACCTTGGGAAAAAAAAAAAAAAAGGCAAATTGGGTTAAAAAGAAACAGGGTGGAAAAAAAGTGTTGGTTAGGACTCTGTTTTGTTCAGGGCCATTTTTCGAGAAGCAATTCTTGCACTATCCAACTTAGAGGACTTTCTTCCTGTAGCAAAGGGAAAAACACAAAATATGGAAAATATTAATGCCTACAACATCTCCAAAATAACCCTGTGTTTTGAGATGTTGTTAAAAATATGGCAGGTCTCATGTCCTGTGAACATTTCTCATAACTGAGGCAATATTTGTCCAAACTGGCATAAATTTGAAGCCCTGTTATAGCAAGTGTTGGACTGCTTAGGGCAAAGTGCTTCCATTCACACAGGTTCATTGCAGTGTGTTCAGAACAATAATCAGTCTTAACAGGTACTCATAACAAAGACCTATGTGCTGAGAAAAAGCCAGATATTCACTAATAATTTCAGAGAGGAGAGGAGAGAAGTGGAGAGGAGAGGAGAGGAGAGGAGAGGAGAGGAGAAGATGAATCAGGCTGCAGTAGAAAGGTAAGTCAGGATTCAGTGTAGATCTGAGTTACATTAGTGGCATTACAGTACTTTTACAGTCATAAGACTGATTTTGCCTTCACATTGTATTTGTTGCCTATGTGGGGGATTTCACTAGGAAAATTTCTCAACTCCTAAACAGTGCTTTGTATTTTAGTTTTCCATCCCAGTTTTGCCACAAAATCACTGCAGTTTTATCTCAAAAACATGCTGGGGATCCTGGACTTTCCACCATATGAGCAGGTATTTCTATCTGCACACAGCTAAGCCCCACAGCGATAAAAGTCCCAGGCCTCAAGGGCACTCTGATTACACCAGCATGATACCACTCCTGAGCTAATTTCCTCTCTACTGGGGACTAGAAGAAGCCTCCTCTAAGGAAAATTGTACAGAGGAATAAACACCATGCCAGCATGGACCATTGGTGGGGCAGATCTGGAAAAGATGGAGCCGGAGTGTCTGTTGCTGAATGTCCTACCCCAGAGTAAGGACATCCTGGGGCAGCAAATGTACATACTTACACACTGAAACCATGGCATTTATGTATGCAGAGAGAAAAATCACTTTCCACACATGGTTTTCCTGAGGAGATACCAAGCCCTGAGCTGAGTCCTGAGTCCCTGGCACTGAAAATATTAAAGCCACAAAATTACTCCAGCAGAACTGATTTATAATGCCTCAGTGAGGGAAACCTATCATGGTGCTAAACTTCAAGTAAAGGAGATTGCGGAAGGCATCTGTTATCATTTTTCTGACTGCCTGACACCTCCTGTCATTGTGAAGCAATCCGAGGTCACTGTTTCTAGCAGAAATACCAACAATTGGAAACAAGACCTCAGGAGAGCTTGCTGCAACTGGGCTGTAGAGTTTTTGTTATGCTTGAAAGGTTGTAAAACAAGTCACAACCCCTCCTTCGAGGCCAGTATGGCATTTTCTGTGTTTGTTCCCAATACCACAATGCTACAGAGATGAACCCTATTCATTGTGTGCCCACTAAACCACTTGTAAAGCGTTAGGGCAACAAATAAGTCTGAGAGGTGTGTTCATAAAACACAATTTTTTACCAGACACTTGTTGATCCCAGACAAATACCAACGGAGAGTCTAAAGGTCTTCTTGCCCTCTAACATTTATATACTAATGCCTAAAAAAGATTTTGAGTAAGTATTTAAGTAATCTTGTATACTAAGGATGTGATCATCTGCAATTTTATTGGAATTTGTCTGTCCTGCACATTATCATCATTAGTGAAGATTTTTTAAATGGGAACATGCATTGTTGAGAAGGCAATAAAAATCGGTTTGATTTGTACATGTGCTCTTGTAAAGTGATATACTTATCTATAATTTTCTTCTGATATTATTTGTCACAACAGCTAGGAACGAATAATTTACTCCTAGACTATGGTTTGTTTATTTTTTTTTCAGACATCCCACGATATAAATGGTGGAACACACAAGGCTTTGCACATAAGTGATGCTTTTGATTCAGAAGTTTTACTAACAAAATTACCAAAAAATGGGTTTGACTAAAACTAAACTTAATTTTTCCCTTCGTATTTTCCACACATGAAAAAAAAAATCAAAACCTGTTCCATTGGACAAAATGTTCTACTCACGCTATTTATTTATTTATTTATCTGTGCATCTGTTGATTTATGTTCAGAACTGTATTAAAAAAAAAAACACATGGCAATGAATGGTTACATTAAAAACATACTAAATGATTCACTTTCATTCCTCTATCCCATTGTTAGAGCATTCTGCAAGGATGTAGGAGGATTCAGTTCGGTGCTTTCCTAAGTCTGAAGCAATTTAGATCTGCATCTTCCATTTTAATTCCCTGGAGATTATCTGGGTGGGTTTCCTTCAGTCCATTTCCTTGGACATATTTCAGTTCAGAGATGTATTCATCCTATGATTCTTTAACTTGGAAGCTGGGACATTTATTTTTTAATATAGCTGTGACTTATACTAGTAGATTGTGAAACTGCCATGACATAGGCATTGTCCCGTGATTGTTTCTTGTTAAAGTGTTGACATGATCCTTAGCACAATGTGCGCCTGTGGCAACTGGTGTCCTCCAATTTCTAGGCATAGCTGGGATTAGCAGTGGGATCCTTCCCAGTGAGCAGATTGGATCCAGCCACCATTTTTTGGAAGATAAGAGAATTTAACTATATGGATACAAGCTGTAAAGTTTCTGTTGGTTGACATCTGTTTTGACTACCAGCATACTTCCAAACTTGAAGAACCATGACAGATCCATGTGCCCAACGAAGCCGAAGGAGGGAAATGACCTGCTGTAAGGAGGCATCATCCTTACATCTCCCAGATTTTAGAAACCTTAATTTTGCCTGAATATTTGGCAAAGAGGGGACAGGTGACACCTTAACTCAGTTTTGTGAAGGGGTAAAATAAATATAGAAGACTCATAGAAGTTGAGATCATGCCCAAACTTTTTAATTTATAGGTTGGCAGTTCTGCCCATGAAGGCTTTAACAGCTTTCCTTTGTTAATTTTTTTTAAATCTGTTTGAGTGCAAGGGGATGGTATGTGCCATATTAGATATCCTACACACTCTGCATACTTGTAAATTCAGAGTTTGAAAGTAACGGCCACCAATCACTCGTCAGAGCCATTAGCCCTGTGTGACAAGACCATAAATATACTTGTTTGAAGATAGATATACCCTTTCAGTTCCCAAAGCATATCAATAAAAACTGCCTCTAACATTGTAAGCCAATGTTCACAGAAAAAACAGCTGAAAAGCATTGAAATGTCATGGAATTAAAATGCTAGTGACAATCTGTGAAGCATCCACAGATACTTTTGCTTGCTATTGCTTTGATTTAGTTAATGGTAATAAATCGTTCCTGACAAATGCTTCTCCTGACTCTTGCCATAGACTTCCAGGAAAGGTAAAATACATATGCCTGAAAACACCGCCACAAACAAGAGAGCCCTTTAGGAAGGACAAGCCATTGATTCTGTTATGTTTTCATTACTTTGACATTGATCAGAACAAGTGCTGTATGAAGCCTGGTGATACTCTCACATTTAGATACAAAACAGTGCATAAGTCCTGCAAAGATATGTATTGTTCTAGACAGTAAGGCAGAATAATAAAGACAGTACTTGTTATAATGTAAGAGCTTTTGAATTGAAGATTCTAGATTGCTTTATTTTTGATTACTTTAATAAAATTACCCTAATAAAATAATTATACAGATTATTTACGCATTCTTGTTTCTTCAAGGGATTCCTACTGCAAAATTCCTGAAGACTATTTGAATAACAAATAGGAAAAAATGTTTTGTGAAAGTTGAAAAGAGAATGATTAACTATTTTCAGGATCTCCAGCTAAAATTAAAAGGATTTTACAGTAAGCATTTCAGTCCTCTGAAATATTTGTATTTTTTAGCAGCAGTGTGTGATACTTGAGAGATGCACCCTATGATATGTAGAAGATTAAGGTTTGATTTACAGAAGACGTATGATGCCAAAGTCCTCTTGATATCTGGACCTCTGTGTTCAGTGAATGCATGCATAACATGCTTGCTCTCAGGTGTGCTTACTGGATCATGAGTCCTGGTGAAAGCAAAAAGGACTCAATTTTTCCTTTCCGTTGAGCAAAGTGGAAAGAAGAAGAGATTTGTCCCTGTCATTTTAATTTTCTAAATGGAAAGGCAAGTTGTCCATCATAAATGAGCTGATGTGTTAAAGGAAATAATAAGTTCCTGCAGCAATTTTGGTTGGTAGCAATTGTGACATCTAATACTAAATAATAATTCTAAAAGGGGCACAGCAATGTTATTCTAATCAATTAGATTTTCTTTCACATTATCTTAATAAAACCCACCAATTTATCAACTAATTCCATTTTTCATTTAGTAAAAACAACGATTTTTAGCACTAACTTCCAAAGTTATTGATGTTAAGAGAAGTACTGTGCAACAGTCATTATTAGTTAAGTACTGCTTTGAAACAAGCTTGAAATTTCATAACATATTTTGGAGTGTCATCATCATTGTACCTGCAGGGTTTTAAAATCTTAATAGAGGAAAAGTAATGCAGATTATATTCACTACTGTATTTATTGCAACATAAATAGACATGCTTGTAAAGATGGGTCTAAATTGTGAAATTTAAAATAGCCTCTAACCAGTCAGAGTGTGTCGATAGAGATACATCCAAAATTTGTAAACATGGCAGATACAACAATGTTACATTCAGAACACTGAAGAAACCTTTACTCATTTTAAAAGCTTCAAAGGGAAACATTCAAAGACAATGAGGTGGAAGAAATTTTGGATTGCAAGTTCAGAGACATATTTTTTACTGCTATACAGAAGTTTTCTATTTATATTTTACTTCTGATAGAAAACTCTGTCTCTTAAATACTGAAATTTTATGCAAGAAAATTTATATTTTTGAAGATATTTTCTCTTAGGAAACTCAAGTTGAAGTATTTTGTGGAATTCCTCTGGTGTTAATCTATAATTGGTTGAAAATACCTCATTGTGTGAATGGGAGAAACAAAGTCCCAGGAAGTCTTAGATTACTATTGTATCATTTTGCCCCTCTACCTGTAGTATTTCAGTCAAATAGTTTCAGATGACTGAACAGAAATTTCAGATTGACTTCATAGCTTCATAAGTTCTGCTTTTTACATCCCTCCCCTCCCCGTTCAAGCTTTCTCCTGCATTTGGAACAGGGCAAGCTCTGTTCTCTTCTGTCTGACAGACACCTGAGCACCTAAAGTAATAGTGACAATAATAACCTTCATTTATCATGACAATTGTTTTCATTCACTGTTGTAAAGAGCTTTCTAAAAATTAAGACAAACATTTTTTTCAATTTCCATACAGTTTTTTGTCCCTTATCTTTCATTCACAAATTCTTATCAAACTTGCAGAAAGAAATCTTAAAGTTCACAGTGGATAAAACAGCTGGAAAAGAAGATCTGAGATACAGATCCATTATTGAATATAATTAATTCAGTAGTTATGCATCTAATTTACTGTCATCTCACCTACTTGTAGGGGCACTGAAATACCTATTTGTGTCAGCACTTTGCTTGAAGATGAACGATAAGAACTACACACCCCCTACATTCCTTTTTCTTTTTCTATTTTAGTGGAACTGAATTGTTATTCGGAAATCTTTACAGTGTGTTACTGTATTGTAATTAGAACTACAGGGCAAATCACAGGGCATGGTTTTCACCGTAGTCTCAAACTACCCTGCTGTAATCAACTAGACTGATTCTGTCAGATCCAGGAACACTTGCTGTGCAGAAACAATAAAATTTGCACGCCAACACCCAGAACATATGTTAAGTGCTACCTGCGTCATTGCAGAACTGCTGATTTAGTGAAAACAGAGGTTAAAAAAAAAAAATCTTTGCCATGTTAAACATGGGCAAGATCCAATTTTTTTAATTTTTCACCGTGCTGACATTGGAAGGCTTTTCTTCGCTTTAGTCTTCCTTTCTAGACCAAGGCTATGATAACTGCAGCAATAAGGAATGATAAACTTGCTGAGTAGACACAAATGTGTTTTCTATTTCTAGAGGAACAAAGGTTATTTTATATCCTTCTACTCAAAATGTTTTGCTCCCTTTGTGCCAGGCTGTGTAGACTTGTCCCAAGGAAATAGCCATGGGAGGACGTACTGAAGCATTTGGTGGTTGGGCATATTCCGTTTACTTTCTGAAACACAGAGATTGCACTGCGTCCTCTTGTCTCTGATCCTTCCAACAACAAAAATTGCTGATGCTGTTCCTTGCAATCACTGGTATTAATGAATGACTTTCTTTACATCAGAAACATCTCCCTTCTTACACAGCACACAGCTGTGTGACCAAAACACTGACATTTAAACATGTTAGTAGGGTGAAGGGAAGCATGGTTTAATTCTAAACCACTAATGTCCAATTTTAATCTGATTTAGAGTATTGGATGTGATTAAAACTGATTATAAATGAGAAGCTTCTACTTCATTCAATCTACTTAATGTTTTAACCTCTGCTATACAGAATTTGCACTTTTCAACAATTCTTCATTTTAAGTCTTAACAAAGGGCTTCCATAAATCACCTTGCACATGTTTGATTGCGCAAACAAGAAAAGAAATGACAAGTCACCCTTTGCCAAAGAACCTTAGGTTCAGAGATTTCATTTGCTCATTTTACATATAGCCCATATATAAATTTGTGTGACTTAATCATCCTCTTTTATTTGCCCTTCATCACAGGAGAAAATAAAAGCAAAGGATAAAAGGGATCAAACTACCAGCTATTTTTAGCGGTTCATAAATGGTTTAGAATCTGGTTGCCCTTTCTGTGCTCAGGGCCATAGAAAAGAGGGCAACACATCTGGTTGTGGCTCCCTTGTTCCAAGGGCTGCCCTGGGCAGAACGCTGCCTACACCTTAGTGGAAGATCAGAAAAGCAGAACAGAAGTCTAGCTTGACTTTCTCTGTCATTTATTTTCTTTCATCAGGACTATTAAAAGCCTGATGGCAAATCACTGAATCCCTCAGTTGCAGATCATCAAAGACTTCTTCTTAACTTCAATAAAAGAATTCTCAAGTCACTCAGACTCTTCATTTGCTCTTTAGTAAATAGCAGATACAACTGATTTTGGCCCCCATGAAATACATAATCTGCTAAAAGAAAGTAGCTCAAACTTCAGAATCTCATCCTCTTTTGTTAGAGAAAGCATGGCATTTCTTTTGGGTTTTCTGCCATGTCCACTTTCAACAGTTAACCCTCTGACTTTATCCTCCATGTCATGGCAATTGCAGACTCTTACATCTCTGCTATCTATTCTCAGCATCCCCAAAGCAAAATTCATGCTTTGATTTAGAATGAATTTTACTATAGATAACACAGTTTGTACACTATAATTCAATGCTTTCATTTTTTTCTCAGAATCTTGTCTCTTGACCAGGATCCAGATTCTTCTGAAGACTCAGATGCATCTGTTCCAGTTTTGAAGTCATTAAATTCTTTCACTATCATCATCATACAATCTTTGAAGTCCAAAGGGCAAAGGATCAGCAAAATAAAAGGAATGATCTCTTTTTCTAGAGATGAAAATTAATGTCTGTATATATTCAATAGTACGATTTTAATATATGTAAAAGTGTAGAAAAAAATTTCCAAATTTTCTTTGGAAACACAACAGGTAAATCAGGCATGTAAGTGGGCAGGTGCCTGGTATGCCCAGAGGGCACATTTTGTAAAAATATCTCCAGTAATTGCCTTAGACCCCCATAAGGGGCAGATTCTTTGTATGTGTTGTCCCTCAGAGAGATTCACATGCTCATACCCGCTAGAAGCTAAAGTCATCATCCATGGCTGACTACTTCCCAGGTATACTAAATATCTGTTCAATTTTCAGTGCTTGAAAAGCAGGTGCTTCTCAAGCAGATATCTGGTACATCTGTTTAGAGGCAGATGAATCAATAAGACAGTGCCTCTTGGGCAAGTAACTATTCTGACCTGCTTGAAAAGGAGGTCACTGTCAAGGGTACCTCCAAGGCACACTCTGTTCAGCCAGCATGCACACTGGCTTCAGAAGCTGGTGGCACGGCAGGTTTGCTTTAAAATGAAGTACTAGGCATGTAACTGGACTCTGGACTGCAGGGTGGAAACTTGTTCAGGCAACCAGTCAGTTCAGTCTGTCTTAAAGGTCACATCAGCTCTATAATAACAAAGACCTCATTGCTTGACTATATAATTCCTTTCCATTTTGCTCTCTTATTTATTTTGTCTGCTTTACCCTTTCTTCTCCCTGCTTCACAATCTTTTCCAGTGACAGTGAGTCACAACCTGAGCTTAGATAACCCAAAATAGATCCCCTGTGAGGAAGTTATAGCTTTCTATAGTCTAAATCTACTTGAGAGCAGCCCTGAGGAGAAGGACTTGCGAGTGTTGGTAGATGAGAAACAACATGACCCAGCAATGTGTGCTTGGAGCCCAGAAAGCCAACCATATCTGAGCTGCATCAAAAGAAGCATGACCAGCAGGTCGAGGGAGGTGATTCTTCCCCTCTACTTCGCTCTTGCGAGGCCCCACCTGGAGTACTGCGTCCAGCTCTGGGGCCCACAACATAAGGACATGGGCCTGATGGAGCAGGTCCAGAGGAGGGCCACAAAAATGATCAGAGGGCTGGAGCACCTCTCCTATGAGTACAGGCTGAGAGAGTTGGGGTTGTTCAGCCTGGAGAAGAGAAGGCTCCAGGGAGACCTTATAGCAGCCTTCCAGTACCTGAAGAGGGCCTACAAGAAAGCTGGAGATGGACTTCTTACAAGGGCACATAGTGATAGGACAAAGGGTAATGGCAACAAACTGAAAGAGGGTAGATTTAGATTGGATATAAGGAAGAAATTTTTCACTATGATGGTGGTGAGGCACTGGAACAGGGTGCTCAGAGAAGTTGTGGATGCCCTCTCCCTGGAATTGTTCAAGGCCAGGTTGGATGGGGCTTTGAGCAACCTGGTCCAGTGGAAGGTGTCTCTGCCCATGGCAGGGGGGCTGGAACCAGATGATCTTTAAGGTCCCTTCTAACCCAAACCATTCTATGACTCTATGATTCTTCAGTGCACTGTGTAGAATAGGTCCAAGCCTCAGGGCCACTGTGAAAACCTCCGAGCTGATTGCTCCGTGCTGGGGATCTCTGCCTCCTGGGTCTCCAGCAGAGGAAAAGAGCACAGCAAAACTCAGAGCATTTCCCTCTCTCCTCCATACAATGAAGTGGTGTCTGGGGACAACAGGTTGACAGAGGAGTATATAAATTAACTCTGTGACTCTTGTAGGACTCCCCTATGTCTGACTTTAAGCCTGCATTTTCTCACTGAAGTATCATAAGTGGAACATAGGAATTGAGGTAAGAGCAGTGTTATAATTTACTCTTGGCAAAGACAGGGCAAAGCATAAGATATGGTATGGTCATCCTTGGTAGATGGCAAGCCGACATTTTTACATTGGAGAATCAGTAATTACACTGCATTAAACTAAATCTTCCAGTGAAAGAGTTACCATGTCTGCATCCAGTGAAATGTAAAGCAGAGAGCCTTACACCCACATTTAAAAGTTTAGAATAATTTAGAACTCCATATTTTGGTTACTTTATGATATATGCAGTCTGGTGCCTTTTATTCACACCTGGCTAACAATCAAGAGTGGCTTTCCCTCTGTAATTCTATTCTCATTGTTTATAGACCAGACCAACAGAAGACTTTAATATATCCTAATTGTAACCTAAGTCCGTTGAGAAATATAGCATATTATCATTATTTTTATATATACATAATATTTTCTAAAAAAAAATTAATACCTAAAATTTAATACCTAAAATTTCACATAATTTAATACCTCATATATGATGTGGAAAAAATGTTTGACAACTAAAAATTGGGAAATGTTCCTTATGAGAAAACAATTCTTAAAATGGAAATTGCCAAAGAAAAACATCTTTTTCACATAACAAAGAAAAGCAAAGAGTTACTGATTTTCTGTTTGAATTCTAAACTATTTTTCATCTAAAATTGAATGTATTTACATTTAAATAGCTAGATGAAAAAAAAGTATTTCAAAATTATTTCTATTAAATGTTTAAAATGACTCAGTCTGAAATCTTGTGTTGAATGGATCGTTCATGGAAACTGAAGGGCGAGAAAAATGCAATGGCAAACTTTGGATGCTGATCAAGGACAGCAAATCCATCTCTTTTGCAGCTCTCATTTGCTTTTTCCAGATTTCTTCCATGGGTTGCCATAGTTACCATTCAACGGAGGAAGTTACTTGAGAGGCAGGTGAACAGTGTGTTGCTCTGTCTGCCCTTCATGTATTGCTATGTCTGCACTGTTGGTATCAGGCCTTCAAGTTCTGGGCCCTGCTCCCAGTACGATGCCAGCTCACTTAACCGGTAGGCCAAAACTGATTGTGTCTTAGGTAGTTTCTACATGACAGGTTTATTTTGACAAATTGATGCTTCACAAATAAAACACTATTGCAAGATGGTGGAATATAGGATAAACTTGCATATGCGGAAAGGTAGGTACCAAAGCATGTCTGTCTGCTGTGTCATTGTTGTTGGTTGTTCACTATTTTCTGTGATGCTTTCAGTCACTCTCCTTCTAAATATTGGCCTGAATATAAACACATTTTTTACTTCCAGTGGGTTATAGAGGTTCACAAACACCAGCAACTCAAAATTCTTGTGGCGTACTGACTTTAAAATGTTAAGATACCACTGTCCAACTGGAAATTATTTGGACTGATTACTTGCCATGTATGGTTTTGTCATGTTTGTTTATTTTATAGCCAAGGCATTTGATTTAAAAAGTTCAGTCTTTCCATATAGAAGAAGCTACATATGTATTTATTTTCATCTTTATCTACCCCCAGAAGCTAGTAAACAGAAGATATGTATTACACAGTCAATTGGAAGGGTATCCAACCAGCTGCTCAGCAGAGAATTTCCTAATGCAAAAATTTATTTAAATAAAATTCTGATACAATTTTAATTCAGCAATCTTGTGATTTTATTCAGACACATTGTGGTATATCACATGCCATTTGTCAGAAGTAGTTTGGAACTTTAAGAGCAAAACACTACACATGCCACGTTTTGGCCTCAGCTGCAAAAACTTTGTGTATAATTGTCCTACATGCTTGTATTCTGCATGACTGGATTAATGAATACAAGAATAATAGGCCTCCAAGGTGATTTACATGCATTGATTAAATGTCAGCATTGAAATGCAGTAGGTTCTATTGCTACAGACGCTGAGAACAAGGATGCGGAGATTGCAACCATTGGTTAAACAAGTTATTTATCAATTCTTTTTAGCATATAATTACATTTACTTCTCTCACAAAAAGGATACTCAAATAATAAAACATTTCAAAAGTTGTACATAAAGTTATTTAATTTTGCAGTTGCAAGACATATTATTTGTTCTTTTACTATATGCTAATGTGTACAGTACAGTAAAGTTGTGGAAAACACTAACTTTTGCAACATAAGAGAGAATTCAAAATGTTCATGGCATAGTAAATGATTGATGTCAGATGAAATAAAATTAAAACCTTGCCTTCGTATAACTTAATAGAGAGACTGTAAAAGTGGATTAGATATTTGCCTCTTCAAAATATTTGAAAAATGTGAAAATGGCATGGAGACAGATTGTTCAATTAAATCTCAATGAAAAAGTTAATTTTCTGTCATACATTAAAAAAACCATCCTAACTACCACGACAAAGCATCTAGTAGCGAAATCTCCCAGGAGACTAAATAACATGAGTTACAACACTCCCTTCACAACAAATAAAAAAATTTATCAGTGACCCAAAATCTCAAAACTACTGCATGCTTCAGTACAGTGCTGCCTTCAAGTTTCATCCCCAATCTATGCACAATGCAGCATATGTCATATTATCCACATGTGATGTGTTAAATACAGGTTAAGTAGGTCTGCACTATTACATTCAGACAAACCCTGCTTGACTAGTGATAGCAATTAAAAATTATGGGATGCTATTTTGTTCATCTGAATCATTTGTTCAAACTCAAAGTGATGATTGATTCAAGTATATCTGGAAGGATGAAGCTTTAGAATTTTTATATATATACACTATTTATATTTTTCCCTAATCGGTACAATTTAACATGTTCTGACTCAGCAAGGTATTTTTCCCATCTTTCTATCCTGACTAAATCAGAGATTGAGAAGCATTAACAGATTCTTCCTGTTAATACAACTACATTATTTTGTTCAAAGACCAAAAGAAGATATGTCACATCACAAGTAATAATAAAGAATACTGAATAGCTAAGACATTCAGGGAATTGAGCTAGATAAGTAACGAGTATAGAAGGGGGCTCATATAAGATATCTCTGAACCAGCAGAGAAACAGGTGGTAAAAATCTAAGTGTGCCTGTAGGCAGGAAAAATAGCATATTTACTCTGGAAAGATTAATTCAACCAGGATTTAAGATTGAGAGAGCAGATGTGCACATTTTAAAAAGGGAATGTGCACAAAACAACATTAAAAAAGCAAACAAACAAATAAAGCTGTGTTGCGAAGAATTTGTGTATTGTTAAAGATTTGCTTTTCAGCTTGATAGCTGATTAATAAGGCTCTTCAACAACTTATATGGATGTATGTATATACAACTGCACATTGTAACAGTACTTCAACCCTTGTATGTGGGGGCTGAAAAACATTCTCATGTATCAGTATTACATAAATTATTCCTGACTCACTTTGGAAATCATTCTGTCCCATGTTCTTTTCCAGCTTCTGATGTTTCTGAATGATTTTTCTGTTGTTTAGTGTGGTGATGAATGCCAATAAGAACAATAGATCGGATAGTCGCATCTCCCATAATGTCTGGTCTTTCCCTCCTTCAGGGTCGGGATAGGGTCACGATCCCCAGTTATGAGAGACTACTTGGATGGAGAAGTAAGTTATCAAATCAGACATTTATTTTTAGTGTCATAAAAATTATTTGGGGGGATGAGGGGAAAAAGACAGATGGCTTATAAAGACATCAAATAGTTAATTTCCAGTTGTTCAGAAAAGAAAGAGGCTCCCTGAGGCTTATGCTGCATCTTGGTATTTATTGAACTTTAAGCTACAACCAACAGCCTGGTTAATAACAATTCATGCAGCTGTCAATCTTTTTGACCAATGTCATCAATATTTCACGCTGCCAAATAACAACAATTAAGAACCAGGACTGGAAGAAGCACTCAAGGCAAAAGTGTTTCTAACACTATAATGAAATTGACGGTGTAGGACAGACATTTCCAATGGGCATTCAGAGAAAGACTTTCCTGTGATTTTCTTTTCAAAACAGTGTGAATCGGTGTTCTTTATTATACATTCAAAGCATTGACACACTGGACAAATTTCATAATCTTAACCCATAAAATTAAAGTAAGTATATTTTTCGGAATGCACATTACTTAAGGTAAACTAGAATTTTAACTTGAAAGCAATGCCTAGATTTCTATAAAGAGCAAAATTTTTCAGATGTTAATTGAGCATTTACATTTTGGTAAATGTTTGTACTCAGCATTAGCTGAGACACCTGCCCTCCAGCCCAAATGAGTAAAAGCAACCAATTCTATAAATTCTTTTTCAAAAAACTTCATTTAAATTTCATATTTCACTTTAAACAGACCATACCAACAGTTCTGCTTCCAATCATAAATATAACTGTAGGCATAAAAACTTGTTAATGGTAACCAGCAATGTGTGAAAAAAAGTATAAAAAGGGAAAAGAGGAGCTAGGCTCCTCCCATATTAAATGACTGAATTTTTTATTTTAAGATTTTATTTTAATCGTATTAAAATACAGATACTTAGAAATATTTATTTAAGTGTTTTTAAAAGAATATTTTTAGAGGATGTTTATGTGTATGCATGTTCTAACTCTAGTTAGATAAGACTATACAAGTCTACGAAGATTTTCAAACTGTGTTAATTTACTTGTTTCTCCAAGCCCACTCTTCACATCTCTTAAATGTCTCCTATGTCCACACACATTCCTGTATTTCTCCTGAGCTGTAACTTGAAGTTACAAAAATTACTAGATAGTATTGAAATAGTAGCCGTAATATCTATTTTGGTATTTGTTGCTTTTGCAGAGAACTTCAGCACAGCTTTTCAGCTCAGATGCTTTTTATTTGATGCCATCAAAGAAAACTGAAAGGAAAGACTCCAAGTAAATGTCAAAGTCCATACCAATAGACAACGTAAACAAATTCACAGGAGTGCAAACAACTTTGCAACTTCTCTGTGCTTTTAAAGGTGTAATATAAGTCCCCATGTCATACAAGCTTATAGTATATTCTGCAATAGTTTTCTTACATCACCCAAGGACTCCTAATCTTTTGGCCTACTGAAACAAATGGAGTTTTTAATAAAAAAGGGGTTAATTATAACACAGGAGAATATATCTATTACTAAGCCAAAAATAACAATAAACAAACAAACAAACAAATAAACAAAAAACAAACAGGAGAATGATTAAGAACTCCACAAGTACCAGGGAACACCATGTAATGAAAATAAGTGAAAATTAAGAGGGACATTTTAAAGATGTGTGCTTGCATGACCATTACTCTTCGAATTGAAAAGATGTAGGCATCACACTATTTTAGATCAATTTCAAAACAGATTAAAGATTTATGTTACTTACAAACAAAAAAGCCACTACAAACCTGAAGAGCCTTTGTGGATCCCAGTTAGAAAAACTCTAACTGCGACAGAGGGAATAGGTATCTGTCCTGTAAGGATCACTCTGATAATATTGTTAGTGTAGCAGTAGCAGTAATATTTGTAATTACAATGGTTATATGCATTGCACTTAAGTATTATGTGGGTGTTTACAAACATGTCAAATAGGTCAGAGTTTTAAATGGAAAACTAACAGTAGGAGATATGGATGTGAATTTACAAGATTTCCCATAAGGACTGGGAGTCCTATATTTTACATATTACAGATGTTAAGTTTACCTCTTAAGTTTATTATTCTTTTTTATTATTTTTTAGTTTCTGCTAGTGTGGAATAAAATACAAAATTACTAAAAAATAAAGATTACCTATGTAAGAAAGATCTTCCAAAGAAGTCTTCTTGCAGTAATAGTCATATTGATGATGTTTCTTTCCTAAATGTGTATAAAGACCTCATATGGGACTGGGCTGTACTCCTAAGTCTAACAGTACAAACATAGACAAGATATCTGTAACTGTACAGGAGAGAGAAAGACTGACCACAACAGTCTAGCTTGAACTAGTTGGCTTAAAGTAATGGGTCATCATCACAATGGCGAGAATAGCTTATTCCCCAAGGGCAATACTTTATTCCTATTTCTCTTGCTGCCAGTCTGTAGTTTCATTAAATCTATCAATGTTTCAGTCCTCTCCATGGTTACTAATCTTCTTTGCTCCTCCTGCATATGTGTCTTGCTGACTTAAATACTTGGCTACTTGGCCCTTAACTTATTAAAACTGTGGAATTTTTCGGTGGTAGGACTGAAATTCGTTGTTTGGTTGTTTTTTCCCACATTTTTTATTTCATTCAACATGCAGAATGGGGAATTCTGAAATATTCAGTTTTTTTAAAGCGTCAGTACAAAGTTACACAAGAAAAAGTATTTTTTCTCCTGATTTTATTTTTTGTGGCTGAATAATGCCCTGTGAACCTGATCTGTCTTGAGAGCAGAGCCTACACAAAGATACAGGGGTATAATATGCAGAGGTCTGTAAATCCCACCAATCATTCTTGCAGTTTCAGAAAGACCTGAAACAAAGTGGGGGTTTTGCTTTTGGGGGGGGGCGGGGGGGGAAGCTTTTTCTTCTTGTGGAAAATTCTTTTAACTTGTACTTTCCTGTTGAAATTTTCAATGTAAAGTAACTCTGCAGGAATGACTGTTTCAAGTCTTTAGGCAAAGAGGAAAAATAGCAAATAATTATATGAAGTAAGAATTATGCCACTTATGCATCTCTCCTACCTACAATTAAATCTCACTATTAAAATTCAACTTGGGAATTAGGTTCTCAGCTATGAAGCTTTAAGGAGTTGGACTGGCTTTTAGAGACCTCTTCTCTTAAACAGAACAGCTGAGATGGACCAGAAAGTTTGAAGCAAAAAGTTCTGCATTCAGAATGCAATTCTTACTTTTTGATCTGTTTCCAAGGTTTGCATATATTGTAGTTTAACCCCAGCCAGCAGCTCAGCCCCACACAGCTGCTCATTTGCTTTTTGCCAGTGGGATGGGGAAGAGAATTGGAAGAGTAAGAGTGAGAAAACTTGTGGGTTGAGATAAAGACAGTTTAACTGGTAAATCAAAAGCTGCATGCAAACAGAACAAAATAAGGAATTAATTCACTACTTGCATTGGCTGGCAGGTGTTTATCCATTTCCAGGAAAGCAGGGCTCCATCATGCATAACAGTGACTTGGGAAGACAAACGCCATAACTCCAAATGTCCCCCCCTTCCTTCTTCTCCCAGCTTTTGCTGCTGAGCACGGCATCATATGGTATGGGATATCCCTTTGGTCAGTTCAGGTCAGCTGTCCCAGCTGCGTCCCCTTCCAACCTCTTGTGCACCCCCAACCTACTTGTTGGTGGGGCAGTGTGAAAAGCAGAGAAGGTCTTGATGCTGTGTAAGCAATGCTCAGCAATAACTTAAACATCCCTGTGTTATCATAACTGTTTTGGTCACAAATTGAAAACAGCACCCTACAAGCTGCTATGAAGAAAATTAACTCTATCCCAGACAAAACCAGTACAGCACAGAAACATTTACTGATTATGACAATGTGTGTCCTGACTGTTGAAAAAGTTTGTCTCCTCTACCATCTTTCAAATTTGAACTACAAAAAGGAAAGGCTACCTTATTATTTCCCAGCTGTCTTTGTGTTACTGTATGTGGATAATGCAACACTTCAAATATTGTGTTAAGCATCCAGTTAATAAATACCTGCTAGCTGATTTTATATCCTAGGAAAGTAAAAAATAAAAAAAAGGTATTAAGTGCCTCAGGGTGACCATTGAGAGTGAATGCCTGTGTTCATGTTGATATGAGTTAAGACAATCCAGTGTGGCCAAGGACAGAGATGTTCCAAATTTATAACACTGGATGTTGTTGCTTTCATTGGACAAGCAAATGGAGAAAGAACATGAATATATGTGGTAGGTTAGTATGCAATCTAGGCTACAAAGCAAAGCTTTTTTGCAAATAATACTATAAACTTTTTATCAAGTGTGCTATTTATATTTCCTCTTTGTCTACATGAAATAACAGCATTTCAGGATCTCTTTTGGACTACCTTGCATCAAGAAAAGGCACATTGCATGGCACATTAAACTGAACTGTTTGTGTGTTGGGTCAGCAAAATATATGATTTCCTTTCTGGAGCTGGAGTCTAAAATCTAAAACTTTCCAACCAGCACTCTGTAGAACATGTTGCCTACTAAATATTCTCTAATTGGTTGCAGGGCAGAAGAAGGCTTCTCTATATATGCAGAACCTGTTAGAAGATTAAAGGCAATTTGTCTGCCCACACAGACCTGCAATTCAATAGAAATTACATCTTATCTTCTCATTGTGCAGGAGCCAGAGATAGAGGAAGGGAACACCAACAAATCAGTTTTCTGATATAGTAGAACAGAACAAGCTCAGCACCTGCAGAAAATATATTTCAAATATATATTCTTACTATATTTTAGGTTTGAAAAGGTTTGAAAAGCATTAGGTTTGAAAAGCCTTCATTAAGAAATATGCAGGGTCTAAACAACACCTATCTTTGCAAACAGAAAATCTGCAAAAATAAAACCACTGGTTTATAATTATAAAAAGGAACTGAGAGTTTTCATCTTTGTTGCATTTTCACCTAATGATCTCCTGGTGTTTTATGAAAGCAATCTGGAAAAGATTATTTTCTTGCTACATGTAAAGTAAAGTCTAGTTTCTTGGATTCATTCAAATTTATAAATTATGCCAATAGCAAAGTCATCTATAAAAGCTAAGATGACAATTTCTGGAAGAATAAGGAAAAACATTTAGGATTTCCCCAATCTGTGAAATCCAGTGTAGCATATTTTAGGGGAACATAGGTTTTTTGTCCCTTTACATTTTATCTGATTCTCCCAAACTTTTTTCTTATTAGTAGGCAATCCTGTTCTCCTTGAAAAGTTTAGAAGACAGACACTAGTTATTAAGATTTTCAAGGGCTCAACTCTTCTATAATTAAGATCTGAAGTTGACGTCACTGAAATGATACTACCTTCAGTTGGAGCTTGATTATACCAGGAATGATCTAATTTTGTTCAAGTGTCATTTTTTAATTTTTTTTATTTTTTTCAGTTTGTTTGTGGAAACATTAGGAATTATTTAACTGACAGATCTTAGTTCTCTGCATTTCACAGCCATGTCAGGCCCTGTCTCAGCAGTGCAGAAAAAGTGAGCAAAGTTCTTATAATTAAAAATAAAGACACAGCCTGTTTCTGGAGTGTGTAATCTGCAAAATAATAGCCCCAGGTTACAGGAATAGCAAGACTGACAGACTGTACAGCATACTGTACAGTACAGTACAATGTCTCTAGTTAACAAAACAACTGAAGGGTACAAGGTCAAGTGCAGAAGAACCTTTTGCCTCTTCCCAGTCACCAGGCTTAAGATGAGTCAGCTCTGAGCCATAAGCTTCACTCTGTCCCCTGTTAGGATCATATGGTTAAGGAGGATCCTGATTTCTCTGAAATCAGTGGTTAATGTCCCATCAATATCAGCATGCCTGAGATTTCATTTGTGCATTATAAGCTGGTCTCTGGGTCTGTATAATGCAGTCAGGAATAAGAAATTCTCTGCCTTTTCAGAGTGTTTAACTCACCTGGAGCAAGGCCATTACATGGATTAGATTATTTTGCCTTCTTGGAAGTCACTGGCAACGTGCAACCACTGATGGGTATGCTATGTTTTTGGCAGGTGTGGGACAGCCAAGTTCTGATTTCTCTGAGAGACCCTGAGCAGTTTGGCAGGCCAATGTGAGAAGAATGAGCAGAGAGCTGATTTTCTTCACCAGGAAGTTATGGAGTGCTCTCACAGGTTTTGGAAGAAAATACCTTTGCATTTTTAGGTTCCACTTTCAAGGAGAAAATCAGAGGTGGATGCGTAAAGCATAAAAGAAACTTCTGAAAAAGTCTGGAAATATGGTTGGAGACTTGGGTCATTTATAAGATTGGGAAAGACACATGAGATGCTGATGGAGCAGTTTCTTTGCACATATTTGACTTCCAGGACTGGATTCCACGGAGCAGAAGCTGAGTCACTAACCTGTGTGGTTCAGTTTTCCCAGAGAAAAACTGTTAGATATTCATCTGTGAAATGAAGGATTCTTACTGCATAGTGAGGATGCATCCTCTCATGATCAAGAAGCTACCTGCATGGACAAAGATATCTTTACTAATTCTGTTCACACATAACGAAGACCTCAAATTGCTCTGAATAGTTGTTGCTATTTTGACAAAATTGTTGAATGACATAGATGTATTTACTGTGCTGTTTTTCAGGCCTATTAGGCACATCTAGCTTTCAGGTAACAGATTCAGATAAAAGGATTCTTCAACGTTTAGGTTACCACAGTTTCCTTGCACCTTCTCTCTTCACATAGTTTGTGCTATTTTCTCCCACATTTTCCTGTTCCTTTGTCTGAGCTACAGCCTGCATCTGGACAGCCTGTTAGAGCTGAAGAGTGGTCTGAAACCTTGATAATATGTAGAAATATTTTTTACAGGAGTTATTTCTTATGCAGTTGATGTAAGCAGTATCTTCCTCTGCCCATGTACCTAACAAATGTAAAGCAAAATGGTTCTTTTCCTAGAAAGGACATTATCATAATAAACCAATTCTTGCTAATTTATATTTTTACAAAGGCATCTCTTCTGGATGACCCTTTGGCTGCTGAATATTACAGTTAAGTTGGTACATGCTGTTAAAAATATTGCTCTATTTTGCCTTTAGCAATCATGCAGCAAAATATTGCTCAGCATGAAAATGAAATGATAAAGATAAGGCAGTTAATAATTGCGAGATATGCTACTGTATCTCCTGTTATTAAAATAAGTAACACGAGAGGATTTGGAATACATACCCTTAATTATTTTTGTCTGTCTATTGAGGAAATAGAGAACCAATGTCAAAAAAAACCCACCGAAACCACAAAATCAGTTTTTATTTTATCGGATTAAACCAATATTTTTTCCTCCTTCAGGGCTTTTTCCCTGCACTAAAGATCTGTAATTCCAATTGATTTTTAAAGTACTTTTATCAATTATTTAGACACAATTAACATATGTCACTTCAAATATTGAGAGGGTTAATGTTATTACAACTGGATTTTTCATATGTACCCCCTGAAAAATGTCTTTTCGTAGACATAAAAACTTCATCAATTGTATTCGCAACCTGACATCAGCACTATTGTCTTCCCATGTCACAGCTTCTGCCCCCATGATGTCTTGAGATAATGGTGAATAAAATACACAAACCAGACAAAAAAAATCCTTTAGAAAATAAGTACTTGATCTTAAGAATAAAATCATTGCATCCGCTCGTTTACCACAGGTAACCCAGTCCAGTGACTCAGATAGAATTAGGCAATTTATGAAGAATTTAAGAATAAAATTAAAAGGCCCTTCTGCATTCCCCCATCTAGTTATCAAATGTGATCACATCATAAAATTCTATACAAAATTTACCATGTTATTGGATAACAAATAGTACCTTTGCCTACTGAATGTATATTGGAAGACTATTCCAGAAACTTATTCTTGTAACTCCTTCTTTTAATTATTTAAAAAGAAAAAATGGATATAAGCTATCTGTAAATGTATTTAGCCACAGAGCTAAAGAAATTTCACAGGTATTGCTTCAAGGGATAAAAATAAAGCTTTCTATAGCTTTCTGTCTTCTAATTTGATATGTGCTGTATTTCATCAAAACAGAGTACGTATTTGATTTTAAACCTTCTTGGGACTCCAAATGGCATGTGTTAGAAAGAGCCCAGATTAAAGAAAATGAGATGGCTGAAGTGATTCTGTTATAATGTTCTTCTAGCTGGGAAAACCATTTTTGTCAAAATTAGACTTTCTGGAAAGTAGAACCTTTATTCTTCCAGAAGTCTGTGCATCTCCTTTGGGCCAGAAACTTTTCATCAAATTTTGCTTTTAAAGCATGGTTATTGCTGCTAAATCACTGAGATTGTATAAAATGGTGGAGCTTGTATCAGTTTGCCTGACTTTTCAGGTACAGATGAAATGCATTGAGACCTCCTCTGGCAGCTCCAGAGACTCTGTGATTGCTGTCCTGAGGGCTGTCATGAGCAACTTGGAAAGAGTTGTGTATTATCCTGCTCTGATTTCATGTTCTGACAGCATTCAAATTTAAATATCATAAAGCTTCAAGTAACAGAAACATCAGAGACATTCTTCCACATGAAAAAACTTGAATTAATTAGTGTCCTGGTTTTGGCTGGGATAGAGTTAATTTTCCTCTTAGTAGGTGGTATAGTGCTGTGTTTTGGATTTAGCATGAGAATAATGTTGATAACACAGTGATGTTTTAGTTGTTGCTAAGCAGTGTTTATACTAAGTCAAGGACTTTTCAGCTTCCCATACTCTGCCAGCAAGGAGGTGCACAAGAAGCTGGGAGGTATTATAGACAGGACAGCTGACCCAAACTGTCCAAAGGGCTATTCCATACCATATGATGTCATGCTCAGTATATAAGCTGGGGCGAGTTTGCTGGGGGGCAGTAACTGCTGCTCGGGGATGGGTTGGGCATTGATTGGCAGGTGGTGAGCGGTTGTATCACTTGATTTTCCTGTGTTTTATTCCTCTCTCTCTCTTTTGTTGTTTTACTTTTCATTACAAATAATAATAATAATAGTAATTATTATTATTATTATTATTATAATTATATTTCAATTATTAAACTGTTTTTATCTCAACCCACAAGTTTTCTTGCTTTTACTCTTCCAATTCTCTCCCCCCTCCCACTGGCTGGGTGTGAGTTAGCGGCTGTGTGGTGTTTAGTTGCCAGCTGGAGTTAAACCACAACAATTAGGAAAAAAAAAAACAAACCCTTGCCCTTACAGAAAAAATAGATCCCTTCCTCTGAAGGCTCTACCAAACAGTAATAGGACATTGCAACTTTATGTGCTGTAAATATAGTTTCAGCATATATAACTCTCCTTGCCATCTATTATCTCCTAGCAGAGGCATCAACAGCAAGGCCTATTGCTTAATTATGTTATCAAATTTTAGTAGCTAATTTCTTTAACTTACAACATAGGTTGTATAGCAATATATTTCTTTTATTACTAGTGAAAGAAAAACCTGCAGTAGTGGCCAAACCTTTTCAGCAAACACCTTTTAATTTACCTTAAACTGATTGAGCATCTAGGATTAAAGTGTAATTCAAGGTGTGAGGTTTTTTTCCTCCACAGGAAACAGTAACTACTTAGTCAGTAAATCCAGAGTATTGAAAAAATATTGCTGGAAGGGACTTCAAAAGTCCATTTGTCTACCTCTTTGCCCTTAGGCAGGATGTCTGCTATTGCCAACAGATGTTTGCCTAATCCAATCTTAAAAGACTCCAGTTCTGGAAATTTTCTCTAATATGTAGCCTTAGACACCTTTCTTGCAATGTATGACCTCTGCAACATGTATTTTAAGGTGTTTATAATTTCTCTCAGCCCTGTTTCTCCAATTTTTCAACCAACTTTGCTAGGAGAAAGAATCAACCCCTCATCATGTCCACATTGATAAAGAAGTGGGTAGATTTTTAGAATTACTTGAGGTCGTTTCATAGTCCAGTGTAAAGCTAGGAACAAATGAAAGGATTAAAGAAATAAATGTCTTCACAAAGGCAATGAGATGTTCTTTCCTCCAGATGCTCCTACATTGGATAGTGGGCTGAAGATAATAAACCGTAAAATCAGTAAGTAACTTACCTCCCTTTTTCCAAGTTTATCTTTACAGTTTACAATCCAGCCACAACCCAGAGTAAGTTATTGCTTTAGTTTCCAGAATTGCAGGGTAGGGAGTGTCAGAAAGAGGAATTATTTAGATATCTTTAATGTTTTGGAATAAAATTATTTCTGGTGGCAAAGGTCTATATTGTAAGTAACCTAGCAAAACATCACTATTTTTTTAAGAAATCTTAGCAAATTGATCTGGAAGAGAACTGGGAAAGTTAATTCATTCTCCCTGCTGAAGGGGGATCAGCCATTCCTGTGTAATTTCTGATAGTTATTCCCACTTTATTTTAGAAAGCTCCCACGTTAGAGAGTCCACAGCCTCCCTGAGCAGACTGCTCCCATGCATAGATTTGGGAGTTTGTTCTGATGTCTAACCTAAATCCCCTTTTCTGCAGTTTAAGCCTATTTAAATACGGTGAGCTGATATTCTTGCCTTTAGTATGAAATAAGTGTGTCTTTTGTGTTTGGAAATCCCTCAGGCTTGTGGTATGAGAGGGTTAAAGAGAGTACAGATTCTTTTTGGCTGCTCAAATAAAAAATCAAGGGGCTTACTGTTCATTAACAAAGAATTGCACTTATTTTAATTAAGTCTGAAAATTTATAGTGTACTTTTACTCTCCTTCATTTAAAGCCATGCAAAAATATGTGAGGTTTTTTTGTGGATGAGTAGGTTAATTAGTTTTCTGATCAACATTCTATAGTTGCCAGCTATGGCCCTTGCAAAAAACAAAAATGGATTCATTATAATAAACAGAAGTGCATTTTTTAAACTAATTCTTAGTAATAACAGTGGGTGTATTTTTGTCAATATAACTCAGTCTTTACCACTGTCTTTTTGTGTGCATATGAAAACTTCCACTTTCTGCAGTAGACAACTGCTCTTTGGGTCTTTCTGGAATGAATGCACCTTTATATTCAGGGAGGGAGGGTGTTAAATTACAGAAGAGCTGTTGGAACCCTGCCTACTCATGCAAGCATTGGACCAAGTAGTCCAGCCCCAACCAGTCTGTTGGTAACTGCCACCAAGTTTGCATCTGCATCTTGGACAGAGCACAGTCCCATGCCATATGGTTGCTCCTTTTTTTAAGCAAGACGAGGGAGCCAGGAGGATGGTTGCTGGATTCTTGGGTCCAAATCACCCACTAAGTATGTCCATGGGGATCATACCCCCACCTTTGGAGCACAAGTAAAGTGACTGGAGATTGAGGGTGAAACTAAGCAATTTCTACAGTTTTTCTGAAAGGAGGAAACATCTTTCTTACCATGAGGGAGTAACGTCTGAATTTGAAAAGGAATTGATCTCACACAGGAGGTCTCGGGGCACAATGTTTCAAGGCCACTCAAGGAGCAAACATCACATTTAGCGAAGGGTGTTGTACAAAAATGTGATTAAATCTTAAGAAAAAGAAAATGGTTAAATCTTCTTTTGCACTTCTTTATAACAGAAATAGTCAATGGAATTCTCAAATGGGAAGAGTCACTCAAAGGATCATAGTGTCCTGCTGAGTGACAGGAGTGATGTCCTCCCCAGGGAGTTCAGCCCCAGAGGTTTCAGTCTGGCCCATGGTCTGACCACAGTGCCACTGTTGTGTGGAGAGCAGGTCTGTGTGAGGAATCTGCTTAACAACACTGAGGAGATTCTTTAACTGCAATAAAAGCCTATACTTTAAGTTTGCACTTCTTTACCAAGCCTGGGTACTTCCATGCTGGAACAGGTGCGCCTCAACATGACTGTGGCTGTGGATAAGTCTATGCTGCAGCAGGTATACCCCTGCAGAGACTGTGGCTCAGAGATAAGGCTCCACTTGGAGCAGGTACTCCCCTAAGGAACTGCAGTCTGTGGATAAGTCCAAGACGGAGCAGGGGCAAGGGGATGGTCTCATCCAAAGGGGCCAGGGGGGAAGATTGTAATGGAAATACCTTTAAATTGTTGTAACCTGAGATCTGAGTTGCATGTTATGGGAATTACTATAGCAGGAATCACCTGAACCAATGGAGGACAAGCCTTACAAGAAGCAGTGCAAGTGCAGCAGTGACCCTACCTGAGCTAGCTTTGGTGCCCAGTAACTCCATGCAACACACCACCTCTCCTGTCCTGAGTGACCACCATCACAGAGTCATGGACTAAATGAACTCCATGGACATTTTGTGGACAGTTATGGACATTTTACAGACTTTTCACAGGGGTGATCCATAGACTAAGGGAATGATATCCGTGTATTATATCAAAGGATGGGAAGGGGGGTGGTGGATAATAAGGATGTATTGGATAGTATGGGACCTGAGCATGACATAAATGGTATGGAATAAGGGATGGAGAATGTGCTGGTTTTGTCTGGGACAGAGTTAATTTTCTTCAGAGTAGCTAGTATAGGGCTATGTTTTGGAAATAACATTGATAATACAGAGATGTTTTAGTTACTGCTGAGCAGTGCTTACACAGAGTCAAGGCCTTTTCTGCTTCTCACACCACCCATCAGCAAGTAGGATAGGGGTGCACGAGAAGTTGGGAGGGGACACAGCTGGGACAGCTGACCTCAACTGACCAAAGGGATATCCCATACCATATGACATCATGCTCAGCATATAAAGCTGGGGGAAGAAGAAGAAGGAAGGGGGGGACATTTGGAGTTATGGCGTTTGTCTTCCCAAGTAACCATTATGCATGATGGAGCCCTGCTTTCCTGGAGATGGCTGAGCACTTGCCTGCCAATGGGAAGTAGTGAATGAATTCCTTGCTTTGCTTTGCTTGCATGCGCAGCTTTTACTTTACCTATTAAGCTGTCTTTATTTGAGTCAACGAGTTTTCTCACTTTTACCCTTCTGATTCTCTCCCCCATCCCAGCAGGGGGGAGTGAGTGAGTGGCTGTGTGGTGCTCAGTTGCCAGCTGGGGTTAAACCACGACAACTTTGTGTCAAGCCACTAAGGAATCATCAAAAATGAACAAAATCTAGCACATGAACTCTATCTAGTACTACCTAAGTGGGAAACAGGGATTTACCTTCTCCTATCACACCATGCCATCCTTAAATTTTTTTATCTGTCCTTTTATTGTGGAAGCATTTGCTCTCCATTAGGAAAGGATTTGACTACGCATTCTTGGGTGTCTGCAGCAACTCCAGCTCTAGTCCTTTATAAATGAGATTTCCTGGCCATTGATGACTCATAAAATAGGATCCCTGTGGGGTTAATGGCAAAATAATTCAATATATGAAGAAACACATGAGATATAGAAAAAAATAGTGTCAGTTTCTCAAAGCTTCTTCTACCTATCTCAGTGCTCCACTTAACACAAAGTATGCTGTCAAGTGTCAGTCTGTTCAGTAGCAGTGTCTAAGTTATTTACCAGTGAAAAAATTAACAATATCATGCAGCACAGATGACAATAAACATAATAATTTATTTCAGTGATTCTGCAGATCCCTTTTAAAGGGCAAACAAAAAGGTTAGGGGGTGTAAATCAAAATTTGTTTGTCACTTCCTTATCCCACACTTTCGTGCTTTATTAGTTAGATAAACTGTAGGCTCATCTAAAATATTTCCCTAACAGTGGCCACAGCAAGATGAGCGATGAGCGCTGCAGTGTATTGGTAGAGCCCAAGAAGAAAACATACATACTACTCTGGGCAAAACCAGGGGGAGAGAGGAGGGGCTCCTCTTAAGCCCTACACTTTGTCAGCAAAAATGTCTGTATGGCAAAGGAATTTCTGCTGACAATTTAGGATGGAGTATCTTTATTGTCCCATTGTTATGCCCTAGTGATTATCCATTATTATGGGTATCACCAGATCAGAATATGTGAGTGCTTCCCAATCCACTTCATGGCAATGAAGTTATCCCAAATCTCCGATCTGGGCTGTTCAAGCTGAAATGGTTGGTTTTGCAGACTGCGAGCACGATGTGCTCTGAAGACCAGCAGTGGCAGCTAGTTAACTTCTTAAATTATTCCACCTAGATCCACCAGAGGTGACCTAGCTGTACCTTCACTGTTAATCTTGCAGTGCAGGGCCAGAAATTGGTGTACAGAGTAAACCAGGCAGTTTGCTTTCCATCTTCCTCAGCAGGCTTTTTTACAGTAGGATTGACATGTTTCTTTTATTGTTCTAGGGCCTCAATAGCCTCAATATGCTTTCAGAGTTTTACAGTTCCAGAATATTGCCATGAAAGGTTAACTATCCCCTTCTCCTTTCCCAATATTATATATGATTTATTAATTTAATTAAAGTAAGAATCAGTTGCTTTGAAAAATAATTTCGGACCAAGAACAAAGAAAATCTGCATTTTTAAAACATCATGCACTACATTATGACCTTGAATATGTTTTAACATGTTTGTTTGTATTATCTCTGGATGGCTTGCTTTTATTTTCCAATGTTTTACGTAGACTTTCAGTATCTGCTATGTATTGCTGATGAATTTTATTTCAGATAAGAAAAGTTTGATAATAACGTTCCCTCTAATTGTGCTGCAGTGGTATGATACAACACCATGTATTTTGGTTTTTCAAATCAGTATTTACCTTCTGTTATATTTGCATATATACCTTTTGTGGTAAATGCTAATTGGAAATGTCAGAGTTCTTTTTCAATTTAATTAGCATAATTGCACACAGAAAAGAGTGGAAATCTCTTTTAATTTAAATAATATTTATTAAGACTGGCCAGAATATCATTGTTGTTGGAGTTTCCTAGGTAACCTTAAGCATTTTGACTGTCAACTTACAGAACAGCCTGACATCTGAAAATTCCTGCAAAGTCACAACACCAGAGAAGCGTTGCCATTTGGCTCCTTGATTTATTCCATTTTTACCTCTTCTACACAAAACAATTAGAGAACCTGATTTTCAGAATTTTCTTCTTTAATTGTTTCATGTTCCTGTCTTTTTGCTGTGTGCTTTTTGGGGACTGAAAGTCTTGTTTGGGAAATGTGTTCCCTGATCCACTATGCTCACAGAGAAGATAACCAGTCCCCTGTGTGCTGACAGCAGAGATGATGGTAGGTGGATGTAGCTGCTGGGCAGATTTCTAGTTCTATCAAGTAGATCTGTCAGTAGAGTTTTCTCCCATCAAAAACACAGGAAAGCAGTTGGTACTGGTATTTTCTAGCATGTGTGTGAGTCAAGTGAAGAATGGATAAGCACGGTTTTCAGCATTGACGTGAGATAGGCTGTGAAACTCAGCTATAGACAGATGTATGAGACAACCCTTTTACTCAATGACACGCATTCTGCAGACTCCCTAAATGTCCCACTTTATTTTAGGTAAGCCATTTCTATTCTGCCAAATTTCCTCACACATGGCATTCAGAAAGAAATTCACAGGAACGTACAAGAGGAAAGGATTATTTCAGGTGCCACGGAGAGGCCATAAAACCTCATTTCCCAGGTAGTACTTACCTACTAGAAATTCAGATCCACAATAAAATATCCAAAACCACAGCTGAACTATCAGAAGGTTCCTGCAATATTTCTGAAAATCTGCACAAGCAGTTAATCTGACCATGAGAACCAGAAAATAGCCATGCTAAAACTTCCACAATTCTCTAAAGGGGCCTTTTTCACAGATTTTTAAACTCCTCCTTCACAAAAGCTCACATAACCCCCATTGACTCCAAATAGAATACAATCCTTATATATGTGAGGGCATTTGTGAATGGGCGACTACACAGTCATAGCGAAGGCTGATGAAATGATATAAGGGTTAAAGCACAATAAGAACTCTGTGTTCTTTTTAGAGTAAAAATGTCTTTGGGTTGGGCAGTTTATTACTACATGGCGAGATATTCATAAATAGAACCATATAAAGTTTACAGGTGTTTAATTTTGAATTTTTTAAAATTAACTTAATTTCCATACTTCAAGCTTTTACAGAAATTACTGGAGCACATTAAAATTGCTATCAAAGTGATTTTTTTACTCTGAGAATAAATGAATCAAATATTGTAATAACCTTTCTATGTAATATGTGAAAAATGAGTTTTTGTTTGTTTTTTAATGAAGGACAACTCTCTTAGTAAACATTTGTTTTTAAAAAGCACACAGTTCTTCCGTAAATACTCTCTCTCTTTTTAGGAAATAAAAAAAGAGAAGTAACATCAGGTAGTGTTAATGGTGCATCTCCAAGCATTTGACAAAATTAGGAATGTTGGGTTTTGGGCCATTGATTACTATTAAAGGCCACAGTCACAACTCCTAGAGCAATGAGTTATAATGCTATTCAGAGATGTCCTTTAGCCTGATATCTGAGGCAAGTCACAGTTCATCTTTCTTCTCTTTCTCCATTTGCAACATACTAATCTTCTTTAAAAGTGCTTTTAGATAAGCTTGTGGAAGCTGATATAATTTAATTCATGCTACCATATGAACTGTAATAAAAATTATATCTCTTTAGAGAGACCTGGAAATGGTACACTCCAGTATCTTATTACCTTGAGTGTTACTAGAGAAAATATTACAAGCAATGTTATGAAACTTCTTGAAAACTAAACCCATGCTCAGCACTAAATAGTGTGCTGTGTGGAACAACCCTGTTAGATGGGTTGAGTAACTGTCTGTTTTTTCCTAAACCCAATGAATTACTATCTTGATCGGAAGTGAATTCTAAAGTAATTGAATTTATTTCCATTCAAATAACACTTTGGAGTTTTACTGGAAAGACAGCCTATTCCTCAGTGTCAGTGCTGAGATGGTGGCTGAGCTCTGTGCAAGAAGAAATACTTCCAGGAATAATCCATGAGCTACACAGTCACTGTGGTATGACTTTCTTTTCTTCACCATTTGTAACTTGACGGCACAGGTGGAGCACATTTTAAGTGCAATAGAAATGAAACACTGCTCAAAGAGAGTTCGAACTTTAACATCTGTTTTCATGGGCACCTTAAATAATTTGTAAAAAATACTTTTATTAAAAAGTTCACACTGTATAGTCTTTTTCCACAATGCTATAATAATACAGGGAAATTCCCTTCAATGGAAATGTATCCGAAGGGAAGCTGATTTACAGCTCTTTCACTTGTTTCTGTAGTTAAGAAGGGCAGAGTGAATGGTTCATACTGGTGTGACAGAGCTGGAAAAAGGAACTTAACCTTAGGCTAAAGCTGGGTTAGCGAGCTCTAGGACCTTATTTCATTTCAGCAAAACCACTTGGCGTTTCTGCACTGTGGCTGTATGGCTGTTAGGATAAGCCTTTGGCCTGTAAATGCTGCTTGGGCACACTGTATGATTCAGTCCTCCTTGTGCATCCATAATGACTTTGTGGGCTACACAAGCCATTTCCAGAGCCTTCTGGTGTAATGGTTGTCAAGATCAGATTGCCCTTTTATGGAGCCAAGTGAAACAGACTTTGCAGCCTTGGAAAAAAGCTTAAGAAAATGTGAAAGGCGATACAAAAACTCTCTGAACATTCAGTGTGCTGCAGAATAGATTAAATCTTGAGAACTCCTGGACTAGTAGGATGAGGTTTTTTTTCCCCTTTTCCAGCTCAGTTACACATTTCAGACATGTTTTGTCAGTCTGCAATGTCTGGCTAAGCAGTTCACTAGCTCTGTTCCCACATTCTACTTGTTATAAGTGATGCTGTCTCCCCGCTCATCAAATTCAGAAATTATTACTGTTTCTGTATTCACAACTTCACTTTCCACTGAGCAGAAAAAATGTTGGTGATAAAATAAAATATTATTGAAAAGGGTGTATCTGGATTGAGGGAGTTGGTCTGAAAAGGGTCTGTCCCATGTGAGGAAGAGTGAGGCTCATTTGAACTAGGAACAGAAACCATTTACCAGGCTAGTGGTGATGCCCTTGGCCATGGGAGTGGGCCCAGTGAGAAAGGATGAACACTTGCCCTGTGTGGCAGGTAGTCAGCTGATCTTTAAATATCCAGTATAATTCTCAATCCAACATATTCAGGAAAAAAATTAGTTACAAGCACACAGTTATTGAATAGTCCAGGTTGGAAGGGACCTGTCTCTAGTCCAACCTCCTGCTCAAAGCAGGGTCATCTTTGACATTGAAAAAGAAAAGAAACAAAATGCAGACATTAGGTAAAATAAAAAGTCTAAATCAGCACTATACCCACCTCTTTCATAAAAATCATACTCTTTTTGGAATTTGCTGCAAAGTGCCAAAATTTATTTCCTCTAAATTATCTCTCCCTGTGTCATTTCCTCTAGCTTCTTTTCTTTTGGAATCATCTGAAATATCCTGCAGTGACTCCTCTCACTGCGGAAAAGAGCCTTCTGTATCCACCTCCAATTATAACTATCCCAAAGGATTTTCATGCATGGAACATCTCATATTTCAAGTTCAGTGGGCATCATATTTCCAGTTTGCCTACTCTGCTATACCTACTGTGGCTGTGTTGTGCTGCAAAAAGGGGTACAAGTGAGAAGTCTTCTGCACTGCCCAATGTATTTTTCCTGCTGGGACCCATGATAGCCAACATCCAGAAGTGTGACTGGGAATTCTATAAAATGACATGGATGAAAGCATAAATAGGGGTATGGAGCTTCAGTAAGCTCCTTGACATTTCTGACAACTTAGATCTAAGAGCAGTGCTGTCTCTCTTAAAGGAGTCATGGGGAGCTGGACCTCACCAGAAAACAGAAGTACTGACATGAGACTTACTGCATCCCAGCATAGAAGAAAATGCTGTGTAATGGCTGCTTTCATCCAGAGCTTCCATGACCATTGCCTCATTTCTAAGTAGCGCTGCTCCCTCACCCGCTTCCTCTCAGGCTGTTGCTTTTCAGCCGTACAGGATGTTTAATTTGTTTCCAGAACATTTATCTTCTCAGTGTTTCTGTAAGCGCTTCCAGCAGCCTTCTCACTTCTGGCAGCTGTGGTCAGCTGAGGTGGAGCTCAGCTCTGGCCCTCACATGGAAGGAAGATGTTTGCATATAATTTTCAATTACAGCCATTGAAGCCCAGAGTTATGCAAGATCCTGAACATACGAGCAGTCTGAAAAAGCATTAGTGGCCTCCCCCTTCTCCTAAACCATTCAGAAATTCAGTAAGCAGTGGGAAGGTAGTGCAGAAATATTTTGTTAGCTATGCAGGACCTTGTTTTATCTCTAATGACTAGAGAATGCTTACCAGGGTATGGTTGGAACAGAGTATGGTTGGTGTGTTAGGTGATGATAGAGCTTTCTGGATTATGACACTCTAGTTGTTCAAAACACCTGTAATCTTATTCTTCTCAGCTGTCATTCACGCATGGAGCCATACGGAAGGGCAGAAGATTTCATGTTTTCCTTGGGAACTTACGAATGCAGAGAAGGGAAGAATCAAACTCTGGTTCCTGTCATTTGATGCATGAGTGCTGATGGACTGGCCATCATAAAGTAGATGAAAAAACACCCAAAGATCTCTATCTAGGTGACCTGTAAGTACTACCAAATTACTTCAGTCAGTGACTTGATTTTGATACTGCATCAATTTCTTTTTCTTGGAATCAATTTCTATTTCTTGGAAATGAGCATTTAATTCTTGGTTATTTAATTTTCATGTCTTTGCATCAGGCCTCTATTTGAGGGTGAAAAAAGAGTTTAATGGCACATGATATAAAAATTCATTTTATCCTTATTCTCTATTTTCTTTAGTTCATTGCTGGGTAAGCCTTTCCATCTAACCCAATGCACTTGGTTTATCCATTTGTTCTACTAAGGCTTCTGCCATTGTAGCTTACAGAGGGTAGCTCCAGCTATGTTTTGTTATTAAACTGGTACGTTGGACCCCTTTAAAGTTCCTTTCTTACTGTAGTTACCACTGAAGGAAAATTACTGTTAATTACAATGAGTTTATGCAACCTTTTCACTTTGAGTATTTCTCATGAACAACCTCCAGCTTTTATAACCCCTTCTGCACTGGTTTGTGATATGGAAGGTGGCTGGGGTCAGGCTGTACCTTGGCACCTTTGTAGGAGTCCAGTGGCAGATATATTTCAGGTAGCTGACTGATTACACTGACTCTGTTTTCTGGGTTGCATTTTTTTTTTGTTGCTTACCTTAAATCTAACCATCAGCTTCTTCTTATTCTACAGCTAAAAGAACTGCCATTTTGCCACTATCGACTTTAAAACTTCAGTGGCTTTGACTTTACTTTAAAGTCCTACTTTACAATGAAGATTTCCCATGAGAAAAAGAAAAGGATCAGAGTCTCTCAGCATTAACCAAAATAGGAAGTGATATCTGTAACTAGGGTATAAGCAATTCTCTGACAATTCAGGCTAATGAAGTTTTCTCTGTGAATTGCCACAGAGGCTTTTATGACAGAAAAGAGACCAGTAGTTCCACTGCTGAAGTCCCTAAGTATAAAAATGTGCTTTCTTTAACAGTCTAAATTCAGACCTTATTTAAGTGATAAAACCGAGTCAATGATCACAAGATCTGAATGTGTCTTCATAACTTTCTAACAACTAAGTGAAAATCACTTCCCAAAAGCTTTAAGATTCGGTGAATAAAACATAAGTCATGTTACCCTCTTCTCTCAGCACACACTTTGCTATTGAGACATGAGCGCTGACTGCTAAGTGGAGTTCGAACAAGGCTTTGCATCTTATACTGCCAAACTCTCAATAGCATCAACGCCCAAAAGCTATGACAAGTTAGGCTAGGAGAAACATGCTTCTTTCAGTAAAATGAATTAAGATATTTGCTTTTGGAGGTGTTGTCTTAGCTTCTCAATTTTATTATGAGGCACAAAAAATCTCATATAAGTGAGAATCGGGAATTCTTCATGTTCACCAATTTGCCCTTTAACTTGAATAAAAATATCACTGCGGGGGGAGGACAGAGAATCTACTCTTTGTTTCTAATTCCTAGGTCAGTTACATCAGTATAAGTTGGCAGTTCTCTGGAAGTCTGTGGAGACAGGCCAGTTTTATCGTAGTCTGGGAGAAGAACTAGGTACTAATCTGCCTAAAGAAGCATATCAGCTGCAATAAGACTGCAGGACTTGTTACAACTGTGGAAAACTGAATATCATTAGCTTCCCCTCATTTATTTTACTGTTAGGCTTGCAGCATTTGTGTTGAAGTGGCACACATGAAAATAAAAACAGTCTGCTTCTCTTATGTCCTGTATATCTCCATGACATTATTAGCTAAAAAATTAAGACATAGATTGCCTTGGTAAAAGGTAAGCTGCCATCCACATTTTTCTACAGAAGAGAAAAATGTCTTTTTTTCCATTTATTTCTATGAATATATTTATTGTAAGGTGAGAGGTGCAGCTGGCTTATGAAAAGAGAGAATGGAAATGGCATTATGAGGCACTTTTACATAGGCTTTTAAATAGCAATTATCGTAACATTTCTAATGGATATATGGAGCTCACCATCCTCTCTGTTTCTTAGGACCATAGGCTAGGTGTCATCTTTGACCTTTATTTCATCCCATGTAGGTTTTCTCACTAAGATTGCCACAAAGTTATTACCAGTACTCAGCTGATATATAGAGAACCTTTAGAAAATAGTGGTTTAATTTGTCCAGTTTCTGCCAGTTTGTCTTGCCCCCATTATTTTTGTATGTAGCTCAAAAGTTTTTTGACGTTACCAATGAACTGCTGTTGAGTGACTGGAATTTAGACTGAAACTTTGCTTATAGCACCAAGTTTGAATATTGTCCAGAAGGAGCACTTGGTACCATGCAGACAGATATATTCAATCACTAGAGAGCAAATCCTCCTTTCTTAGCAATAAGAAAAGCAAACACTAGTTGTAAAGACCGCTGTAATGAACACATCAAGAGGAATTTTGAATGCCTGCTCTAACAAAAGTAGAGTTGGTTTCTCCTCTGTCTTACAACTTGCCCTGTTGTATATATTGTGCTATAAGAGATTGCACTTTTCTTTCACTGAATAGTATGATAGGGCAACATTTCACAGCACAGTATTTTCCATCATGTGAATGACAGGGTCTGGCAAAAAAGAGTGACAAATCCTACCTGTGTGGCATCACCTTGAAATCCTGGTGAAACAGCCATCGTGCCCAGTGTTCCTTGTGGGGGAATTCAGGGAGAAAGCAGCAATTATCACAAAAGGGAATTTCAAATGTTAGTAAAGTAAATATGATCTGTGGAACACATTTCTAGTTTTTTCAGACTTCTGTATAATACCTACACTAAATTCATTATATATTTATACAGCAGTATATAATCCATGTCTCAGTAACAAAATTTAAGATCATGTATTTTTAATCTTTATCTTCAGCTATTCCTCATTCTTAAAATTGCATTTGAGCAATGAGTCTGCAGGTTTTATGGAATACAATTTCTATTAAGAAGATAAGGATATTCATTTTAATTGCGCAGAAATAGGGTACTGACGTTCTGATTCTCTCCATACAAACACAAGTTTATTATTTGCCCTATAGAGCTCAAACAACCATCTCCCTATCTATACTTATTGCTAATTCTCAAGATGTCCTCAGACTAATATTGCTTTTGTAGAAGACCATTTCCTGCAATCAATCACAGCCCCTTTCATGAACCTGTTTTGCCATTTATTAAGCACTAAACAAATGGTCCAAAGAAGGTAAATGGCTGTTTCTGAGGTCAGTACAGATAATTCAAAGCAAGATAATAAATTAGCTTTGCGTCCTTTGATTATGCACATTATAATTAAGAGCATAACTATGTGTTAAGTGATAGGGTTAGTATAAAAAATGCAGAGGCCCAAGGGGATAAACTTGCCTGACTGTGCTCCAAACATGTTAGTAGTGACTATCAAGTTATGTCCTTATGCTTCATTTAGGGAGGTTTCTCTAAAGGACTTTGGTCACCTTCTGTCTCGTTTTTTTCTTTTATACATATTGCCACTGATAGAGCTTTTGCAAAGACTAAAAGAAAAGGCTGACTGACATTTCTGAAAAGCATGTAATTAGCTGTACATTAGTGAGCTTTCAGATATCAGCTGGAGCAGCTCTGCTCTTTATAAGCATTCAACAGAAGCTAGCCATTGTCATGAGTATCAGCTTCCTTTGCTGTAGTTCATCAAATGGCTACAGGTACCACACAATTATATTTGTTTTAACTGGAAGTCTGCCATATATTTGTGGTGACAGGCAGCAAGGTTCAATTTGGCAGGCTTTAAATACACACCTGTGGAGAGAAAGTTCAGGTCAGAAGCACTCACCATGCAAAGGTCATTACCTTGTTGTGTATTTAAATTGGCTACAGAGGAGCACTCCAGCTGTGGTAAGCTCTTATTGGGTTTCCTCTCCCACAATGAAACGTCTCAATGTCAGGTAATCTCTGAGAGCAAAGATACTTTAAATACTTTTGGAGAGTGATACAACTAGGATAATGACATAAGAATAAAAGAAGATATTTTCAAAGGTTATTATACAATAATACACTACGGTTGTATATGACCAATGGTAGTTGTATTTATAATCAGTTGTTTTACTTTATTTTTTTTAATGTGTGATACAGCTGAATGATATGATTTTGGTCTCACTTAAATGGGTGTACAGTCAGTACAACTTTTCAGAGGAGTAGCATGAATGATTTATATCATTCTCCCCAAGAACAGAGTCAAATCAGACTTAGGAATTTTTGGTGATGCTTTCAGGTAGCATAAGTAGATTGTCTCAAGAGGGATGTGCAAAAAGGCTCTGTGTAATTTCTACTTTACATTTTCATGACAAACTCAAATCTCAGAACAGTTTTTCAAGAAATTTGATATGGATGAACCTTTGGAGTGAATTGGCCAATTTATGGGTCAGAATCAAAATAATTTGTTATGAAGGCTGGTGACATTTGGCAGTTCAACTAAGTTCTGCTTTGGGATGTTGGAACATGAAGTGAAATTCATGGGCTGTAAATCTGTGAAAGCTCAGGATGAGAAAGAAAGATTTTACAACTCAGAAAATGATCTCCTTTTTGATACATGACCTGTGGTTTTTTTTAATAAGTGAAAATTTTTCAAATTGTCCATAAAATGAGCAGTGGACAGCATGTTTAATGACAGAGCCATGGGATCCATTGAATAGGAGCATATTTGCTTGGTAAAATGAGTGGCATATGCCATCATGAGGCTTAAATCCTAGTACTACCACTATAAATGTTTTTTAATTGTGCCCATAAAACAGAATTACACAATAGTCCACAATAATCAGTGATATTTTCAAAACAGACTTAGGAAAACACTTGTTTAGCACGTCCATAAGCAGAACACAAAGAAAAAATTTATTTCCCTTTGTCAGATTTTTACATGTCACATCACAAAATTATTCATGGAATAAACCTGAAGTATCATCTAAGCTACCCACCTTCCCCTAACAGGATCCCTAGCTTTCCCTAAGCAATTCCTGGCAGACATTTCTCTAACCTGTTCTCAGATACCCTCAGTGCGAGACCTTGTGCAGTGTATGCACACAATGAATCCCAACACTCATCTGTCCTTACAGCTAGGAATTACTTCCCAATGTCTAACCTAAATCCAATCTCTCATCTGCTTTACTCATACACTTGAGATCTCTCATTTGCTATTTCTCAGACTACTGCAACCCCAAACCATTTTAGGTGGCCTGTAATATATGCAATAAATCTTGTCACTAGGACACTGAGTGAAGGATTACTGTTCTTTATGTACCAAAATGAAAATGCAAAGCTTGACATTTATATCTGTTTCTGCTGTTTATCTGCTGTTTCTGCATGGCTTCTAGCACTGTTTCCGAGTCATGGTTATCAGTCTAAAATGTGACTATGACTACAATAAGGCTCCATATGCCTCCATGCAGTCACATACCTCAGAAGACCAGGACTTCTGTTATTTCTGACATAGAGAATACTGTTTAGAAAAAGGCATAACAGGTATGTCCTGCAGAAACCTGCAGTCTTACACTGGTGTGATTCTGTTTCAAGGTTTGTTTGTATAATTTCTGCCTGCAGCTCTTCTGTTATGTTTTGTTTGACACTTGCCTCTGAAGGTATGTATGTGAAGTAGCAAGTATCTCCTGTTACCTGTTATTAGCAGGAGAAAGCGATCTTTTGTGATGGTTCCTAGGAACAATTTTAATATACATAATAGATGTTATATTTGGAAAATCACGTTCCTTGCCAAGTTTTTGTGTGTTTAGTATAATTAAAATTTGCAGTCTTCATCTTATTTTGCATACCTCTATATAAAAAACACTGTAGTTAGACAATTTGCCATTTGGAAGTGGTAGCGAATTATTTTAATCCAAAGCTTTGTGTTGTGTATCAGTAGGAATTCCAGTTGCCACAAAGCTATTATTGCTATGTCTAGCAACAATTATTCTGCAAGTTTCAAACACTGCCTTGCCCTGACAGACACCATGGAGTGATCAGCTACTTAGGTAACTTATAGATCCTGAGATCTTTCTGAATCCATTGATCTACAATAACGACACGAAGGACAGAAGTCTCACAGAGTCAAACATAACATTCAGGTTAATGTTTATTTGTTCATTTAAGGCATTATCATTTTCATAATAAATCATACTTTAAAAATATTTAAAACTTTCAAAACCCAAAACTTTGCTTCTTTGCAGTCCTTAAATATGAAATGGTGAAATGAAAAAAATGTGTACTTGTTAGTATCTACAAGTTCATCAAGGAACTTCCTTGCAGAGCCTAGGCCTTTTGCAATCCTAAGTATTGTCATGAGGAAGAAATTCTGTGCAATGCAAACAAAAGCAAACAGAAAAAATCTTGAGATACTATTTATGCTTCAACAGCACGTCATTCCAGCAGACGTACTCATGGTATTAAAACACTCGTTTGTGCCTCAAGAAGTGCCCTGACTCTCATCAAGTATCTCATTACCACAATTAAGCAGGCTTTGCTTTTCAGTAGTTAGAGTAATTCCAGGAGTTAACTTCATTAACCAGCCTATTTTAGTAAATTTGTGTTTTATGTACATGTAAAATAACTTTCAGTTTGTAAATCTCTACTCATAGCTGCTAAATAGCCTATAAACAAACACAGATTCTAAGATGAGACTCTAATAACTGAGTCTAATTTGTCTTAAATCCCTGAAGTCCTGCAGTACATGTCAGATGCCCAGTAGGTGATTCACAGCTTGCTGACTAAAATGAAAAAGAACCCCTGGGTTATGGGAGCTAATAAATAACATTGCAGATTTCTGCCATTGAATGTTGCTGAAGTGCTATAAGGTAAGAATGACAGAATCAGCTTTTTTATTCTTTAATACTGACGCACAGAGTTAATGATTTAACACTGACACCTCTCACACAAGAAGACACCTTTCATTCCTGAAGGGCCTCATGGTTGATTGATCTGATTTACCGTAGATCTGTCACTAACCAGCCCTTGGCTGAATGACACCACTGTTTTAAGAATGAAAAGGACTTCAGTGCAAAAAGTGAAAATAGGTTTTTTTCCAGGTGAAAATATGGGGAGGGGGGGAACTTGCTAAATAGTACATAGGAATGATGAGCTAATGCCTCAATTGTTCCAAAAATATGTTTGATAGGACTATTGGAAAAGAGAAAATGGATACCTCCCAGGGTGGACTCCAGGTATAGTGAAGTATGAGATGAAATCAGAAAGGGACCAACAGCAGCATTAGAAATACACATTCTTCAGCCATTATACACAGTTATTTTTTATAGAAAATAAATGAGCACTTTGTAAAAAGCATACAAGCCATTTGTAGTTAGTACATTCTGCAAGATAAGGAATGGCAATCATTTCTAGAAATCTTTCTAATGCAAACAAATTTGAAAAAATAAATTTGTCAGGCTGTCTAAATGTATGCATTTTGTAATTTGTGCAAATATGTGAAGAAACCTGATTAGCCTTTATTTCTTTATTGCATAGAAGAAATTCACCCCAATTCTTTTAAGAAAGACTTTATCTTCTCATTAATTTTGGTGCTTCTGAATATTTTTAGTTGAAGATGCAGATGAGAATTCTACTAATCGTTATATCAAGATGTTTATAGGATTAGATTGTAGACTGTAGTCTTGTAATTTGTTTCTTTCAACTGCTATCAATTTTTCTGTGTTCTTACAGAAGCACTTCCATTTATTTAAACATTTTGCTAATCTCTTCTTTTGCTGAGACTCAAATAGTAGCTGCCATGGCATCTCACCTCCAGCTTCCAGAGTTTTTGTATGCTTTGTTGTAACATAAGATTCTGTACATCACAGGAAAATTTTTCTAGTTGTAGAAAAAAACAGTTGTATGGTAAATGTGCTCCCTCTGAAAGAATCCAGGAAAACACAACTGTGTCAGTCTACAAATTGTCTTTCCATTAGACAGAAAAGCAAAAGCCCAGATTTTTTTACATGACAGTACAATTTGCCACCACCACTCCCCTGAGGAGTGGAGTTTCCATATCCTTAACATCTTAGACCATAGACTGTCATTAAGATCCATTTAGGCTATAAAATAATACAACAGTGAAATGAGAACTCTTTCATGTTGAAACACCTTTGATGATGAAAATTAATAGCAAAGAGCTCACGCCTTTCCATAGAGGGTAGAATTATTCTCCAAAATCTCGACAGCACCCCCTCCCACTTGGCATAGAGATGGAAGCTCTGTTATTGTCATTGCTATAATCATATTATTTATAGACTGTGTGTTTATAGATGAGGCAGCTCTGTGTGTGTAGTTGCCTATTTCAGATGGAAGCAGAAGACACTGTACACAATATTGTTCAATACATTTAGCAGGCTTGTAGGATTGACTGAACCACATGAGCCCACTGGCTTACCTGAACTTGACAAATGGAGAGCTGAAGCATGGAGAATCCGGAAAGGGCCAGGAGGGTAATGCACACCTTTTGAATGCCACTCACTACATGTAGGGCCCTCAGAGTGTGACCAACACAGAACACGGGTGCTTTGCACCCTCCCTTACAGCCTTCTCTCCACAGTGCTTCCTACCTCATCCACTCTGTGCACCCACCCATGAGCTTCCTTGCCTCTCCTTACTCAAGGTATTGCTAACTACATTCTTTAACTTCATTCTTTACAGCACAGGGGGCTCTCTGCCATGATTTCTTACTGTTTTACAGTCCCAAACTTGTCTAAGCAGTCCTGTCACACCATGGGTTTGATCCTTCTTGCGAAGCACATTCCTGCCATACTTGACTGCTCCTCAGCTGCTGCTGCTCCTCTTTGCTCATTTCAAGAGCCAACAGAAGAGCTGGTTGAGACTTCCTGGGCTGATTAACATAGACATTACAAATATTCCAAGCTTAGGTACAAATTGGCATGGATGGGCCCCAGCTGAGGTCGGGGATAAACTGATCCTCTGGAGGTGTCTGCCACTGAAACGATTTCTTGTCAGCTGGAAAGACAATTTCAGTATCTTACTCTCAAAAAGCTGCAAATGTCACCAAGCAAGGGAAATCAGACTGCTGCAAGTGCATATTTCTACTATTACCCCTTACAGGACTTCACAGACCTACAGCATGTGTTGTGTTGAATTAATATTTTCCTTGTGAAGACAGAACAAATGTACTAAATCCTTATTTATTTTTTAAATAGGCTTAATTCCATTTATTATATCAGTTCTTGTATCTTGTATTACTGAAAATTTCATAAGACAATTCACCAGATCAGAAAGTCAGCTGGGAGAGGAAAGAGTTTTATCTCACAGTGCTACTGACAAGAGACTTAGATCAGCAGCAAATATTTTGACCGAGTATCCTACTTCCCAACAAAGCTTTAAAGAATACTGTTTAACTAAAGGATACTTTCCTGTGATATAGTGGGGTTATATTCTACTTTCAGGGCTTAATCCATCAGTGCAGATTCTGAGACAATTTCTCAGGTGCTGTGAAGTAAATCTTGCTCTAAATAAAGTTCAAGTAAATATGAAATAGTTCCACTGTTGTCACTGTTGGAAATCTAACAGTAGCAACAAGCATGGGACAATTTTTCTTTTCCTTGGAATAAACATTAGAAAAAAATATGGTAACTGTGGAATTAGATATTTCTAAACGCTCGGTCAGTATACGCGTGAAATACTCTTTACTGTGATCATCATTAAAAGCACACATGACTGTGAATTCCTATCTCCCGTTAAAGTGTGAGGGAATTACCTAAGTTCTGTTGAAAATAGACCTTGGTGGTATGCCACAGGTCTCAACTCCAGCCTTCATCCTGGATAAAGAGAAGGGAACAAAGAGGTCTGAGTTCAGTGGAGCTGAGTAAGAGCAAGGGGAAGCGTACCTTATGTGTTTTGAAAAGATAGCATGAGCAGAAATGGAGGACATTGCTCCTTCCAGAGGAGGTCCATGTACCCTGGGCAGAAAGCAGTCCCTTGGCTCCTGCACACAGCCCTACTGCAGCCGGAAAGACCTGAAAAGCTGCAGTTTGACTTTTAATCTACATTAATTCCAACTTTCCAAAGGTCTCCTCTAGCCAACTACAGAGCTGAGCAATTTCCTTTGCTGCTTCTTTTTTGCATGGTTGCCTGGATACTCGGTCTCCTTGAGGATCTTGCTGATTAAAGTGCGGTTGCAATTTGATGATTTGAAGACCCTGATCTATCATCTAGATACAGAAATCCTTAGCAAAAAAAAGAGTTATTTGTCAAGTGCCTGCTTTAGCAAAGTTACTTAGAGACAGTTATCCACAAGAAAACTCAATGATCTACAGATTTTTCCCTTATATTTATAAACATACTAAATGTGAAATGAAGTTCAATAGTGTTAACTCGCCATTTCTGTTATTGTGCAAAGCAGCACATTTTTGGCCCTATCTATTCCTATACTACGTCTCACTCTTGTTTAATGTACAACTTGATGGCTGCTTCCAGAAACAAGTACAAACCTTTCCCAATGTGAGAACATCACAGGCTAATCAACGTGTTGTGAACCTGTTTTCTCAGGGCTGTCACAAGTTCTGCTTTTGAGATAATGCTGGGAAAGAAGCCACAATAAACACACCAAATTGTAGCAAGATAGGAGCGGCACTGGATTTGTTTCTTTCCAGATCATACAGAGTTCAGAAAGAGCAAAATTTCCTTCTTGTTGGTGAGTGTTTGTTGCCCACTTGTCGTGAATGAGCGGGTAGCTTGCTTAAATAATCACTGCCACAGATATTTGTAAATAGTGATTTTAATAGGAATTTATAAAAGGGTGGTTTAACAGAGTTCAATGGCAAGGTTCACTCTATTACTTATTAAATGAACGGAATATATGGAGAGAGAGAGAGGGGTGAATACAAAGGGGGAGTAAAGGAGGCTCTCCCATTGAGTCACGAGTTTGGAATGGACGCCCTTGCTTTCTAAACTCCTTCTCAGAGAGGAGCTTAGGTGTGTCTGGATCCAATCCTAGTCTCAGACTGGGTCAACGTTTTATGTCTAAGGATTATATGTATTTAGCAGCAACTTAGGTTTATTCACAGTAAGGAGAGAATCACAAGAATTTATTAGTAACTAATCATTGGTTACTCTAGCATCTACAAAGTGATTAAATAAAGCTTACTACAATATTTGTATAATACACACACACAATAGGCCTAATAAAAGAATGTCTCTTAAAATCCCTTGCGAGTTTGATATGCGTAGATAAAGATACCCATCAAAAATTCCCCTCGAGTTCAGTGAAATACTCACTTCAATGATTGTCTCAATAGGTGAAGGGTTGAACCTCAAGGAGTGAAGGGCACTGGAGATCAGCCCAGGTCCTGTTGCCAGGCCTCTGTATGCAAGCTTAAGAAGAGTTCGCAACTTTGAGAGGCGTCCCACTCAGAGTGAGATACTGGCGCAGCACACTGTGGTCCGGAAGACCTCAAAGGGTCTCCCGTGGTACTGCTGTTTATAGGGTTGTGAGATGATTGACTTTAGGCATCAGTAAATTTCCATTCTAGCCACAGCTGCGGTCAGTTATTGCTGAGTTCTCATTAATCTCAGCAAGGCAGCTACGATCCTCCCGTACTGATCTGCCCGAGTTATGATCCACAATGAGGTGTTCCCAAGCTATCAAGGGGTGACTGATTATGCCAGGTCAGATCAAGGCATTCTTGTTCCCCAGCTCAACCATGCAAGAGTGCCTGGTACAACCAAGGGGCACCTGATCGCCAGACTCATTGCTCAGAGGCCAAGCCTTGGCAGGGGTCCCTGTCATAAGGTGGTCCAGAGGAAGGGGGCAGGGGGATGCACCACCACAACACTTTGCTCTTTTCTAGAATTACAACATATATAGAAGTAAAAATGACCAGAATTGGAATTCAATGTATTAATAGACAGCATGCCACGAATTTATGTAAAGCCTGCAGGAACTTACCATCACATAAAAATAAATAAATAATTTTTTCATGCAAATAAGACAAAATACGATAAATGTGATTTAAAAGTTGTCAGGAAATAGTTTCCCACAAACTAAAAGATTTTCCTCCATGCCTGGGTGGGAGGGAAGTATTCAAAAAAGGAAATTCAAGACAGTCTATGAAGATGAGACACTTTGCCAAAAAAACAGTTGCAGGGTGTATTTCTCAAGTTTATGTTTAATTGAAATTTCTATCTCACATCTAGTAAATCTTTACTGACACAAATTTAAGCAAAATGATTAAAATTTTGAGAAAATATTTGGTCTTCAGAAACTAAATGAAAATACACTTAATAAGTACTTCTAGTCAATTTATTTACAGCTTGATGTGAAGAACTTAGAATTTTGTAATCTGGCTAGTCATCTAAATAGTATATTTTTGGGTGGTTTTAATTTTCTTTGGAATAATGAGAACATTTAATCCATTGCCAGCAATGGTTAAAATTCTCTCAAGTCTTTAATTGTATCTCCCTTATTTTTCCAATTATCCATGACTTTTTGAAAGCCTTTGCATTTTGTTCCAGGACTCATTCAACCATTTCTGAATTACAGCAAGGCAAATAAAAGGTCCTTCCCATTTCAGTAAATTTTAAGTTATCTTCTTTGCTCCCATGTAACTCAAAAATGTAGAATTGTTACAAATCGGAGCTTCCAAGACCATCAGCTTTCTATTCTTATTCAGCAATACTTGGTGTATGCGCATGATTTTAGCACATTACTGGATAGACTTGAGGACATAGAAAAAGATTTTGTTCAACTGAGTTTTAATTGCTTTGTTAGGAACAGTATAGTGTGACTGTATTATTTGCATTTAGAAACTCAGTATCAGATTCAGTTTCTCGCTTATTAATTTCTAGTACTGTAACTTTTGTTTAATTTTATAGCTATGATCTTTCTCTCCCAAACAGAAGTAATTATGCAATGTATGAGGTTGTGCTGAATGCCTAGCCTTGCTTCTGACACAACAAACATATGAATTGGAGAGAAGTAGCAGTTGCCCTCCTTTTGCAAAAGGTGCAGAGAGAATTCCTACCTCTTTTGGAAAAGGACAGATTTTGCTGTCACAATGCCCTTTATCCCAACATAAGTGGCACCAATTCTTCTCCTCAGGTAGAGCAACAAGTAATGGGAATGAATAATGCCATAACAAGTCAAGACATATGATAGAGGTCAATTACTTGCTGGTTTCTTTGTTTGCCTTCAGATTATGTATAATAATCTCTTTTTTTAATGCTAGACACAATGATATGTTTACTTCTTTTACTGACAATGACATGTGGCAATCTGGAGCTGAATGTCAGGCATCTAAATAAGCTTCATTCCATTTGGTGTAAACATATATACATCTTAATACTGAACAGTCTTAGCCAGCTGACTGACAGACAGAAAAATATTGGGAAAATATAAGCTTTGTTGCCTTTTAGGAGAGAAGGCACAGCTCATAAATTTTTTTAATTCCAATTAACTGTACTACTGATATTAATCTCAGAAGATGTTAAGCAAGAAGATGACACAGCCCTTAAAAGAAAATGAAAAAAACAAATCAATGACAATATATTGCAATCTGACAAAACCTCCTATACATATGGAATAGTTCTTCCCATTTATAAAGCTTTAGAAGATTTTAACATAGGTTGCCTGATTTCACAACCCAGGGTATAAAAAAGAGGTGCTATGTGTGGGAAATGAATAGTATAATGAAGTGAGAAAACAATCTCATTCTTACGGCACTGAGTGATTGGTCTTAGTCAATCTTCAGAAAACTAAATATAGAAAGGTTCAAAGAGGATTAAATCTGCAGTAACTGAGGGTGTCTAAAGAGGTTATGAAATGAACATAAAGTTTAATTAATTCAATCGATGAGGAACTGCTTAATAGCATAATTACTTGAATTTATTGCAGATATTTCATAATATGTGTGAAATGAACACTTTAACCCTGAAATTACTGAACTGCATGATTCACTCCTTTCTACTGAATAGATTATTCACTTAATTGTTAACTATTATTATACTCTTTATTATTATTATTCCATGATTTTTTAAATATGTGTGCTCTGATTTACATCTCTCAAACACACAAAACCTCTCCATTTATGAAAAAAAGGTTACAAACTATTTACTTTCTAGAAATGCATATAATATCTGGGCGATGCTGAGTGTGAGGATATTATTTCAGCTCTAACTTGTGGTGAAGAATCCCTCTACACTTATAGAAAAAGGAGAATAACTTTAACATGTATTACATCTTTTCCTGCGAGATAGCGCAATTCAATTACCATAGAAAACTAAACCAAAAGTATTGTCCTAGCTCAACAGAATAATACGTGGCACAACTGGGTTCCCATGAGCTATGTTTTACTGTAAAAACAGAAATACACATGCAGCTATAAATCTCATGCACCACTTGGTTTCTGGTTGCTTTTAAATACTGAACATAGTAAACATCATAGGCTCACAGACTCTTTAAGCTGCAATCTGCTACTTTTTCTTCCTCTTAAATGTGTCAGGGGATTTTCAAAGTTACTATTGTTACTTCATTTCTGCTTGTATCCTTGTTTCAGTATTATCTGCATGCCCCTGGTTCAGATCAGGTTCTCCCATTGCTGTTGAGGTTGTAAAAATAAAAAAAGGTATTTTTTTCCTGTGAAGATCTATCATAACTGATAAATTAATCATGCCACCAGAAGGAAGCTTGTTGGGCAGCATTTTGTGAACTTAATGAAAGTTCATTTTAGAAGTCTGTCCTGAGGTTTTTGCACACAAATACTACTAGTTTTCACTGCAGTTTCTCTCTCTCAAACTAGACGCAGAGACTAAACTGGGAGCTTTGAAGATCTGGAGCTGATCATTGGGTGACTGGAAGTATGCAGAGAGCAGCAACTTTCTGAAGGATCAAGGGACTAAAAGAAATTAAAGTATACCTGGTGACATGATCAGTAGGATTTTAGCCAGGCTATTTCAGCTGTATTAATCAATAAATCTATTCCCTGCTTTCAGAAAGCTTTGGGGACAGATAAAATGATATTTAACTAGTGGCACTTTCAAAAGCACCTAAATGCCTAGTACCTTTAAAAATGGATTTAAATCATTTGGTTACATTGAAGAAACATGTACTTTCCACAGATTGAGTGGCAAGGCACATTAACGCATAGAGGTGCCTAAACTCAGCAGTAACCTACATATATCCTCACAATCAACTTTTAGGTAACACCAAGGATGGTTTTGCCTTCCTTTATTCAGAGAAGTTGTCCCTCTGGTAATGGGTGTAGCTCTGACCACAGATATAAATCAAAGAGCTTCTGTTTTTTTTGGAGTGAGACTGCCTCTATGTACTTTACTGACTACAAGCTCAAAAGCTGGATATTGATCTACATTTTTTTGTTGGTGATGTCAGTATTAGGTCAAACTATTATTATAATGAAATCAGCATGGATTTGTACATTCAACAGTGTCTTGACCTTTCCATTGCGTCTTATGGCTGATGTTCAGAAATCTTCAATATCTTTCAAGCAGGTGGGCAATGGATTTTTATCATAGTACATGAAGACTCCAGGTGGCAATGGCACAGAATAAAACTACTCAGATGCCTGTGTTTTTAACCCATAAATAAGACAACAAAATATTTATTTCAGTATTAGTTGCTATGCATTAAAAAACCCCAAACTTTAAAAATGCAATGCATAAAGACAGTTGATGAAGTTGTTGCCAGATATGCATTTTAACATATCGTGAATTGACCTACTAGTCTACCAGTGTGGATTTCCCACTGTTATTCATGAGCTTTGAATCAAGCCTTGCAAATTTCCTATCTGAGAAACTATAAATTTTAAAAAGACAAGGAGAAAGGACTGAACAATCCCAACCTGCAAATGTGGTTTAACACATAAATACATATGTTGTGTGGATCAGATTTCTCAGCCACTTTAAGGTCCTTTTCTTCCTTCTTACAGGTAAAAATGCTCAAAGAGGAACTCACTTTCATATGCTTCCAGCTCACAGAAGCCCAGGAACAGCAGCAGGAGAAATCCTTTACCCTTCAGTGGTGCCAGATTCACTGAGACACTCAAAAATACATGCAGCAGCAGTAATGACAATTCCTCCCAGAGAAGTCCTCTGAATCAGGGAAGTGGTGGTGCATCTCTCTCTCCTGTTTGACACAGAGCTCTGGTGCAGCATAAACTCTGGCCAGTTAATAATATTGCTTCTTATCATTAAACAAGGAAGATATGTTTCAGCACAAAACCTATCACCTTCAGACTTAAAATATTCAATAATTTCTGGAGGAAAAAAATCTCACTCATCTACTCCACACTTTAATAGCAACAGCTGATAAGTACACACCTCCTATAAATAGTATAATTACCAAATAAGTCAAGTATGTTTAAAAAGATCAGTCATAACCTCTTGAATAAAATACTTCATATATTTAGTTTTTAAACCCAGTTCTCAATCCATTATCATCAAGATTAATCAACTAATATTCGGATATGAGGAAATACTGAGGAGTCATAATTGCACAATGTTAATCAAAGACAGGAAGAGTGATGAGAAAATAAAATAAAGGGAGCTTTTTCAAATTTTTTTCCAGATATTTGTGCATACCAATTTTCATTTGCCTATGTGACCTGACTAAGCATGTGATGAATGTTTTCAAATTATGAGTCAACAACAGCAATGTGAATAAATGAAACAATTGCTTAAAATAAATTGCTAAAATTGCTTTTGAATAACTTTTCCTCAAAAAAAATGGACAAACATGGTCTCTCTCAACGTGAGCTACATTAATTCTCTGTTTGATTTTTGCCATCATATTTTAGATCAATGAATATATTTTTGTTTCTACAAGAGGAAATCAATTTGTGTATTTAGGAGTTGGAAAAGTTTTTAGATTTAAAAAAAGAAACATCTCAATTTTTTTTGTGTGTATGTCCATTTTGACATATTTCTGTTATCCCACATGGATTCTGAGTCAAAAGAAGTTGAACTTTGGAGCCTTCTACTAAAGCAGAGCATCTAAGAAAATATGCTAGGTGTTGTCCTTGAAGCCTTGACCCAGAAAAGCTAGGATCAAGGATGGCAGGATATCTTGCTGAGTAAATACTCCAAATATGACAGCAATTATTCAACAATTCTTAAATAAATCCAAATCTTGAGAAAGTACAAGTCTCAAATATATTAATCTTCTCCAAAAAATGAAAATATGTCATAACAAATTCCAATACTTTCAACTGTTAATATATTTTGCTTGTCTAATTCCAGCACCATTTTTTCATATTATTTAATATATATTTCACCATGGCTTCTTTGCAGGAACCATTCACGTCAGCTGTTTTTATTAAATATTCTGTTTCACTGGCACCTACTCTCCCATCTCAGATCAGTTGAGAATATGAGTAACTTAAAATATTGACATTGAACAAAAATATTAGGATGTATTATCAAGATTGTTCCTATAGCAGGTTTCAGTAACTTTGTTTAAAAGAATGCAAATAGTCTATCTGAATATAAAATGGCACCTGATTGAAGTTACCAAGTTCATAGGAAAATAAATGCACTTCAGTTTAACAGCAAAATACCAAGTCCGAGATGTACTTTCGAGTACATTATTTTCTAGTAATGCGATTAAAACCGCATTAGACCAAGCTTGAGATTCCCACTTCAGCCAATTGTGAATATACTTTACTTTGAGCTTGTAAGTATGTTCTGTGAGAAGTAGGTTGACTGGACAGTCTCTGAGCTTTTAAATTTATGAATTCACCCTGGTTATAGCTAAATTCTGGTGGTTTACATGACCTGATCACCTAAATGACCAGATCAGAGACATAACATACTACAGCTTCCTGACAGTGTGCTGGCCCATGTTTCCCTCCGAGGGAAACCAAGTCAGCAATGAAGATGATATGTGATTGAGTTTTATCCTACCAGGGAGTTAAGATGGGGCTGCACACACTTCAGGATTTGGGAAGATTAGACATATCTATTGACTGTTCTTGGATGGATGGTTTTACATGCTTAAAGCTAGGTGTTTAAATATCTTGTTTATCTGGCAACTGCAGATGATCATTTTCTGGAATTATCTTCCAGGTTTCTTGAATGACAACCAGTAGAGAAATATTTTTTCTGTCACTGATTTTTACAAGTCAAGGTTTTATTTTTCCTTTCCACAGCTATCTGCTCAACATTTTGCAAAAACAATGCCTAGTTTCTAAATGTTCATACTTTATTCCATTCATTACTGACATTCCAAAATAAAACTCTGGAACAGAAGAGTACTGTTTTATGGTCTCCATTTCCAAGTTTCCGAGCAGTTCTGCAGCATATTCTTTTGTATATTCAAAACAAGGCTATCAAAATATAATGCCAATTTAAGCCACAACCATTATTTATATTAGTAGTGAAGGAGGAAAAACGTAGTGGTAAATTAATCTTTGTGCAGCAAAGAACTCCTTAAAATAGGTTTTCAGCATGCATAGTAATGAACTATTGCTATCTCTCCTCAACAGACATCTTTAAATAACTATGTCCAAAGTTGTTTAAAATCCTTTTCCTAGAATTTCAGTTTCAGTAATGCAAGGAAGACAGATTCTTCACTTATAACGCTGATCAACACAAGCCTCCTTTTTTATCTTCTGCTTAATATAGGGAACTCATGAATCAGCTATGACTTTTACATGCCTTCCCTTTGACCTTCCCACAGATAATCATAATAACGCTGGGCTGCTGAGAATCAATCAGTTTTCATAAAGGCAGCAGCCTTCAGATTAATCTCATATTATTAATTCTGCAAGTTAAAAAGACAAGCAGAAAGACAAGATGGCTTTCAGTGCTATTTACTTCCCTAAAAATATTTCCTGTGGATAATAAACAAACAAATTTCCAATCTGGTGAAGCTGTAAATTTGCAGCCTTCATGAAAATTAATTTAAATGGATGTGACTGTGAGGTTGGGATTGTAAAGATTAGGGAGACTCCTGTAGTTATAATTGCCTGTTCAGTTCATCTGCTGCTCTGTCACTCAAGAGTGGCACAGCTGCATTAACAACTCTAATCATAATCTAATTCTCAGATCAAATTCCCATCTTCAATATATCCTTTAATAAAGCTTCCATACCCCATCTTTTAGCCTTAATTATTGCTTCCTGTCTCCCCTGACAACCAAATTAAAAGGTACATGCAGCAGTTCTATAATAAAAAAATAGCACAGATACAACTACTGTACTGCAAATTCACACTAACCTTGTGAAGGTTGGATAGCTTGTGATAACTAGATTTTTTACTGATAGTGCAAGCACTAGAAGATAAGAAATACAATTTTATAATCATGTATTGATTTTTCTTTTTTTCCTGCTAATATGGAAAATTACCTAGACCAGTTTTTAGATTAGCAAAGTGAGAAAAGACAATTTTATAGGAAAACTGTCTAGATCCCAACATGTGGACTGTTTTACTTCTTAAAGCTAGAGCTCTTGACATGTCAGTTGTTGACAGTAGACATTGTACTAGTTAAAGTTAAATCCCTTTGCACAAGAGCTGAGATGCCAAGTCAGCAAGATGCTTAATCAGGCATCTACCTTTTGGCATATTAATATTCTCAAGTCAATAAAACTGTTAACGTGTTTAAAGTTAGTAAATAGCAAAGTACTTTTTGAACACGGCCCAAACATTCAGTGTCTTGTCCATGTAGCATTCTGTTTTGTCTGTTGTACTGTGTAAATAAGGATTTCAGTAGGAGAGTTAAACTGGTGTCTATACAAATGTAACTAGATGGCACGTCGACATTTCTGAGCCAGAAATATATTTCCATGAAACTTTAATAATGGATTAATACAGTCATGGTTAATTTGGGAAAATGATTAGAAAATTAAAATGATGGGACAGATAAGGGCAATAAAAGAGAAAACGATTGTCAGTGTAGGTAAGGGAGAAAAAGACTAATCAATTATCAGAATATTTCAGCTAATTTAAGAAGGTTTTAAATAGAACAGCACACTATGGTGTTGAGATGATTTTAAAATGTAGCTATGGATTTCAAGGGCAGTAAGCAAAGTCTGTCAGGAAATGGCTTCACAGGTAAGAGAGGCCTGCAAGAATGCCAAAACTTTAAACATGGCAGATTTTAATTATCCTGATACCAGTATTGATTTGGATAAGAACTGTTTCAGGGCTAAGGAGACAAATGTGTTTGAGAAAGTAGCAAAGGATTTATTTTCCAAGCAATGTGCTGACCAGTTTTAGTGGCTTGGGGCTATCTTGTGAGTGAATGGATCTTGAATAAACTGGGACATGGGGGACAATTTAGCGTGGGCAATCAATCTGTAACAGAAAATTCAACAAAATGAAAGGGGTTTATCATTTAAATGGATACAGTCTGAAGAACTCTGCCCCGGAAAGGAATGTGTTTAGTCATTCCCGCTTAGAATATCTAAAAGCAAGAAATGAAAAATGTTGCATAATATTATAGGTCACTACTGAAAATGTAGACATTTCTGCTGTACCTAGATTTCTGTTGTCACATACCAAGCTTAAAAAAGTGATCTGAGACACTCCAATATTTAAAATTCCAATTGGACTGGATCAAACATTTCTGCTGGTCTTGGAGACTCCCACCAGTTTTGCAACTGGTGAACTTTATAACTTCTCATTGGTCACTAAAGAATATTCCTTTTTAATTTTTAATTTTTTAAGACTTGAAGCACGTCAATACTGAAGTATACAATCCAGTTATGTTTTCCTTAAAGAAGAAAACACATAAGACAGGTGTAGATACCTTACTTTTTAGTCATCAAGCAGAAGTAAGGAGAAATATTTCAGTAACTCTAATTCTCCATTCTTTTGTATCTGGTGGTTTTATGGTTACCCAGGTCTTGCCAGACCTGAAGCTGTAGTGCTGTACCAGGGTCAGTATTTGCCAAAGCTCCTAAATGAACTTTTTTAAAAGTATGAGTCCTCTCTTTCTGTAACATTTATTTGATGGCAGTAATTACCATATGGCTTCTCCCATCCTTTGAATGTATTTATCTTTACAAGACTCTGCAGATGTAGGAATGTGTTACTATTCCCATCTTTTGTTTTGAAAACAGAAACACAAAAAATGTGATTCATCTCTGCCTATAAAGTAGAAGCATAGTTTAAGAATGGTGGATAAACTCTTCATAGTCAATGGAAAGAGATAAATTGCCTTCAGAGGACAATTCCTGTTATCATGAGATAGCTCTTGACATGAATCACACCTGGTGGAGTCTGAATTTCTGCACTGACTGTAGAGGGGGGCTTCAATGACTAGCTGTCATGGTTTAACCCCAGCTGGCAGCTAAGCACACACAGCTGCTCTCTCACTCTCCCCCCACCCCAGTGGGATGAGGGAGAGAATCGGAAGGGCAAAAGTAGGAAAACTCGTGGGTTGAGAAAAGAACAGTTTAGTAATTGAAATAAAATTAAATAAAATAATAATGATGATTATAATAATAACAACAATAAATTGTAATGAAAAAGAAAACAACAAAAAAGATAGAGAGGAACAAAACACAGGAAAAACAAGTGATGCAACCGCTTACCACCTGCCGACAGATTCCCAGCCAGTTCCTGAGCAGCGGTCACTGCTCACCCGGCCAACTACCCCCAGTTTGTATACTGAGCATGATGTCATATGGCATGGAATAGCCTTTTGGCCAGTCTGGATCAGCTGACCTGGCTATGCTTCCTCCCAGCTTCTTGTGCACCTGGCAGAGCATGGGAAGCTGAAAAGTCCTTGATTTAGTATAAGCACTGCTTAGCAACAACTAAAACATCAGTGTGTTATCAACATTATTCTCATGCTAAATCCAAAACACAGCACTATACCAGCTACTACCAGGAGGAAAATTAACTCTATCCCAGACAAAACCAGGACCCTAGCCTAGACTAGACAGCCAGTTATCAGATGGCTGTAGGTAAGTTGAATACTACCCTAAAATTAGCAAGGGGGTCCCATCCTAGTACCCTAAAGACCCAAGGAAAAAACAAAGGGATCACATCTCTGAGCATTTCAGTCCCTTAACTGGCAAGAGCTGCAGAGTCTTGGGTGTGGGAAGACTTCCTTATTTCAGTGTCGGATCCAAAGCAAGCTAAACAATGAGAAAGTGATCCAGATCTGAGCAATAGCAACCAGTGCATTCCAGTCTGATACCAATAGTAAGCGCTACAGTAGTTTGATCTGAGGAGTAAGAGCTACACTGCCCCTTCTCACTGCTTAGAAACCTAAATCAGGGTGGGATGGGGGGGGTGGGGGGAAGGGCCTTGTAACTTTTCCTGTAAAAACACGTCATGATCTTTTTGTCCTTAATGTGATTCAGTTGGGACTCTATGTATTCATAAAAAGAAAGATGAAGCAGGATTAACTGAAGAAGACCAATGTCAGAACAACAAGGGGACTTACTCTGGGCTCTGTATCAAGTTTTACCCTTTGTCAATCAGAGATGGAATTTTAAAAAAAATCCCTGAGAGACTGATATCCTAATGACAATACAGTGGCTATTCTGACATGAAAGGCTAAACCTCATTTTTCTTTTTTTAAAGAAATATTTTAGCTCAGAGAAATATTTAGAGCTGAAACTTTCTTTGAAATCAGCTTTACATTTTGCTGAAACATCATTTTTTGAAGAAAAATATAAGTGTCTGAATAATTCCTTAATAGCTCTGCTCTATAAATTTGATATTAAAACTACACTCATAACTACAGGAACTACCGAATGCTTCAAAAGTTTAGGGTAAAGTAGAATGGTTCAGTAATTAAAACGTAAAAAGCTTCTCTGTGTTACCCACATTTCTTGTGTTAGCAAATTCAGAGTACAAATTCTGTGAGAAAAGTCTTTTATCAAGGTTTCTGACACTCATTGTTCGGTTGGTTTTCTTTCTTTTTTTTTTCTTTTTTTTTTTTTCTTTTTCCTTGGGAGGCAGGGATGGTACCAGAACAGATTTATTCATAAATGTATAATGGTTTGGCTCTGTTATGTGAGAACTAAAAGATGTGGGGTTTTTATCTTTTCACCTCTCCAACCTCACAATTTTTCTACACTATGAAAGCATGGAAGTATGTCTACAGTATTATTATACCTATTAGGACAGATGGACATCCTTCCTGGCTTCAGAACCTTCCTGATCTCTCTCAGACCTTACCAGCAGATTCCCATTGGGAATTTTTCCTTGACATCGATATATATTTTACGCTTGCTTTATTTTGGCTTGTTATTTCTTGTTCTAGCCTATTGTCTTGTGCTGAAGAAAACCTCAGCTTCTTACTAAGAAGTCTTACCTAGAATTCTCCAGTGCTTCCCTTGTGGTTATTTTTCTTTGCTTATTTTATTTTAAAAATATTTCATGCTTTCCTGTTGCATTTTTGAAGGTGATTGATTGACAATGATTTTTTGAGGTTTCAGATTCCCAAATATTCCTCTAGTGTCTTCTTGATATTTTCTAGTTTTCATGCTCTCTTTGCAATGAGTTGTGTCCACAGGTACATGAACAGCTAGTTGCATATTTTTATTCAATTACACTTTTTGCCTGTGAAGAAGTCTTTCTCCAAGCATGCACTGAATCCAAATGAAGATAAACTACTTGTCTTCAGGTACTATTATCATAGAACACATGTTTTTCATTGTACTAGTGTTTGTTTACAGTTCCCTAATACATTGAATCTCCTGATGTTAGATCAATAAAAGGATGTCCTCCTGCACCTGACTATTTCTGTTTTGATAATAGTAACTATATTTTATTGCTCTGCACTTGAAAAAGCAATGATTGTGTTCATGTTCTTATAGGTATATTCAATAGCTGCCTGGTAGCTTCATAAGCTTATACTCTCTCTTCTTGAACTTAACAAAACCTTGTCCTCTTTTTTCTGTCATTTTCAATAAACCACCGATAGACTGCCTTGTTTCCCAGTGAATAAAAATGTGTGGTTCAATTACAGAAGCTGATGCTCTGAAGGTTAAATCACTTCACTGCGTCTCTTGTACTCTATGTAAGGAAAGACTTTGATTAACCAAGTCTTTCACATTAACAATGATGCTCTATATTGAGTATAGCATCTAGGAATGAAAATGAGCATTTGGATTGCCCTGTTTAATCTTTGTCGCATTATAATGTTAGGGTTTCATAATTTTTTCAAACACATTCATAGCCACCATGATTACTTTTGAAAATAATCCCAAGGCTACAGCTTTGATTCTTTGCGTTTACAAATGAGTGTTATGCTTAAAATGGATTCCATGCTGAGGTGTGAAAGGTGGCATTTTCTTATAAGAGTATTTACTATTCTCACTACTAGTTTCTGAAAGTAAATGAATATTATCCCTTAAAATAATTCTTTCCAGAGATCTGTTTTCTATATTTTATATCAGAAAATTTGACAAATGAAGTTCATTTAGCAATTAATAGGTCTACAATTTTCAGTCCTATTGTAACAACCTAATTATTTTTTAATCATTCTAAACAGCTTTTGATGTCTCTTATTTTATTTTGTAGTCCTTCAGTGTAAGACAAAAACAAAACCTATTGTATATGTATGTTTATACTTTCCTGAGGCAATATTCCACAAATATTTCATGCTATGTGTACATTTCTAAAGCATGGCTAAAATGAGGAGGAGCATATATAAGTAATTAAGTTTGCAATTTTAAGTAGTACACAAATGCAATAATTGTGAATGTCTGTATTCCATTTTTCATTCTCTAGGTCTCCTAGAGAAACAGAGCTCCATCTATTCAGACTTGTATTTTTTACATGGATGACCTCTAGTAGCAAGTCTCCAGAACTCTCTTCTAGTCATCCTTAGCTTTCTATCTAACCTCTCTTCATCTGTGTCAATTGTTTCCTATGTGGATATTAGTAACGGAAATAAAGTTCTCTTACACTGAGTTGAGCTTTGTCCCAGCACATAGGAAATTGTAATGTAATCTTACTCAGTTTCTGAAAGCTGTTTCTGAAAACTGTGGTCTACCTCACATATCTGTCACTTCCTCCTCAGTGCTTCTTTTATATGTCTATTTTTTCATAATTAGTCAGGCTATTTCTTTCTTTTCTCTTCTCCTCTCCCTTATCAAAAGCAAAATACCTATTGTGTTTCTATTTTTCCTACTTTATTGTGTTTCATGAGGTTTTTTTTTTCCTAATTAATGTCTTGCTTACATTTCCCTTCTTCAACTCCTTGTTGTATTTTTAGCCATCATTAACATGGCTCATGGTGAGACCCCCTAGAAAAACTGGTTAACTAGCTTAGTCTCTTGATTTCTTTGAGCAGCAGAGCAGTCTTAATTTCTAAGGGGAATGCAACATGGATGATGGGACTCAGTATCTCTGCCAGCCGTTGAAACTTTGGAGCAAAAAATGTCCATAGGACATCAGAGCTAATTGAGGGTGTTTTTGTTGGAAAAATCCATGAGTCATTCAACCACCCACAACAAAAGCAGGTCTACTACATACATGGAGACCATACTGACTTTGGCTTTCCATGTAGCTCAGAGGTGAGAACACTTCCCACAGTTGGTGTGTCATCTTCCTACCCTCTTTTCCTCCATGCCTCCTGATTGGCCACTAAAATGTATTTGCAGGGCTTCACAGCATGAACTGGTGTAAAAGGTTTTCCACACATTGAGGAAATGGCCTTGTTGTTGGCTTATCTCCCTTTCTTTCTGTTTCAAAGGGACCTTTGGTTTTTCTGTGGCACAGTCTGAGAAGGGAGTGCAGGATCCAGACTTGGAATTTCATAATTACATTCCTAGCATAAATCAGCCAAAGAAAACTGTGTTATTGCCTTACAGAAAGTGCAGTGTAGGGCAAAACAAATGAAACTGAGTCTGAACAATAGATTCAATGCAGCAGATTTACTATAAATCATGTGCAAAGGTTAAGGAATTTGGCTTGTTTTTTCCCTTTGGAAAAAAATGAAACTTTGAGATGAACAGAGAACAATTTTTAATCTATCAGAAGGACTGATAAAGCTGCTTCTTTATGAATCCTTATATATACAAATAAAAACTGGGAGACACAATCTACTCATTTCAAAATTTTTCATAAACAGTGTAAATAATTCCACAATACATGAAATAAAATGACCTGATAGAAAGATCATCAGTCTATTATATTCTTTTTCCCTGACTTCTGTGTACTTTGTATCAGGTCCTTAGCTGCCAGGAAGGCAATATCTTTGAAGAGTAGCTGTAAATTATAAAGGCATTTCTCACCCTCTTTGAAACATGCCATGTATTTACATTTTAAGATCATGTTGTAATCTTTCCTGTACCACTTGGATAAGAATCTAAAAAGAGGATTAAAAATGGACCAACAGCTCCTTGGATTTTGAATTTATTTAGGAACATTGCAAAATGACCTCAGCTCTGAATTAGCACATGGTCTGGAAGATATCTGAATGCAAAGAATTGCAAAATACTAAATTTTTAGAGAAATCATAAAGTGGATTCTAGATTTTCAGATCATTTAATACTTCATCCTATAATTAGACTGACTGCAGAGGTGTTATTTGAATCAATAAAATGCTCTGTTACACGAGGAAGAATGGTATAATCCAATACGAGCTCATTCTGATATTCAGATACCCCTTAACTTCAGAAAAGAAAGACTTAACAATAAAAAAAACAAACTTACATCTCATTTCCTTAATAAACAGACAGGCACTGTTGATAATCTCCAAGCACAATCCTTCTTCCCTCTATTTAAACATTCACTTTCCAGATTTTTCTTCAAAAGTTCTTTTATTTTTCTCCCTCTTCCACCTTTTTTTTTCCCCTTTTCAAGGAAAAATGGAAGAGCTATCTATTCAAATGGTAATGGCCCAGATTTCATGGCAAGTTAGTGAATTCATATACAAATAAGACAAAAAGTATAGAAAATTCAGCAATTTCTATTCTCAAGATTCTAAAATATATATTACAAATACCAGCAAGAAAAAATGTCTTTGGAATAAAGAAAAATACTTTAGCAGTATCCTTCTCTCAAAACAGAATCTTTGGGAGTACAGTATACACAACCGTATCAACATTTGAAGCACTAAATATATTATTTCATCAGTCAATGCAAGACCTAGAATTTCTCTTTATGGCAGCCATTGGCATTGCCATATGCAAAACTGAACTTGCAAAAGTGTGTTTGTTGCAAATAAATATTTGCTTTACAATCATTTCCACAATCTACAATCACGGTCCTAGTGTATGGTTTGGTAAGATCCAGAGCTTTTCTTGCCAGCTTGCAGTGTAAGGTAGCATAGCTTGGAGAGGAATTAAAGGCCTGTAGCTTCAAACACTGCCAGATATCTGGCACCATTAGTCTTAAGAGGAAAATGTTCCTGAGAAGTAATGAAACTGCTTAGCTGTTGACGTCTTGGGGGAGACTGGGGCTCCTGATGGGCAGCTGAGCTGTCTGACCCACTACGCAAGCATTTTCTGAGCAAAGCCCTGTACCTTTGGCTGCAGTACTGGATGTCAGTGCCTATGTTCAGAGAAAAATGATCTGGAAGGGAATCAAAGCCTCCCACCCTGTCCATCTGTGACCCAAGCCACTGCCCACAAGCTTACAGTCAAGAGCTCTGTCAACTTAGGAAATTACACTGTACCACATTTGTTTATGATATTTTGCATTTTTTGGGGGGTGCTTTTGTTTCTTTTTTGTAAGCAGAGCTTTTTTTGTAGATTGGGGAATGTTTTTCTCCCTCTGGAGAAAATTAGACATAAGTGTCTTTAAGACAATGCTGACAACATTTACGGATATCCTGCAGTTCACAGATTACCCACCGTGATTATAATTTCACTTGTGCAAACTTACTACCCATATGAGTATGTTTTCAGTGGTATAAATCAATTTAGAAATTCACTGTACATTTATGAAAAGTCTAGTCCGTATAGGAGGAGCTGTAAACACTTTGTCTCAGTTGCATCACAGCACCACAGCTTTGTATCCTGGGATGCTCCTTTTCCTTAGGTCTTCAACATAACACTGAACAAGTGAAAATCTTGTCAGTATGTGGTTTTCTTGCCCTTTCCTGGCAGCTGTCAGATTTGTACTTCAGTAGCAGTCAACAGCATGTTATTGTTTCCAAGTAAAGGAAACGTCACGTCTCTCTGACATTGCAAGATACAACCCACTGCTTTAATTAGCATTTTTTGCAGACTACAATCTGAAACAACAGCAAATATTCAACAGGTACCCTTTCTCCATTTCAGTTGCAAATACAATTAAAAATCAGTTTCCAAGCTATTTGAAAATTAATTAAGCAATTTTGCCTGTATAACGTTGCTGAAGTTTGTAAACTCTAATATGATCACTTTAACTTGTTCTCTGATTGGAAGCATAAAAATTAGTTTTCTGAAGTGTATAAATTGAATGGAACAAAAAAGCATAATTTTATGTTGATCCTGTTGAGATACAGCCAGAACCCCAAAATATTAATAACTCAGCTTGCAAAGTCTTCTGGTGCTTCATACTAACAAAGTTGGATTTAACATGGCCATGAGAGCTTGGATGATGTCAATAGGCCATACCATGTTATGATCTCTCTGCCCTCCTGAGGACATCATATATAACCCATTATTATATATCCCATCGTAACATGAATTTGAGAAGTTGTCAACCTGTTTGCGGGTGGCCTTCTGTTAAAATGCTCAACTGAAATTGTCCACTTGCTGCCGTTAAACAGCCACCTGAATCCTTACTCAGCTGCAACTTCTCGGTTTATTATCTCAGACACTGTGAGCGGCTTCAGAGAAGTTTCACTGCTTTGCACCAGCAGAGATGGTGGAGGGGTTTATTCTGCCTTTTTGTTTTTGTTTTTAATTTAAGCTAAAGAAATAAGCCTGGTTAGGATCCCTTACTTAATACAGTGTTCCAGTTCTGCAAGTTATTTCCCACTAAACAAATTATACAAGACCAGATGAAAGAAAAGTGTAATGATTTTATCTCATGAGGATGTAGCTTTTAGTGGGTGAACAACTAAGTAATTGCACCACCTTGAACATGATTTTCTTGCAGGCAGGATGGGGCCATTTCCAATACCCATCAGCTTCTGTCTTCTGTGTTATCTTTACTCATTCTGCTGTGTAACATATGTTATGTTTTCTGTTCTGGGGTGTGGTATTGCAACATACTGCCAAGTTTCTACAACCCAAAGAAAGGGATAAACTCTGGACTATCAGATATCATATCCCACTGAGGTAGCATCAATAAAAAATGCAAGTTATTTATATTTTTTTAATGAAGGTTTTAGTATCCAGTCACCCTGGTGTCTTCTGAGCAAAGATGCTTTCAGTCCTCAAAAGGAGGTTGCTTTTTTGTATATCTCTAAATATTTGCATAAATACAATAATTCAGAGCAATAAGTACCCCTAACTGCATGTTTTGCCCATCCACTGTTATTTTGTTACAACTTACGTCACTACTTACAAGTAGCCCCTGTTGAGATTCTTCACATCTTTCCCATTTTTTGATAATTGGTTCTAATGTCGTCTTGTCCTTATGCTGACAGATCTTTTCTAAATACTAAATCTAAAATACTTTTATGATTAGAATCATGGAATCATTTAGGTTGGAAAAGACCTTTAAGATCACCAAGTCCAACCATTAACTTAACACTGCCAAGTCCACCTCTAAACCATGTCACCAAGCACCATGCCTACAAGTCTTTTAAATACCTCCAGGGATAGAGACTCAACCACTTCCCTGGGCAGCCTGGTCCAGTGCCTGATTACCCTTTCGGTGCAGAAGTTTTTCCTAATATCCAACCTAAACCTCCCCTGGCACAACCTGAGGCTGTTTCCTCTAGTCCTATTGCTTGTTACTTGGGAGAAGAGACCAACCCCCACCTCACTACAGCCTCCTTTCAGGTAGTTGTAGAGAGCAATAAGGTCTCCCCGCAGCCTCCTTTTCTCCAAACTAAACAACCAGAGCTCCCTCAGTCACTCCTCATATGATTTGTTCTCTAGACCCTTCATCAGCTTCATTGCCCTTCTTTGGACACAATCCAGCACCTCAAAGTTGTTCTTGTAGTGAGCAACCCAACACTGAACAGATTATTTGAGGTGCGGCCTCTCCAGTGCCGAATACAGGGGGATGATCACTTCCAGGATGCCATTGGCCGCCTTGGCCACCTGGGCACACTGCTGGCTTATACTCAGCCAGCTGTCAATCAGCACCCCCAGGTCCTTTTCCACCAGGCAGCTCTCCAGCCACTCTTCCCCAAGCCTGCAACATTGCGTGGGATTGTTGTGACCCAAGTGCAGGACCCGGCATTTCACATTGTTGAATCTCATACAATCGGCCTCAGCCCATTGATCCAGCCTGTGCAGATCCCTCTGGAGAACCTTCCTACCCTCCAGCAGATCAACACTCCCACCCAACTTGCTGTCATCTGCAAACTTACTGAGGGTGCACTCAATCCCCTCATCCAGATCATTGATAAAGATATTGAACAGAACTGGCCCCAATACCGAGCCCTGGGGCGTCACCACTTGTGACCAGCCACCAACTAGATTTACCTCCATTCACCACAACTCTTTGGGCCCGGCCATCCAGTCAGGTTTTTACCTAGCAAAGAGTATACCTGTCCAGGCCATGAGCAGCCAGCTTCTCCAGGAAAATGCTGTGGGAAACGCTGTGGGAAACACTGTAGGAAATCAGGAGCACACTGCTTGTGCTTCTGATCCTTTAACCAGTTGTCCCAAGGCCCTGAAGTCTCTCTGGATTGTCCTCGGACTTCTTGTTGCAACTTCATTGCTCCTTACCTGAAAAATTAATAATGGATAGTAACCTGAGGGCCGTACCAGGGTAGGAAATTTTCTCTTCACATCTTTAACCTGGGCCCCAGGAGGGCAGCAGACTTCCCTAAGAAGTGGGTCTGGTCTGCATATTGGGCCTTCTGTTCCCTTCAGAAGGGAGTCTCCCATGACAATGACCCGTCTTTTCTTCTTTATGGAAGAAGTTTTGATGCAGGGCGTAGTCCAACTTAACCTCAACACCTCCAAGCTGGACAAACCATCGTCCTCATTATTGTTCAGTTCCACTTGCAGAGCCTCATACCTATTATGCAAGGGCACCTGGGAAGGTGGGACAGTCACAGGAGAGACACACCTGCTGCATCAGGCATGAACTTGTCACCATTGCCCCCTATCCCTTCGCTGTGTTCAGCCAGGTGGAGAGAGGATAGGGAATTCTTTATATCATGCGTCCCCTCTGCCTGTTGGCCCTGTCTGAGGGAAGACAGGGTGTGATTCCAATAGTCTCTCTCTCTCTTGCACTCCCTAATACTCCTCCCATAGGTGTGCTCACTGCTGCCCTCTGGAACTGGTGTAAGAGCAGGGTACACCCTGCAGCCTGACACCTGGGTGGCAGCGGGTTCCCGCCGGAGCTCTGCCTGGGCAGCTGCGTCAGTCATGGTGGGTGCAGAGCTTAGAGAGGCCATGGCTTTCTGCCGGCTGGGTACCGTTGCTCCCTGGTTGAGCTGACAGAGCTTCAGTGCCCTTCCTGCACGCCCTTGTGTGCAAACTGCCACACCATGCCCTGTTGGCGACGCTCCTGGTTGCTTGCGCTCCCTAAGTACCTCCCTAAAGCTCGCCTTTGTAGGTGTGGGGGCCTTGGCTGCCGTTGCTCTTGGCTGCACCCAGGTCTCGTGAGCCTCTGTCATGGGAGCTGTGGGCTCCTGGCAGCTCTCTCAGCTCCTCCTGAGGTTTCTCCAGTTTGGGAAACCCTCCTGTGCACTGCGCTGGAGTGCTCCACTGCCAATCATGCCAGCACTGGAGCTGCTCACCTTGGCGACTGTAGACACAGCTACAAAGCTATAGCCTGTAGGTGTATTCTTTCTGATTTTGTAAAATGCTGTATGGAATTGAAAAAAAAGCTGTTTTATAATCACCACAATGTTTTATGAGGTGAAAAACCTCCAGAATTCAACATCAAGACATATATACCTGATTTTAACACATGTGAACAGATAACTGCAGCAAGCCTGCTGTGTCTGTAATTCTCAATATGTCTTCCAACAAGGATAAGAATCAACTGCTTCTTAGCTGCAAAATGATGTGGGAAAGTTTTTCCTGTGACATTTATTGACAAATGGATTTTGGCCTAAAACATCCCAAAAGTGTTTTCAAGAAGAAACAAAAAGCTAAGATTGCAAGTGTTCTGAATTTATTTGAATAATCAAGAGTCCTTTTTAAAAAGTTACAAGGTTTTTTTGCTACTGACTCTAGGAGATTTTGAGTCACTGAGATTTCCCTAGAAAATAGTGAATTATTTGAGACTTCTTTTACTTTGAGGAGGTTGGTTCAGTTCTTTTCAGTTGGCACTAATTACACCTGTTGAGTAACATTATACATATCCCCTATCTCACAGACCTGGGGAATCCAAAATACGTTTTAGAGGTATTTATTTGCAGACTCCTACTTTCTAGTTTCTCCAATGCCTCAGCCAGATCTTTGCTGTAAACTAACATAGCTCCAGTAAAGCGGTGTGTGCCTTTCTGTCAGCTGGTGACCCAAACTGTGTTTATTTTAGTGTGTTTTAAGCCAGCTCTTGGAGCAAGACTATAAATATTGCAAACCGAGCAAGCAGTACCACATTCTGCATAAACATACATACATACATCCATACATAAAGTTCATGCATTAAACTTATGTGCCTCCAAAAAATAATTCTGAAGTCTCTTATCAGGCTTTCTGGAATTTTCCACTAACAAATTAGCACAGTGGCTGTTGCTGGCAGCCACTCTGCCCCAGAGCAAAGTGTCACCCTGTGTCACTGACCGTGCAGCAGAGCACACTCAGCACTCCTCCGGTGAGTCGGATGATGAACTGCAAATGTCATTTTGGATAAACATCCTAAAGTCCAGATGCAGGGTTAGCCTGGGAGCAGGTGACTATACCAGTATAGCCCTGGAGCAGGCATAGGTGACTGTGGGTAAAGGTGAGTGTCATAGAGCTGCAAGGAGAAGGGGTGCCTCAGGAAAACGAGGCGACCAGGGCCCCAGCCGGCCACAACCTCATCCCACAGAACCTGAGCAAAGCAGACATGGAAGCATCCCCAGAGCCTTGTTTAGAAACATATTCTGCTGCTAATCCTTCATTCACAAACACAGTCATGGCTAAACATCTTGAGAGGGTCCTACTTTCCAGGCCTAAGAAACAGGCCATATAGAGAAGATTGTCTGCTCTGTAAAAGCTTTTATGGGTCAGACCTGATAAAAGGAAGTAAGGAGACATCTCACTGCTCGTGTTGCTGCAAGGAAAATCGGACTGATTTGGAGATCCTGGGTCTGATTGGAGATCCTTGAAAAGTCAATGGTCTGGCCATGGTAGCCACGTAAATGAATGTTCTGCCACTGTTATTTCTGCAAAATTACCCAAGAGGACAGAGACCTAGATATCTTTTTCACTGCTTGGATAATAAGTAGTTGGTCAAGCACCATTAAAGCAGCAAAGGGTCTGAGAGTTTCAACGGACAACAGACTAATTATAAATGAATGGCATAACATGGTCTCAAAAAAAAGAGATAAAACTCACTCTCAGAAACAGAAGACATAGAAGATAATTATTTTGCTCTAGTCAGCAGCTGAAATATTGTGCCTGATTCTGGGAAGAACACTTTAACAAAGATGTAAACAAATTTTAGAAAATCCAGGATCGGGGTGGGGGGCGGAAGGTAGATTAAGAAAATATGACTTCAAATGCAAGAAACAGAGAATACAGGAAGAGATAGGAGTTTTAAAATGCTTCCGAGAGAAACTGAAATTAATTACACTATTGCCATGTGTAATATTTGTCTTAAAATTTTAGTGGATTCTGTTGATTCCCACCAGTAATAAGGAGTAGATAGTAACCATCAAATAAGAGGCATTTTGAGTATGCAACTTTCATATTAAATTCCATAAAAGATAGGACTTTTCAGTAAGGCTTGAGCTTTAATAAAGCTTGATTTTAGGCTTACATAATTTACACAGACTGCAGATTAAAATTATAAACATCTTATTTTTAAATTTTCACTTTATTTTAAATCTGAATAGGCTATCTTTTCTTCTTCTTCCTGGGTTTTGTTGGGGTATTTTGTGGGGTATTTTTGGCAAAATCAGCTCTGTTTAGAATTTATTAATTTGCCTGGAAGAACAGGCTTGCTACACTGACTATATAAAGAAAAATACCAGAATAAGCATTTTTAGAAAATGCTATAACTAAAATATTTTTAAATTGATTGTTTACTCTTTTAAATCAAAATGAAGAAAACTTGAGGTTAAACTACAGAGAATCAATCAATCACATTTGTAAAAAGCCAGCAATTTAAAACACTTGTTTGCTACAATGTTTGAGATTGTTTACTCCGCTGGTTTACTGATAAAGCCAGCAAAATAAATATGCTGTTTTGGTTAGTTCCTAACATATGTGATCGTGCAAAATCTGACCTGTATATTTTGGTTGCTTTTACTTTTTAAGACTTATTTGTGCTGCTATGTGCCTTATTTCAAAATATCTCATTTGAATTCTTTTACATGAAATGGAAGTTTTACTAAGCTACGTGATCTTAAAGTAAAATGCAGTTGCCTAAATGTAGTATCTAGTGCTATTCAAGATGACCTCAGGTTCTGAGACATGCATTGAGGTCGCTGCATGTGCTACAGTACTTACAGAAGACCTGCAGCTGAAATCATTCCTCTTGGAGGAGATGGAACATCAGGAAAACCTTGAATGCAATTGCAGTCTTGGCTTGGAGCAGACCCAGCAAGGGGGGAATCAGCTGAGGGTTTAGCCACCAAAGTCTAACAAGTGCTGCTTGAAACTGTGTGAACTGACCACATTACAGAATACAACATCAGAGAAGACATCACTAATATACAAATATAGGTTTTTAGTGTTTTCTAGGACTTTGTTTTGGCAAACAATTTAAGGAAATGTAAACAGAACAAGTTTTCACAACTCATTCTGAAGAATTTCTGAATCTCCTAATAAGGCTCTTCAAGCAACTTCACCCACAAGCAAGCACACAGCACACAAAAATTCAGCCCAGAAATTCAGTTTGGAAAACATTTGGAAACCAGTAACAATCAATTAAGCGGTCTTAACTACAGGCATTGCTATAAGTTCCCCTAAATTAACAAGAGACATCACTTTTGACCTTCTCTCATATTAAAATTCAGAATACAAAATCCCCAGCAAACAGTTCCTTCATTCAGTGTAATAAACAGCAACTGAGAACAGCTATGAATTTCACAAGGAGAGGAACAGAGCTGAGCTGGGGGTAGGTCTGTGAGGAATTAATTCTGTGGTGAGAGCTAGAGCTCATTTTATTTTATTTGCTTCAAGGTGTACAGTACATTTGCACTCCTTTTGTTGACTAGTGTTTTAACCACAACAAATCCAAAAGCTTTCCCTGTACCATGCCGTGAGACTCAAGCATGTTCTGTCACCTGAGAATCTCTTGTTTGCAGTTTCACTTTCTGGCAATTGTTAAAAGCAATTTGAAGATCAGAGACCTTCAACCAAAATAGATTTTTAATAGTAGATGCTGTGTTTCTTTCCTATTACATGTGGCTTCATGCTGAAGGCCATTGTTTATTACTGAAAACAGCAGTCTTTTTGCTCCATTATAGAAATTTGAGTTCTGAACTCTAATTTCACAACATACTTTTTTTTTTCCAGACAGGATCAGAGAAATTAATAAAATGACATAAATAATTTACAGTGAATAATTTATTTGATATACCTAGTTGTGATCATATAATATCTACACTTAGTTCTTCAAAAGAATTTAGGTAATGAAAAGTAAGTAGCGGTAAATCATCTTACTATATAGCACCTGGATGTCCTGAGCACGACCAGGACCCATTGCAGTCAGCGGTACACACCCACATATTGTAGGAGGTTATTTCTGAATAAAAGAGCTTACATTATGTGTGAACAGGACAAGCAAAGTTCTTGTCAAGCTCTTGACAAGGTCATGCTGAAATCCTTACGCACCAGGGTTTGATTCTACATATTGAGAAACCTAACCAGGGTTACAGGATGTTTGGCCACAAATCTGAAATTGCTTGTTGTCTTCCTTAATAACATATTAAAGCCAACCAAAAAAGCAGGAAACTTGATAACACTAGTAGAAAAATAAATAAAACTTTCATGAACTACAGTGAGAAGATATGTTCTCATTTCTCAGCTGTCCATTCTGTACAGTGCTCTCTGCATTGGACAAAATTGCATTAAAATGAAATAACTGCTTGCTCCAGTAACAGAGTCCCCTGATATATTACTGAAAAAACCCTATTACTTTTCTACTAAGCAGGAGCAAATATCAGAACATTATATGTGGTCTTCTTGTTGGCCAGGTATAATCTTAACATTATATGTTTAGTCACTTGCAGAGGGAAGAAACATGTGAAACTCACTGATCTGTCAGTAAGTGCTTTCCATGTACCTGTATCCTGTTCCCCAGAAGCATATTTACTCCAGAAAAACTCCGGAGAACTCCAGAATTCTTTGACTGTAACTAAACTACATTTTTTCCTTCCTGCCCCAAAATATCAGTAGCCACCAAATAAAGACAACCCAGACTCTCCCTTAAGACTTAAAGTCTTTGAGCATCAAGGACAAAGAATTGCAACATAAAATGGAATATTTCCACCTTGAAACATTTCTGTTACAGCATTTTGCCTTAATAGGTTAAGCAATCTTGGACTTTGAAGGGAAGATCACTGATTGTGGCAAGTAGGGGACCAGAGGGTTCTGCATGTGTGCACAACTCAATTGTATCAAAGCATTTTTTATAAGATATATGTTGTAGCAAGAGCTGAATTATCTATAGAAACACAGAGGCCTCCCAGATTATTGCACAGCATGGTGTACAGGAAAGGTGGCAGCAGTCAGTCATTCCAGCAAAACCTAGGAAAAGTGTTTAGCAGACAAGTAAATTATCACCTATAAAGAGAGTGAGCAGGTAGCACACGGGGTGCAGATTACCAGGAGTGTTGTTGGATTTCCAGGTAAAAAGTCTTGAACAAGTATGAAATCAAGGGACGAAATAAATCTATTGCCAGATTAGGCATTGCGGTCCTAAACTGGATTGCAAACCTAAAAGTACAGTGAATCTAAAGTTACAGTGAGATCATGAGCAGGAAAGTTGGGGAAAACTGGTCTACCTAGATGTGATTAGCTATGCTGGTTACTGGGAATGCTTCAGACACTTCTTGTCACTTCTCTCCCACCAGTCTCCACAACAGCGTGATAAAAATAAGTGCTCAAGATCTGTGTTTTCACCTTTGGCACTTATCCTATGATTAGGTATAGCCACCCTGAGCAGAGGGATATTCTACAGCTCCCTGTGAAGGGCCCATGCTCACTGTGGCATCCCTGAGGTGGAGCACATTTATCACACATAGAAATGACTAGAAAATGTATCAATATTTTCTCTGTTGAGCATTTGTAAATGGCTATTTTCTGAAGCTCATAACTCATCCAAATAGAGGATTTGCATGAAAAATCTCAAAGTAATTTCCTGTGCCTTTTTGTAACCCCCTACTCCATGACTCCAGTGTTTCTCGGGAAAAAGATTTTACCAATGTTAACTGGCAAACCACCGAGCACTCCTGCCACCCACTCTCTGAAGTGACTATACTATTCTTGCTAAAACTAAAAGGAAATTTTTCAGGCAAAACCTGAAACAGACATCTAGCAATGAAGTATTCAGAAAAAAGCATTAAAGTTTAATCATTACAAGCAACTAACTCAGGGCCTAATAATGGCAATTTTGGGCTTCCCTAATTGACATCTTTAATCTATAATAACTCCAGATAGGAAAAAAAAAAAAAGATGAGCTCTTAAGTGATCTTAAAAAGAAGAGACAGAAAAAAGCATGACAGTTCCCCATCCTTTATCAACTGACTCTCCTGGTCTCAAAGTAGGAGTTTTTATTCACTGCTAACTTTAAAAAACAAAAAAAAAGGAAAAGGAAACAAAAGAAAAAAAAAAAGAAATACCGTGAGAGGCTATTATTCTTCTTCAGTATAACAATACAAAATTCCATAAATAAATGAAAATATTTGAATTCCGGGCACAAGGGAAGTCAGCAGAAAATGCCATGAAAGCTGAATTTTAATTTGTCCCTTCTTTGTTTTGTGAGAACCTTTCAAGGTCATTTGCAATTAGAAGAGCTTTGAACTCTTCTGTTGAGGGAGAGAAAAAAAGAAAAGGATTACCTCAGCAGCAGTTTGAAAAGACTGGGTAATGTATCTGAGTTGGAAGAAGGGTATCTCGAATCATTACTCCAGATCCACAGTTGTGGATCTAGCTACCATTTAACTGACAAAGTTAAAATGGACTTGTCATTATAGCATGAGAAAAGACTTTGTCTGTTCTTCAGATGCTTTCAATCTGATCCTGAGGAAGTCATTTCGGGGGAGCATCTAAATGTGATTTAGGCATCTCAACACCTTTGAGGGCAATAGGACCAGATATTGAAAGATGCATGGATAAATAATGAAGCAGATGATAGGTGATTTCTAGGAGTTAAGGATGGAAAGTAGTACTGAAAAGTAGAAACCTCACAAGGTTCCTTTCAGCATTGTTGGATATCAACATGGATATTATAAAATTTCATGCTACTGCCAAAAGTGAATAAAATAGCTAAATCACACAGACCTTTGGGAAACAAATACAATGCTACTCCTTGGCCTTCTTAAATGCATGTATCTTCCAGTATTAAAAACAATGAATACATACAAGTGGAACAGATGATTAATTCCAATTGAAAATTAAGCTTAAAGTTAGGTACATATTTAGTTAACTGGAACATATATTGGCCCAAACTACAGCAATGACTTAAGTCCCTGAATACAAGCCTGTCCCCAGCCCTGCCATGTGTTTCACAGAGCAATGGTTAAAGCTCTGATCCTCAGGACTTTGCAAATGTGCAGAGCCACAGCTACATCCGTAGAGCCAACAGGAGCCTGGCAGCAGCTCTGCTCACCCCATGCCACATGGTTTGGGCTGGCCCCTGGGGCAGAGCAGCCTCCTGCCTGCCCACACATCTCAGAGAAGGCAAACTCCAAGAGGGTAAATAAAGGCAGGTGAGGATAAGTCTTCTGCATTAAGAATAAATATGCATACATGCATATCTTAATAAGAAAAACACTGGAGAGGTACAATAGAATCCCTTGAGCTTTGTATTTTCTCTCCTTTCAAAGGTGCTCTTTATAGGAATGACGTATTTTATAGGAGTCAAGTACGGTGAGTCTGATTTGCATAATGCTATTTATGACTACATACAGATCCTTTGCAGAAAGTTAGAGAAACCCTGGAGATGTATGTTCTCAGCCACAGCAAGCACCTAAATGCTGTCCAGAAGTCCATTACATGCAGAAATATCTAATGTTTTTTTAGCAAAGGTTCCAGTTTTTGTTACTGTCACTATGGCATTCCCCTCAAAAGAAAAACGGAAAAGAGGAATGTATAGAAAGTGCAGTAGCAATGAACACGTGAAGGGAGACATGTGAAGGATGCAACATCAGGCCTTCCCTTGGAGACAGATGTGGGTGTTTAAATCACCTGGTCAGATTCCCACTGATCTCTATTGAATGTATGAGGCCATACACCGGGCTCCAAGGACCCAGGGACACAAGGTCCTAACATTTACACAGTGAATGACATGAGTCCTGGTCGATCCCGAGAGAAGAGTACCCTGCCCCTCTCTTTCTTGAGGGCCCATTCCCTCAACATCAGAGCCATGATGTCAGTAGGCCAACCCTCTCCTCAGAGACAGAGATGATTTCTAGAGTATGAAGTCCGGATTACACAACAAATTAATTTCAAATTACAGTGGGATGTAAGAGATTTTGTTTTGTGAAGAATTTTTTTTCAGCTTTAATAGAACCAAAAAGTAAAAATGTTTGGTCAGGTAACTAAAATCTGTAAAAAAAATCAGATGCCAAATAGTGTTCTTCCTCTTACAGTGACCATATTTTTCTGGATAAATTGCTCTTTTTTGGTTTTTGGTTTTTTTTGGTTGTTGTTTTCCCAAACAAAGTCTGGAAAATTTTTTTGTTTAAAATTATTAAAAGAATATTTTTGAAGTGAAGACTAAAATTTCCAATATGTTTTTGTAGCCACTTTTATAAATGGATTTTTGGTCTGTCAGATCTATTAAGATCAAGAAATCTTTACTACAATAGTATGAATTTCACTCTGTACTATTTGTCATATATTAAAATCATTTATATTGTCTCTTAGGACCAGAACTTTTTGCTTTACATACCTATGAGTTTGCCTACATGGAGAACTAAACCAAGTTAGGTAATGCTGTTATGTAAATACAAATTCCTGTATAATCCTAGGTCTCTCTGTGTTTTCTCTTAACCTGAGTGACAAAGTTTATCTAGGGATATAGTACATTCTAATTTGTGCATGTTAACTTTTCTCAAATTTCATTAAGATAAGCTTCCTGGATCTGATTTTCCACATAATTCATTCTTAGTTGTATAAGACCAATTTTAAAAAAAAGAAAAAAAAAGGGAAAAAAAAAAAGAAATTGAAAATATCAGCTGTTCAGCATACCTGCTCAAAGAGGCCACTAGAACTCTCCTTGGTGGAGAAATGCACTAGTTAAGATCAATTTTGTCAATTTGAAGTGTTGTGTTGCAAGGTATGGAATCTATATGGGGAATGCCAAATGTCACTGTAATAAGCAGAATAATGAATTCACTGAGTAAATGAGTTTCACATATCATTATATATTTTCTTTTTCTATTATGAGACAGAGGAACAGAACTTTCTCAGCTGTCTTTTCCACACCGCAGTTTTATCATAGCCAACCCATAATAAGAGCATCTAATCCACATCTTTCAATGCAATAAGGCATATGGTCATATAGTGGCTTATCCTGACATTCATTTCTTTATTTGGTTGTGACTTGTTAGTGATTTCCAAAAGAAACAGCAGAAACCGATAATTTTCTCATAATTACTATCTTACTAATTACGACACTTACTCTCTAGAATACCTTCCCTTGTTGCTTTCAGCATAAAGATTAGCATTTTAACTGTATGCTTCATTTCAAGTTCAAACATGAAGATTTCAGATCATGTACTTCAAGCAGAAAAATAAGGAAAACAGTAAAGCTCCAAAAATGAAAATGGGGTTTAACTCTGAAAGGCTTCCAGCAATTGGAACTGAACATGAGAAATATTTTTTCAGTTCTGAACAGTTCAGTATCTGAACACACATGTGACTGGGTTTCTGCATAAGGTCCCATAGTCAGTCTGCCTAGAGATTTCTCCAGCAAGCTCCTACAAAGGCAGGGGTGTTTCCATAAATGCTTGCCAAACATGACCAAGTTTTACCCCACAAAAAATTCCATTTATGAACCACAGTGTTTCCAGTTTTCCTAGGGGAAGGTCCTGTTCATATGCATAATTTCCTACAAAGAGCCTCCAAGAGATCAGGGTCTGAGGGCAGCAGCTCGTGACTCCTTTAGGAAGTGAAAATAATGTATTATTATTTCATTGACTAGCAACAAGCATGTCACTTTTTCAAATAAGCAGATATAATAAATAAACACGTGAACTTCTGAAATTATTTACATTTTTTTTTTCCATCAGCATTCTGAGTGCTCATTTTTCTTTCAATGTCTGCTTAGCTAAATTTAAAAAAAGGATGGGAAATTAAATTTGATAAAAAATACAGAAAGCATTTGATGCAAAAAAAAGAAATTACAGATTGTAACAAAAGAGAAGTTTGGTACTTTCCATCAAGTCCATTTTCAAGCACATTATAGATCTGGTCACTTCTAGTTGTATGTCTCAATCTCTGATGAAGAAAAGCATTTTGTAAAGAAATGTCTTCTTAGCAGGCCCAAGCTAATATATAGCCAGCCTCTAAAATTTATGCGGATATTTAGTCAATGCAATAGAAAAGCTTATTTTTTGTTAAAGGTTCCCTCAAGCAACAACGTAACCCCATAAGACAAAAGCCAACCACCATGCAACAAACATCCTCATTTTCTGTGTCACTTCCATCCATCACTTATGTTGCACCAAATAGAAATAGTCACTTTACTCTCTTTCTTCATCAATTTGCAATTAAAAAATGACAAATAAAGGCTAAGGGGTACAGCGTGTTTATGTAGACTATATCACCAATGTTTAATAATGCCTGCACAAAGGAAAACACTCATTTTAAAATATATTCTATAAGACTACTAAATTTCATTAATAAAATCACTGAAAAGTAATAGTTGATCAACGATGTAAGTATGGTCAATCCATACCAAATACTGCTTTTGTATGAAGATATTTTACATAAATATTAGTAAAAAGTAATGTATACGCCTCATTTTGTGTGTTAAGAGAAATCACTGTGCAAAAGACCTAACTATAACCTTCTCAAAGTAATTTTTGGCATTGAAACACATGATTTCACAGTTAATGATGAGTTTCTAAAGTTGCTGTGCTACATTTTGAGATTTCAGTACAAAATTAGAAGTATCTTAATTTCAGATAACTTTTCTATAAAAAAAAATAATATTGATGGATTTTAAAATAAACATTAGTTACAGGAGGTTCCACACAAGGCCAGACTTTTCTGATATATTAGGCTCAGAGCTAAGACACTGGTTAAGATCCGGACCATAGAAGAGCAAGCAGGACCACATTGTCTTATCTCCAGTATGCACTTGAAGTCTTTCCAAGACTCTTCTGCTCTTTCTTTCTGGTGTATCCATTCAGCTAAAGCATCCACCTACAGCAGTGAGTTTAAGAGATTTTCAGTCTCTTGTGTGAGGCGTTGTGACTCCTGCTAGAGTAACATAAAAAAAAAACCCAAACATAAAATTTAAACAATCAGTGGCACTGTGATACTTATGTCATGTCATCAAATTAAAAACATTACTTTTCTTTGAGAGAGGCAATACAAGTAAACAGTTATACAAAATGAACGCTCTGAATCAACCCACAACAGTTTAGATGTGCACTATTTAAATACCTGCTTGCAACTTCCATATCCTTCTCAGGCTTCTAAAAGACCATTTATTGAACCAATTAGCTGTGGAAAAACAAGTATCCTCTAAATAATGCAAAATACCAAATGCACGGTGAATAATTCTCTTCATAAGAAGCAAGATTGATTTTGCCTTTGATTATCCTTGCTACACAGAAATACTTTTTCCAATTAAGGTTAAAAAGTTAATGTTACAGAGTCAACAACTTGACAAAATATCACATTAATCAGGAAGTATAAACTCATTGGAATTCCACGTATTATGCTGAAGGAGCTATTTCTGGAATATCAGACAAGTACTGAGATACAGAGGCATGTTCTGGAGCACTGATTAGCAAGGCCTTTTAAACAGTAACATGTTGATTGTACCAATAACATATCTTTAAACAAGGTAGTAAAATATTCAGTCTCTCACCTCTTTTTTCAGGAACAATTAGGAGCCTAAACTGTTGAAATGATTTCTAGAAAAATGTTACTTTCCATAAAATATTTTCTTTAAAGGCAGCTGAATGTGTCTGTTGTAACAATACTACCACAATCAGCTCTTAACTGTAGATATGCTTCCTCTCTTGGCACCCAGTGCCACAGGGACCTTGCTGTGCTAGCTGCTGAGAGTATTATCACCACTTTGCCCGTAACATAGAAGCGAAGTTAATAAACCTAGTTGGACCCTGCTGTGACAGGATCTGGATTAGTTTGGGCTCTTGGCAAAAATGAGTACAGGAGCTCACAGCAGCTCCTCTTTCCTGGAAGGGCTCAGAAACAGGTAGAAAGTGGGCAAATAAGAAGGAGAAAGTGGGAGGAAGCAATGGCATCAGTCCTTGGGGCTTCTTCACATGTATCCTTGGTTTGGTGACCAGTCCTCATGGGAGCTGTTGGTGCTCTATACCTCTGAAAATCAGACCACAGATGGCTTAAAGTACTTGTGAATGCTTATAATCAGAATGATCCCATAGTTGTCATTCTTATGTTCCAGCCTGGGGGCAAGATACAGTTTTCTAGACAGCAAAACTGTAAAACAGATGAGCTATTACAAAAACAGCCTGCCAAGAAAATTCACTTCATTTAAGATTCAATTGTTGGCGCCCATCAAAGTGACGGACACTTTCAAAGGACTATGATAACTTCAGGGTGTTATGTCTTCTTTGCAGTTCCACATACCAAACTCAAATTAAGATGCTGGAGCAATGTTTGAATAACATGTTGTCAAGTCTATGGGATTATGATAGGATAATGATGAGCGAGACATAAAAATATGTACAGACAGATAATGTTCGCTATAATGAAGGAGGGTATCAAAAAATGAATTTTAAGAAAGGGCAGTTTCATAAAAATGAAACAATTGCTTGATAATTTTGTTAATGGACAGGGAATAACACTCTGCTCTTGGTTTTATGCTGATAACAGTGAAGCAAATGAAAGAAGTAATAGAGAGAATAAAATAATGATAAAACTTGTTTTTCAGGTAAAGTAATAACTCAAAACTCTATTAAGAATATGGTTGTTATTATTTTTCTAATTTTTCTACCCTGCGCAATGGATACATGTTCTCCCACTGTAAAACCAGTCATAAAAAGATATAATGAAAAGAAAAATTATGGTCATTAATTTCACTTTGAAAACCTTTTTTCTTTATCCCAGAGTGTAGCTACACAAGGACAATTCATAATTTGGTCTCTGGCAGTGAGATGCTCAAAAGGATTAAATAGAAGCATCTACTGTTGCCTGCAGTAGTAATAGCCTTGCTAAGAATACCTCTGAGAAAGACAGTGATGAGATCACAATTTCATTTGTGACAGTGAGACAGTATTTGAAGCACTGTCTACACCCCTATCACTCTTATTGCAGATTTCAGCATACATTGCATTCCCATATCAGCTCCTCGAAGTATTGAACTAAACTCTGCTCACTTCTACCTAAGCAGTCCTTTTAAAATCAATGGGATTGTATAGGTTTAACTAAAATAATTTGGTTAGCACACCAAAGATGAAAAGAACCATTTTGCATTGTATTAATCAGGACCATGGCTGATATGAATTTTAACTTCCAAAAAAAAATCACATCATGTGATGGAAATACACTTAATTCTGAGGAAATTATCTGTGGAGAATTCAGAACAGCTATTCACAGGCTGAAGAACAAAGCCATTAGGTGAGGAAAGGAGGAGGCGGGGTGAGGCGGGGCAAGGTGGGGCAAAGGAAGGAGTAAAGGAAAAAGGAAAAAACCCTGCAAACTTCTTTGAAGGAAGTCATGGAACAAATTGAAAAAGCTGATATAATTCATCCAGAAGAAGGGAACAGGAAAATATACATACAAACCATGATGAAATTTTCTCATTAAAAGAATCTTAGCAATTTGAATAATTGTTGTGGGGGTCACATCACCATCAAAGATCAATTTTAAGATAGAGAATAAAAAATACCATCAAAAACATGTTTGAAGAATGACAATTGTTCTTTATTTTCTCATCTCTGCACTGTCATTTTCACAGTAAACATTTTTGAGAGCAAGAAATGGGGCTTCCATGTTTTCATGGTGTTGAGAAGGCCATAACAGTAGGGACAGAGCGAGCTAGTCATTTCTAGTAACTTCAGAAAGTCTACAGGGTACAATTTCAGAATGTGGTCCAGGGAGGAGCTTTCTTTATAGCTAGGTAGGCACTTATTAAGGCACAATTAATCCTAGATATTTGAGACATCAACTTTAGTAAACTCAACGCTGCAGCGTACTTCTCTGTGTCCTCTTCATTAGCTGCAGAAGGAGCCTGGAGTGACCAGCTCAGAATAGATGTCTATATTGAGTTACCTGAATCCCATGGAAAGTATCTTGGAGAAGGACTGGATATCTGTGGATTCCTTTATGAAATAACCAGATTTTCCAGAGTGTTTATTGAGATACCATCTTTCACTTTCAATCAAGAAATAATATGATTAGCCTTATAGTACTACTAGATTTAGTAGTATCACCCTCCTTCGACTCCAACTGTTGTTCTGGTCAACATTGTCTTTTATAGAACAGACATCAGAAGTGGAACCCAGAGAGACAGCTGGACTGACACTGCACTTAGGGGTGTGGATGATATGAGTTCTCTGAACACACAGATAACATTAAATGCTATGAAGAACTAAAAGTTAAATAATATAATCCCAGTTGCAGAGTAAATACATGTTATTAAAACAAAAATGCCAGTATGATCATGGACAATCTCCATGTTCCAAAGAGAAGTCATAAGAAATACTGCTGTCATTCATGGTCCACTTCAAGTGCTGGGATGAACATGTGAAGATCCATCCTTTCCCCACACACTCACCATGCTTTGAACCTAAGAAATCTGGAGGACTTGTTTTTGCAGTGAAAAACAAACTTAGCACCACTATAGTTTCTTGTGCACACTGCTAAAGTTACAATGTTAAGTTCTCTGTTTTATCTAACTGTTTATGGAATGGAAATAAGGAGAGGCAAAAGAGACATCCATTTCTAAACAGACACATGACAAATTAACAATTATTACATAACAAGGTAAGCTTATATGATGATTAATATTAATATAGAGATTTTAGAAGTTGTTTTCTTCTCAGTTAACACAAGATAAGGAATAGAAGGCAAGCATATGATCTCAGGAAAGATGCTTCCTAACTATATTGATTTTATTCCTAAGCTATGTAAATGACTTGATTTTATATACTCCTTTAATTAATTCTGCATGCAGTTATGGTTTCTCTGTCTCAGAATGTGGTAAAACTGGAAAAGGTAGAGAGAAGGAAGGCAAGGACAGTCAGAGGCATGAGGTGACATCTCTGGCAAAGCAGACTAGGACTCTTCAAGCTGGAGAAGCTTTAGAAAACCAGAAGTGTCATGGGGAGAGAAAAAAAGAAAGAACAGTATTGTCTCTCCCAATGCAATAAACAGGATACATCAAGTCAACTAGAAGGTGATAGGTTGAGATTAAACTAAAGAGAGTTTAGCTGAGCTATGAAATTACTTCTTACCAGTTGTGGAGGATGAGTATTAAAAAGCGAGTGGACAAATCCACAACAATACTGTCCACTGGGAGTTATTAAATAGGAAGGCTGCACCATGAAGCTCCTGAGTCACAACTGTTGGGAGCTAGGTGAACACCTGGAAAAGAACATGTTTTTGCCATCCACTTCAGAACTTCTCCCCAAGCATCTGGCAAAATACTGGGCTAAAATGTGTTTGGCCAAATGTTGTGCAGCAACATCTTACAAGGTATGTAAGAATTTTTTTCCTAAATATGTTGGGTAAATGACTCAGTATACTTGATGTAAACAATACATGTAGAAAGAAATGAGAAATATCTTCAAAAACACTTACTGACTTCATTAATATTTATAATGGTATTTATAACGTTATGGTATCCTAATACTTAGCTTGAGATTTCAAACTAACCCATACAGTCACTATTTAATCTAACTGTTCCTTTTTATTTCATTAGCAGGAAATACTTTCTTTTTTTCTAATGTACACTGTTAATATTTATTTGCTCTTATGAGGTCCCAACCTTCTGTATAGAAAATAACAAAACATTTAGCTATCTCTCTCAAAAGAATAACCGCTTCTGTTTGCATGCCTGTTATTGTAGCAAGCTTTGGCATGATTATATTTCTCTTTTTAAAAGCTTTCTTCATATTTTGCATTGCAATACAGGTTCTAATCTATGTGTTGATAACCAAAGCCAGATTAGCAAACTCATTACTAGTCTTGGGTTTTATGAAAGTCTGAGATGTCAAAATAAATCAAATGAACCAAATATATATTTATATTGTACCCCATTGTTTGGTACTGGCATTAATAATCATGCTGTCATTAGTCTGTACTCATCAAGAGGTGAGACATGATTGTTTCTGCCATGCAATGTTTGAAAATGGGTTGATGCAGACCATGCATGATGCATGGTTCATTGCTCTCTGCAGGGTAAGCTAGCACTCCATACCACTGTGACTGCTAGTACCCAGCTATGTCTGGGGACTTCTGCACTGTGCTGCAGTGTGCAGTGTAGGCAGATCCAGAACAACGTGCCTGTGTCTTTCATAGTAAGCAAATATTAGAGCCTGAAGCAGAACACAAGCAGCCCTGGCTCCCAGCTACTATTAGATCACAGTTCTGAAGGGATTAAACAGTGTATGTGAACACATTTCAGCTCAGCTGCTTCACTTTGAATGCTCAGATTTTTCATTAAAAAAAAAAATCTAATCCTGGAGTTTCTCCATGTATTCATTTAGATTTGTAAATAGTGAAGAAAATGTAAAAGCTGTACATTCCCCGCTTAGCTGCAACTGACAGCTGCAAGAAGGACAAACTGTGCAGGAAGACGGAAAAAAAAAGAAAACCTTAAAATAATAGTTGAAGCAATTATGTCTTCCAATAACCCCGTCAACCACTACCACACCTGCTTTCCATCTATCCTTATTAACAAGTCTAATGCAGGAGATTAAAAACTAGAGACTTTCAGAATCCAAATACCCATTACCAGCTGTTATGTGCAGATGTCTAAAATTAGGACTTTCAGGTGGGTTACCTGAACCACAAACAACCTGTAACAGCCTGGGTCAGGTATTTTAACTCCTCATATAAAATTCATTGAAGAGAAGGCCTGTCTGTTTGGAACAAAAATATCATTTTAACAACAGGCAGTATCACTACTGTGGATGAAGGGAGGAAAGGGACAGTAGAAAAAAGAGGTGGCCTCAGAAGGAAAATGTATGTCTTCCTGATATATATGAACTTTTTTTTTCAAAGGCTTCCACTCCTATCCCATCCCAAGTAAAGCCATTATCTTGTGGCCCATGCTATGCACTTTCAAAATTAGCAAACAGGTGTTAAATCTGGTATTTGACAGCTATAGCAATGACATGCATTGTCTTCACAGCTGTGGTAACTGGCAGCCATTGTTACCATAAGAAGTGCTGGCAATTGAAAGAATAATTTGCATTATTTTGCAATTGCATAGAAATTACTATTGTGCAGCCACTGCAGCCATCAGTCAGCTCTCTGGGCAGAGTATTCAATATCTTTTGTATCAGTAGAGACAGTAGTCCATTTATCTTGCAAACTGGCACTTAGTGTCAACTTGTTACTTAGTGGATTAGGTAAATGTGTGAACATAATCTCTGTAGCTTCATGAGTTATGAGATCTTCAGACTATTGTAGTTAACGGTGGAATGAGACTGGAACATCCACTGTGACCTTTCTCTCCAACCTTGAAAGAGAATGGTCTCCTGATTACTGCTGTTCAGTATAAGGTTCAAAGCTGAATTTTCACTTGAAACTGAGAATTTCCAAATCTCCATCCTGAGACTTAGATAGACACTGAACTCAGATCCACATCCAAACATAAAGGCGTTGTAATGCCAGTGTTAAGGCAAACTTCTCCTATTTACAGGCACAGATTTACCACTGCATGCAAGGATTAGGAAATCCCCTGCATGCCTTCTGCTTTCTGATTCATTTTTTCATTAGTGGCTTGCTGTGCATTACAAAAGGCTACTTTTGGACCACAGTATCAACTCCCTTCTTTCAGAGAGCTCTCACAATATTTTCATGCACATTTTCTGCCCTAGACTTCAATTCCAGTATGAAATCAAAAGATTTTGCTTCCAAAACCAAAGTACTGGTAACCAATACTACCAAAAGTATTGAAGGTGTTTCTGCTCCATTGTTCCTGGAAAGACAAATATTGGTTTTTAATATTGCTTTGTCAAATCTACAGGACGACAGAGGATATTTTTCAGCCTTTTTTTAAAATTTTTACTAATATGGCAGACTAAAGAGTAAATTTCTCATTATTTGTTAAGAAATTAACCATCATAAAGTGTTACAAATAGAGCTATAATTAAAAACTAAGTGTTTAAAAAAGGAATTTGTAAATCAACCTGTTTGCTTAACTTTATGTTTAAATATATCCTAATAAGCAACGTATTTCCACAGCAAATCTACCATAAATCACTTCCTGGAATTATTTATATTTTTGGAATACACAGCCCGAGTCCATAAATATTATGTTTAGATTGATTTATTTTTGTATTTATACACAGTCTGTTCTTCAAGGTTCTGGGCTTTTAATTAATCTGGATTTGGGGCATAAATTCTTTATGCCTTGATTAATATCAAGCAGGTTTTATTTAATTAAAGAGACAGACTGGTGAGAGACATTTTAATCAAAAATTTCATATGCACACAGTACATCTGTATTTTTTAATACAAGCTCAGGCACATTAAAAAAAGATTTATTCTTTCTCAGCTGTTTTCCTTTATGAATTATGTCATGTTTCTGGTTCATGTGAGGAGTTACCTTCATGCACTCATTCCATCCCCTACCTCCTCTCTCCTTGGAACAGCAGAGCAAGTAAATAAGATGAAGTGACAGGAACAAACAGAAAAAACAAGGACAAAAGTAAAATAATCACATGCTGTGCTGAAAAACGACTTGTTAGATAACTCTGAATTTTCTAAAGCAAAAAAGAATGATATAAAAGCCATTTCTTGAGGAGCAAAGTAATCCCAGGAAAATACAGCAAATTCCTTTGGTTTTTCGGAAAGTGGAAAAAAAGAAATTTCAAGAAAGGGTATCATATGGTCATATCTTCATTATTTTTTCAGCCATGCTGTTAAGAGGTTAATTTTAAAACAGTATGCATAAGTTTTTGTGTGGAAAATAATTGTTTGGCACAGTAATAAACATTTGGCTAAAGTTTTGCATGTCTACATTGTGTGTATATATAGTCATCAGTACAATACATTTTAGCACCTTTTTATTTTTCAGAATATTTATTTACCACTCAACTATCTCTATCCATGTGTAAGGTTTTTAAGTATCTGTAACTGGACAGAACAGTATTTTTTAAAATAGAAAGGATAGTCTTCACAGCTCATAGCACAGATACAGTCCTTTCATTTTTTACAGAGCTGGAATCACAATTAAGAATCATCAGTACTGTGGTTAGACTACAGTATTTTGGGAGGGATAATATCCATTCAAATGAACAGCGAGTGAGATCTGTGAAAAATGGGAGTCTTTGGAACAAACTGATATAGACAACCTATATTGTTCACTAGGAATTTCTCTGAAATCAAAAGCTACATTCATAATACTTTGTCTTGTCTTTGCCTCTTTTTTTAAGCTTTTTAAAAAATATTACTTTGTGCAAGTATGTAAGTATATGTATATGCAGGTTCAATATATACTATTGCATAGGTGGATTTAGCTGACTATGAAAGAGGAAGGATGAATGTCCCCCCTGTTACAGAGAGAGGATGATGGTCAGGTACAGCCCCTCTAAGTGAGGAGGAGATTGTGCCTGTCCAACAGGCAATCAGGAATGCTCAGAGGAGCTTCAAGAGCAAGCTGCTTGACAAAGCAAACACTGCAAAGGAGAATCGTCACACCTGATTCAGGTGCTTGTGATGCAGTCATGCAAAGCTGAGGTCATCCTAGATTTGGGGTGTTTGGGCTGACCCAAGTAATCTACTTTTTCTACCTGTTTTAGTTTGAGGAAAATTCTGTCCTCAACACAATTAGTTAGAACTACACTGTGGCATAGACTGTGGTGGCTACTCAAATGTTTATGTCTTCATTACAGATGTCAACATTTAGTCAGAGTAATCCTCTCTGGAAAAATATTGTTCATGCTGGCCTGCAGCCTATCTGGGACTGGGATATAACTGAGAGGAATATGAACTTGTTGGCAACAAGAAGATGACCGAGCATGAAGCCCACCTTCAGAGGTGACAGGAAACCTTAAGGAGAGGTGTGGGCATTGTGCAATGCAGGAAAACACTGAGACATAATCATGGGGAACATTTGTCTCTCCTTCCCCTACTTTTACTTTCTGTCTTTCTGAATGTATGCTGCTATGTTCTAGTTTAACATTTCACATTTTAATAAAACCTAGGTTTAGCAGTTTGTCATCTTTTGGAGTGTCTGTTTTAAAGACCATAAGAGCAGCTTCTTTCAAAGAACTGGCTATTAAATCTTCTACTGAAAGATGTTGTTATAATTATTGGAAGCTTTGAGTAGGCAGTTTTCCCCCAGAGGAGAAGGTTTAAATTTTCCAAACTCAGTCAGACACAAAAGCTGAGTTTATGAAGGTTTATTTGCAAACCAATTCTATCTTAGTCAATGCCTAACTTCATTTTTTGAACTTTTCAGAAACTTTTTTTCCCCCCTGAACTCACTGAGTTTGGAGCAGAAAATTACCTCTGAGGATACTTTAAATCTAGACATGATATCTATCCTATATTTCCTTTATAAACAAAAAAATGAAACAAGCCAGATAACTGTTTTTTTCTGAAAGTGCTATCTTGGTGTTCATCTATAAAGAACTGTTTTTTTCTGAAAGTGCTATCTTGGTGTTCATCTATAAAGACAGACTATAAAAACTAGCTAAGATTTTTATATCCAACTTCTTGAGACTAATGCAAGATTTGATGGAGCCCATCAGATGACTACAAGTGGAAGAATAGAAACTCCTGTCCAAAAATCAAGCTGATCCAAGACTAATTTGTGTTGTTGCCTTGCCAGTATACACTTATAAATAATTTGGTCACAGAAGCAGATAACTATTGGTATATAACAGATAGCAGGTAACAAGTAGCCTTATTGGCAGTGGGTAACTGTCACATTTTTACAATATTGAACAGAACAGCATTTCTTTAAGTAAATACCAAGACTTCAAAAATCAATACCTATCAAGACACCTGAATTCTGAAATCCATACTTATTTGCCCCAGGTGACATCTATCTCCAAAGCAGACATTCTAGACCAAACATATGTTTAAAAGTATCATTTTCTGGAAACATGGGAAAAAATTGTGTAAGTGACAGTACAGGAACAACTAACTTTCTCTAAAGCCCTTGGAGTTGAATTTTAAAAAATTAACAAAAGCCACAAGGGTTTTTGTTTGTTTTTGTTTGTGTATTTGTTTGTTTGATTGTTCTGAAAAGGAAATATCATGGTGCATGATTACAAGAAGTAAAATGTGACCAGAGGTATCCAGCCTGAAGCCTGGGCATTCTTGGAGGTTGCCAGTGCACTTCTAAGAGGTCCACAGAAGTTGACTGAGAAAAGCAGTTCACAATACATGATATTTCAAACAGAAAGAAGAGGAAGGTCACAAATAGAAAAAAAAAAAAAATGAAAACCACTGACCTGGATACAAAAGGTAACAAATAATACCATCTACAAACTAACATTCCCCTTTTTAATAACAATCATCCCTCATTAGTTAAATTAAAAATAAATGCAGGATTAACATATCAAGCATCATAACATCATTCAAACACAGCTCACATGAGGTCTTTGGATAAGATAGATTAGACTAGTGGTTAAAAGATGAGAATTAACAATGATTTTCACTCTGATGACTTTGGATGATTGAGGGGAGATGTAGGAAGTTTTGTCTGCCTTCACAAATCTTTTCAGTGGTCACCACATTTTTCAATGTTATGTTCCTAAGCAATATTTGTGCCAAGACTTTTGTGTGTTCAAGTTGTGCAGTGACTGGTTTTAGAGAAAACACCCACAGAGCTGCTCTCTGACATACTCTCGAACACTGATATATTGCGTTTCGCCATCTGCCTGTCAATATCTCCCTTCTCTCAACTGAAAACTGCTTTGAGGTTTTGTTTGATGTTTTACAGCATCTTATATGTGGACAGCACTCCTAAATATTATGGTGAAATAAAATAGTCAGTGTATTCATCATCAGTGAGATGAACCACCAGAGCTTCCCAGCATTACAAACACACAGAGGAGGCTGGTTGTCACTGCTATTCTTTCTACCCTTTCCTCTCCATGTGTAAGTCTTGGTTTATCTCTACAGCCACCTCCTGCAACATCTGTACCCATAAATTGTATGTAGGAAAAGGCTTCATGAACATGTCTACCGACAAGGCAAAGGCCAACACCAGACAAGATATGACTGAAATATATGTTGTATATGTTATGTAATACGTAGTGTTCCTCTCGTCATCATTCAGAAGAGCTCTGGGCTGGACATAAGCCCCCTCTTTTCAGTGGAAGCTAACAGTATTTACGAGAAATGGTTAACACCTCTCAGCAAGAAAATGGTCCATGCTTTCCTTGAAGTTGTAAATGATTCACAAAGATGCTTGTGCGTTTGTTGCACCTCCAGTTTGCTGCATCTATCGTTTGTGTTTAAACTAGAATTAACAATACTTTTTTGTTTGTTTGTTTATTTAGCGCTGTTTCTTATCATGTCTGGTCAGAAATCATATGCTGTGGTTTTTGACTTTTCAGAAAGATATGAGTCTTGATTTTGAAAAAATAGCTGAAGCAAGATGGGCGGCAAAGGAATCTGAATCTATACTTTTCTACATAACTTCACTCAAGCTTTTGTAAGGCATATATTTTACAGAGATATCCTTATAAAGAAATAACCACTACAATTAATTGGAGGACAAACTATTCTGGTGGTTCATGATGAGCTTAAAAGCACAACTAAAGAGTTCATTTAAAGAAAAGTTGGTAAATACTTTGTGTATCCCAAATGTACTATAGTGCTGAGAATCTACTTTACCAAAAGGAAAAATTGTTACAAGTGTCATATGGATGTTTTTCTCATTTTTTTCTCAGAATTTCACATGTTGAAAAAATCCTCTGTGACTGATTAAAAACTGATTTATTTTAATAAAAATTTTAGTGGAGACCGATTTTTTTTTATATAAGTACTCATATCATATATTGTAATTCATTTGGGGGGGATTAGTTGCCAAATATACAATAAATACATGCAGTTCTGATCTGGTACTTTGTTGAGTACTAGAATGATAATTTATTTGGCTTTTAAAATAATGTGCTAAACATTCTGCAAAGTGCAAATATAACAAAACTCAGGACGAGCTTCCCATCAGAAAGTTCAGTCCCTATCTCCACTGAACTTAATGGAATTCTCTGTGAAATTAGACCCAAGTTTTGTACAAGCTTCATGGACTCTGCAAAGATTTTGAGCAGAATTTGTCAAAAGAAATTTTTTTGAGCAGAACTCGCTTTGGAGCACATATAGCTCCTCTCCATTCAGACTGTCATTGCTAGAAAAGCAAATCATGCCACTGAGACAGTTGAGGTTCAGATCAGGTTGAACAATGAAGGTAGCAAGTGTTACTTTTACCCTTAGATTCATACCACCATCATGACCCACAGTTTTCCCAGAGTGTCCCAAGAAGCAGTAAAGTGTACAGCTACCAAGCATTGTACTTCCCTCACAACTTATGTCTCTGGGATTTCAAAGACCTTAAAGATCATGATATACTAGAAAATGTTAGGGTTTTGTTTAGATGAGGAAAAAAATGGAAATTTTTCCAATGAGTAGGGAATTGCATGCTAATCTCATTTTGATTGCTGGAAACATCTTTTGAATAAGTTTTCTGATATAAACCAAAAAAGTAATATAACTGTTCTGAGAAGAACCACATCACACAATTCTACAAGGCTGTCTTTATGCATATATTGTGTTCCCCCTCTTTTTAGCAGATTGATGTTGGAGTTTATCATCAATCGTATTGACAGAGAAAACGGTTGCAATGTTCCAAATATCAGTCAGACTTCCTGTGTAGAATGAAATTTTGAATTTCATTAATTACTTTATTACCACAAATTCTTGGAAGAAACATGTGTCCTTGGATGTTAATTAATAGCTCATTATTATTATACAAATTAACTTGGCAGCACTATGTACCATATATTTGCAGAATAATGAGTTACATTAAAGGGAAGCCAAGATGGCAAACATTGAAGTGCATGTATCTATTATCTGCTCCGTATAAATGCATAAGCCTTTCCTAGGGCGTAAAACAGAAATCCTAATGAGAGGCACACTAGAGTCAAAAGAAAAAAAGAAAAGAGTAGGGAAAGGATAAAGACTGATGCACGTACAGCTTGAAGTACTGAGCATTGCACTGAGAAGCAATAGCTACTGTTTCAGTCCCACAGGCATTTGCTCTTAAATGGGTTGTCATAAAACCTGGGAAAGCTGACAACATACTGCACAGCAGTGTGAGTTTTGAGTCTGACATGTGAAACTTACAGTAGCAATAGGCTCATCTTAACTGGTCTGAGCATCTGGCCTGGATAGTAACACAGAAATTCAGGGGTTCAAAAGGGAAATCAGCAAAGTCTTACCTACCTTGGTGCGATACAAAGAAAACTTGCCTTGCTTTGCCTTTCCATTCTGTTTATTTTCTATTCCCTTTTCTTTTCCCTTTTTTTTTTTCTTCTTCTTTTCTCTCTTCTCTTCTCTTCTCTTCTCTTCTCTTCTCTTCTCTTCTCTTCTCTTTCTCTTTCTCTTTCTCTTTCTCTTTCTCTTTTCTCTCTCCTTTCTCTGTGGTAGTAAAAAGGAAATCAAGCAGAATTCCTCTACATCAAAAAAAATAAGTCACTTGAAGAATAGTAAATGATGCGTTCATGAAGTAAGCAAACTCTCCAACACCTCCTGTTTTTTTTCTGTCTAGTTGAAATTGAAGTCAAACAGATCTAGTAACTTAGAGACTTTCCATATGCATCTTTCCACCAGTCATACAAATTTTTTTTGTACTGAAATTACAATATCAAAATCTAGATCCCATAATGTTCAGGCTCCCTGATTAAGGTGTACCAAATTTCATATATTTTACCTCCAATTCAAGCATAGTCATATTCTTTTCTGTGTACTCATTCCCAATAACTTGCCTTGCCCCTGTTTTTATTATTCATTTAAAACTAAGGAAAATATTTGTTTCAGGGACCTACATAGATTATCTCCAAATTCTATTTCATCTCTGTATTGATCTCTTTGTATTTATATATTGTTCTAATTTTTAATGTCTTTTAACTTCCTTATAATTTGGTGTTTCTCATGTCATTTCTCTAAACTTTTATATATCCAGAGTACTATATTCTCTGCTGTTCTATACTTTCTCTTACTTACTTTATAGATTCTCTACTCACTCCTAGTAGCAAGAGATTCTCTCCTAACTTCTACTACCATGTAGAGATGACTATCGAATTAGTCTGGCCTGAAAGATATTCCTTACAAGTGTTTCCTCCATCTTTGCAAGACCAACTCCAATTAGTTTCATTTAAAGTTTCTTCAAAATTTAATTCCAGGAGATATTTTGCCCTGTTGGCTTCCCTAATTGTTTCCCTGAGCTTCTCATGTTCTACCTTTTTTAAACCAATAGTTGCTAATATCTTTTGTTTAGATTTTATTTAACTGCCATGAAATCTCTGTTATCTTCTGCTCCAAGATTATTTTTTATAGAGGTTTTTCTCTTATCTCTCCACTACTTATGAGAACAAAGTTTAAACCCTTTCTTTTTTGGTTGGTAGAGAAATCTAGAAGTTTTTACAATCCAAAATTATAAGGCCTCATCAGTATCAGTAATGATATTACATAATCTATCTGTAAGAAGCTAAACTCTTTCATAATAATACAATTTCTAGCACTATCTATTACTCTACTTATGCCATATTCATAAGCAAATCCAACACTCACTGTCTATTGCAAACTCCTAATATTGTCTCAAGAAATCCTCATTTACAATCTTTTTAAAATCTTGCTAGGAACCAAGTCATTTCTCTTTTATCTGCACTGTAAAATCTTATTTCTTTAAAAATTTATCCTATCACATTACTTAAAATTCTACATAAAAATGCGTACATTCATATAGCTATAAAACTTCATTCTAAGTATTGAAGAAGACGATATTATCTTCTATTTGGTGAGATACCTGAGATCACTTGAAGGATAACTGTGCATGCAGGAATAATATTTTTATGCAAAGTTTGCATTTTCTAGTGGACAGTTTGGCTTTAACTTCAGAGCTGAAGTAAGGAAAAGAAACATCACAACTTTCCCAAAGTTTCTTTCACAGATTAAGCATTTTAGTAGGGTTTCAGAAAATCAGCTGTGTAAATATATTCTTCAGTAAGATCCCACTTTGAAAAGCAAAAATGTTAGATTTTGTCTAGTTGTAGGTTACTTTTTTCTTATTTGTTGGGTAGCAAACTGAATTGTCAATGTATCAGATCAACAGGGCTATAGGAAAATTTCAAATTTTTCATTATTTCAGCACCAAACAGTATTTCTTCAAAATTCGTTTCTCTCACGTTTAGATAGCAAAGGGAGTTATGACAACATGTGAGTTGGAGAGATGAAAGGTACAAAAAGTCAACCTTAAAACAGCCTAGGGAATGTAGTGAAGGCAGTGAAATTATCTGATAACACTAAAGTCTGGAACTAAAGCAATCCTGATATTATCAATAAAGGGGGTTGATAACAGTTTCAGCTGTCAAAAGAGGAGACACTTTCTTTGATGTCACCTTACCATGGACCTTTCATTTAAGTTTTTATTCTCCTAACTGAGATAAACCTACCTCGAAAATGTCTATTACTTTTTTACTTTGCATTTTTAATTTTCTGTCTGCTCTAGTTATATTAACCTAGATGCCTGAATCATTATTTTATGAAGTTCAAGGAAGAATAGTTTAACAGAAATATTGGGCTGTGGAGTAGAGATAACATATAAACTATAACCTGAATTTTAAAATTAAAAAAACAGTGAGCCCAATTCTCTTCTGAGTTAATTTTATACAATGGGGAAAAAACACTGGAATTGCTCCCCCTTCTCAACAGGACAGGGAGAAAAAAATATGACAAAAGCTTGTCGGTCAAGATAAAGACAGGAAGATCACTTACCAATTACTGTCATGGGCAAAACAGACTCAAGCTGGGGAAATGAATTTAATGTCAATTAAACAGAGTAGACTAATGAAAAATAAGAACAAATCTAAAAACACCTTCCATCACTCCTGTTGTGGTTTAACCCCAGCTGGCAACTAAGCACCACACAGCTGCTCACTCACCCCCCAGCTGGGTGGGGGAGAGAATCAGAAGGGTAAAAGTGAGAAAACTCGCGGGTTGAGATAAAGACTGTTTAATAGGTAAAGCAAAAGCCATGGGCACAAGCAAAGTGAAATAAGGAATTCATTCAGTATTTCCATTGGCAGGCAGGTGTTTGGCCATCTCCAGGAAAGCAGGGCTCCATCATGCATAACATTTACTTCAGAAGACAAATGCCATCACTGTGAATGTCCCCCCCTTCTTTCTTCTTCCCCCAGCTTTTATTGCTGAGCACTGCATCATATGGTATGAGGTATCCCTTTGGTCAGTTGGGGTCAGCTGTCCCAGCTGTGTCCCCTCCTAACCTCTTGTACACACCCAGCCTCCTCGCTGGCAGGGCAGAGTGAGAAGCAGAGAAGACCTTGACGCTGCGTAAGAAATGTTCAGCAATAGCTAAAACATCAGTCTGTTATCAACACTGTTTTCAGCACAAATCAAAAACATAGACCCATACAAGATACTATGAAGTGCATTAACTCTATCCCAGCCAAAACCAGCAAACCTCCCTTCTTCCCAGGCTCAACTTCACTCCCGACTCTTCTATCTCCTCCCCTCAAGCAGCACACGGGGACAAGGAATGGGGGTTGTGGTCAGTTCATCACACATTGTCTCTGCTGCTCCTTCCTCTCCACACTGTTCCCCTGCTCCAGCGCGGGGTCCCTCCCATGGGAGATGGTCCTTCATGAACTTCTCCAATGTGGGTCCTTCCCACGGGCTGCAGTTCTTCATGAACTGCTCCAGCACGGGTCATTTCCATGGGGTACGGTCCTTCAGGAATGGACTGCTCCAGCATGGGTCCTCTGCGGGGTCACAAGTCCTGCTAGGAGCCTGCACCAGTGTGGGGTCTCCATGGGCTCCAGCCTCCTTCAGGGCAGATCCACCTCCTCTGGCATGGGGTCATCCATGGGCTGCAGGTGGATATCTGCTCCATTGTTCACCTCCATGGGCTGCAGGGGGACAGCCTGCCTCACCATGGTCTTTACTGCGGGTTGCAGGGGAATCTCTGCTCTGGCACCTGGACCACCTCCTCCCCTTCCTTCTTCACTGACCTTGGTGGCTGCACAGTTGTTTCTCTCACATATTGTCACTCCTCACTCCCAGTTGCTGTTGTGCAGTGTTTTTTCCCCCTTCTTAAATATGTTATCCCAGAGGCGGTACCAATGTTGCTGATTGTTTAGCCTTGGCCAGCAGCAGGTCCGTCTTGGAGCTGGCTGGAACTGGCTCCATTGGGCATGGGGGCAGCTTCTGGTGTCTCCTCACAGAAGCCACTCCTGCAGCCCCCCTGCTACCAAAACTTTGCCACATAAACCCCATAGAGGGAGGAATGAGAGGTGACTCTGTTTGTTTCAGAGATGGCTATTATCAAAGACCCCCACCAGCAGCATACCTGTCACCTTAGAAGCAAATCCAAGGAGCTAAAAAAATATTCAACAAAAGTTAAAGACAGGAAACAAAGGACTTCACACCAGTTATCAAATGACCAGTGGCTACCTAGCTGGTTGATCCCTGGCAGAAATCAGACCTTTGTAATCTGATAAACTAAAAGACCTTTTTCCTTTAAATGGAAGTATAAGAAAATAAAAGGCATGCACTCTCAATAAGATTTATTTCCTGCTTGCTTTCTTTGGCTTTTGATAAGTTCCCTTGCTGGCCACAGCCTGGATCTAAGCAGTTTTATTCTTGTGTAAGGGAAGTCATAGAATCATAGAATTGTTAAGGTTGGAAGGGACCTCTGAGGTCATTGAGTCCAACCATTAACCTAACTACCTGGTCCACCTCTAAGCCATGTCCCTAAGCACCACATCCACATGTTTTTTGAATACTTCCAGGAACTATGATTGCACCACTTCCCTGGGCAGTCTGTTCCAACGCCTAATCACTCTCTCCATGAAGAAATTTTTCCTAATATCTAATCTAAATCTCCCCTAGCACAACCTGAGTCGATTGCCTCTTGTCCTGTCACTTGTTACTTGTGAGAAGAGACCGACACCCACCTCACTACAGCCTCCTTTCAGGCAGTTGTAGAGAGCAATAAGGTCTCCCCTCAGCCTCCTCTTCTCCAAACTAAACAACCCCAGCTCCCTCAGCCGCTCCTCATAACACTTGCGTTCCAGACCCTTCACCAGTTTTGTTGCCCTTCTTTGGACAGGCTCCAGCACCTCAATGTCCTTCTTGTAAGTGAGGGGCCCAAAACTGAACACAGTACTTGAGGTGCGGCCTCACCAGTGCCAACTACAGGGGCACTATCACCTCCCTCGTCCTGCTGGCATCAGTATTTTTGATACAAGCCAGGATGCCATTGGCCCTCCTGGCCACCTGAGCACACTGCCAGCTCATACTCAGACCACTGTCAACCAACACCCCCAGGTCCTTTTCAGCCAGGCTGCTTTCCAGCCATTCTTCCCCAAGCCTGTAGTGTTGAATGGGGTTGTTTTGACACACGTGCAGGACCCAGCACTGAGCCTTGTTGAATCTCATGAAGTTGGCCCCGGCCCAACAATTCAGCCTGTCCAGGTCCCTCTGCAGGGCCTTCCTACCCTCCAGCAGATCGACACTCCCACCCAACTTGCTGTCATCTGCAAACTTACTGAGGGTGCACTCAATCCCCTCATCCAGATCATCGATAAAGATATTAAACAGAACCGGCCCCAACACTGAGCCTTGGGGAACACCACTCGTGACCGGTCGCCAACTGGACTTGGCTCCATTCACCACCACTCTCTGGGTTCAGCCATTCAGCCAGTTTTTTACCCAGTGGGGAGTGCACTCATCCAAGCCATGAGCAGTCAGTTTCTCCAGGAGAATGCTGTGGGAAATGGTGTCAAAGGTTTTACTAAAGTCCAAGTAGACAACATCCACAGCCTTCCCCTCATCCACCAAGTGGGTCACCTTGTCATAGGAGATCAGGTTAGTCAAGCAGGATCTTCCCTTCATGAACCCATGCTGGCTGAGCCTGATCCCCCGGTTGTCCTGCACATGCCGCATGATGGCACTCAAGATGATCTGCTCCATGACCTTCCCCGGCACCGAGGTCAGGCTGACAGGCCTGTAGTTCCCCGGATCCTCCTTCCGACCCTTCTTGTAGATGGGTGTCACATTAGCTAACTTCCAGTCATCTGGGACCTCCCTGGTTGACCAGGACTGCTGATAAATGATGGAGAGTGGCTTGGCAAAATCCTCTGCCAGCTCCCTCAGTATCCTCAGGTGGATCCCATCTGGCCCCATAGACTTGTGGGCATCCAGGTGGAGGAGCAGGTCGCTAACTGTTACCTCTTCGATTATGGGGCCTTCATTCTGCTTCCCATCTCCATCTCCCAGCTCAGGGGCCTGAATACCCTGAGGATAACTAGTCTGACTATTAAAGACTGAGGCAAAGAAGGCATTAAGTACCTCAGCCTTCTCCTCATCTTTTGTGGCGATGTTTCCCTCTGCATCCAATAAAGGATGGAGATTCTCCTTGGCTCTCCTTTTGTTGCTGATATATTTGTAAAAAAATTTTTTGTTATCCTTAACTGCAGTGGCCAGTTCTAGCTGGGCCTTTGCCCTTCTCATTTTCTCCCTGCATAACCTAACGATATCCTTGTAGTCTTCCTGAGTTGCCTGCTTCTTCTTCCAAAGATGGTAAACCCTCTTTTTTTTCCCCGAGTTCCAGCCGAAGGTCTCTGTTCAACCAGGACGGTCTTCTTTCCCACCTGCTCGTCTTTCAGCACATGGGGACAGCCTGCTCCTGTGCCTTTAAGACTTCCTTCTTGAAACACATCCAGACTTCCTGGAGTCCTTTGCCCTTCAGGACTGCCTCCCAAGGGACTCTCTCAACCAAACTCCTAAACAGGCCAAAGCCTGTCTTTCTAAAGTCCAGGGTAGTGGTTTTGCTGGCCCCCCTCCTTACTTCTCCAAGAATCGAAAACTCTATCATTTCATGGTTGCTGTGCCCCAGACAGCCTCCAACCACCACATCACCCACCAGGCCTCCTCTGTTCGTGAGCAGCAGGTCCAGCGGGGCACCTCCCCTGGTTGGCTTGCTTACCAGCTGCATCAGGAAGTTATCTTCCACACACTCCAGGAACCTCCGAGACTGTTTCCTCTCTGCTGTGTTGTATTTCCAGCAGATATCTGGTAAGTTGAAGTCTCCCATGAGAACAAGGGCTAGAGACTGTGAGACTTCAGCCAGCCGCTTGTAGAATACTTCATCTGTTTCTTGATCTTGGCTGGGTGGTCTATAACAGACTCCCACCAGGATATCTGCCTTGTTGGCCTTCCCTCTGATCTTTACCCATAAGCACTTGACTTTATCATTACCATCGTTGAGCTCTATACAATCAAAACACGCTCTAACATATAGAGCTACCCCACCGCCTCTCCTTCCTTGTCTGTCTCTTCTGAAAAGCTTGTAGCTGTCCATTGCAGCACTCCAGTTGTGTGAGTCATCCCACCACATTTCCATGATGGCGACCACATCATAATTTTCCTGCCGCGCAATGGCTTCCAGCTCCTCCTGTTTATTGCCCATGCTGCATGCATCGGTGTAAATGCACTTCAGTTGGTCTATTGATCTCGTCTCAAACACAGGCATGCCACCCCTAGGCTCATCCCTAGCAAGCCTGGTCTTATCCCCTTCCTCCTTTGAATCTAGTTTAAAGCTCTCTCAGTGAGGCCTGCTACCTCCTGAGCTAGAATCTTTTTCCCCCTCTGAGACAGGTGAACCCCATCTGTCTCCAGCAGGCCTGGTGCCATGTAAACTGCCCCATGATTGAAAAACCCCAAATTCCACCACTTGGCACCAGCCTCTGAGCCACATGTTAATGAGGTGAGTCTTCCTAAGTATTACTAAATCCTAAGATCCGCATAACTTGCTTGAGGGAAACCCTACTCAGTGCATGTGTCTTGAACAGCACATCAAAGACCTCAGCTCTTCAAATACGCTAGGGGGGATCCTGGACTCGAAGATGCCAATTTGCCCATAGGTAGACTTCAATTACTACATCCCATGTCACAAAAGCAAAATTCAGATTTCATGAGAACTTCAGCTTTCCTTGCCTGCTACAGTAGCTTTTGGGATGTTTAGGAAAGATCAGAATACACGAGCAAAATAAGTTAAAATGAAAAGTATTCCCAAACTGCTGGTGGTTATCTAAAGATACAGCAAGTACTTTGTAGACAGTTTTGATTGTCTACAACATGTATCTATCTGTGACTGAAATGCAAATTGCTGAATTATAAATTTAATGCTCGAAAATTCAGTTCAGTACAACATCTATTCTTTATTTTTCCATGTGCAATAGAAAAATGCAGATAAAGATTTCATATTTTAAAGCCACAAGCAAGGAGAATGTGCTGACGATTATCTCTTTGACAGTCCAGCTGATGTAAATATACCATCTTCATGCACAGAGGTCAGAACTGGTGGCCCAGGTGCCCAAGTGCCAGTCCTGTTTTTTGGTGAGTTCTTGTTTCCCTGAATTAGAGAAAGGCACAGAATCACACTCCATTACTATTTTATTTTACATCAAAAAATCTGAGGAAACAGATACAATAAGAGTATGGTAAACATCAGAATCCCTTATTGGGCACCTGTTTGAAACTTGTGAGGTAACAATTATCAAGTAACTATAGCTTAAAGATTCCTAATCTTTGCCAACAGGAATTTCCTGATCATCATTTTCAGCTTGCAAAAACACTATACAATTTCTTTGTATAAATCTGTATGTCAACAATTTTTGTACCAGAAGAAAGTAATGGTGAATAAGGTATGGTATATAATCTTTTTATTTCTAATTGTTTCATATTATGAACCATTTTTAAATCTAGGTATAAAATATCACCTGAACAGATAGTCTAGAATAGGGATTGGAAGGAAAACAAGCTAATTTTCTAAGGGATTTCCTGATAACGTCAACTCTTTTAGGTAAGAGTGCTCACTGACTTGCCACGGAACCAGAATCATGTAATTGCCACGCCTCTTGCTATATTTTTGCACTGCCAGGTGGTCTCAGGGAAGGGATATCAGTAGGTCATGCTTTCTGAGTTAGATAGATGTAGCCAGTGATTACAGTCTGTAGATCAATAATTATTTATAATGTATCTAATTTCTTTAAAAGAGAAAGTGAGTTACACCAGTGGGACAAGAACCTCACTCATAATTTTTGTGGATTTAATCGTCAGTATTTAGGTCTTTAGGCAAAATGCACAACTAGCACATTTTATAGGCAGGAACTGAGTTTTGTTTCAGGAAAATGTCAGAATGTACACAGTATCTTCCTTCAGAGTCTAGTTATAACCAAGCTTAATTTAGATCATACAGGTAAAACCAAAGCATCTCTTAGGATGATTATTATTATTATTATTTACAAAATTCCAGGTATTACACTTATTTTGTAAGAGAACCTTCTACAGAGGGTTAATACATTTGATATTATGACCTTACTATAAAAATACTAGTTTTATTTTCTGTATTTCTAGGTCAGCTGGCATTTGTGAGCCTACAGACAAAAGTAAAAGCTTCATCTTCAAATAGCATCTTACAATCACTAACCTTCTCTTTTCCAAGGGATCAATCTGCCTGATCTTTTGAGTTGTCCCCATGACTGGACATTTAAAAAATCCAGTAGAGCTATGTAATCAGTCTGGACTGAGCTGTATTAGTCAGCCCTCTGGGGCTGTGTGCCAAATTGCCTTTCAGGATATTTTGAACATCTTAGTCCCTGTTGAAATTTCCTAAAAGTGAAAATACAGGAAGCTACTCAAGACCTATCAATTCTATAGTGTCTGCATAGTGGTACTAGGGGCTGCAGAATATCCCATTGTACTATGGCACTTACAAAATCTCTTTCAGAAGTGTTTTTCAGTTTTGATCTTCGAGAGTAGATATGTGTGGATATTTTAATGTTTTGTGGAGAAAGAGTTATAAGTAAAAATATTTTTTTTTTCTTTCTGAGGAAAATGTTTTACTTTTCACTAGAGGTAGAATAGGGTTTTGCGTGTTCAGAAATGCTGCTATAGCATTTTGTAGGAAATTTATTTCAGTTTTCCTATTCTACTGAGGCCTGAGCTTTCCACCCTAAAATCTCTCACCTTCTCACTCCCTGAGGCATTGCAACAGCTTTTCTCAAAATATATGTGGTTTTCTCTTAACCCCCCACCCCCCGAAAATCCTAAAGTTCTTTATTAATTTAACACAGAAAGTTTGTACAATTGCAAATCTTGTAAAAAAACCCAAACAAACAAACAAACAAACAAAATAAATACATGATGATGATATTCTCTAAAACTTCAGAGAGAGACACAAATCTCTTCATTTACAGCATTTATATGTACAAAATGGGATATGATATATAAAGAAGAACCTTGTTTATGAAGGTAATAGTGTACAGCATATATGATGTGTTGTGTTTATGGAAATTTAATTAAGTGAAAGGAAACCCTAGGTATGGGTAGGAGGTGGCACGTAAATCACTCTATGTGTGAAACAGCTAAGATAATTAAGATGTCTTATTTCATGTCCAAAGCTGCAAAACGTTAAATCCTCACAACTCGCACTGAAATTAAGAATCTGATTTTACTGACTACTGAAAACTTTTAGTTGTAATTTGTATAACTCCTGAGGATCATAGATCCATATGTATGCTGGCTAAAGAGCAGAATAGTATTGATATTACTAGGGTGACACATCTCTATTATTTTAAGGAACCATCTTTTTTTTCATGAGTAAAAGCATGCTGAATCTCTGAAACCATTGAGAAGAAATTAAGCATAATAAACATTAATCAAAGCCTGTTTAAAGCATAGAACTCTGCCTGCAGAAATCTAGTATGTTAATAAAAAATCACAAAGCTCAAAAAAAGAGAAAAAGAAAATTTCTTCTAAATTGCAGGCTGAACTCTTATATATGAGACTGCCTATGGAAATATGTTATCTGAACCTGGGAAATGCCATGTGAGGAAGAACACTTACAGAAAAGGTCATTAATGAATGAGCAAATAAATGGTTGTCATTGCCTGCACTTCATTTGAAGGTGCAAGTTTGGTGTTTGTTGTGTGCAGTATGGTGTTTAAGATGTGGCAGGAGCTCAGGTCTGTCTGTGGATGTCCCTGTCCTACACTGGCATCTCATCAGAGCTTTGTGGACATGTTCACCTCAATTCAGCAGGCTGTGAAAAGGGCAGGACTGCACAGTAGTGAGGAATTTTTTAATTTCATTTCACTGCTGAAGAAATTGGAGCAGGAGTTTTTTGGTGACAGAACTGGAGAAACAGGTTTCTTTTTTTCTTAGTTCTCAGAGAACTGAAGTGTCTCTCATTTCAGGCATTGAAACTATTGCTTGAACACTGAAGGACATCACCATACCAAGACAAAGATCAGGAGGTATTTTTTTAACAATGTAATAGTCTGTATTTTCTGAAAGTTATTTCTTTCCACAAACCACCTGTTGATATGCAGTCTTCTGTATCTGGCCATAGACATAGTATGTGTTTATTCCACAGCTGCAAGAATAAAAGGTCCTAAATTCCCTTTGGAAGTTTTTTCTATTAATGTCTTTTCTTTTCTTTTTTTTTTAAATGTAAGATTTAATTTTGATTTTTTTCCCTAGAATAATTCTACTATATTTACATTGAACTGCAACTTCCCTATATAATCTTATTTTCTTGTTTTTATGAAGAGTAAAAATTATTTTATCTGTACAATTATCATAGGCTAACAAAGGTTGTAGAGAGGGCATCATTTGGGTACTAGTGTTTGTGTATATATGACACATAAAGGTAGCCCTGATGCCAAACTGAGGAATAGTCTTGTATTAAATACTTTTAAGTAGTCATATTAGTTTCTTGCACACACTCACTGCAATAAGAACTACAAAGGTAAAATTCCATCAACTCAAAATAGAGCCTCAGAAAGGATGGCATTGATATTTTCTAGATTTAATAGATAAATTATATAGAAGTTAAAGGGCAATATTTACCATAAACTTTATAAAAAACTCTGAAATGGAGGTGGTCATAATTATTTTACTACACTTAAGAATTAATCTGATATTCATGTTTTGAATATGAAAATGCAGAAAACAATATGGTAGCTGCTGCACAAGCATCTATACCATAGTATTGTCATTCATATGAACTGCTGTACTGTGACAGGAAATTAAACACTAGAGTTTTACAAGATTTACTTGTAAGTAAAATGATATATCTTGGTGGGGTTAAGCCTATGTATTGTCAGGAATATGACAGGCATTTTTCTCTGCATATGGTTCTGCTTCTTTGCAAGGAAATATTAAAAAGCTTCCACCAGTTATTCATTAAGACATACTTAAGAAAGGAATTCGGCTTCTTGCTTGTTTTCAAGACAACACTGGAATTGTGTTAGAAATATTTGAAACGTCGCAAGTTTATATCAAAGGATGAACCGAACTTTGATGTGCCATAATTTGCAGCTGATAAAGACAATGCTATTTTTGACATGAATTATTCCCTACTTCTGGCTAACTGTCCAGCACATACACTACTAAATGCATTACAATGCACTTTTTATAAGTCATCATTTGATCTCGAACGTTGGATAAGACACATTTTTCAACATTTTCTATATCTGTCAGCAGAGTTTCCAAGTTTGCAGAGATCTCACTTTTCTGATTTTAAATACATGGAAATGTAGAGGGTGGTCTTCTCATACATTTATATATCATAACCATTTCAGCTACAAGGTATCACATTTTCCAGTTATAAGAAGTAGAAAAACACTTGTATAAAAGCCCTGTTAGTTCCCTAACTGTACCATTAAATAAAATATTTTTGTATTTCCGTCCAAGAGAGATCCTCCCTCTATGTCTAATGCAAATGTGAAATGTTTTATATTAACTATGGTTAATAATTAATATATAATATAAAACTATAGTGTTTCAACAGAAATCCAGTCCTGCTTTTTCACTGTTTCCTTTTGTCCATATATTTTCAAACAGATTTTCACTTTCTATAGAACGAATAGATGGTGCAACCGATCTGTGACAATAATTTAATGTTGCATTGTACGTGACTTTCTCGGTCATTATCTAAAATGACAGCAAAAGTAAAAAAACTAACTTGTTATTTCAAAGAATCAATTGAAAAGTCAAAACAACATCTGCTTAGTCTGCCTTACCCTGACAGAATATACTGATCCATTCCAGTTGTCCATTTTCCTTAAGGATCTTTTATGAATATAAATCTTCATTGTATCAAACTTCTGTCACCTTAGATTTCAAAAGATTTTCTGTTGCCTTGACAGAATAGTTACACAGTCCACAGATTTTTATGTGCCATTTCTAACATATTCCTCTTACTATATTAGAATTCAACCAATGAGGTTTGACACTACATACTGGACATAATTTTATAGGATAAGTTGTTGACACCACTTCCAGCTGTAAGCAAAAGGATTCTTTGCCAACTTAATCAGTTATTTCCTGAAAATTATCAAAAGAATTTTTTGTAACTTCTCTGAAGCTTGTTGCAAGAATTTTTTTTCACCAGTGTCAAGCAGATATGCGAGATCAAAGTAGGAGAATGATAGAGCTGCACCATGTTTATCAAAGTGATTGGACAAGGCTAAGAGTAAAACCTTTACATCACACTTTATTATGTGCTCAAAGTCAAATAGAGAGGTGCAATTCATCCCACTGAAGTGGAAAGATGTTTATTAGCATCACTGTGTTTTAGCAACATTTTCAACTGGAAGTGATAATTTTCACAACTCCTAAGTAGGTGAGACTATTAGGTACTGGTAAGGCATAACAGTAGTCCCACTGTATTCTTGCATTTATTATATGGGTACTTTAATTATTGCTGATATATATAAGACTTTTTGCTTAAAACCTGAAATAATAAAATTAAATTACTGAAACTAAGAACTTTTACTCTCTTTTGTCACTATGGATTTACTTTCTTACTAGGTGTATATGTAAGCGTTCTTGAAATAGAGACCAATAAAATAAATGGCTTGTTTTATAGCACCTTACCAAGCACAACCCTATATGTTTAATATAACTTCACAAGTACCATACAGCTCATACATGTTTAAGGCAAACAAGGGTCATTTGAATATGTGTCTATTGCTAAATCCACATTTAAATCATCTGATGGGTTGAAGTAGCATTTCCATAGATCATGAAACAAGCAATCCTGTGTATTTTACCCACCTTGTTAGTGTGTTCCTTAAAGGTGCTCAGCGCTGGGTACACTAAGACATTTGGTAACTTCATCATATCTCCACATGGAAAATGTAGGTCATATCTTCATTTACCACTTTTGCCCAAAGCTTTTTCCAGAACTAATTCATAGGCCTCTCATTTAAGTCTGATCTCCATCAGGAATATGTAGGTTTTCCACAAGAGCATAGCTGGAAAGGCTTTAACAAGATGCTTCGAGGTCTGTCAGTCTGCCAGAAAAACCCTAAAATGCAAGGGAACACTAAGCTATGGGACACCTCTCATCTACACTCTCCATAACATTTTTCTAGGAGTAGTGACATCTTTTTCACGATTCTTATGAAACCTCTAGCTTCTGACTGTTATAAGTTCATACAGTCCAAACAGAAAATTAATCATTACTGTTCTAGGGTTATATGATTTCTGTAACAATGTAGACAGTAGCTACATTTACCAGTGTCATGTATTAGATCACTGGGAAACCATGAGTTCATTATCACTGCATTGTCCTTCAAGGGAAATGATGATTATCAGTTGCGTTTGGTAACATAAACAAGGGTTAACGAAAAATTTGCCACTTGAGATCTGGGCAATGTAGAGCAAAAGAATTTGCCAGCAAACACATGTCCTGTTTCTTACTCACCACCCCAGTGTACCTGGAGGTGGAAGAAATTTCTTGGATCTATTCAATATCAGTCGCCATCAGACATACATGTGCTTTGGGAGAAGTGGGGTACAATTAAAGAGTCTCCTAATGTAATGTTCCCTTGAATTTTAGAGACCACTAACAACATTCATCTCACTGGTTGTTTACTTTTTTCTTCTCTGGATTTTCAAAGTGGCAAGTGGAAGAAGTATTGAAGAAGCATTTTTTTTTTCTGTCCCAGACTCCTTTCTTTCCTTGTTTATCACAAGGGATGTAATGATTTCTCATGCTGCAGGGAGGAACGAAACAGCATGGTTGAGGCAAACAGACTAAATTTCTTTGATGGAAGCTGTACCAAACCGTCTCTAGCCTTGCTATCTGTCATACAACATTCTCAACATTCCTTATCAAGCATTTTATCTACTCTGCAGGAAGACGTGCTTTATCAGAGCACAACTGCTTCTATCAAAGCTACTAGAGCTCAAAATACCTTCTTTTTTCCCATCCACACTCTCTGCCACCCACCAGATTTGCCAATGTTCCCAGCACAGATTTATCTCTGCAGAGTTGCCTTGCTCTCTCGTAAATGGACAATAGTTCTCTCTGAGTTCTGACATCCTAATGGCTACCAGTTGGCCCTTTTTTCTACATTTCACAGGAAATTTTCACACCTCTGAGTGTGCCATTTTTCAGTTGAATTTGACTTATAGTTCACAGATGGAGAGAGACTCCTGATAAAAACTCTCTTTAGAAGACAGTGCAAGAAAACACATTTCTGCATTGTGACAGGTTAATATTCTACACATTGATTTGTTCATAGTTTTCAGAGTGTGATGCCAAAGCCTTTGGTAAATTGGAGTCAACTTCTCTGAGAGTAGTATAAGGGAGTATAGAAAAAAGGGAAATGACAAAGTTGTTATAATAGAGGCTCTCTCCTGCATAGAAAGTAGCAATTAGCCTTATTATTACATCAACAACTCAGATCTCAAAGGGTGGGAGTTCACAGCCATTATAAATCATGGGACATTGTGGCTATCTAATTTTTTCAAAAGAATTAATCAGCAAAACACATCTGCATATTAATTAATCACTACTCACACAAACTGGTATATTTAATAGAAAATGTCCCAGGAATTCAATCTTTGTTTCTCACCTCTTATCTTCATAGCATCAACGGAGTCAACACTGCACAACTCAAGCCTGTCAAAACTAAAGACTCAATTTACAAGATGGAACTATGACACTGAAAAGTAAGCACAAAGAAATATAAAATACAAAGAAGTTTCTTCAGAAAATTTGAACAGGGTCCTGAGCAGCAATATAACACATATAAGCAAATAATGCACAAAATACCCTCCTGGGAAATTTGTCAACACTTTTAATTTCATTTGCACTCAGAGCTGAGATTGTTCAAAGGGTAATTGTTTGGACTATACACCTCTTTTTCTTTTTCTCCTTTTTTTTTCTTTTTTTCTTTTTTCTTTTTTTCTCTTTTTTTCTTTTTTCTTTTTTTCTTTTTTCTTTTTTTCCTTTTTTTTTCTTTTCTTGCTAGCAGCCAGCATCCCAATTGTACCCTGTCTGTCTTCAGTTCAAAACTCCTATTTTCCTGGCTGTCTCAGTGTGCAGGCACTTCTACTCTTTACTGATCATTACAGCCAAGCAGCTCCAGAGCACTCTCGTTCCTTCAGTGCTTGTGTTCTCACTGATCACCTTAGCAAGAAAATAAAATCTTCATCATATAACAGATGATTCTTTCTAATTCATGTCAGACAGTCTCACAGGTATGGCTGCCATTACTCCTATCATGCGTACTTAAGTGCATGATAGGTATTGCATTACTACAGTCTATTTCTGAAATTATACAGGTGTTTTCTTTAACTCCAAAATCCAAGGAAAAGGGCTGGGAAGGTCTTTTAAGCATTGAGATGGATTTGGCAATTATGGAGCTGAGTTTTGGCTTGGAAGCAGCCTCTCAAAATCATTTGGACAACCACTAACCCCAAATTTTCAGGTTAGGCACAATGATGAGGACTCTGCATGTGATCAAAATATTTCATACAAAGGGCAGGGTTATGTTTTGTTTTTTTTTTTTTAATGTGGAAAATCCCCTTTTCACCGAGAGAAGCAAAGGAAAGCTGAACTTATTTGAATCACTCAGCTTGTATGCATGTGCACACTCTTCACGCACTAGTGAATGTAGTGTAAGAGAAATAAGGTGATGATTTTCCTATGCCTAAGTAAAGTCATTTTCCAGATTCAAATTTTTACACACAGACAAAACTGTTACATTATTTCTTAATAACAGTGCTATTTTTATTAGTTCAATAATAGATATCTAGTCATGCAGAAAATCACTACTAGTGAACACTTTCAAAAATTAATTTTATTTTTTTTTTGCTTTGTTACCTGGATATCTTTCTGCTGCATCTTTAAATATAATTTTCCCATTCCATTTTGATAGTTCCTATTCAGTACTATGGCTTCATTGTTTCAGTGGGCACAAAGTTATTATGAGGCTTAAATTTAATAAAATTTTTATGATAGCTTGCATTGCAATAACCTGTCAAATACATTTTATTGTCTTTCTGCTTGTCTGTGGGAAGTTGCTGCAAAGTAGCTAGGAACACCTTACTTGTTTTCTGTAATAAGTAAAACTCTTCAAGTCACTTTTTGTGAAAGGCTGGAGTTCAAGGTTTATTAGTGAACACTGAATGTGGAAATTCTAATTCATCTTTTCTGCATTTCATGTACAGGGTTCTTAGGCAGATGGCCAATCCAGGAATAAAACATTCCCCTGGACTATAAAACTGGAAGATCTTTTAGGAGATAATCTATTTCATTGCCTTACTATGATTTTCCTATGGCCACCTATAATGGTTATTTGTCTAACCTGTTCTGGAAAATGCCCTACTAAGGCTATTTAAAATTTTTCCATTGTTTCATTAGCTTAACAGTTAGAAAGTTCTTCCTTAAGCTTCTCTTTTTTACCAAAATAATGTTCAACTTTTCTTTCCTTAACAGGCATAGAGACCATGAAACATAAGGTTATTCTACATGAATATGGATTCTATCAAAGACAGTTATGCCATCACCACAAAGTACCACAAAGCCCAGTCACAGCAATTCACTGTATACATCCTTGTAGTTTTTCAAGTGGAAAAATAATAATAATAAATAGTAAGTTTAAAGTAATGGTACATTAATTCAACTTGATACTACAAGTATCTTATTGACTTTATATCTTCCTAGGAATCCTGTGGTCATGTTGTCTGTTTAGTAAACAAAAGAATGAAATACTGATTTGAGAGCAGTTCAATATAGTTAGCTATGTCAAATCAAGATAAGGGGACACAAAGTCTTAGCTCATATCTAAGGCAAACCAAATAGTGAACTATTAGTTTTGCATCAGTCAGAATGCCTCGGGGTTTTGTGGTGACAATGAGTATGTCATGTGTCTGTGTCCCTCCTATCCCTGTCCTTATGAAAGCCACATGTTCTTCCCCTCCATCCTTCTCCAGGCAGCACCTAGGAGGAGGGAGGGGGCCAGGCCCTTCCTGCCAGCAATGCAATGCTGAAGGCTGCTGGCTGGTAGCATTTCCTGCAATCTAGGATCTGATACACAGGCATTCACTAGCTGTAAGTGTGTGTCTTGTTAATCACTTGCTCATCAAGAAGTTTCACTAATCAAATCAAAGATCAGAAATAATGGTGGATTTCTTAGGCATATGGTTGAAATGCACTGCTCTTAGTTTTCATTCTAATTTGCAGATTGCTATCCAAGCATAATATTTAAAATAGAATCACAAGGGTGCCTATCAACACAAACGTCCTAAATCAGTAAGTTTGAAATGCCCAATTCCAATTTGACTCACTCAGACTTAATGAAAGCCTTTAATTCCTCCATTTGAGATCAACAGAGGAATTTGCATCAATAAAAAAAAGGTTTATTATCCTTAACTGCTGGCTTGTTCATCATCATACAAGACTTGTCACAAAAGACATTTAGTTTTTAAATTTTGCAGTGACAAGGCTTAGTGCAGCAGCTTCTGCTTGGCCTGTAATACTTTCTAAGTCCACTAAAACTCTTCTAGATTCACAGAGCTGGAGATCTGAATTCAAAGTCTACCTAAATAAAACAGAGGAAAAAATAATAATAACAATATTTAAATATACTTTGAATATTGGGGAAAATCTGTAATCCATACTCATGGTTGAATCTTATTAAATAATGAAGTGACTTTTTTAAAGACTAAGTAAATATTTATACTGTATGTTTAACATTTAATCAGCTTCAATGTACTGCCACAGCAGCATCAAAGCTGTAATGATGAACTCTGAAGTTTCTTTTCACTAAGCAATAGTTGCAATTACTGATACAGTCAAAGTATTTTAGTACCCTCTGGCTGTGAAAGTAGTTTTGATAAAAAGACATATGTCCCTTTTTTCCAACACTTTTTATCCCTTTTATATAATTTTCAGAAAGGATATTTTAATATATTTCAAAGTTAGCTTAGTGAACTAAGTACAATGCCTCTGCTTAGCTAGGATATGTGAGAATTTTCATAACGTGAAATGTTTTTCCCCTAAACCTAACCAGTTCTTTTCCATTGATACATTTTCTTTTTCATGCATCTTTAGATACACAGGATCTTTCTGAGGCTTTTTGGAGATACTAGTTTGATAATTTGAACCAAAATTAGTTTCCTCTTTTAATACAGTAACAAGTCACATGTAGAAGGAAGGAAAAGGCTAGGGGTTTTACTTAAAGTGCTGCTAGAGGAGAAATGCTCTTCTAAAATTCCAACCTTTAAAAATGTGTCAGATCTGGCATGCTGCAGTTCTGGCATGATAGAGCCCATTGGACACTCCCCTGACCCACAACATCCTTGAAAATTTACTACTCACTACCCTGTTATGCTCAAAATCTTATCACAGAATCACAGAATGGTTGAAGTTGGAAGGGACTGCTGGAGGTCATCTAGTCCACCCCCCCTTGCTCAAGCAGGGACACTTAGAGCCAATTGCCCAGGACCATGACCAGAGAGCTTTTGAATATCTCCAAGGATGGAGACTCCACAACCTCCTGGGGCAACCTGTGCCAGTGCTCAGTCACTCTGACAATGAAAAAGTTTTTCCTAATGTTCAGAGGAAACCTTATGTGTTTCAGTTTGTGCTCATTGCCTCTGGTCCTGTCACTGGGCACCACTGAAAAGACCCTGGTTTCATCTTCTTTGCACCCTCCTTTCAGGTATTTATATACATTAAGAAGATCCCCCATGAGCCGCCTTCTCTAGGCTAAACAGTCCCAGCTCTCTCAACCTTTCCTCACAGCAGAAATGCTCCAGTCTGTTAATCATCTTCATTGCCCTTTGTTGAAGTCTCTCCAGTATGACCATGTCTCTCTTGTAGTGGGGAGCCCATCATTGGACACAGTATTCCAGGTGTGGCCTTGCCAGCGTTGAGTAGAGGGGAACTGCTACTCCTCCAACCTGATAGCAATGCTCCTCCTAATGCAGGCCAGGACACTGGTTAGCCTTCTTTGTGGCAAGACTGTTAGAAAGCCTGTTTCCTTGACATTTCAAGTTACAAATTTAAAAGGCGGCTATGGGGTAAGCTGTTATTGTCCCAGTGATTGCACTGATTTATGATATGATATACTAAATACATTAATTTAACATTATATAAATTCCAACTGCCATCCCTCCATCCCTCTCCTCCCCTCCCCCACCCAATTGTTATTTATGTGAGTGGATTATTGTGAAAGTAGTGAGCCTTAGTAAAGGCCCCTGTTTTCAAAAACCTTTTACAATTAACTTAGAGGATGTTTGGAAGATGTGTTTCTGGTGTCTTCCCGAAAGACCTGGAGAACTATCTCTGTGCAAAGCAATAGGGTTGCTATGCAGCTTCCAGGAAACCTGCAATCTCTGTTACTATTTTTTAGATTAATTTTCAGGTCATTAACACATTTTCCAGGAAAATTCACTGAGGAGCAAAAGCAAGGTAAAGGGTAAAAGTGGCTTTTTGCATCTAGTGCATTAGACTGAAAGTTAAGAACAACACATATTTTGATGTGTTGGACTGAGAATCATATAAAAAGTACATCCATCAAAATTAAATCACAGAAGCATATTTGCTGTAACATGGCTGGGAAACCCTTTGATGACTACAGAGTTAGACTTCATGCCTTGATACTGGAAATCTTAAAGCATTCATCTCTCACTTTTCAGACTCCAGCCCAGCAAAGAAATCAGCTTTCAACAAGAGGTACTTATTCAGTGAAGCATTAAGGAAAATGCTCAAGTCCAACCATGTTCAACAAAGCACAGAAGCATATGTTAAACTGTCAAGGGGACGTCAGCATATGCCAGAAAAATGCCTTGCTGAATATGGATGAACTGTTGTAGATTGGGTGACAGCTGCCCAGTATAAAGAACTTTAAAGACCACGTGTAAGTGAGCTCCTGTGAGGTGATGAGCACCTCCGCATTTCAGTGGGAGATCAGAATACTCACCAGAGTGGTAGTTCAGGTCCATGAAGCATATTTCTCTCAGAAAGGCAGGTATGTTTGACAGCCTTGTCTATATTCCACAGCTTTCTCAACCTGGAGACTTTACAGCTCACAGGTGTGAGGTAGTTTTCTGCACTGTAATAAGAAATGTGCATATCATAACTCAGGAACAAAGTGCTCATTTGAGCTGACATTTATTTATATTTATTTCACAATCCTTTTATGCTGAACAAAGATGCTTTGTGCTGCAGGACTTTTGCACTTTAACTCTCTATTATAAGCTGTTTTGTGCGTTTTGTAACATTCATCCCTAAGAAACATAAATTCTTATAATTTCATCATTTCACCATTGATACAAAATACCTTTTGGTAACCCATGGTAACAGTCTTTCTTGTTTTAAGTAGCAGGTGTCGAGGACATGACAAATAGCTGCCTATTCAGTTTTGACCACCTAATGGAGCTTTTAGGGCTAGTCAACATTTTCATTTAAATTACACCAGGATATTGTACATGCACCTCACACAGTGAGCTTTGCTGGAAAGCTGCAGGGATTCAATAAACCCTACATTACACAATCTGTCTCTGCAGACAATTTTAATACCAAGGATCTAGGCTGCTTTTATGTTTGCCCTGTTTAGCTTGGGTTTTTACATACGTTAAACAAGACAGACAGCATGAGCCAAAGTCATTCCTCCTACAACTCAGTCTTGGTCAATCAATTTATTCCAGGGATGAACTGGCTCACTGTGGCCAGTTGGGTTTTTTCTACAGAAAAGTATATATCTTGATCTTAGAAACTTTTCTATGTATGAAAGAGGAGTACATGAGACTAATTAAGCAATCCACTTACATTAGAATCTCAGTTTGCACCTTCTGTTTCAGCCTTTAAAACTACATGACCTATATTTGCAATATTCATAAAAATGGTTAAATATCAGTGTCACTGTTTATGATGATGAAAGTTAAAATTTGAGAAATTTGTCATGTAATACTAAGAGTTTGCAGAAGCTAGAATTGCTAAGGTCCAGACGACTCACAACGGTTTCATTATAAAGAAGTACCTGTTCCTTCTCAGATGTATTTCCTACATCTTTTAATCAAAAATGTGTTCCTAACATCTTCCACATTCATTCTGTCAGAATTCATTTTTAAATCTAGGCCTTCGTTAAAACATGGGCCTTTTCCTCAACACATTGCAAAGGATGCAGAGGTCTTCCTCCTCTTACTTTCTACTCCAGAGGTGAGAGTATGAGGAGGAGGGAAGTGTTCAGCCACAGAAGGAAGACTGAAACTGGTTATCTTCGGCACAGAATGATCTTTTAGCTGCTCCCATTTTTTTTACAGCACTGCAATTCTTGCGAGTCTGTTCCTGGAAAAAAAAACGCCATACAGCAAATTTGTACAGAACTCAGGTAGTCTGGGACAACTACAGCTGTACAAGTAATTCTTTAAAGTGTTAGTTGCCCTTTTCAAACCTTACTTCAAAAAATATTGTAATTTTATAGGTCTTGAAAAATTATTTGGCAGATTATGTTCAGATGTTAGCATTAATTCCTTTCCAGTGGCTGCAGATCCGGGCTCAGCATAACTCCAATAAAGGTTTACAGAGGCGTTAGGGTGGGATATAAGGAACTACTTTATTCCAAGATGCATTTTGGGCCCATTGCAAAAGAAAAACCAGAGGAAGCCTCATGGTTTGTTAAACACAAAATATCAGCTACACAATCTGATAGCATCTTGTGTCCTTAAAGAGAACTTCTGTATTGAGTCAACACTGCTACATCCTGGTTTCAGGCTGTTGGGTTTTTTTGGGCTTTTGTTGTTGTTGTTGTTGTTTTAAATAAGGCAATATTCAGTAGTCTAATTGGTTATTTTTAGATCACATTCATCCAGCTGCTAACTTCATTACAAAAATTTTGGACCTAAGTAATTATTTGATATCTGGCATTTGCTCTAATTATAGCAACACCCTGCTGAAATAACATATAAGGTCAAGTTTGATAGAATTTATGTAGCATCAGTTCAACAACTTCTGTATGTGCCGCACTCCACTGCATAGTGTTACCTAGAGCACAATGACATTACACACTGTCACAGCTCTGAGGAATAATACAAAAGCTCATTGATTTCCTGCTATTCTTAATAAGCTTTGGAGAATTCAAAGCATCATAATTGTTCCACAAGAGCAGCCAAAGAATGCGTTGTGTTGCCAAGCCACGGGTTAACAGGTAGAGATGGTATAACCCTTATGCATTACACATACTGTAACAGCGAGGAGAATATACATTTGCCCCCTCCCTGGTTGATATTCAAAGGAGATTTCAGAGATTTCTTTTTCATTCGTTTCAGGAGATTTCATTTTTTATTTTGTTGAGCTGCAGAAAATAAGGATGTTTTACATATTATCGTGTGTGAACTGTCTTTGAACACTTCTAGAAAGAGTTTCTCAACACTGAGGTTGTATCAGTGATGAGCTGTTTCCTTGTCTTTCTGGAAAAAATGGGAATACCCTGTGCTGCTTCTTCACTCTCTAGCAGGACTGCTTTCTTGTAACTATCCCTGAAGAAAGACATGCCAACCCCAAGATGTTTTATCATCTGCCTGTTTTTCATTAGTAGCTTAGCAGATGGAACAGCTTAGTTCTGTGATGCTAATATATATGCATATACACATTTTATAGATACATTGAAACATTCCTTAGTTACTTATATGTTCCACATCTATATGTGGAGAAAGAAAATGACAGGAGTTTGCAATGTTCCACACTTTTTTCACTGATAATTTAGGTAACAGTTCTGGGCTCTGGCACATTTTCATAACACCACAGATGATTAAGAAATTATTATACATTGCCTGGGCTGCAGTAACAGTGTCTTTGTGCATTCTCAACCTATGGCAAGACTGAATTAATTTCCTTGGTTTAGTCTTAGAATTACAATCATGTCATCATATCTTATCTTGCATGTGCTGTGGACAATGCATATATATGCATATGTAGCACTAGCGATTACTATAGGTCAGCCAATAACACATACAAGTTTTATGTGATCCATTATCACATGCTTGATTGCTTCTTCTGTTGCTCAATTATACGATCAACATCTTAAATGAAAGCTTCCCCTAACCACCCGCCAGACAGTGCAGTCGTGTGACGTGGCTCCATTCACTGAGATTTAGTCAGCAACTGAGACACAGCCAGACTGGCATGTAAACAGAGGAAGGACATCTTTCACCATTCAGTTCAGTTCACCTGCTATCCTGAAGAACACACTCTTTAATTCAGAAATGTAAAGAACTTTCTTTAAAAGCAGTTATCTTATTTTGCTCACTCGGTTCCTATTAGAAGGCTGTTTCTGGGAATTCTTTTCGAACTTCCAGCTTAAAACCATTGAAACCAGTCCTTACCCATATAGGTATTGTCAGCATTGTAGAAAAAATAATTTTATCAATTATTCCTCACAGGAGTTTAATCCCTTCATGTAGAATTTAATCCCTTTATGCAGCTGTAGGCAGCATATCCCCGTCATGTGGTGAGGATAAACAAGCAATAGGTCTTTTAGTTTCTTCCAAAGAGTTATGAGCTCCTGGCTGGTTCCCCAGCAGCCCACATGCCCTGAGTGCCAGTACTGTGCCAGCTGCCCATCAGGGAGCTCAGGGCCACCGCCAGCCTTGGACACCCTGCTCTGCCCACTAACCTCATTGATGCTCCTTAGGCTTCTTCTACCTCTGTAGGAACATTTCTGAGAGCAGTAGTTCAACCTGGAGTAAAATACTCTATAAACTGCTACCAAAGGTAAGCCAAGGTAATCCTTCACAGGATAATTTTAAAATGTATTAACTCATGATAAAGTCTTCACATTATATAGCACTGAGAATCTGTGCTGTTGCCAAAAATTGGACAGTTTGTATCAAAAAAATCTTAGTCTGATTCAGATACAAATTATGGCATTCCTATTTTAAACCTTGATTTAGGAGTATTAAAAAGTTGTTATAAGTTCAGGACAACTTTGATCAAACTTGTGCTTGCTTCATTAATATTTGTTCTGCTACTAAGGGAAAGGAAGGAGCTCTTTTGAATTACTGTGTAAGTAGAGTTTTATCAGATTGTCTGCCTCAGAATGTGCTGATTTTGGGGGGAGATTTTAACTGCACTATGTATTATGCCAAAGACAGGAACCATTTAGAGTCTCATCCTCCATCTGTAAAAGACTTGTCCTCTCTTTCTTACACATTTATGATTTAACTGATGTGGTGGAGGAATTTTAATCCATAAAATAGGCAATATACATGACTCAGTACAAATGCTAACCTTCTTTCCAGCAAGGCAAGATAGGTTTTGCACTTATCAGAAGCATTTAAATCTGTTAAAAATGAGCTATATTAATTCTAACAGCTTTTCTTTTCCTGATCACAATTTAGTTGTTCTTAATTTTGTTTCATCTTCCTTACAACTGTTAACACGTATGAGAGTCTTATGACATGCATTTTCAAAATACTTGCTGTACCTGAAATAAATGTGAATGCTTTCAAATGGAAATAATGTGTTTTCAAGACCTCAATTTGTGTTTAAAAATCAATTTTAATTTAACCTGTTTGTATTCTCATTTGGCTAAAGCTATTTTACACCATTCTGATATGAAAAGCAAGCCTTCAGGCCATATAAAATAAATGAGAATTCAAGGCCATGCATAAGTGCTCTGTTGAATCAAGCCTCAATTACTAGACCATTACTGTAGTATCATGATGCTGTATTAAAGCCTTTAACAAATCCATCATAGTTGCTTCCAGATATCTGTGCTTAAATTCCAAACATTCCAAGACCATATCTTTAAAAAGTGATAAGAAATTAGCTTCTGTTTCAGTCATGTTAAATTATATAAATTAGTAATACACTAATTAGATGATTATTTAAACAAATAAAAAGCAAACAAATAAGAACATCCTCCCTTTTAGACAGTGATTGCAGACACTTACTAGCACTCTCTTAAACTTTAAAAGAATGTGAAAGACTGAATGGAGGCTATTAGTGTTTCCACAGGTCACACAAACTTTATATTTTAAGCTTGGTCAAGTTCAATAATGGAGAGTGGACTCATGGAGAGATACTGAAGTTCAGTACTTTTGTTATGCCATAAAGTAAGGAGCACATTTAATTTTATGATTATACAAAGTTGTGCACTAGGGACTTATGTAGGACTTTCTCTTCTTACCTGGAAAGACATTTACTGAAAATGGCAGAACAGAAGAAAGATAAGGATTTGGGGAACACTATGTGCCTGTGAAAAAGGCAAACGGATATAGGAGACAAGGTGTTCTCCATAAAGATCAAGAATTAATGCTATGGCAAGAAACTAGTAAGGCCCTTATAGGAAAATACTATCTACAGAACTAATATATTCACTTGTTTGTGTGTGCAAATGCAAGTACACAAACTCATGTGCAGATACATACACACACAAAGCATGTCAGATATAAAAGAAAAATAGGATATTTCTCCCTTTTTTGCTTTTTCCTGAGGCTTGCCATAGAAAAGAAAATGGAAAATTTAGATGAAAACAGAAATGAAAGCATTTCTGTGAAATATTTTCTCTTACAATGAGTACTAAGGTATTTCTAGAGTATTATTTAAAGTAATTTATTTGTCTTTAATCTTAAAAAAAATTATATGCCTGAAAAGTATTTTGAATGAAGCTACTTCATTTAAACTGGTATTTTTGAAGACATATATTTTGAAAAAGGTTTATTTTTGGCCCTTGATATTATGTTGTACAATTTACATTATGCTGAATGCATATAAGCAAAACACGTCCATTTTGCAATTTTGCTCTCTCTCAAAATGTGTTTCTTCTATGTCTGTGCTGTAATTGTCCAAGTTTCATTACTCCAGGAGTGTCTCATAAGTCAAGCTTATTGCAGAAAGGCATGGGAAAGGAGGCTAGCTGTTTTTGAAAAGACAAAAAGAACCCCAAAACCACCTCTGAAACCCTGAGCTTCTTTTTTTTGTCCTTCTCCAGCATGGGCTCCAGTGCCATTTGGGAAAGGAATGAGGGAATAAGAGGGGCACAAGACATTCTTCTTTTGGCAGTGAAGAACCATTGGATTGTCTCAAGCCATCTTGCCTATTTTTTAGGTTGACCAAGGAGATTGTGCATGACTAAAAGGTTTCTTTATCATAATAATATGAAACAAGAGAAGGAGATAGGACTGTTGTCTATGAAAATGAGAGCTGTAACATTGTCTTGAAGTAAATTATATACAAGATGATGGAGTCTCATTAGGCACATCCTACAATGCCCCCAACAGATTTCCTTTAGCTAACATCTCCTTGATCAAAGATAGAGCCATTTCAAAATAATGTAATTTGATATCGATTCTATCATTTAGAACTAGAAAAGACTTTTGATCATCTTTGTTTTGTCTTGCTTTAAACCCCAGAGGTTTCAGTTTAGATTTCAATTTACAGTGGAAGTACAGGGAAGGGGACATATCTGTTTTTATATTGCTGCATCAATAAAAGCAGAAAATATGATTTCTCTGATTAGTAGATAGCATTCTGCTTCCATCAAAATCTCTGGAGTTTGGGCATTGGATTTCAATGGAGAAGAATCAAGTCCCTAATAGACTGAAAGCAAAACACCTCTTTGTCAGGAATGCTTTATTTACTGTTCGCAGAAGCCTCATTATGTGGGTGAGAGAACGCTGTGCTTTTTTCATTCCTTGCTTCCATCTGCACTTCTCGTTCTTGTGGGACTCTAGGAGTTAGAGCAAGAGCTCAAAGACAAAACAACAAAAGACCTGACTGGAAGCAAACATTACATAGGGAAGTATTTCTCAGTGTGAATAGTGTTGAAATAATCAGTTCCAAAATATTTGCTGAAGGAAATGTAAGATGAGTAACAGCAAAAAAAAAAAAGCAAAGATGTTGTAGGGAATAAGGTGACCTATGGCATGGGGAAAGTTATAAAACAAATGAATAGATCTCCAGCTGCTGAAAATCAATTTAAGTCCTTATAAGTTGGAGAGATCATGCAATAATTAGAATGAAGCACAATGTTTTCATGTATATAACCTAAATTCCAGGGAACACATTGCCCTTTAAAAGTGCACTGCTTGAAAAAATGATGCCAGACATCCTGCACCATATGATACCCTCCACAAAATGAGACAATGAGGCAGCAGTCTGAGGGTTGATATGGCAAAGAGAGGGGAACCCTTGAAGAAATCAAGCAGTGATGTGTTGGGGAAAAAAGGACTTTAGAGAAGGATATTCTGAAATAATCTTCCCTCCATACTCACTTCGTGTCCATATAGCCTGCACTGCTTCACAGTCCCAGAGCTCATTTGTTTTCCTGAGACAAACTTCTGGATATGAGTAGAGATCTGTTTTTTCATGAGACTCATTTCAGTGGATTTCATTTGAACCATACACATGGTTGGAGTGACCCTTTATTTCATGTTAACCTTAGTTTGTAAAGACAAAAGAACTTCTCCCTCAAACTCCCCTTTTTGACAATCATTTTATTCAAAAGAGGGGGAAAGCTATACTATCTCTCTTGGCCAAATAATACTAATGATAATGTGTAATTTTTGAAAAATGAATTAAACTCTCCTTCAAATTACACCTAATTGGAAGAGTTCTACTGCTGCTGCTGCTGTTAGATATATTTCCTGCTTTTTGGTGGGACAGGGGGAGAAAAAGGAAAGTAATTCTTCAATGTTTAAAATGTGATTCGTAAACAGGCTAAATTACTTGTATTTTGTCTTCCTGTTTCATAATTCTTCTGCATTTGTATTCAAAGACAACTCTTCAATGTCTTAGCAGGGGTAAGATTTTGTCTTAAAATATTAATAAGGGAAAAACACATATTCCAAAGGAAGGTGCTGGTAACTTTACGTCACTTCTCATATAACAATATAATGAAATCATTTGTTAATAATATTAAAATGAGAGCAATCGAACCCAATGATGACTGAAAATGGCCTCAAGCAGAGCTCAAATATTGATTCAGTGGGAAGTTATATGCTCTTCATTATTAAATCTTTCAAAAGCAGCTGAAAACACTTACTGCTTGGTAAATTAGTCAGGGAAGGATGAGCATGACCAAAAAAACCTGAAAAAAAAATAAAACAAAAATACTGACTTGCTTCCTATAACGAAGTACAATTTAAATAAAAGATTTATTGGTTTACTATTTTATCATATTGAGAATGCATTCTGTCTAAGAGAAAGAGAAGTCTAAATCAAAAATTCTAACCTTTAAATGTCCCTTTCCCAACGGCAAGCTTGGATTTCACAGTTGATCTACATTACAGCAAGCCTGGCAGAAGATCTGTTTGCACTGACAGAAGATCTAGTGGTATATTTTGCTAACTTTTGTTTGAGCTATGTCAGAGCAACTGGTTCCTTGCTGGCATACCATTGTACAACACAAGTGTTTTGCAGAAAGGTGATCCTGCTTTTATACTAAGAGAATTTTAGAATGAAAACTGGACTATTGCACTGCTCTGCACTGTAAGGTATGTGTGCACCTTTTCACCGCAAAGGAGGTGTGAATGAGACTAAATACAAGCAGTCATTCAGAAAATAAGTAGATTATAATAGATCCATAAATTAATGTTCCTCTTACAACTTAAATTATCTCTGAGAAACAGTGTTTCTTATCCTGTTTGTTTGGTTGGGTTTTTTCTTTTTTGATGTTTCTTTTTAAATGTCCAGCCTCTACTGAACCCTTGTAAAGTCTTGGCTCGTATGAATCTCTTGGGGCAAGAAGTTACAGACATTTAATGTGGAGTGAAATAGAATTTATGTTTCATTAGTTTGTATTTTTCATATTTCTATTTCAATGCATGTTCTATTCTATTATTGTTATAAGAAAAGATCACACCATTTCCAACTCTGTATTACCTATACTATTGATTATTTTGTATATCTTCATCCAAGTTCCCCTTACTAGTCTTCTGTGTAAAGCACACAAGGCAGATCAGGGAGTTTTTGTTTACATCAACTTTTCCAAAGCACTCATGGGAAATTATAGTTGGTCATTTCCAACTGCAGTCATTTCTGCCACAATCTTAGGGCTCCTTTAGTGAATCATAGAATCATAGAATCATAGAATTGTTAAGGTTGGAAAAGACCCTTAGGATCATCAGGTCCAACCATTAACCTACCACTGCCAAGTCCACCACTAAACCATGTCCTCAAGTACTGCATCTACCCATCTTTTAAATACCTCCAGGGATGGGGACTCAACCACTTCCCTGGGCAACCTGTTCCAGTGCCTGAATAATGTTCTTCACAAATTTTACAGAGACAGAAATGAACAACCATGTTTCCAAAACAGTGTCTATCAGTTCTTTAATTAAAACTAAACTCTGTAGTCCTTTTGGTTTATTAAATGCCATTCATGTTTTAATATCTTCCTACAGCATATCCACTCAGTAATTTTCTTGAGAAACCAAATAGAAACATGAACATAGAGGGGCTATTTACATACTGTGTGTTAAATATTGAACACATTCTTATTTACTTTGTCAGTTTGATTAAACTGTGGTTGTCATCTGTCTGCTAGACAGAAAACCTTGGTATCCTAACTTGAAAAATATGCTCATCATAAGTGGACAAATAGTGTTTCCCCCTAAATCATTTAGTTAGATTCTTACAGAGCCCAGAGCTGATGGAGTGAATGTTTGCAATCATCCTCAGATGTCTGTTCTTTTTTGGGAAAGATGATGGTAAATGGAAAAAAACACTAAGCAGTTCTACATTCTGCTGAGGAGATAAAATTGATGGGCTCTCTGGCATGCTGTATCTAAAGAGTTGAAGAAACAGGGGCAGCAGCAGCAGACTGATTTCAAAATGTATGTTAAATACTAATTTGTGTCAGGATATTTTATCTCCTCCTTCTCCTGCTCCCCATAATCTTTTTTTCACAGCATGCTCACACAGCAGAAGATAATAATTAAGCTACTGTGCATTGTCTGTCACTGGCACACATTAGAAAATTATGAAATAAGACTGAAGAATAGCCAAAATTAACTTTTAGAAACTCAGTATTTGCATTAGTTTTCTGTGAATTTAGGTCATTTAAAAGGTGACATTTTATTAAGGCTGGACAGAGAACAGTAATTTTTCTATTACAAAGGATTCAGAAGTTTTTTAATTTGTTTTCTTCGCAACTTGAAACAGATTTTTTTTTCCTTTGAAAAATAAATCTGATATTCAAAATATATTTTTTTAAGTCAGCCCATTCTGATCATTTGAAAATAAGTTATTTGTGATACATTGAAAGGGAGCCAGAGACCCTCAACTGAGTTTACCAGCTTGTATCCTCAGAACTTCTCAGACTGCAATATTTTTAACTCAAGCAGACTGCTCCAAGAGATAGATGTTAGAAGTCCCGGGATTCCCAGGTGAGCCTAAGTTTTTTCTGGAAAAATATCCCAGAATAATAAATCATGGAAATCCAGGGAGGAAAAGAATAAAGTCTGTTTGAGAAGAGGTGAAATAGGTTAATTGGCTTGTTGATTATCTCCCAAAAAGGGTCTTGTCAACATTTCTTTTTCCCTTTCAGACTGGGAGTTTGGTGGGAAGCCCACATCTGTCTGGGGAAGAGGAGCAGTGTCCTTCCCTCTAGGCTGTGGGCAAGCTAAAAGCTTCAATACTAGTTTTGCTGGTGGTCAGAGGGACTGGAGTGTCCCTACAGTGCATCCCAGTTTTTAGAGCCCATAGGCAGGATTCTGCAGTGATCCAACATGTTCACAGTGTTTGTTTCAAATTGTGGTTGAAATTCAGCAGCCTACAATGAACATATTTCAACAAATTAAAATTTCAGTGACAAACATAATTTTTTTCCAGTCTCCTCTGCAAATTCTTTTCTCCATCTTTTCATACATAGTAATCCACAATAATGCTGATTGCTTAAAAGTATGTTTACTTTTTTTTCACTGTATACCACATAAAAATGGAGTCAGAAAAGTCTTCACTACTGGACTAGTTAATCCAACATTTGAGAATCTCCATGTATGTATTTAAAACAGATCTGTAAAGAAGGAACCTGCTTTTGGTTTCACAGATAACAAACTGAGGCACAAAAAAAAACATGTTCATACTCATGTAAGTCTTACTGAAAATTCTAAGGATGAATCTTAGTTTTCTATTGCTTAACTAACAATCTGAGCTGTAAGCCATCCTCATTTTGTAATGCTGCAGAAAATTCTAGGATTAAATTCAACGGTGCTCAGAGCATTCAGAAATTCTGGGTTAGACTATCAAATAGCTCTTGGAGTTTTTGCATGGTTTCCCCGTTCTGAACAAAGGAGAGAAATGACGCTATAGTCACTTAAGGACATCATACAGTATTCTGTAAAGTTATTTTACAATCACTCAATACCAGAAGGAAAGGGTGACATCTAGGATTTCAAAACAAAACATCCTTTGAAAATAAATGTTTGAACCATGGGAGTGACTTAGCATTGTGGATGCTCTTCCTGGTTTCCAGAATGATAGACATTTGCTTGTATTTGGTGCTTAGTACCGGAGAAGACAGGGTGAAGATGGAGCGTGAGTAGGTTAGGCTGTTCTGGGGAAACACTTGTAGTGTTTGTTAAAGAAACAAAATGTGCTGTGCTGTAGGAACCTGAAATACAAACAGTTTCCCCTTGAGTGTAGCAGTTGGTATTGACACCAGTTTGAGCTGTTATAATACCATAATGTTCAAGATTTATCTGGGCCTTGATTTCAGAGTGTGAACACAGAAGCATCTTCTTTTGTTTCTCCTTTTCTCTTTGTAGCTCATTTGTAAGTATTATAGATAATCACCAAACAAGATGCCAAACTCTTAGCTCATTGTCTGCGTTCATTGTTTCATAATTATATATGAAAGCTAAACTCATGGTTAGACTGCAATACTCTGTTATCAGTGCAACAAAACACAGGAAGGAGATTTATAGCATGCATGGTGTTACAAATTACCTACACATGAAAGGAAGTAGAAATAGCTTAGAGTGGGACTAGCTATTAAGTATACAGCTATTCTTTCATAGCTAGATTCTCATACAGGGCTATCCACCATAGTTCAAAGCCATCATCCACCAGTGCATCAGTCACTTTCACATTTGTCATATGTTCATGCTCTTCTCTCTCCTGCGAAAAGTATGAGCAGTACATGTTTTGTTTCAGTATTTTAATTGCCTTAGGGAAAGAATCTGCCATAGATACAAAAACATTTGAATTCATCTTTCTCCAACTGTTCTTGGAAAAGAAACTATCATGTTTATACAATACAGGACAGATTTGGCAACTATTACATGGATGGTGCCTTCCCACAGTTCATACAGTGCCTCAATCTATTAATGACCTAAACTCCATGCAGCAGTGCCCTTGGAAAACTTCTGTTGCTAGCAAATGTTGAATCAGAAATACTCTCAAAACAAATCTGTTGTAGATTAACTTAATTATCTAAAGCTTCTAAGAGCTTGGGGATTTGCAATGAAGTATTTACAAAAGCCAAAAAACAAGAACTAAAGTAAAAAAGTAAAAAATGAACACATCTTCCAATCTGAGCAATGAACAAGTCTTGGTCATTTGAGTCTTATGTCTGTATGGCTAGCAAGGACATTAACATAATATATATTACAGGCTGACATGGAGTGATTTACTTTTTCCCATAGTTGATAAAAAATCCCAGGGTCAAATCCTGGTTCCCTGAAGTCAAGGAGAGTTTTTATATTTAATTCAGTGGTCATCAGCATTCCCTTCCAGTCTCTGCACCATTGCTTATAGCTTTCCATTCAATGCCTATGCCATTTCCATTGACTTTAGCAGTAGGACTTTTTCCATTTTCTTAATAAACTAAAATATGTACCAATATCAAATAACTCCCCCAGTATCTATGCTGCATGTTTGCATTGTCTAAGTCTACATTTATGCTGTAACTCATTGCCTCTCTCTATACAGCTGGCGATGACTGGAGACCCAGCATACTAAAACAGGTTGGAGCTCCATTTTATGCCCACCATGGACAGACTGTGGGATATCTTCCCAGCTAAAATCAGTGCCATGAATGGGGGTCATAACTGGCACAGAGAAGGTAAATAAGGAATTGTATTTCCCTTACTTCTAGTATAATGAGAGGCAGTATATTGACAAACAGAAGAGAAGAATCACTCATGTATCCATCTGGGGTCTACAACCAAAAGAAGGGTCTCTCAGTTAAGCAGGTACCCATTACCTAATGTGATAGAATCAGGTTGCTTTTTTTTTTTCCTTGAGAGAACACTAGAATTGTCATACTTTCAGATGTATAATTTGTGTCTCAATACCTGTCTTCCTTCAAAAGTATTAGTCCCTGATAATAAGTAAAAAAAAATCCTGCAAGATCAGGTTATCGTGCTCTCATAACCCCTATCAAATTCTGGGTAAATAGCTCCAAACAAAATCAGTGGGAAAAATAAAGTTAAATTTATGGAATCAGAGGCAAGGAAATTATTAAGAAGCGGTACACAACCTTCCATTGTAATGCTTCACTCCATAACCTATGCTTAATTAAAATCATAGGGCAGAGAGGCAGGTTAACCTACCGGAAAATAGTAATAACCGCTGGTTTGGGGAATGTTGTGTTGAGCCTGTTGGTGCATTTGGGGATTTTCTGCATTGTGGGGTGGTTATATTTCTATCTGAACAATATTTCATGGAAGAAAAAGAGATGTTTGGAATATGTACATTTTCCGAATTGGCCTCTATCATGCACTTTAATTCTGGTTGTATTTCTCTAACAGTCATGCCCTATCTTTGTGAATGACAAAAGCCATTAGTTGAACAACCATAACAATTCATTACCATAATTAAGGAGACTATTTAATATGTCAAAGTCTACATTTCCTAATAGATCTAATTAACATAGTATTTTGCATTCCTTGAAAATTCACAGTATCCTTCCAGCATGAGGTAGTTGACCTGACCAAAAGATGGAGAAGGATTTCCTGATGTTAATTTTAATAGTCACAAAAGTGACCTTAGTAACCCATTCCATCTCTCATTGCCCATCCATTAGCACTGTTTTTATCATCTCTGTTTTATACCACCTTCTTTTGGAACAATGGGGAAGTAAGAAATCAGTACTCTGCCCTGGAGAGTAGAGTATTTCTTCTTATCCACTGGGATTTGTACATTTCATGGATATCTATTGCACTCTTCCTTCTCCTAAAGAGCAAGTGGCACAGTCCTAACCTGATCATTATGATTTTTTCATATGTAAAATATCATAATGAGATATCAGTTTATCATATTCTTTTGACCCACACACCCAGCCCTCACTTATCATGAAGATCCTCCCATGAACTTCCAGCTCCTATAGTCAGAATTCAACTTCTGTCTTGATACTTGTGAATATTTATACAAACAAATGTACATGTATTATGTTTGCATGTTTGTGTAGTTTATGGCACAGCTGAGGTTGAAGGAAGCTTAAAAGCAGACACTAGAAAAAAATCTTTAGGTCTTAAAAATCCAAAGTCAAAAAATGTTTATTTATTTAAACAAATGTGTTATTTTAAGCCATCTCCTGATTTTGACATTGAAGTACTTTGAGTGAAGTATATTGAACTCTCTGAATATGTCTGCAGTGGCCTCCTCTTGAAGTGGGACCAGAATACTTACAAAATCCTTTGTACTACCAAAGAGCCTGGCCAGCACCTGCCTCGCTCCTTTGTCCAAACACCTGACTATATCTATTTCACAACCCTCTGAGCTGATGTTCATCCACAAATTGAAGGTGTTTATAATAAAAAACATTTTGCATTTCTATAGTGCTGCCCATCTGGTGATCTCAAAATGCAGCAAAACATTAATTAAGCCTCAGAAGTTGTTGGAGGATAATGAAGCTAAATATATTTCCTCAGTAATGAACATTTCCTTTATTTCACACTCAGATGTGGATGGGTCCGCTTAAGCTAATGTTTTAGCCAATTTTTTCCTTCATTCCATTCTTCCATTCTTGGATAAACTCTTTTTGATCTATATAAATGCATCAGTATGAAACTGCATAAAAGAAATGTTAACAGCAGAGGGAAAGTGTATTTTCTTTCTTACAGAAAGGGGATTTCCCAATCACCTCCTTCACAACCCCAGTTTTATTGGCTCCATCCAAGTCCTTTTACCTTTTCTACATTGGTTAGAAACATGCTTGCCCTTCATCTTTGGCATCTATTGAAAGAAAAGATTTTATTCACAGCATTGAAGAAGAAAATGAGAAAGCAATAATGCTTATACAAGACAGTCTAGCCCACATTTCACCCAGAAGGTTTATGCCAGGAGTTGCCCATCCAGATCAAAGTCATCCACATATAAGTCTGCAATCTGTTAAAAGTTGAATTCTCTTTTCTTTGAAACTGAAATTGTAGCTATTTGGAAATATTACTTACATGACTTAGAAGTGCTTATAAAATGATTCACTGACTGTAAAAGGATGATTAAATAAGGGCTGATATGGAGCTCCCAGCAAAAGACATAGTTCAAGTGTCCAATCCAAAGGGGAAGAAACAAGATCAAAATGACTGGAATTGTTCAACTCCCCAACAAAGGCAGGCCCTGTCCAGAAAACAGGGTCTTCTCAAGTGCAGGGCTTGAAATATTTGCACCCACGTGGTAGGTATCAACCACTTCCAAGTTTCATATCCAGTTTTGGGGAAGCTAGTTTTGTTTCTGTTTTGGTTTGTTTTTTTTTTTTTCTCTGTAAACCTAAACCAAGTTTTCTCAATTTGAGCCAAAAATTTGCCTGAAAGCCTGCACTGGTACTTTTACAAAAGGGTCTTGAAAGGACATCATGTTTGGCTTCAGGTCACCTCTACTATGTCAATTTATGCCAATTCAATTTATGCCACCAAGAAACACTGCACACAACAGCATCTGTTTGCTCTGCTCAGAGTCAGTTAGGAGATAAGACATTGGCTGGGATACTGAAGGTGATCCTTGGGCTGATTGATAGAGATCACACAGGCTTAGTTCAGGGACTCCAGCCAGCTTTAAGTGACAGAAATGCTCTCAACATTATCCACTCAACACAATCCTTTAAAGGACTGTAATTGTTTTGCTCTATAGACAATAGGAGAACTTATGTCTAAAGCTGTGTGGGTCTTCCTATTGTCTGTGATGAATACATTGGGATTTTGAACATAAGCAACAAAAATTAGCTCAGTTTTAAAAAGAGTAAGTCTGAGATGCTGGATGACAATGGCATCAGATCCTAACAGAACAACAAAAGCAGCTAACCTTGGGTATCAATTGTTCTGTTTAAATAAGGATCACTGGTAGGGCAATGTGTAAAATTTAGAATATAGAGAAATAAAAGCAGTGGTATTTCACTGGCATATTTCAGGGAACAGAACAGATTAAAACAGTTTTTTATTACTTTTCTTTTTCCATGCTTGAGGGAGAGTTCAGGCTGAAAAGGATTGGCGAAGGAGGAAACACAGAAAGTTGTTATGGGAAGAAGTTACACATTACCAGTACTAGGAGACAAAGGAAGGCTGTGGTACCTTTGAAGATATTCAGGTATAAAGGCAATCTTTTTTCAAGCCTCACTTCTTTTCTATGGATAAAGCGAATGCTGAGTTGCCCCTTCCACTGGTCCACTTATTAGTTTGTCCTGCTTTAGAATTTTTAATTTTTTACTCTGATGGATATAAGGGCATATTTTGTCTACAAGAAAGACAAATAGAAGGATGGCACAGATTTTTGAAGCAGATAGTAAATATGATCTGAGAAAAACTGGGGATGTGGTATGTAAGTATCAGTGCCACATCAGTGGAAATCTTAATGTGTAAACAGAAGGATCTGCTTCAAACCCAGGGTTTCTCATCAATGCCTGTATGTAATGATACAGCGTGCATCTGTGATGTGCTTCATAGCTTTGTGAGTCCCTCAGATGTGTAATGACAAGTCACCCTTGAGATCTTGGCTTGTTGAGTCATTCAGCTCTTTCTCTTCATTTGCATGTACAGAACAAGGTACGTTCTTTCTTCATGTCCGTTGCCCTCTGGATTTGCTCTGCAAATGTGCGTCATGCAACTTTAAAGTGTCTTTAAAGCTTATGCTCAGCATATCAGAGCTCACTGCAGAGAAGAGAGAAGACCCTGTATTTGCATATCTCTTCTGAGTCACAGATTTTATTCTTCCTATGGGTCCTTATCTCTTTTCTTCTCCCTCACACAGGTCTGGTGTCTGGTCTCCTTTCAGTAAACCATCCTCATCCACAAGTCACTACAGCTTTTCCAAATATGTCCTAGCCTGGTGGAACAGAGATTTGCTAGAGGCCTGTTGTTCCCTCATATTCCTGGGCACACAGTACAAGTAAGCTGTGATGAGGTGTCTGAACTGGACCTGGATCATCCTCTGAGGTCCTCCTTCATGCAGGAAACTGGACCAGGTGTGTGTCCTGTTGGCCTGCAGGCCAGCAGAGGGAACAGCTTCCCCCAAAATTCGGTGCACCAGCTGTGTGAGAAGAGCAGGGATAAATCTCAGTGAGGAGCAAATTTCCACCAGCAATGTTAGAGGTGCAAGATGTGTCAGAAAACCAGCAAAGACTCACAACCTTTGACATCATTTTCAGGGTTTTTTTAAGGAATGACTGATAGGAAAGAGGGATGAGACAGACAGACTTATAAATTACAAATGTGTTGATAGACTACACTCCAATTTAAAGCATAGTGTATGTATTGCAGAGAAGAAGCCTGATGGAGGAGAGGGAGAGAAAAAAAAAGTCCTTTCTTTGAGCTGGTGATAGTTTAACAGCAGGTTGAATTTTCAAGGAAACTTCTGTGAAGAAGGGCTTGAAACTGCCTTTTCCTTGTGATGGGAACAGATGTTCTCTAAGAGCTAGAGTGGACTATTTGCTCTGCCAAATCCTCTGGAGGTCATCGTTGCTCCTTCCCATCTTTGCAGTCCCACGTTAAAGATCAGGGATAACTGGAGGTCACAGGGAAGGTACAGGGTTCTGGAATTATCAAGTGAACAATTTTAGTATATGGGAGTAATTTTACAAATACCTAGAATTTGCTTTAAAAAAAAAATCTGGCAGGCTATTATTTTTCTTTTAATGTCTCTGTATAAAGGCAAATGTTGAGATGCAATATTTCCATTCCATGAGTCAGAACTCACAAAAAGGCTTAAAAAGGAAAAAGATACAATCTGTTTAGAGATCTCTGCCCTTGCTGCTGAATTCTCCCTGCCAAGAAAAAAAAATATGATAATCGGAAGACTGATGACTATCACCTACTGATAGCAAAGTTACTTTAGCCCACTAAAGGAGATTTTACTAGAAGATTCAACTGAGATTAGAATACGCCCATTTGTGTGAAAGGCTTCCTTTTGGTGCAAAGCCCTCCCATGCATTTCTCTGCAGTCCCATACTGTCATATTAATGAATGCTGGCTCAGGAGAGCTGCCCTAGTGAATGCTACACTATTCTCTTTCTAGGGCAGGGATTTAGAATCCCTGTGATTATACACATAAAAAATTAGTTGAGATTAGGACAATACACAGTAATGAAGGAGGAAAGGGCAAAAGAAAGTCAGTCCATGGAGTAACGGAGGAAGGAAGGAAGGACATTTCGAGGTCTTGTCTCTTTCTGTTCCCTCTTTTTCCTATTCCTGCATGTGAAACTCCTCTGTAGTTCCTGGGTTTGAATAATTTGTACCTCAGAAAACCAAATATGAGATTTTTAGAAAATATTCCAAACTTTTATCATGAACATCTCTTTTACAATTTTCTGTTTACTTCTGTTAAGTAGTAAACCATCAAATCAAATTAATCCAATATTTATTTTAAAACTCCCTTATTCCCACATTAATCTGTGGTAATTGAAGCTTTCTTCGTTAAGCTGTGAGTTTCCATATGCATGGAGTTCAGATGTGTTATGTAGATGGTTTAATGTTCACAACATAGACAACAGTTCTGTTCAATTTAAGTTAAAGCTTGAACATCTGTTGAAGGAATCCACAAAGAGAATTAAATGCAAACTCCAGGATTTTTCTCCACTCTAATAAAAAAGGGTAAATATTTCAATTTCTACTACACATTAGGTCAGCAAGCACCTGCCTTTATTTTATAGGTTACATTGCTAGAGATCAATGCTAACTAGGCAGGAACAAGATGTAAAGAAGGACTTCTGTTTTTCTGATGGAAGTTCACCACTTGATTATTGCTGAAATATCGTAGAATTAGTCATTATTATCCTTTTCATTTCCACCTCACAGGGAACTTCACACACTGTTTAAGTGGTTCCCTTTTGTTCTAGGATCATTTCAGAAGTGCACATGAGTTGGCATCATCATATTGTCTAATTGCTGCAGCTAATTTTTCCAGTCTGTGCCTTCCTGTCAAGAAGACAAGCTGTTTTATTTCTTTCCTCTTTGAGGATATCATAACATGAGGAGAAAAACACCAGGCATAATGAGACAGAATTATGTTATAAATCCTCAGAGGGAAATATATTTTCTCAAAATTCTTGGCACAGAACTTTGCAGAATGACCTAGTTGGTAAGTGGCAAGAGACAAAAAGTTAAGTAGCATAGTAAAAACAAAAACCTACCCTAAGGAACAGTAAACCAAAAAAAAACTTGCACTGATTGCTTAGGCATTATCCCCTTCACAATATTTCTCCTGTCTTTCATATAGATATCTTTAAATTATGGAATGTCTGATTTCATTTTCCAGTGTCCGGTATAGGATTACAATCCAATATCTCTTTTTTGGCTTGTTTTTTTTGTTATATACTCCCCAACACAGGAGAGTCCTGATCTAGAACCACCCTGCCCAAAATATATTTTTTAAAAAAGGCATAGTAATAATAACATCTCATAAAGTCTGAAAAAATGTACTTTTCAGTAAACAATTTAAATACCTCCAGTCATATAGCTGTGTCCCAAATAATGATGGTGTTTTCATTATACCTACTGCCACAAATTTATTGCTGAATTGTAATTTGACTTCTGCAATGAGACTGTTCATTAAATGATCTCCCATGAATATTCTACAGGCTGCTTGAAATGCATTTTTAAAATGTCTTTTAAAATAAAAGTGTGTTCATGTTAATTAATCTGTAGGCAATAGAACAGTGGGGGAAATCCAGACATTTCCAATATTTCTCTTTTAAACACCTTTTTGAAATGAGAAACATCAGGGCTTTGCTCTCCAATATTTGTAAAAGTCCATTAGAAAAAGAGAATCAAATGGAAGTGGATGATAGAGTGAAGAAAATAAAAGCTACTTACTTATGTGAAGCATTCGGAAAAAGCTCAGAAAAGCAGCTTGTCCAATATTCCTCCTGAAGGTCCCCATTCTGCTCCTAATAAATGCAGTGGCAAAACTAATGATTTGAGGAGCACCAAGGCATAACCACAAATTAAAAAAAATCTTTGTAGCTGAGACGGACAAGAAAAACAGACTTCCAAAGATCCAAAAGACATTGAGGCACACATCTCCCAATGACTTTCACTGAGAATTTTGCACACAGCTACCCTTGGAACATTTGGAAATCTATGCTGTAGAAAGTATTTGATGACTGCAGACAACATTTACTGTCCTTGATGCCTGTTTTACTTACACTTTTAATCATGCCAGCAGGCATGGGCTGAATGTAAGAGATGAGTCTTCTGAACATAAATGCTCTGTCCTGTCTGAATCTGGGAAGTGTTGCTTTCGGCCACCCTACTGATGATCCGGTAGTCTTTACAGTACCAGTGGTTCTTGGGCTTAACCCTAAACACAAATCAAAGGTCTCTGATTTGCGCTAGAGGAGGATCTGGTTTTTAGTTTCTGTTTTAACTGGCACCTTTATGTCTAATGTTCTAGAGCATATTTCAGTCCATATATAAGTTTAACCTTTTGTCTTTCATTTACACATTCGTAAACATGTGTTAAGGATATTTACTGTCAGTTATCGCCCAGTCCTTCCCTGCATGCTTGGGCTATGTCTAACCTAGAAAACAGCCCCTGGGAACTGCCTTGCTATTCATTTTTTTTAACTTTTAGCCCAGTATCGACGCTGTTCTGGCTATTAACCTCCACAAAACAGTGTCCACGCATAGTTCAGGGATTAGTGCATGCCATCAGAGTTGCCTTCTAGTCCTGTCCCTTTGGCATGACACCAGTAAAAATTCAGCTGTTTTTAATGGCTGAAGTAACTAACAAGGAAAGATGATATTTTATATGACTTTCAAAAAAGCTTTAAAAAACAGTATTTAAATATTTATAGAGAAGAAATTTATTGTCACATTCTTTCCCACCATTTTGCTGTTCATCTTCTTAGATTAGATGGATCCTACCCTTAGATGGGGCAGGGAAAAAGTCTCCTTCTGCTCAGTGTCCAATACAGCAGATGCTAATCTGGTACTCTGGATGTTACTGCATACACGAATTAGCTAACAGTACAAAGGACTCACTGCATATGTGCTCAAACTGCACATCCACTTTGATCCAAGGGGTAGAATGACTATGTATAATAGATAACCACTGAATGGATTTCTATCAAAGCTAACACTTGCTCTCTCATCTTAAACACGAGTCTGCGCAGGTCAAAAATTAATTCTCTCTCACAGAATATATAATTGAAAATAACATTGAGAGAGGGAGGATAATTACCAAATCCACAAAGTTGCTTAGGTTTCTAACTCATGGTTAGATAAACTTAAGTCTCGTGGAACCAATTGCCTTCAAACTGCTGGAGGTCATGAAGGAAGTCTGTGGCAGAACAAAGCTTTGACTAAAGACTGAATGAGTTGACATTCAGTCAAAAATGATTTGTCTTTATTCCATATTTGATATTGAGGTTGTTCCTGAGGTCTACAAAATCACATAGAGAAATAAGGGCCAAAGGAAATCATTCATTTCTTCTGAAAGTAATACAAATTCTTTATTTTGACCAGGGAACAAGCATTTGAAAGCAAAACTCCAGAAGATACTCTAGAAGATATTTGATCAAAGATGATTTCACCAAGGAATACGCCAAAGGACATTATAACTATAAAAGCATATTTCAATGATTTTAAGCATAATTTCCTTTTTCACACATATTTATTTTCAGAAGGAGGAAGGCAAGCAGAAGATCCCCTTTACTTACTGGAAGTTTTATTGTTAATTTTAAAGTTACTTAAAGTGAGGAGCTAAAAACAATTGCTTTAGCAGACACAAAGGTTGTCTAGCAGTTTATTGAAGGAAACATTCACATGACAGTAAATCTCATTAAGTGAGACTTATTCCCACCTTTGCCACTTCAATCTTTGGCTCCTTCTGAAAGTGTCTCAAATTGTTCATTGTTTTGAAATAAAGACTAGTACAGTAATGTGGGTCTGAGATGATCCCTATCAGAATCTGCTTGCTTTTTGTCAGAGTTCACATATTTCTTTTATAAGGGTGAAAGAGAATTGAAGTTGAATTTCTTGGCTGCAGAAGGAGTTTCTTCTTTCGTGAGGTGAGGGGTTAATTGTGGGGGCAGGAGGGGAGGGGCAGAGCAGGAACCATATCTGCTCTGGATAGAAACTTCCAGATACAAAGCTATGTCAGGGAAAAGCAGAAAGTCTCCTCCAGGACCTGTGAGTCTACAGCTTGCCAGAAGACTAGGGGGCAAACACATAGACAGGTCTCAGAGGTGACGGGAAAAAAAATGTCCCAGGGATCAGAGGGCACCATGTACAATTGGCTGCAACACAGAAGCCACTGTTCTGAGTGAAACTAAACCTGGTAGAAGGAAACCTCCTTGGACGCACTGGGCAGGGGAAGATTGCGTTGTAAGCAAACTTTTTATTTTTATTCTGTCTTTTCCATTTGCTGACAGTTTTAAATATTCTAGTTTATGGCCTAATAAATCCAGCTTTTTAAGTGATAGTAGTCTGTCTTTATTTTCTGTGGTAAAGTCACTGTAAGGAAAAGACTGAGGCAAATCTTTGCCACCTTTCACATGTATCCCATAATTATATGAGAGTCTTCTGTAAGAAGCAATATCTTAGTCACTCATTACCTGCAGTAAGCTTTTAAAAACTTTTCTTGATTTGAGAATAGTTCAGTTGAGGACAGTTCCTACCTACTGTCAGTGTTAAACTTCAGCATGTATCCTTTGCAAAATGGAAAATATCTGTAACTTTCCTAATGGTAAGGATAGAGAGGCACTAGAAAAGATTACCAAAGGCATTTATAGAACCTCTGTCATATAAGTTTTTAAAAACATGCTAGACAAGTGCCTGTTAAGAATATTTTTTGTATAAATGACCCTGCTTTGGGCAAAGAATGGACTAGATGATATCCCAGGGTGCCGTTCCCTCCCATTTCTTCTTATCCGTCATTCTGAAAGATCGACATACATCTGTATACAAATCCTCTTTCAGAATATTTTTCTCAGTACAACTTATGTAGAAAAAGCCAGTTTAAAACAGCTGAAATAAGAAAGTTGTACATAAGCTGTTTATCATTTAGCTTACTCAAACCTCCAAGATACAAACGGGATAAAAGACCCACAAATAATTAACCTTCAGGAAAGAATAAAAAAGGCCAAGGACAATATCACTGAAAATACACAGAGTTCTTAATTCCTTCAGGTCAATATATATCATTCTACAGCTCTCCCAAGCTTCATTAAGAGGATGAAATACTTGATGCAATATTTAGAGGAGTCCTGATTCTGTGAAATATCCTATTGTCTCTCTAGCTTAGTCTTATCAACTCATACTCAACTATTAAAAATTAAAAATCCTGTGGGTGAACTCCCCCCTCCCATCTGCATATTGTTTTCACAAAGCTTTTCCATAATCTCTGAACTCTTTTGGTATCAGCCCCATGACAGATAACCAGCTTCCACAGAGATTTCTTCTTAGCTAAGATCATAGAGCTTAAGTTTGTCATATCCTACATAACTAAGCCTTCCAGCTAAAGTATATTTATAAAGCTTGAGGCAGACTAGATCCTTTCTTGTATTGTCAACAGACTCATTAAACATGATCTTCTATTTCTTTTGCAGGGGAAGGCCAGGAAGTCACATGTGATGTACTTTGTCCTTAAATATAATCATACTATCTTTTTAGCATTCGCAGTGTATGAAGGAGAATTTTTATTTTACATATAGCTTTAAAGAAGGACTGCAATAAAACTTTTTGATAAATAACAATAATTAAAGGAAGAAAGTCCAGAAGGAGGCTACAAAACAAAGGGCAAAATGAAAGGACAGCTTCAGGAAGAATACAAACAAGGGAATTTTTGTAAAGAAGTCTCTGGCTTGGAGGCAAGAGATTTTAATTCTATTTCTGTCTCTGTTGCTGACCAGCTATGTGTGTTAGAAACCTCAGCTGGCTCTTTCCTCTCCTCAGCATAGATCTCAGCATCACATCGCCCACCTCCTGGGTGAATAATGGTCACTCTCTGCTAAGTGGAATATGAAATTCCTTGCTATCAAGGCACTAGCATTCACCAGGGCAGAACCCAGTAGCAAAATCCAAGGTTGGCTTGTCCTACAGCATCCCTGTATTAATATTTCTGCATCTCTTTGAGCTTCTGGCAATTCTCAGTTCATGCTGCCCTACATGGGCTGTAAACAGGGTTACTTGGAAATTTGTCATCTGGGCTTTTTTGATTTCTGTGGCTTAGAAAAGCTGCAGCTAAGGACCTCTATATATAGATATTCACAGTTAGAGACTTGTATGTGAGCTAGGTACATGTGTTCACATTACAGTCACCAGAGATCTAGTCAACACAATCTGAAGAACAACTCAGTTCATTGCAAAGTTGGCATCTACACTTGGCTAGTCATAATATCTGATCAGAGATCCACAGACTAGACAAAAAAATACCCTCACTTCCACAGCCTCGAATGAGTCTATCATCTGACCCACCATCTGATCTTCGACCTGTTTTTGCAGTAGTCAATCAGGTTATGTATCTCCAGAGCATTCTCCATCATATCCAAAATAAACTCTGCATGCTATACAATGTGCTTTTTTTCCACTCAAACTCTCCAACTAGTTTAAAGCATAATAATCCATTTACAATAAATGGTTGGCATTTACTTATTGTCTGTTTGGAATAATTTCTTGCCTTTATCAGGTTTACGAAGAGACAGAAAATCCAACCAGCCTTCATGTGTCTTGCACTGTACAACAGCAGGAAGATGCCATTTTTCTTATCTCCAATGTTGTTTTCACTGAAGCACTAACTAAACCTATTTACACATGCTCACAAATGTCCATCAATCTCTTTACAATAAAACCCCGTTAAACCTTGCAATTTTCTCCTTTGTCTGTAAGCATTCTTTCCTCTTTCAAATATAATTTCAATATATCAAACACCATCTTGTTATAGCCTTTTTAAATAGCTAACCCAGGATTGTCTTGCTCTTTTCACATGGGGAGCATAACTAATAGACTGGCTTTAGCAAATCTGTATATTTTTTTTTAAAGCAACCTTAGACAAATAATATTATATAAATTATTTTCCCTGATTCCCCCTGCAGAACCTTAATAATTGCTTCCTCTTTTAACACCTTCTACAATCTGACAAATAGACCTTCTAAAAATGGCATATTTCCCCCAGGTAAAAATGTGCTTTTCCTTCCTCTGAGATCATAAATAAGAATATGCAAAAGACTAATTTAATTTTTTTTTTCCTAACAAATGTGAAGCTCATCTTGTTCAAATGTTGAAAGAGATCGAAGCTGAGAACAGACAAAATAAAAGGTGACTATTTTACCATATGAAAAAATTTATCTTATGGCCACAGCCTTTTACATCAGTTAGGGTAATCTGACCCACTGTCAGGTAATAACATAGGTCAAATAATTTCAGCTAACACCTCAGGTATCAAGCTGATTAATCGCACTTAAGCTAGAACATAACTTTTAGCAAAACATACCGTATTGCCCATTGCACAATACTCTAACTGCAAGCTCTTTAAGGCAGAGACCTCACACTGCTCAGACAGCATTTAGTTCAAGCAAATCTTGGCTAATGCCAAATTTTCCTAGACATTAAGACATAGACTGCTCCTGGTTTTTACCTAGATAAAAATAAGGATGTGTTGTCTGTCAGGTTTTTTCTGACTTCTTACTCAGAATTTACTGGTGGTGCATATACAGAATGGATCAGTCTCCAAGCTGAGAACCCAAAACCACCTTTGTTTTTGATGAACTCTTGGGTAATCTGCCATGTCAGTAAGCAGGGAAAACAGTACGCCATTAATTGTCCTGAACCATACTGTTTTCCAGCTACTTTGAAAGTGCCACCATATCTTAATAAAACTGGACACTGCCATGGTGCATTTCTCCCTTCTCCTTACGAAGAACATCATTAGCCAGGATTTTCCCCAGAATCTGAGATATTACTGCTTGATAACTTTTATAATTACTTCAACATTCACCTAAACTCCCTTTCATTTTCAGTAATTTTAACATGATTTGGGAAGAAACTGTGGTTACTTCTGGATAACATATGTTCATAGATCCTTCAGGAATCTGCCTAAAACCAACAGGCTCTGTTGTTTGGCACACTGCTACCAAATAATGACATGGAATCTCTCAGAATGAAAGAGAGAACGTGTCCTATGAACACCATGAATTTTCACATTCTCAAGTCACTTTCTTTTTGCATGGAAAAACTTAAGAAAAGTGATTTTAACCTGCATCTGAATGAAAGATAAATGCTACATAAGGGCTCAGTAATACATACTGAATCCAACTGAAAGGAAAAAAAAAAAGAAGGAAAGGAAAGGAGAAAAACCTCTCTGGTATGGTAGACAATGATTTAAAAACAGGGCTTGTGTTTATAAGCATGTCTGTAAGTGTGATAAACATTCATTACACCTTTGTGACAGCAGTTTGAGAGTTTGAATAAACCAAAAAGGTTTATTTGACCCAAAATGCTATTTCAAGTTGACCCTGCTGAATCCAACAAAAAGTTATGTTCCAAAAATGAGGTAAGAAATGTAATGCACTAAATATTTCATTTAAACATATTCAGAATTATAGTTTGTTTTCTATTTGGAAACACTTTGTTGTAAGATTTGCCTGGATTTGATTTTAAAATTTATGTTCTAGATATTTGACTGTCAGTTGCTTTCCAAGTTTTATTTGCTGAGACAGGTAAAAATTGGTTTTTTGCATCAACTTGTTTTTCAGTTTGGTCAGTGAATTTAAACTTTAGAAATTTTCACAGTGCTGGCTAAACAATGGTTATATTTATAAGTAAGGTATATGAGTTTCTCTATGTGGCAAGAGTAATTGGGAACTGGAAACTATTCTGTATTTGTCAAAATGCTTTCTTGATGTAGTTCACAGGAAGCTAATTCACCTTCTGCACAAAACAGGTGGCTGCCATCAATTTTTGGGGAACCTGTCAAGTAAGGATTGTGTATAGTGATTTCAGTTGCAATTGTTTGTGTCCTACAACAGAAGCATAAGGCCATAGGAGCTGTAAAATCCATGTCCTGCAGGACAGACTTATCTACATTACAGGAACTTTTTGTAACTCAGAGGAATGCACTCTGCAGAGAAGATGTATTTTTAAGTCCAGAGGTCTGTATTTGTAGGTTAGCTTCAGATAATTAGGCTCCATGATGTTTATAATTTTCATACTGAGCAAATACCTGTTTAAATCTGATGGTGACATTAAAGCACAGGTTAGAACTTTCTTATGCTGTCTTCACAAATTAAGTCTTAATATCATACAATTAAAAGCAAAGCATAATAATCTAAAATTCTCTCCTATTCAATCAGTCTTTAAAGTGATTACAGGTTTCTTAGCCAATACATTGAGCATGCCCACTGCATGACACTAACATATTAGCCAAAGAACATTTATTATAGCTTTTTACAAACCCGTGCAACTTTGATTTAAAGTCATGCATTCTAATATGTTTTGACAAGTAAATTGCTTGCCTTTTTTCCTTGATAGCCAACCATATAAATAATGCATGCAAAGTAATAGCTAGAGCAATAATGTAAAAGTCAAGTAAGGAGACACATACAGCGTGTTAATGATAAAGGTGCACTACCCATTTCAAACAGGAAGAAAAATTAAACAACTATAAAATATATGAAAGAGGAGAGCCCAGTCCTTAAAAAACAGTTTTTAAAGGGCCATGGTAACTGCCAATGAATAATGAAAGGGTATTTATTAAAGCCATCTTAAACAAAGATATTTTTGGCATCCTGAAATTCTTTCTCTTCTCGAGTGAGGACTGACTCAGCATCCAGAAGCTGAAGCATGAAGTGTAGCAGATTTTAGGTCTGGGATGATCATCTCTGATCACTAGTCGGACCCTTTGCACTAGAACGTTAGTGCTTAACCAAGCATTTTCTCCATAGGAAGCTCTATGGTTTGACTAGGCATGGAGTCCAATAGGAAGGCCTCCAGTCTCTGTCTGAAGACCTCAAGAGAATGAGACATCAATAATTTGCCAAAACGGGGGCTTATTGGACTAAATAAGTTGGGTAGCCAAGTCACTGCTAATGCTAAGAACTAGATAAGAATAAAACTACTTTTAATATGCGAAACTTTTGTTTTTGTGATCTGTCATCCTTCTTTATAAGTAACCTTTCACATTTTGAACTGCTCCTTTTTTCCATACCTTAGGGTCTAGCCACAGAGTCATTGCAAATTATTTATACTTGAGTGCTACAATCAAGTTAGACAAGCGCTGCCAATTCAGCTCTTTTCTTTTAGCTACAAATCAGTTGCAAAACTGCCCTGATTCTTTTGTAGCTGTTTGTTACTCACAAGATGTTGACTGAGTAGTACAACCAAATTCTGAAGTAGTTCCTTTGGACTGATCATGTTCATGGCTAGAAACATTACAGTATTACTTCCTGAGAGCTATGGCACTTGCTGACAAAGGATAGAAAATAATTATATACTGTCATAGGCATTTAGAAGATTTTTTCCTTGTTGAGCCTTTCAAATTTTCTTAACATATTGAAACATAATTTGGTGAACATTTGCATGCTTTTCACAGAAAACTGATGTGTTTCAGTTAGGTGATTCCTGAAAAGTAGCCAAAACAGCGAATACCTTTTTTTAAGATACTGTACAGGTGTTCAAGTGGATTACTGCACTTGAGCCTTCTTTCTGATAGACACAGAACCCATTTTGGACAATATTTCTCAGAAAAATGCAACCAACTCCAACTGGAATTCCTTATCCTGAATACATCTGGGTTATACTAGAGTAAAACCAACAGGGAGATAAAGAGGCCACATTTCTCTGTTCTCAGAAACACAAGCAGTAAAGCAACTCAGCCAATGGTTCCTAGTTTTAGTTTGTTTTGTCTCATTTGATCCATTTAGAATAATTCAGTTGCTATCAGATTGTATTCCAACCATGGGAATCCAATTCACTTCAAAAAGGTACATTTTCTGCACACTTTTCAAAAATATTTGATATTTTTTCTCACTCTTAGGAAACACTAGGACTAAATCATACATATAAAAATAAGATTCTGTCATTCACACTGTAAAGTGTGTTTTTATGATACAAATTTTGGTGCCAATTCTTTCCATAATTGGTTATTTTTAATAAAGGAATATAAAGTGGTTTAAAATGCAATTATTATTTAAATAACACCACAGATGCAGAGACATCATCTTTTGTTTTGTATTTTTAGTAGCTGCCAGCATTCATTTCTGATCAGTTTATCAGCATGTAATTTAAATGCTCATATCTTCCCAGACAAACTGTATGATTAGCCACTTAAATACCCTCATTTTGTTCTTTTAAACAATTGTTATAAAGAGCAACTCTTTGCTATATCAGCAAATGATTTGAACATGAATTATGCAATATGTGTGCTGCAGTTATAAATAATCGGAAAGAACTGATAGGAATGTTTAAAATATATAATTTTATTGAAATCATGTTGAAACACACATACAGCATGTTAGTCAGAATAATGCTATTTTAGTAGAAAGAATGCCTATGCACTGCAAACAGATTACCTGTGCTTCCCTCTGTCCATTCCTCCCTCCAAAGGACAAGGAGCAGGACGGAAGTTCGAAAAAGTTCTTACCTGGCATAGCCATATATAGACCTAACCTATGGTACCAAAGTGAAAGAACACAAGACTGTGATTGTTCTCAGAAGAATTAAATATCAGAGTTTTAGAAATATCACAAATATACTTTCTGAAAGTATTTGCTACCTTCTGACAACCTTTGACCATAAGAGGGTGGGTGTGGGTGTGGGTGTGTGTTCATGCTTTCCTTCTGTGGATTCTCCTGGAAAGTTCATTTTAACATCATCAACTCTGCAGGTATTTTCAATTAATATTTATATTAGAATATCTTGTAGGTTATGTCTACAGCAGCACTTTCCTCACCCTAAATTTTTTACTGTTGCTAACTTTAGAATTAATGGAATTAATCAGACAGTGGAATTCATTGTTGTCATGTTGTGGCCACATCAGGGGGCCATTTGTACGCTAATCACTACATTGCCTAACATGCAAAAGACATTTTTTCTTGATGCTTTCAACAATAGATCTCATCATGCAGCTACCTCAGCTTAACAAGATTTCTATTTTGGATAATAGTGAAAGCAAGTGAGCACTTAACACATTGACTTTTAATTATTAAGATTTTTTCTTCATCTAGTACTAAGATGTTATATGTAATTTTATGAATGAGAACTTATTTTTGCAATGCAGGCAAAATTTGCACATTGCCTATTTGCCAGAAGTATGCCTGAACAAAGTGGGGAGTTTCAAAAGGGAGTTTATTGGTCTCTGGTCAAAAACTTGTAGCTTGGGAAGTTGAAATTTTTTTTTTTTTTTTGCAGGGGCCTCTTGACTAGAGACAGCAGAACTGAACACTGCTGGAAACTTTTTGTCTTTTCTAATTAAGTTAAAATTAAAATGACAAATGGAAGCTCAAAGATTTTTTAACATAGTGAAAACATTTCAAAGCTTGTGATGTTGCCCTTGAGCTCCCAAACCCAAAATACTTTTAGATAATATTCCTAAAAATAGAAGACCTGACAGTGACATGTGAAGCAGGTATTGAATTCTCTTAGGGCTGAGGGCCAGTTGGATCAGAGGCTACTGAGAATCACTCAGACATTAGCAGGATTGGGCTCTGACCCAATGGAGAAGTTTGGATTTTAGAGGAATCAAAATACCCGTTGGCCAAACCCGCGTTCTGTCAATGTCAAATAACAAACAAAATGCTTGTTTTCTTGCCACCAGTCATAGCATAGCTGAGATCAACTGAATTCTATTGAAAGGCTGTTTCTGATAACAATTATTTAACATTCTAAAGGTCTGAGAACATATGTGAAACCAATTGGCCAGAAAATGAAAATTGCAGCATGGCCAAAAGGTTTTATTGCGATTACAAACCAATGAAGGCAAAATGCTCTTCATAAAGTAGCAAAGCCCTTAGGAGGTGTTTAAGAAGCCTCCCGTTACTTGGCAAATTGGGGGGAAAAAGAACAAAAGAAAGAAAACAAACTAAACAGGCATAAGAGGAACAAAATTTCCATATCAATCTGCTGAAGCAATGGAGGGGATGGAAAACCTCAGGAGATCAAACTGAACTTACTGTACCAAGGAAGAGAAAAGCAGAGTACATTTTGGGTAACATCCATGGAGGAAGAAAAAAAATGTAGAAAAGCATCTTTTCTTACAGAATGCACTGAGTCCACTGAAATATAGACATTGTCACATCCATGGTGCCTGTGCTTTAGAAATATGCAGAAACTGTACTAGTTGTGTTAGGTAGAGCATGTTCAGAACCTAAAATTGTTACAGAGGTGTGTCATTGCATCCAAGTTGATAAATCGTGTAGATTACTTTATGTCAAAGTTACTTTCTCAATACAGTATTACTAGGTGGCTTTTTGGAGAATTTCTGATTACATACCACAAAAAACTACTAACTTTATTGAATTTGAGACATTATGGTTTTTATTTCATTAAGTCTTCTGGCATAAGGGATTGAGCAGTGGTTTAGCATGTGGCTGAGATGCAGCTGTGAAACAAGCAGCCTTATAAAATTCACAGGTGATTCAGGTTGCAAAGCAAGCATAAATGAAAGTAACATGAATGATACATTTCAGAGAGGAAACAGAATTTGTGTGGACAATTTGGCCTTGTCTTGGAAGAAAGGTAGTCAGTGAATTTGCAATGTCCATTTAGAGCAGGCAGCAAATCCTTAAAAATACTGAATCAGGGAAGTTCATTCTGATAGCAATAGCATGGCTTCATTTAATATTATCTGTCTTGGGGAAATAAAGGCATGAGTCAAGCCCATGAGGAACAGAGTCACTGCTGCTGAGAAATCTAGAGGTTTCTGTGGTAGAGCTTAGACGACTATGTTACTCATCTTGACTGAACTTTGTAGTGCAACTGGCTGACAAAAGTCGACCTAGTATGCAATAAATTTCACTGAAGAAGGCTGCTTGCCTAATGAGGAGAGCTGTTAGAAAGCTTTCTTTAAAGTTGACACAAAATCCTATGAAAGCTTTAACCAAGCTTTCTCCTTATTAGCTGGTGAAATATTAAAATTCACACATATTAACCCATACACTAAAATATTCATTTTAAGTATTACTATGTGTGCTATTATGAAAGCCACCCCTGTCTTATTCTCAAGGATTTGAATAGGAACTGTATTACCAGAATGCTTAGCTTTACTACGAAAACCTGGCAGCGTGTGAACTCTTTTGCTGTTTTGATAATTATTAAGCTATACCTCAGCTGAAACTAACACATTCTTTTGAGGATGGTAACGTGGAATTCTGTGCTATTGATTGCTTATAATTTCAGTTGGTAAATTAATAGCGCTCAGCCAGTATCGTCCATTGAACAGTTTCTAAAAAGTAGCTCTTGCACTGGAACAAGAAAAAAACAATCATAGTCAAACCTATTATTATTGTTGTTGTTGTTATTATTATTAATTATTATTTATTATTATTATTTAACAGGTCTATTTAATCTGCAGTATCTAAAAAAAAACCCAAACAAACAGAAAAAAAAACCCAGAAAACATAGATGGATGAAGGAGAGGAAAAGGATCATTGCTTCTAACTCTTCTAAACCCAAAAGGGATGTTTTTAAAGAAAAAAATAACAAGCCAGGTGGCACCCTATGCACTTGCACACTTTGACTGAAGATCAGAGTCTTTGTGTTTAATTTCTTATTATTTGTCTTTCAGAGGCAATATAATCTGTGCTGGCATCTGTTTCATTTGACAACTTAATGTAGTCTCCATAGACTTACTTTGACAATGCTTTGTTGTGATTTGGCAGTGTGGGTGTCATTCCCAATGACATACACAGCCATTGCTGAGTCTGCATTTTGACATTTAAGTGGGCTCAGCTGCAAATAGATATCTAAGATGTTTATTTGCATTTGCATTCTATTTTGACATTGTATCATTTTATTAGGTCCAAACTCTTCCCTAAGTAGGTTATTCCCAACCAGGGAGAAAAAGTTCTTTGAGTTTGATGTAAAATTTGATCCCTGTTGGAGAACATATAACTAACATAGCATTTCAAAAATACTGAGCTTTAGTATGAGAAGAGACTTATTTTCTGGTAAGAACAAGTTTCCCCTTAACATGGAGAATGTACACCACCTCAAAATGGACATGTGGGATTTGATTTTGCTTTAGCATTTGTGTATACCAGGAAAGGTCAGCTGAAGTCAGTGGCATTATTAGAATGAAAAATAAATTATGATGTCAGAATTGGGGTCCATGATGCCAAACAAAATATTTATTATTGTGCAGGTGTGGTGGGTTGACCCTGGCTGCATGCCAGGTGCCCACCAAAGCCACTCTATCACTCCCCCTCCTCAGCTGGACAGGGGAGAGAAAATGTAATGAAAAGCTCATGGGTCAAGATAAGGACAGGGAGAGATCACTCAGCAATTACCGTCACCGAGCCAGCTGGCATGGGCTCTGTCAGACATAGGAGAAGCTTCTAGCAGCTCCTCACAGAAGCCACCCCTGTAGCCCCCTCCGCTACCAAAACCTTGCCGTGCAAACCCAATACAATAGGCAATTAGTATACTCCATTATCTATTCATACATATCTTTAGATGTAAATGTCATACATTATCTTTAAAAGTATGTGTGCATATCCGTCTCTCTGTATGGGTATACTATAGTACACCATGGGTTCACAAAGGACTGTGTTAAGAATGATTGTGAATTCTAAGTTCTTCTTTTATCTGAGAAATGAAAGAAACCATAAATACTCCATCTAGGAAGAGTCTATAGAAGCCTCATTCTACAAACATACATGTGCATAGATTAATAGTGATAGTGAATCTTCCAAATGAGAAGTCCATGAGTTTCAGAGTCTAGATGTCAGCATGCACCTGTGTGTGCTAATTTCCACCAGATAGTTCCCTTTTCTTGTCTGCAGGCATAAAGTCCAAGTTTGTTTGTTTGATGTACAGAAATAATATCATGAAAATATAGTTTGTTAATGTAAGGGAAGCTAGATACTTTGATTCAATCTTCTATGGAATAGTAAAGCATTTTTAACATAATGGATATAAAGGGTATATAGTTTTTATCTATAAACACAGGTATATTTGTATGTGTGTCATATATTTAGAAATAAAAGTTATATTTTATGTATGCCTTTATATGTTCTTTATGCCTGTCCAAAAATCTTAAGTCTATATTATTTATTCCTCAGTGCTTTCACAAATACTGAAACATTTGGGACAGGAGAGGGAGAAAGAGAGAAAGATACTGTAAAAATGACAATTATCTCAAGAAGAAAATCTACCACAGTCTGTTATTATCACCAATTTCTTTTGGATTTACTCAGCAAAATTTGACAGTTCAAATCACTGAAAGAAATGGTGAGAATTGAGGTACTAATTCTTCAACATTACGCATATTGGCATCAGTTTCTCCTGTCAGCAATTACTTTTCAGCACAGGAAAAGAATCACCACTGTAATTATGTGATGTATGGTTTAGTGAAAGCTATTTGACCTCCCTTCAAATTCTATCAGCTCAAAGACCATGCAGACCAGCAAGTAGTCTTTCATGAATGTGCTCTATGTAAATCAAAACCTATTAGATCTGTGTCTGGTAATAGCATTACAACAACATCTACTGTAAGTACCTAGAGGGTATAAAAAAAGTATTCATTACTTCTGGAGACTGAGACCAGGGGAACTTTTTATTTTCTGTGCTACTCTGTTGACAGAAAGTGTAAAGATGCCAGTAGCAATCCCAAGTCAACAGAGGAGTTTTGCTAGATGCAGAAATTATATTCCTAATAATAAGAAAGAGAGATCTATTTTCTCACTACCTTCTGTACTTTCTGTCCCTGACACCTGTTGCCTAGAATTGCAACTAGCAGTCTTCCATGGTTTGGAGAGGATCTCAAAGGGGAATTGAAGCAATGTCTAATCAACACCAAATATTGAGTAAGTTGGTTCTGAATACTTCATTCAGTTGTGGTACCTAGCCATATGGGGAAAAAAACAAAACAAAACAAAAACCTAAATTTTCAATGTGGTTTTCAAATGTATCTTCTGGATGTTGAAGGGCCTTAATGTGAAATACCAACAATATCATGCCACAAAGAGAAAAAAAAAGGTCCTATTTATTAAGTCTGTTGATGTACTGACACTGATACATGATAAACTTTATTACTTGCAAGAGACAGTTGCTCGAAAACTCACGGCTACACATTTGGGGAAGCAGGTGAAGAATCTAATTTTTCTTGCAGCTCATATGGGCTCTGGAGGTACAAGTACATGTTGCTGGCAGGGGGAGGCAGTTGATCATTCCAGGATGTGCCCATATGGCCATGGCTGCACCACCAGCAGATCTGTAAACCACTCTCTTTATAAAAGTCTACCTTAGTTTCACAAACATGGAGCTTGTGCAGGCAACACCTGCAACATGCAGAATAAGAAGCAGCAATGAGCTCCAAAACAGACCATGCTGTTACCTGAGGCAAAGTCCTAGAACAGAGCAAGAGGTTTCTTATGCTTCCCATAGACTAGCAACTAAAAGGCAATGTCTCTCACTCACAGTGCATTGCATTACCTCTGATTTACTAAAGAAAATTTAAAAGATCAGCCAAAAGTTGTGGAAGAAGAGGAAAAGTACCATCCTACCTGAAACACTGTATTGCCTTTACTAACGAAGAACTTTTAATATGGAGAATACCTAGAAGTTTGTACTTATCACAGTCAAAGGCTGTATAGGCAAGAACAGGTGATTTGAAGAGTTTGTTGGGAAGATCTAACAGCAGCACTATGGAGGTTTTCTAAAGGAGACAGGGAGTTAGTTTCTCTTCCAGACAGAAGAGATTCTTCATAAGCAAAGTAACTGTTTTTGAAAAGCAGCATCAAAAACTGAGATCATTGCTTTTTAAAGGAAACAACATTTAACTCTAATCTCTGGAGGCAAAACTGGGAAGATATTTCCAAGGTTTTAATAACCTTGCAACCACTGGCCTCTGTGGTTCTAGCAGCCTGTTTGACAGACTGCAACAGAAAGGTGAAATTCTACCTGGGAGACATAGGCCTAAGAAATGCCATACTGAACATAATGAAAATGAAATCCCAAGCCACAGGAAGCCAGTGAAAGTCATGTCATTAGGTCCAGGATTTCACAGTTGCTCTCATCAACCACTTCATCTGCCACCTTTACAGATATATGCATCACGCACCCACACATATTGTGTCACTGCTACTTACAGACATTTTAATCCATTGGCTGGATGTTTAAAGAAAACAGGTTACTTACAGTAGGATTTGGTCTAGTTTGACTATTTTGTTTTGTGTATAGGAAGATAAAATTACAGCATCTCACAAATGGTGTGGAAAAACAGACATTCCACAAATATCATAAATGTCTTCAAAACCAGTAAATACATAGCAAGTTTTTCCCTAGATATCTCATTCTGTGTGACTCTTTCATGTGTAAAACTAGTCAACAGATATTTCAGAAATGGTAATATTTTAAAATGCTAGGATATATGTAATTTTCAAGAGAACTTCCATTGTCATTCATAGAATCATAGAATCATAGAATTGTTAAGGTTGGAAAAGACCCTTAGGATCATCAGGTCCAACCGTTAACCTACCACTGCCAAGTCCACCACTAAACCATGTCCTCAAGCACCACATCCACCCGTCTTTTAAATACCTCCAGGGATGGGGACTCAACCACTTCCCTGGGCAGCCTGGTCCAGTGCCTGACTACTCTTTCAGTAAAGAAGTTTTTCCTAATATCCAACCTAAACTTACCCTGGCGCAGCTTGAGGCCATTTCCTCTCGTCCTATCGCTTGTTACTGGGGTGAAGAGACCGACCCCCACCTCTCTACAACCTCCTTTCAGGTAGTTGTAAAGGGCAATAAAGTCTCCCCTCAGCCTCCTCTTCTCCAAACTAAACAACCCCAGCTCCCTCAGCCACTCCTCATAAGACTTGTTCTCTAGACCCTTCACCAACCTCGTTGCCCTTCTTTGGACACGCTCCAGCACCTCCATGTCCTTCTTGTAGTGAGGGGCCCAAAACTGGACACAGTATTCGAGGTGCGGCCTCACCAGTGCTGAATACAGGGGCACTATCACCTCCCTCATCCTGCTGGCCACACTATTCCTGATACAAGCCAGGATGCTATTAGCCACCTGGGCACACTGCTGGCTCATGTTCAGGTGGCTGTCAGCCAACACCCCCAGGTCCTTTTCAGCCAGGCTGCTTTCCAGCCACTCCTCCCCAAGCCTGTAGTGTTGCATGGGGTTGTTGTGACCCAAGTGCAGGACCCGGCACTTGGCCTTGTTGAACCTCATACAGTTGGCCCTGGCCCAACAATCCAGCCTGTCCAGGTCTCTCTGCAGGGCCTTCCTACCCTCCAGCAGATCGACACTCCCACCCAACTTGCTGTCATCTGCAAACTTGCTGAGGGTGCACTCAATCCCCTCATCCAGATCATCGATAAAGATATTAAACAGGACCGGCCCCAACACTGAGCCTTGGGGAACACCACTCGTGACCGGTCGCCAACTGGATTTGGCTCCATTCACCACCACTCTCTGGGCTCGGCCATCCAGCCAGTTTTTAACCCAGCGCAGAGTGCACTTGTCCAAGCCATGAGCAGCCAGCTTCTGCAGGAGAATGCTGTGGGAGACGGTGTCAAAGGCCTTACTGAAGTCCAAGTACACAACATCCACAGCCTTTCCCTCATCCACTAAGCAGGTCACCTTGTCATAGAAGGAGACCAGGTTAGTGAAGGAGGACCTGCCTTTCATAAACCCATGCTGGCTGAGCCTGATCCCCCGGTTGTCCTGCACATGCCGCATAATGGCACTCAGGATGATCTGTTCCATGACCTTCCCCGGCACCGGGGAACAACAACAGTCATTTAAGAGAAAACAAGTAAAGGGGAAAAACAAAACCATACTGCTGCTTTTTTCAGGCTTTGTTTCCCAAAGGAATCCAAGAAATTAAAAATAAATTCAGTGGAAAAAAAAAGACTACTCTTATTAATATATTCATTTATGAAAATGTTTCAATTAGTCCTAGACTGGTCAAAAACACTCAGAATCTAAGCTCATAGAGAATATAGCCCCAATGGCTTAAGTACCTTCAGAACTGTTATTAGAGTTTCAGGGAATATTTCACTATTTTCAGAGACTGCCTGAATATGGATACTTAACTAGCTGGTATATATGTGAAACATTTTCAACATGAATCATTGCTATTTATTGAAAAAAGAGTAATACCAAAGACCATGCACCAATGGGTCTTATTCTTGATAAAAACAACAATTTTGTCCGTTTGTTAGAATTTGTTTATGTGTGAGTTTTCCCTCTACTTCAAATTTATAAGCTATTATTTTTTTAATATTTCTTAATTTGGTTTAACAACACCCTGAAAATGGACTGGACGTTCCAAAGGACATCATACAGACCATGGAAAACATATTTCATTAATATGAATGGTAATTGTTTTGCAAACTATATCATTGGGTATGCTTATTTAACTTTCTAGAATTAAGTTAGATGATGTAAATGAGTCAAAACTATTCTAACTTCTCATGACTATTCTGTATCCCAGTAACACCTCATGCTTTTAAATACATTCTTCTTTGAAAAGTGCTCCAAGAATCCATACCTTCAAATAACCTGGACCATGTAACGTGCAACTTCAGTTAACTTGAATGAAATCAGAGGTTGAAAGGATCTGTTGTGGAGTTGAAAGAAGGAGTTTCAGGCAGGTCACTATGTTTGCAAATTCTCTCATTGCTGAGATAATGTGCAAAACCAATTGGTACTTGTTTCCTAAATGTTAAAGTCTTCATGACCCAGTATTATGTGTTCTCACAGACAGCTGAGAGAACATAAAAATATAACACAGTGTCATAGGAACGGTGTCCTAACTAACTGAAATGATAATTCAGATTCAAATGATAACTCAAACTAACGGAAATGATTTCAACCAGTTGAGAAGAAATCAAATAATGCCAGCTAGGTATGCAACCACACAGCAAAACTAGAAAACAAAGTAAACAATAGTGGGTGGGAACTGTTAGTTCACATTATGGCTAAATGCTCTTTATATACGTGCCAATGTCTTGCCAGGATTTGTTTTCAGACAGCCATTCTTCACCAGTGCACTGATCTAACCCAAGGGCTATCTTGCTAGCAAAGGTAGTTAATCCAGGAGTTATGTCATCTTCATACAGATGATTTTTTTGAGTACATGCTGATTGACCAGTTCATCTGGTGGTTCAGTGACTCCTTCCTGTATCCTGGTCAGTTCATCTGGAAAATAGAGGCAACATATGTCTACTTTGCAAAGTTGTTTGATGATGCTTAAAAATTGTGTTGAAAGTTAAAATGACTGCCAGTTAATTAAGCTAGGAAAAAAATGTTTTTCTTCCTTAATTCCACTTTGATCAATAGTCATGGTTGGTTTCTCCTGTTTTCAGTCTTGAAGTATCATGGTTGATGATGTCATCTAACTGCATACCAACGTTTCAATGCCATCCTCCACTGTTTTGAATCACATTTTTCCAGAAATGTATTTGCCATCTCTGTCCTGTGATTCAGAGCTGATGTTCTCTCTTGTTGCCATTGTCCCATATCTTACCGTCTTCGAATCCTATTCCTGCACTGTAGCTGTGTTGGGAGATATCTGCCTTATAGCTTCTGTCAATTTATAGCATAATGTGTCTGTTTGCATCCTGCCCATCATGCACAGGAATATTCTCTTTCTAGTCAAAGTGTTCTTTTATTTAGGTATTCCACTCAAAGCATTTCTTCAGGTAATGCCAACAGGAAAATCCATTTGATTTCAATGGGAAAATAATTATTTCAGACTCAGTGGCTTATCAAAATTCTATCCTAAGAAAGAATGTCAAATATACTTTTAAGGAACACTATTAATGTTGTCAGTATTCTTGGGAAAGAGGAAGAGATATTTTATGGGGAAAATGAGATGTTTTATTACTTACAGATTGTTACAGTGTAGCAATGGAATATTATGGAAGCTTCCAATAGTTTTATGCCTTTTTTTTAGGAATTCAAATTCTGGTGTTACTGATCTGAAGGTCACCTAAGCTAAATGGAACTTGATATATTTTTGGTTTGAGTTGCCTGATGTGGTTGCCTGAAAGAAGAAATGTTTACTGTATTACACCTCAACCCTATACCTTATCTTCCTAAGTTAATAACTCACTTGAAATTTGGAGAGGAAATATTAACATTTTTTTACATATATTTTAAGCAGCAACACCTTATTCCCCCAATGCACTTTGTGATATTTCTTTTCATCAGCTCTTGAAACTCTTGGTAACTCACAGTTGTTTCTGCAAGAAACTGATGAAGGTGTGAAATGTATAAGAAAAAGGAAAGTTCTGACCTAGCATCTCCCAGAGATGAGAGAGGACATTCTTCCCCTAATTAAATGTGTCCTCAGCCCATATGATGTAAACCAATTAATTTTTTTTTTCTCACTGACCAACTCCACTCTTTTTGCATGTTAAGGAGGCTTTGACATCCCCAACTAATTAATTTTTCTGTTTTTCCCCCAAAGCTCATTTTTATATCAACTTGCTATTGACCTCCACTTCTGATCATCATGACCCTGGTGTCTTTATTCAAAATTAGTACTGAATAAAAGAGGACATATAACAGAAAGAAGGGCTCATCAAGAAGACTAATTATTTACTATAACTGTACAATATCAACACGTTATACAAGTGTAATGCATTAATTAAATTTTTCAGCAAATGAAGAACCTAGCTGTGTTAGGTCCAGCACTTCTGTTACAGGATCTAAATGTACAAAATACAGTCAGTGTACTTTAAGGAATGATTCCGTTTGAATTTGTGTGTACGTTACATTTCTAGAGATCTTGGCTTAGAAATCACATCTAATGTAAGCCAGCTCAAATTAACTTATATCAGTAAAACTGCATCCAGTTACACCATGTCTGAATACACACCCAGTTTCTCTAGAATGGTTTCTTACATTAAAAATATAAATTATTTAAGCTGAGAAATAAATTATCTGATTTGCTACATACTCAATTATAACGTCGGTTGTGGCTACCTTCCCAGTTATATATAAATAGAGGTAATGCATGTCCATTTCTCCACAGGGGCTTAGAAGCATATATTAAAAAAAAAAGTTATTCTGGCTATAGGGCTATCTGCAATTTATCAGCATCTTTGTTCCATGCTTTCTCTTTTTTGTGTATTTTTTCTGCTGCATGGTCTCCTGCTGGTGGGTCACACTATCTTGCCTACTGGTTTATTTATCACATGTAGCTGGAGCTGGCACCAGGGCTTCTTTCCTTTGAGAGTCAGTAGCTGGAGATATTCAGCAACAAAAGAGCCTTCTTTAAACGAAAGCATTGTTTATTTAAGCACTGAGAACAAAGTATAAGCTCGAAAAAAGGCATTTCAAAACAACCAACAGTGTAAACATATGTCTATTTTACATAAACTCCTCGGAAGATGTTACAGTCTGCTCAGCAGGCCTGTTTTGTTTGGACACCCTCAGGAGATCGTTGAACATCAGTCTGGTTTCCTGCTACTGAACAACCATTACTGAACTCTTGAGACTGTGCCCTTTTTAAAACTGCTACAGCCCTGTAGATTTCTGAGCTTCCAGTTCTAGCTTGCACAAACATTTACTCTCAGCAACCCTCAAACATTTGGAAGAAAGTAGCTTAGACTGAGTTTTGAGCCTCTCTGTTTGCTTTTATTTTTTATTTCTCATCCTTGCCCTTGCTACCCACTTAAGAAATAATTAAGACATAGCTAACCATGGGCATATTAGTGACTTAGTCAAGGTTAGTCCTAAACATAGCTCTAAACCAGTTTCTCATCTACCTCTTTAATACATTTGCTTTTTTTAAAAATGGAAAAGATATTGGCTGCTAATACAAAAATAAAATATTCCAGTATTTTATTATTGAGAGTTAGATCCGCAAAGTAACTTATATGCTCCCCTGTTACTTCAGCTGCCTGAGACCAGCACTCAAGGAATGCTGAGATTCCACAAGTGACTTGTAGTTGTCTAATATTTGACTGCTTCAGTGTTTATGCTCTCATTATGGTAATGGAAAAGAAGCCAACATTTTCTACAGGGTCTAGAGAATAATTTACCTGCTTTGTGCATATGTGGGCCCAGCTCTCACCTTGGGGATAGTGGGGTTCAACACCACCAGGACTTGATAGTGCTTGGGAAAATCTTTTTGAGTCACATTTCCCTCCTGCACAGTACAGAGATAACACATATTCCAGCACTAAGCCCAGCACCACGACACATGGGAACAGGGAACACGCACCCAAATCCACAACTGGCACTATAGCCTTTGGTGTGGACGGCTATCCCCAGCCTTGTGGAGACAGGCATATGGCAACATGGGCTGCACATGAAAAGCAACATGTAGGAGAGAGTAAGGAGGCCAAGGCACCGCAGCTGGCCTGTGATCTCATTCTGAGATAAGTAAGTGATGAGGATTTGCTGTATGATGCTTTGGGGCGCAATCCTCCTTTTTGCACTGAGTATGTTCTGTGATGCACAGCAAGTTCAGTAAATATGTGCCAGAGTTATGGTGCATTCATGCACCTGCATGGTAGCCCTGAGGGGATTTCCCTGGCTATCCCCAAACTCAGAAAGACAGGCACATTGGCAGTCAGGGCCTAGTGCCAAAAGGAGTGCATGGCATGGCTATTTTTCTGTTTCAGACATGCAGCAATTAAATATTATCATCATGTTAGGTTTAATTTGATAATGAATCACCTATTCTGTTCTTGTCTGGTATGTTCTCTGTTGCACTGTATGTGCATGCGTGAACACACACACATGCTCACAGGTCTACCCCAAAATTTTCTATTGAGATCCCCACAAGCTAAAAAATCATTACAGTCCATGTAAGACAGATGTATCAGACACCTTAGGGTATTTTAAGCAGCACAAAGTGCCTCTCTTAAGAAAACTGACTCTTATCTCTATTGTCAACCTGAGGAAATATTTCCTAGACCTTGCTGACTCCATTGGCCATATTCATAAGGGAGCACTGCTAGCACAGAATTCAGATGTAGGCACGAGTACTGTAGATAAAGTAAGTTAAAATCCCACCACAGATGACCTTAGGTCCTTCCTGCACTAAAATCCTCTACACTTACTCATTGAGTGAGCATTTGTAAAACCACTTGTATTCTTCATTACATATATTGCTTTTGGAAATATTTTTCAGCCACAGATTTTATCACATATAGGTTTATTTCTTACACACAGAAGATAAAGATATTCATTAGATCTCACGATAACTATTTTAAAAATGAAAAGACTTTTCTCCATGACATAATTACATGAGAAGTCTATCAGATATCAATTCCATTATGCATTAATATTTATTGTGTTTCATACATTTTTTGTTAGCTATTGTATAGAACTAACACAGATGTACCAGCTTGTCAGGTAGAACCTAATTAAAAGTCTTATAGCTTTAACAACTAGCTTGTTTGACATGACCTTTTTCACAAAACTATGTTGAATTATAGTAATTAAATCAACATTCTACTATTGCTTACTGAATCTTCTACAAATTTTCCCCTTTTTTTTGACATGACATTTAGGTCAAACAAACCAGCCTCCAGTCACTCAGCTCAACCCCTTTAACTTTTTTTTTGTATTAGCAGATTGAGAGTCTTTAATTTTTCTGAAATTTCTCAGTACTTCAAGAATTATTAACAATTATGATAGAAGACTGGAGTTCCTCCACTTCCCTGGGCAGCCTGTTCCAGTGCTTGACAACCCTTTCAGTGAAGAAATTTTTCCTAATATCCAACCTAAACCTCCCCTGGCGCAGCTTGAGGCCATTTCCTCTCGTCCTATCACTTGTCACGTGGCAAAAGAGACCGACCCCCACCTCTCTACAACCTCCTTTCAGGTAGTAGTAGAGAGCAATGAGGTCTCCCCGCAGCCTCCTCTTCTCCAGACTAAACAACCCCAGCTCCCTCAGCCATTTCTCATAAGACTTGTTCTCTAGACCCTTCACCAGCTTCATTGCCCTTCTTTGGACACAATCCAGCACCTCAGTGTCCTTCCTGTAGTGAGGGGCTGAAAATGGACACAGTATTTGAGGTGTGGCCTCACCAGTGCCGAGTACAGGGGCACTATCACCCCCCTGGTCCTGCTGGCCACACTATTCCTGATACAAGCCAGGATGCTATTGGCCCTCTTGGCCACCTGGGCACACTGCTGGCTCATGTTCAGGTGGCTGTCAGCCAACACCCCCAGGTCCTTTTCAGCCAGGCTGCTTTCCAGCCACTCTTCCCCAAGCCTGTAGCGTTGCATGTACTTAACAGATCTTGATTTATACATCCTTTGCTTATTAATAGAGCAGAAAGTAGTTCATCATCTTCTTGTAATGTGTTCCATTTCCATGCAAATAGAAAATAGAAAAAACATCAAACACTTTTGTCTTTTTATGTTGCTAATGGTCTTATATTTCCATCGGGAAATGGACATCCGCTATTTCTTTGACAACTTTAACTCCTGAAGGACTTCTAAATTCCTTCCTGTTGGCCCAAGATACACCTAACTATGAAGAGGTTTTGGTTGTGGTTTTGTTTTTTTTTTTTTTTAATGGGTTTCAACTTTCTTTGGCTTTCCCCTACTGAAAGAATGGCTAGAGCATTACTTTCCTGAAGGCCACTCAGTAAACGTAATTTCATTTCCAGTTCATTCAGTCTTTACCATTGACCCGTGAGGTGCTGTATGCCTTCAGTGATTGCAGTTGACCATGTCCCCTCTCTCAGGCTCTGGGGCAGCCTAACCACAGCTCTCACGACTCATTCTGGTCACTCAACTTCATGGATGCAATTAATTGGTTCAGCAAATGAAGAAACTACACCATGAGATACATAGCATGGACAAGAGTTGCCATACTTGAAAGCAACACCTGATTTGTAACCTCTGTGAGTCACCACAGCTCTTCAAGCAAACTAAAATTAAGGTCAAGCAGACACCAAGCTGTTAAGATTTACACTGATGTAATGAATATTCTGATTTTATATATCCAACTTGCTATAAATAATTTATTTCTAATACAATATGAAGAGAAACGTAGAATTTTGTAGAAAGTATGTTTTTCTTCCAAGTCAAAAAACTGCAGCAGAAGATTCAGGACCTAAAACTTCATCTTGTCCAGGTTATTTCATTTTCCCCTTTTAAGAATCTGAAACTCTGTATACTGCAAGTAATAGCAGGGTACTTTGCATTGCTGTCTCAGGTAAGGTGATGAATTGGTTAATTAAGACTTCGCAGTCAGGCAACAACAGTTGAGCTCATGAAATTCCCATATAAATACAATTTATGTGAGTTCAGTGACTCTTTGCAGAATAATTTTCAAGCCTACATATGATTCCTACCAGCTGCTATGCTCAGAACGTGTCAACATTTAAATGTAAGATCACTGAGAATTAGACTTGGTAACCCAGTTTTTATGCACATCTTAGTTATCTCCTTATGACTGTTGTGTGTTCCAACATAATCTGAACAAATTGTTTTTCAGTGACCTTTGTCAGCTTGTTCTGGCTGAAACCATGCCTCCTGGGAGTGATCAACCATGTCACTGAATGCTCCCCAGTCAGTCTGATAAAAAGCTATTTGGTAAGTGCTGAAACCACTTTGCTTCCATGCCTCTAAGGCCAAGAATGGAGGAGGGAAAAAAAAGACCTTAATGCAAAATTAGCAGCTATGTATGATTCCCATCAAGATGGGGAAAGAAAGACATTGACTGAGACACATCTCCGGTTCATTAGCATTGTTTGTCTTTGAGAAAGTTCTTGTCGGTCTGACAGATGAAGAGACATTGCTGAATGAAGAGAAAATTAAGATAACTGTGGTAAAAATAGAAAAAATAATGAAGGGCATGCTGTTAAAACTAATTATATTAAGATTGATATCACTTAGCAGAACAATGTTACCTCATCTCCCAAAAATGCATGATTGCTCATACACCATGAGCTTCCTGCATTTTACAGGCATTAATAAATGTTGCACAAATGTTTGATTTCAGTATTCCATATTTTGGTAATCAAAACAGATTAGCAATTTCTGGGTTGGAGAACTCGTTCTCTACATGAGTTATATTATGCAGCCTCTAAAGCAAGCTCTCCATAAGAAGATCCATTTTCAGTGAATCTGTACTTACGTTTTTGAACTTTTACAGAACCAAGCCTAGGTAAAAAGAAGAAATGAATATTCAGCCTTTAAATTTGTTGGTCTCTAGGGACATATGACCAATACATAATGAATAAAAAAGACTGATACCGGCGCCCATTAAAAACTTGTCCATAGTTATAGCCTGTTTACTTTGGCTTATTGCTCATCCAAATTTCAGCTTGCTAGGCTGCAATTCCACATGTGAAGTGAAATAAGGTTATCTTTGTTAGGATGTGTTTTCTGTTCTGGAAGCAGGTATTATGTTACAATTATTTCCAAAATCAAAGCTGGGGGAAGGGTACTGTTTTGTCCTTGATAGGCAATCCTGTGACTTCTTCTAAAATAAGTTCACTGGGTAGTTCAGTTCTCTGAAAGAGGATCTTGACCTGTGGCAGATGTTTATGTCAGGGATATATAGCCTTTTGCCGTACTCTGATAAGAACATCCAAATTAAGCCTACACATAAATGTTTGAAAAAACACTGCCCTGAAGAATGGGTTCTGCTCCTGACTCTGCCATCCCATTTACACCAAACTCTTCACTTTTAAGCATGAAGGGAGTCACCCACCTTACTTAAGGCCATAGTTACATACTACACAAATGTTAGTAGTGACGCTGGCCTTAGGAGGTCTTGCCTGCCCTACTACACCCATGAATGGCCACTTTTTTCCATCCATGTGTTGTTGTGGCCACACCATCAGTTGTGTAAATTGGATGTCTAAAATAATACAAGTTTAAAAAAAAAAAGAAAAAAGAGAGGAAGTGTAATAAATAAGGCATAGGGATCCTAAATAAGGCATAGGGATTTCCAATAGGGATCCTATTGGAAAATAAAAATAACAGACAGTTTATGAGCTTATAAGTAACTATTATAACATACTGCACATGTGCAAGATGAAAGAAGAGTAACAATTAAAGTAACCCAGACTAATTTCATTCTTATATTTTTTTTTTAATCACTGCTGGAACATCATTGTGAGTACAGGTATAATATCCATCATGATTCATACTGAGGTTGTATAAAAGTCAGGGGTTACTAGCACTTCTTCTCTGTTGAATATTCATACCCATAGGTTTACTAAACAAAACCTGTCCTGATAGCTATACAATGCATAATCTTATAAATCAATGCATTATATGTACATGCACTTGTAGTTGTGTCCCTATGTCATGATGATTACAGTGCATTATTTGTGTTATGATAGCCCATAGGCTTTTCTCATTATCTGCTATGCAGACCCCTGACAGCAGCAAAAGTTCATGGCCTATCTGAGTTTTATGGTTGATATTTATCCAAACACATGCTAAATACACTAATCTTCCCTGATAATATGAAAGAATGCCTAACTGTAACTTCCTCTGAGGCATCATCAAGATACATTTTAGAAAGAATAAATCATAAATTTATAAATCACTTGTTGGTAAGTGAAGAGCTTAGGCACAGACTTCTACACAAGCAATACGTGAAATCTGCCAGTTAGATACAGATTTCCAAGTCTATGCATAAAAAATACTATTATTCTCTTGGCAATGTAAAGCATAACAAAGATAATCAATGCTTAAAACAAAAACACTCCACGCAATATCTAGGGCTCAAAGAATGCAATAAGAAAATGTGAAAGTATCATTCTCCGAACACTTTGCCTACACTGCAGATTAGAAATGCATGCACTTCCTGCAGCCAGAAAACAGTTTAATTATGAGAGCTGAACACAAAATCTCCCACTGGCACAGATTGGTTTTGAAGTGTTATCATATAAGTGAGGATTTTGAAAATACCCTTCACCAGTTTTGTTGAAAATATATCACACTTCTATTTGTGTCAGCCTCAACCATGTATCATGTCACTCCCTTTCATAACATTAGAGAACCTGATCACAGTGCCAGAGTATTAAACTAATCATGCATATTTTATGCAAACATTAACCTTTAGTGTTAATCCAACAATGTTAAACCAAACCTATAATGAACCATAAAGGTGGTTTATAACATACTGTGGTTGCCTTTTATGAGTATTTTCATTTCTCTCACCAAAGTGTTTTAAACCTTAGAAAGAAATAGTACCCAGATTTTTACAGTGGAACTTTATGTAAATAATACTTGGCCCCTTTTCTGAAACAACTGAGTTATTATTTTACCTGTAAGCAAAGTAGATGAACTTTCAGAATAATTGATTCCAAAAACTTTAGTACCTCATAAAAATGAACATTGTTAAACTCCTTCCTGTGAGCTTTTTACATGGGCAAATTTCTTGTTTAATTGAATGTTTAATCTGTCTTGTTGTAGTTCACTCTAATAAGAAAACAGTTGTTCCTGTACAGAACCTTTCATGTTACACATCCCAAAGCACTTCACAAGATGTGCACATCTCATATCAATTATGAAAGAGATAAATTAGATGCATAAAACAGAAACATGAAACTAAACAGAAAGTGTTATGAAATGTTGCAATAATACAATGGGACTGATCAAATCATGAGAATTGTGGTTATCTAAGGAGCAAAATAATACTGAAATTTTATATTTGTGTCCAGCACCTAAATCTCTACATCATTTGACCTATAGCTATATTGGAAAACAGCTAATAGATAAACAATATCCATGCTATGATTACATTAAAACCTGCACAGTAGTTGTGAACAATGACATCAATGGAAAGAGTACAATAATATTGATATTTCAACTCATTCTGTTTAGGCAGTAACATGGCTTTCAGCACTGCAATGTTGTGAAGAGTTCACGATAATTTGGAAATATTTCTATACTCCTGAGAAGAACTATTCCTAACTTACAAATGGGAAAAAGAGGAAGACATGCAAGCCTAATTTTTTGCAGGGTCAGAGAGAAAGTCTATAACCTAAAAATTGCATGTAAGTCCCAGACTAGGCAAGCCTTCATTTATTCTGTGAGTTTCCACACTGAAATTAATAGGAAGTATTTAAGGAGAGAATGGTGAGGTGGTAAGAGATTTTAAAACATAAAGCCTGACCCCCAAACAAAATAGCTTGAATGAAACTGTCCTAGTAACTTCATTGTCTTCAGGGTTGATTTTGGCTCAGTACTATTAAAATAAATAAACATATGTCTCCAAAATTTCAGTTAATGGAAGCAAAATCCACAGTCAAGGAACATTTTCTATTATTTCTTCTGAAACACAAAAGAGCATAATTTGAAGAGTAGAAAATGTATCAGTCATCTCAAGTAATACAAGACGACCTCCACACTTCCATACATGGCCAGGCTGGGAACACCCATCTTGCTGTAATGGTAGTTAAATTGGCATTGCAGTGAACTGTAATGGCAAAACTGGAACACATGATGCTTCTTTTATATTCTGTGCAATGTCTCCTTTACCCTCAAGTGATGCATTAACAAGTCTCTTCAAATGTTTTCTTTTCTTATCTCATTCATAATTGTCAGCTTCCCTCAAGACTCCCTCTGGCAATTGATGGCCACGTGTAATTTTGAGGTTTAGAAGTCCAATACTTTATTTAAAAACATTGAAAATGTTCCTAGGTAAAAAGGATTAATGTTGTGGTGAAATGAAGCGGCATGTCAAACAGATTAAACATTTCTTCGTATCTTACTTCCATAACTGGCCAATGTATAAATAAATATTCTGTCTCTAGGATAAGAAGACCTCCTGGTGTAAGGAGAAATGACATTTCCAAGAAGAAGAAAAAAACAAAACAGGGCAGCAACTGCATTAAGTATCTTCATGCAAGACTGTAGCAAAGAGCAGAGGAGGCAAGTTTATTTCTGATGGGGACTTTAATGCCATTAATGTTTCCTATTCATTAATTTATAAAGACAGTAACAGTTAATCTGATGGTCTGGAAAGCTAGAAGTGACAATCAAGAATCAGGTGAATTTGTTTGATTAAGTTGGTGATCCTGCAGATGAACACACTTATGTGACTATATAAATTAATAACAGACTCTATAGCTTGGCACATTCTCTCTTTGGACTGCTGTGCACATGACGTTTGGGCCACTGAAGGCAAAACAAATAATCATAGCAATAACGTCGTCTCCACAGGAGGTGATGAAGGTCTCAGTCAGGTCTTTCTACAGAAGCAAAAAGACACAAAGTCAAGGTGCAACCAGAGATTTTTGAGAACAAAAGAATTGTATAGGCTAAAAGATGGTCACCTTGTGTCCCTTCACATGAAGACAAGAATTTTGTTCATTCTCTGAAATGAATGCTTTTATTGGGGATATTTGATATTGGTATGCTTAGGGCATTGTAACAAATAGAGAACACTTAAAAACATGGAAGCTCACAAAAGGAGAGATTGAACTCTGTAAAACTTGGCAAAATTGTAATCAGAGGCAGGATGGAAAAAGGATTTCCTTTAGATGTGAATGTCTAGGTTCCCTCTACATTCACTGAAGATTAAATGTGATCCACTTTATCCCAAAGTTTAAAATCAATATTTTATAACTAATTGCATGCCAGGAAATTCCTATTTCTCTCAATTGGCTATAGACCTTTTCACTGTAAATCTCTAAAGACTGATGAAATGAGACCACCCATAGTTTTCTTATATATATAAACATAAGAAAACCAAAGAATCTGAAATACAATTAATGCTCTAAGGCCATGAGGTCAAAGCAAATATAGTCTCATTAACATTAATATATACATTGTTCTGTAACACTTAATAACCTGTCTTGCTCTCATTATGAATTTTGCATGTGGGTGAAATGGCAATAAACCAAGTTAAAATTTGAGAATTTGTATATTCATTGCAAACACTGATCTCTATGAGCACAGTATGTTACTTTTCAACCTTCAGCATTTGAACATTTGAAAGGCAATTACACACAGGAAACTGGGGATTTCAATACCAGATCAGACTACTAATCAGCTCTCACTTTGAGACCTGAATCCTTTCCATAGGTGGTTTTATTTCATTCAGAAATCAACTGTGTGAAGTCCAGACAGGTGTATCATCACTTTTTAAATGATTTCTTTATATTGTCATCTGCTGATTGAATCACTCAATTTTCCACTTTACTTTTCAGGGGTCTACAATCCTCTTAAACTAACCTAATTGACAAAGTAGTATCAATTAAAATTTCACAATCTTGTCTTGGAAATCATTGATAATTAAATTAAATAACAGCTTGCCTTCTGTGTAAGTAAAGCTTCATTTGTTTCCCACCTGTATGATTCCGACAATGAAGTCCTGAGCCCATCGTGATGAATGCTATATGAATAAAGAACAAATAGGTGACTCTTGCTCCCAGAATTTGCAACCTTAATATAAGACAAAGGAAGTGAGTATTGTTAAGAGAGAAGAATGAAGATGATTGATAGAAAATTAATCAAATGTTTGGTAGTGGTCATAGTATATGTGTTAAGAATGGTTTTGCAGGATGATGAAGACTCAGTTTTGTAGGTGATAAAGGGAAACTCCTCCCTAGATTTAGGAGACAGCGGCGCTGAACAACACGAGAAGATGGAGAAGATTGTTTCAAAGATTTATCACAGTTGTTGAAAGTGGTTGGCACCATAGTCCCTCCAAATGGCTGAGAAATGATAGGTGGAGTAGAAACAGGCCATGAAGGACCATTACTTGTGTTTAATGAGACAGAAAGTTGAGATAGTGGAAGGAGGAAATGGAAGAGACTACAGGAACAATGCTCACAGCAGAATTCTGAATTGGTATTACTGGGCAAGTCTGAATTTGTTGATCTGAAAAGAAAAAGGTTTTACAGCAAGATAGGTGAAGATAAAAGCCTGATAGGATTATTTTACCATGAGCCTTTCTTCAGATGCTATGAAGAATGAATTGGCAAGTTTGAGGCAGGACATGAGAAATGAAACAAGCCAGGAGGTACTGTAAGTGATGTAGATGTGAGCAATCATCAGGATGGTGATGCTGTCTACAGAGATTGACAAAGTATGCAAGAGAGAGAAGCCTGAAGGGAATCTTTAGGTAGGGACAGTAAGGCTTATACTTAACTATACTGAATGGGACCCAAGGGCAAGATATTCCCTTGATTGGTCAGAGTCAGAGGACAGTTTAAACACAAGAAAATAGGACTGAAAGAGACATGTAGGTCTGTGGATCTTATCCTAGAGATGGCAGCTGAATACTAATACTTTCTATCTTTCTATCTTTCAATCACTCTTTAGCTCACAAGGAAATTTTACCTTTCATCTGTTCATTACTCTTGCTCTTTAAAGCTTCCAGTCTGGATTTTATTTGAATATCTAAATAAATTAATCTTCTTCATGTGCGAGGAGGTCCTTGTTATACAGGAGGAACAGTCTCAAAGTATGTTGAGAGACACTTGTTCAGCTCAGCTTATGGTACAGTGTGGCTTGCATATCCCACAATAATTAGCTGAGGCAGCCTGAATGTTTAACATGAATTGCTATCCAACTGCTCATGAATGATATGCAGATCAGGAATTAACTGCAGAAATTATTCAGCAAATAATTTTGAATAATACTAAATGAAAGAAAATGGTAAACTGTTTGCAGGCAATTTGCAAAAAGAGAGGCGAGCTAAATTCAAAGAATAAATTATTCATCCAGTTCTGGCAGACTGGGTCTACATTAGTCCCCTTCCCACCCTTTCTGGTTTTCATTATACAGAGTGAATTTCCAGTGTTTTAAAAATGGAAATGTCCAATTATGTTTGTGTGACCCACACATATAGGGGAAACTTGGACCAATAAGCAGTTCATGATTCTTCCTTGTAGCGTAAAGGACTACTCTTCCTTGCAGAGAAGTCACTTTTCCAGCTCAGGTAAAAAATGGTTTGAGTTGCGGGGTCCTTTCTGTGGTGGCATTGCCCTCCTCACCCCACAGCTGAGTAGATGGATCTGCAGACAGCGGGGTAGATCTTGTCTCCTGGAAGCAGAAATGCAGAAATAAAGCGTCAATTTCTACTCCTTCAGATTCATCTCAGACAGGTAATTAAGCTTCAAAATATTTTTTTTTCCAAAGGGTAAAGTGTTTGGATCACTTATCTAATAACTGAAACTGCTGTTATATCGTAAGTGTCTTGGTATTTACTGTCCTAAAATGTGCTTTGACACTACTTTATTTTATTGAGCATAGGAAAGGGTGATGACACAGGGCATAACCTTGAGCTTTTGAGATACTATAGAACAATTGTCAACTCATCTTTTTTTCCAAGAAATATTTTGTGCCTCTGCTTTCCTAACCGAGACACACTTTTTAGCAACCTAATAATGAATTCAATTCTACTCTTTAGAAAGAGTTTTTGGACTGATGTGCTGATGAAATATGCAGCATTATTTACCCAGGGGGCTTAAAAGCCTGAAGTGACAGCACCTTATTTTCATTGATTATTTTCTCACCATTAACTGAAATTCAGCAGCAAGTTGACCACTTCCTTGTTTTAGCTGTTCAAATTGTATTTGGATTCTGATTCTTCTTTCCATACAAGTAAAAAAATCAAATACTTTGCAAGGACACATTTGAGATTTAACTGCCAAGCAACATTATCCTATCAAGTCATTCCATATAATTAAAAATGCCATTTTTTCTTTTTTTTTTAGTATCCCAGGTAGAAATATTATTACTTTACATAATGATGGGTATGAAATGCATAATAAAAGGTGTTTTTTTTCTTTTTTCCCTCTTTCTCTTTTTAAAATACAATATTCAGGAACTGAATAAATATGAAGGCACTATTAGTGATATGAATAGATCTACCTAAACTTCTGCTCCCAAAATACTCTAGTCTTAATAGAATGTGTTTTATTGCCTACTGTGTAAATGAAAGTCAAGTCATCAGAAAAATTCTTGTTTTCCAGTATTTTCTATACAAGAAAGCAATTTTCTTAGAATTCACACAGCTCACGCTCAGCGATTTAGGGTGCAAGGATGTGCAAAAGTGTGGCCAATGCAAAACCACTGAGAAAATGAAATTTCAGTTATAAAATATTATTGTATTGAAGAAAAGAAAGGTAAGAGAGTTTGGGGGAACTGTTGCCCCTACAGCAGACATGATACTAACCCAGGTCACTGTGTCTGCTTGATCCAGAACAAAACAGTATGGTTGTATCTACTCAGGTACAGAAGTAAAACACCTGCATCCAAGAAAAATTACACCAGGATTTATAAACTCCGTACCTCGGCTTCTTAACTGAAGTGCAGCATCACATAAAAGCAGCTAGTACGTCTCTGAATCAGGTTTGGTGACAGTTTGGATTCAGAAATGTTATTCAGGAGGGCACATGGAGGTTCTCTGCATCAACAGTCCAAATTCATCTGCAACTGAGGTAACCTTTCCATGAATAACTGATGGTCAACTCTATCTGAATTTGAGGTTGCAATATGAAGCAGTAACATTTCATGTTCAAAGACACAAATCAGACACTAAATTTTACGTAGCCTACTATACAAGCTCTCTGTGTCCTGGTACCTGTGTATGTTAATGGACAAGCACACAGAAAAATTACCTGCCTTCGCTTTTCAAAACAGAGAGAGGGGCCTTGCAAACAGTGAACTATGATGAACTGCACTGCAGTGTTGTATCTTTGCAAAACAGACAATACTTAGTCTGAAAAAAATAGGATTCTTGCCAAAGTGATTTTGGAAACAGTTACTCTTCTGAAGTTACCTACACTCCAAAACACAGTGCTCAGTGCAGAGAAATTTGTTTAGTGGGTCCCTCCTACTCCTGGTGCAACTCTTGCACAGCCCAGGAGGTGTGCCAGTGGTCCCACTGTTTCACGACAGGCTATGATTGCACACTTGCTGCAGAATATCTGCTTGAGTCAGCCTAAAAGTCATCCCCTCGCACAGCTACTTATTTCTCCCCTCTCCCCACAACCTCTGCCCTGTGTTAGCAAAACTGAATTAGCAGTAAAATTGCTAAGCAAGCAAAAAAGGGGGAATTTTCATCTGTTAGATTCCTATGATAACTCTAGCCATGTGGCCACACAAGCACTTGTGCCACCCCAATGGATGATGCAGTTTAGAGTCTTAACAATTGTCTGATATAACCAGAGGAAAAGACTGGGCTTTCTCAAGCTGGCACTGACACAGAAAAAGGTTACATAGCCTTAGCCTTGGAGGGGATTGTTCTTTACCAAATAACCAGTCTCCATTCGATCTGTGGGTGAACTGATCTTTTCCTGGCAAGTAAAGCCTGATAGCACTCAAAGATTCCCTTCTATTAGTAGAAAGCTAAATTGAGTATTTATACTATTAGGGATAATGCACAACAGACATCTTAAGACCAGAATCAGACCCTTCTCATTTTTGTGATGATGTGGCAGACACATTCTGAGGACACAATTAACAACATGCTTTTCCTATTTGAGAAGCAAAAAGTTGAAATGTAAGTTTTATGGAATGTGTCTGTAAAGAGGAAATACTGCTGTTAAGGTCAGAATTTTCTTGACCTCAGGCTTTTCTTATGAAAAAAAATAGCAATAGAGAAATATTTCTTTACTCATGACTGTAAACCCAACTTCCATCAGCATCCAACCCAAAATATCTCTTTCTCTCAATTGCCTTTTCTTCTCAGGTTCATACCAAAAATAATTCTCTGATGTGGTTGGAGTCTCTTTCATGCATATTTCTTCCCTTACACCATGCTCACACACAGCTGCAATCAAAAGGCAGCACCTTGCCACTCTATTTTCAGTCAGACCACAGCAAAGCTGACAGAGTACTCAGGGCTCCTGAGCAGGCTCCTGGTTTAAGACACTGTGTTGTATTGTTTCAGCCACTTCAAAAGAGAGACTCAGTTAATTGCTCTTTCATTTAGCCTGAATGGACTAAAATGTTATGCCCACCACTTTTAAGGAGCTTTGTTGCAGCTCCCAGCATAACAATATTAATTGCCTACTACAACTCTTTTGTAAATGAGTAAATCACATGCTGCAAAGGCCATAATATGGAAGGATAACATCCTGTTTTTCCAGTTCATTTTAGAGCTGCCAAAATCATGTATGCATATTTTACAGTTGTGGTAAATTGTATGCACAGATCCAATTATTTAAATGACTAAGTATCTAACTGTGAACATAAATCACATACTTTAGGGTCTCTACCTACCAGTGAACCACAGACAGAGAGAGATGTGTACAATTTCAAAAGCTATGAGTTTCATTTGTTCCTAAAGAAAGCTGGGTAAAACTGTTTCAATAGGTTTTTAGTAATTCATATTCTGTGTAGTATACTATAAAACTGTATAGATCTGATCCAAACTGTGCTAATGTCATTGGCAAAACTCCCATTGATTCAAAAGACTCTGACAAAGTCATTCTGAGAGAAAAAGTAATGGGTGAAGAACAGGAGTTTTAACATAATTTGCTTTGTAACAACTTCTCATCCTTTTTATTTATATAAAAAGTTAATATTTCCATTCCCATAAATAATTTAAATACCAACACAACAGTCATGGGTTGTACAGCAGCCTCCAGTCACATCTCTGTATGTGAACTTGCTCCTCTATCGGGAGAATATTAACCACATTTTCTAAGGAAACAACTCCCCCGACTCTCTTTACTAAAATGAATTGGTATTGCCATTTTAGCAATGACCAAAAATGATAGCATGTCAGCCTTCATGGAAATCTCTGTGTTTTGGATCCCACTAACAGTAAACAATTTTCTGAGAAAAGTCACTGCGGGATTCACAGCAGGGTTTGACTGCCACTTGTCTTTCAAGAGATTGCCCACTACTGAAGTTAACAGTGTCAATGCCCACAGAATATAAACATCTATCTCCCATTAAAGAAGCCTCAAACATCTGGGTTTATTTCATCAGAAGGGCCTCCAGACTGAACTTCTCTATTTATTTATAAGAGCCTGACTGCTTTTAAAACAGTACGTTGGATATGCTGATTATTCTCTTCATGTGCCACTTTCTTCTAAATTATGCGATAATCCAAAGGGATAAAAATTCATCCTTGCTTTTTATTGATTTCATCTTCAAATTATTTTAAAGTGTGAATTATAACATTATTATCTTCTAAATAACAAAATACTAGCAAGCCATTAATTACTTACTACAACTCAATGCATCATTAAAATGATCCATTTTAATGACATGATACAGTGCAATTATTATTATTTTGTTATCATTATTATTATATAGGCCTACATTAAAACCCTGGATCCAAATAAATTTCAAATCACTCCATTCCTTTTACAGCCTTCACCCACTTTTAAATTTCCTATCCTTCTTTGCCTATTAACACAACAAATGTTTATTTTGTTACAGTTTTTTCAGAACAAGGTTACACACAGGATTTAGACAGACTAGTGTGCCAAGTCCTGTGTTTGATACATTTCTAAGTGATTTACAAGATGAGGAGCAGTTCACATCAAATGTACATGCGATTTCAGAGCTTAATTTTGTGACATAACTTCAAGAATTTCAAGCATGGTAAATGACACCTAATTACCGAGTTTTCATTCTGACAGAAAGCTTCTAGACATCAAAAGAATCTCAGGAAATTTATATAGTTTGCTCTCATCACATTGGATAACACTTAACCCCCTTATTTAGACCATCATAGCATCAATGAACACCACATGAAGACCTTCCCCAGAAAGAGCTAGAGAAGATCAGAGCAGAATTATGCTAAACACCAGCTTGGGACAACCAGACTTGCAAAAAAATGAGGAGCCAAGAAAGTACAAGAAAATGTTGGGAACACAGGTAATAACCAAATGATAAAGCAGAGCAAAAGGTGATCATCATTTGTCATTTCTATTGGAAAAAGTGACATATTAAAGTGTTTGTATGTCCAGAGTGGAGTTTCAAGAGAGAAAATGAGACACAGCATGAAGCAGATTGGTGGGCAAGTTTCAATGGATCAGGTGCACTCTACAGACAGCAGGCTTGAGTCTGAGTTGCCTGCGTGCAGGTCAGACTAACTCCCATACTCTATACCCAATCTGTACGACTGCAACACCCAGCAAGCACAGCGGAAATGGAACAGTTGCAACAGGGGAGACTGAATGAGAGAGGGCATGTCCCTGATCCTATTTTCACATCCCAACAGAGCGAGTAGCCACTTTGTAGCTTGTGGGATTGGTCCTTTCATTCATTCTTGCATGGACTTGGGGGGGAGGGGGAGGGGAGTCAAACCTCACCTCTCTTTTTCTTCTACGGGAATGGTTTTGTTCAACCAACCATAGTAAGCAATACTGACAGAAGCCTGAAACAGGAGGTGAACATTCAGCAGAGACAAGTGCGTATCACATTTTTTTAAATCTTTTTCCGAACCTTTCCTGGGTCAGGTGAATGATCTCTTAACAGAACCCACAGTTTAATGAGGTAATGCTTCACTAGCATTATAAAAATATAAATAAAATACAGCTCAAACACTTAATCATTGACAAAGAGAATGAAATAATGCATTTAGAAAGGATTAATTCAGTAATTTATCATCAAATATCTAGACTGTCCCCTTCCATTTGAATATACTACCATACTGGCAAAGCAGTCATTAGATTTTAACTGAATTTTCCAAAGGGAAACATTTATTTCACTTGAAGCATTTGTTACTACATTTACCATAAGAGGTTTCTGTCTAGTCTGTATTTTGAACTAAGCAGCTTTGCAACATCTCATCAATTCAAACCACATTTTATCTGAGAACCCACTGAATTAGAGAACACGTTTTTTTAGCCAGTATAAGGGAAATAAAAGATCTAGGCAAGGGACTTTACAGAGATTTAGAGTGATTAGAGGGACAACTTAAATTCAAATACATGAGGAAAACAGCTTTGTGGCCTACAGATTAATTTTAAGGAAGAAGACTCTTCATGTTTTATATTTTACTAAATGCAGTCCTACTGTGCTAGAGAAAATAGAATTTCTATACAAAATATCATACAGATTAATATCCCAAATAAGTTTTGCGTATAGACTAAAGACTGTCATTTAACTATTTGCATCCCTCAAGACAAAAAAAAACCCTGATAGTTCCTTTGGATCACAGTTTTAGCCACAAACATGTGCAGAACACTTTCAAAAAAAGTATCTAAGATTCTAGCTTAAAATCAGCAGACATGCAATAAATAACAGATATGTATTTCAGCCCTTCCAGGATTTCCCCTTAGAGCAAAGAGTGCACCAAGAATAAAATAAAAAGGGTTAGATCTACATTGCTGTAACATCCACCATATTAACTTTAGAAGGTGGAAATCACCCAAGCCTCTTTCCAGTTGGCAGATTAACAGCATAGGCAAGTTTAAGAAATACACTTGAATTAGTTTACCAATGCTAATGATATTTTTAATGTCTGAGAAGGTGAAGTTGGCATGACTGGTTGTCTCAGAGCAGCTGTTTCCTGAGGCTGCTACTCTAACTGGTTTCACGACAACACGTTACTACAGCAGCATAGATATTGTCTCCTCCAAATGACCCTTAGGACAACGTGACAAGACAGAGAAGGAAGTTCAACAAGTGGGGAAGTGGCTACAGGGCACATTGTTCTGCCTGATAGAAATCACACCCAACGCAAGGCGAGAGATAGTGTAAAGCAGACCCCATTTTAGCCCCAGGACAAAAGAAAAACTAAAGACAGTGAAAAGACCTCATGCTCTCACTGGATCTGGCCTATAGATTGCAAAACCTTTTTCTTGTCTACCAGACAGAATTCTGCTTTTATGCCTGATAGAGCTTCAGGCATTAATGCACAGCAGTCATCAGTCATCACCATCAATCAATCATTTAAATGGTATACAAGACTTTGGTTACTACTTTTGTACTTGAGTGATTTTATTCATACACAAGTGCCCTTGCAATCAAATCTGAGGCACCTTTTGTGAAGGCAAGTATGATACTTCTTTTCTGACAGATGTTCCATATTTGGAACAGAAGAAGTGGATTTCTCAGTCTGAGGGGAAAGAAAAGCCATCTAATGGTTGCAGAAAAATCATATATCAAATCAAGTGATGCTGTCATATCTCATAAGGCTCAGAGGAACAGCTGGAACCCAGAAGAAAGCTAACGCAGGTTCATCAAGAACTTCACTGAGAAACCAGAGAGAAGTAGATTGAGACTTCTACTCCCTCTTTCTTTCCCACTGTGAATACCCCTGGGTTTTGTATTATTCTACTTCTAGCAGTGCAGAAGATAGACCATAGAATGATTCGTACCTGTTGGAAGGTTTTCTTTTCCCTCTTGGCAGGAGCCAGGACAGCATCAAGAGTAGGAGCAAGATAATTTTCCTGGTTTTTGTACTTGCTACTGTCTACCTGGGGAAAGGCACAATTGCAAGGAAAGCCCCTTTCCACTCTGTAGCCTTTACCTTAAAGGTGTTTGGTGCAGTTGGGCAACTTGTTAGCCAGAATAAAAAATATCTTCAATAAGCATATAGAAACAGTTTGTAACAGCCAAACATCAGCATGCCAACAAGAACTCTAGAAAATATCATGATCCCTGCTTATTCAACCATGTCAAATTTAGCCTCTGAGTCCGAGGTCACTGCTTACTTTTCCAGCAAGGGACATCACAAGACCCCATCATAGAGGACAGCTCCTGCAGATGCCAGGTGAAGGTGAGATCTCTACCTGGAGGTTGAAGTCAAACCAAAGTAGCATGACAGCAGCTATCTGTAAATATAGAAAGAGGATTTGGAACTTGCTGACTTTGAGTTTATTTTCAGGACTGTTATCCTGCACAAAGATGAGTTTAGGATGTACATTTGTACACTTCTGGCTGTGCCAAAAGAGGAGAAGTGTTGATTTAGCCCTCTGCATAAGGAAAGCAGCTCTCAGGCTGGTCCAAGTGAGACCAAGTCCAGAGACTCAGGCACTGTGACCCTCCCCCTTAAATTAGTGGGGATGGCAGGAATATAATATATAGCAGTATCTTAATTACATAATATTCTATCTTACAGCAAAACCACTGTATGTATGCATTCGTATCTGATTTCAACTGGTCCTCAAAACAGTGTGAAAGCTTGTGTTCTTTTTAACTTAGCATTTTTCCTCAGATAGGAAGACCTGCAAAGATGAAGAAGCAGAATCAATGTTAGGACTTGAAGACAAAATTAGTTTCTAGGAGGGTGGTTTGGGCCCAGATATTAGCAGTGTTGTAGGAAATGTAGAAGGGGAAGGAGTGGATGCATTAAATAGATCTCAGTTGACTGGCAAGGAGCTGGAGTTTCCCTCCCACTCCAGAGTTAAAATGAATTTCTGCAGCAGAGTCCTTGTCTTGCACCACGTGCACACGTCTTACCTCCTGTCTGAGGGTGGAGAAGGGATCAAAGCCACATGTGCTGTATGTTTTAAAATCTCATCATTCTGAGAGCAGCCAATGATTTTTGTGATTCAGACTTATGCCTTTTAAATACCTGAGATAAGAAAAATACAAACCCCATTGTTTCAGAATATTGCTAAACTGTCCAAAGGAAACAATTGCTGCTCATTTTTTTTTCCAGCCTAGGTCAAGTGAAGTAACTCATTCTGCTGAACTGCTTTAGGTAGAGATTACAAACAAACAAACACATTAATTGTTCCAAGACCAAGCCACTATGGGATGTTTTCAACACTAATATTTAAAGACTAACAAAGTCATTAACTATTGAAACAGTAGGTTACTGGGCCTATACTTACTATAACCTATAGTAATATTAGGTTATGTATGTATACATACACTTACACATTCACATACATATCACCTACACATATACATGGGTGTGTAAGTATAGCTACAGATACTGATACAGATATAGATACACAAAATGATAAAGGTAGCCAACAAATGCTTCAAAAAGCAACTAACAAGAATTCTATAAAACTGATATTATCCACTTTACAGGTAAGTACACTTAACTGCAAGGGATAAAAATCAGAGTGATGAGGGACTTCCTCAAAAAATAAAAAAAAAGATAGAGAAAATATTATCTCTAACTATGAAAATTTCCTCTGCAGAATTTCTCAGACAAAGAAGGGCAAAGTGCATAATGTGTCCTTGGTAAGGAGGGAAATTAGAGAATTTTGAGACTTTTTCTAAGTAACATGCATTTTGAAAAGCTTGATTTTACATTACCAAGTGAAGCTAGGTTTTGGGTATTGTCAACCTTGTGCAGAAAGGGGTGAGAGATAATCTAGCTTTTGAAAGAGATCAAAAGATGTAATTGGGATGCATAACAACACATTTATTGAACCTAAAGATTTATGTACAGAATCTATTATTCTATTCTTACACAACAATATATTCTCTATATATCATATAATTCATATCCTGCATTTTACATTTCCTGGACAAGCAGAAACACATACTGGAACAAGAGGCATTTTTAAAATGTTTTTATGTTATCTATCCATATATCTGTCTATCTATCTGCTATTTGTGCAAATATTGTTAACAGTAAGTTTTGCCCGCAGCCGTGATTGTATCTTCTCCATATAATTAACTAGAGATTTGATATAACTTTGAGACTAAACCTAAACTTGCTCACTGTTATTTATTACTATTATTCATACCTTAGTTGTGTTCATCTTCTAAGTTTGCCAAGTTAAAGGGCATCCTCATTTGAGAACAATAAGTGAAGATCTGAATATCAGATAATACAAATTGATTTTTGTTTATCTCTAAAAATGACAATAAAATCTACCATAATAAATGGCATAGGTAGACTTGATATTTTAAACTTCAGATGGTTGCATGATTTTAATCATCAGCAAGATAACTTGAATATCTTACAGTAATTAGAATTACTGTTACAAGGAAAAAGAAGATGAAAACTAGTTATTTTTCAAAATAACCCTCCAGCAACAGAGGGAGGAGGGTACAACAGGTTCCAAAGATTTCTAGAGAAATAAATTAGACTTTCTCAAATAATGGCTGAGTACATTTAAGGATTCTTCTTTATATCTGGAAAATAACAAGCAAAAGACATCTGGAAATGCACAGAACATGACTTAAGGAAAAAATAATCTAAGGTGCAGAGGCGTGTGTAGCCATTGAGGAAGCAATTGGAATATATTTACAACAGTTTGAATTCCACATGCAGTGAGAGTAACACCTACCCTATGAGGAAAGCTCCAGTACAGTCAGGATTTCAGTGACTCCTGGGACCCATCCTGCCCCTGCTGGCAGCGATGGGTGGGAGAGGAGGGATTCAGACAAGGGGAGACCTGTTTGCCACCGCAGCTGGGACTATTCTGGGATCCGTGAATGGGAACAACTCCTGGAGCCTGGTGTAAAGCAGTAGTGTTAAGGTACCCAGACATGACCACGCTCAGAAGAGATCCAGCAGCGCTAGAAAGAAGGGCATTTTGCTTCATGGAGAAAGATGTTGCTGGATGTTCTGCAGTTATATTTCAGCAAGGAGAAATTTGCCATGGACTCAGGGCTACAAAAGCAGCCTGTCCAGCTGCACTGCCCAACTCTTACACGGTATGCTGGGGCAATGAGTACAGGGCAAGAGCCTTGCAGAGCTTGAGAGGGAATTGCCCTGGAAAACACCCACCAGGAAGGATGAAGCTCATGGTATCCTGGGAAAAGAGGTCCTCTGTGACCTGAGGTCTGAAGGAGAATGAGGAGTCAGTGAGCAAAGCATTGGACGTTACACCGGAGTGGACTTGGCTGGCATTATGTTGCCACAGGTAACTATTAAAAATTAGGCAATAAACTATGTGCTTAGACTATCCTTTTACTTGTTCCTCGCCCTGCTACCAGTGAGAGCCTTTGCTCCTTTTTCCATGTTAATGTGATGAAAGCACGATGTATCACTAACAACTTGAAAAACTCTTCAGAGATGATTCATGTCCCACTCCCCTGCAGCGTCAGAGGAAGCGTGCCCACTCTTTTTCTTTTCTTTCCTTTTTTTTTTTTTTCGGTCACAAGAAGCAGCCCCCAAACAAGATGTGGAAGAGAGGAGGAGACATTTCAGGACCAAAACGCTGCCTGATTATAGGGGCAGAATTCTAGTGTTTTAAGAAAGAAAAAGAGCAATAATACTCCATTTACGATAAATCTACTTCATTTTAATCTTACGCACTGAGATTAAAAGACAAGTGAGCCAAAATACTTCGTGCAGTTTGTTTTCACTTTATCAGGCCAGATCCTGCTAGTGTGGAGGATTAAAAGTAACTGAGCTGGAAATTCACAACGTCTCTGTGCAAGAACAGCACAGTGAATGGGTAGTTGTTCTGGGGAAAGAAAATATGATATCTCATGAAAGAAGTGTTGAGATCAATTCACAGCTTTCACAATTCCTACGTGAATTGGCAGGATGCACAAGATGTGCAATGTGGAATGACTTCTTAGGGCCAAATAGTACATCAACTTCTTAGCTCTTTTAATAGTCTGAATTCTTGAGGAAACTAGGCTTATGTTGTTCATACATCTGTCTATCCACCTACCCTCAATAACTTTGAAGGTATTAGCTAATTTCATCCAAATTTCATAAAAGCAGAGCTCTCAATTATAATAAATTATTTTGAGCTTTATGAATATAGCTAGTGTCTTGCACAAAACAAAACTGGAATAGTGTTTCTACTACAGAAGGTCTCCAAAAAAAATCAAAAAGGCCAAACTCAGAACTAGCCACTGGAGAATCCACATGTGCAAGCACCCCAGAAATTCAAGCTTCCTTATTTTTTCTGCTCTCCATTTTCTTGCTTGTCTTTTTCATCTAGGTTTCTGTTAGAGTCACTGCTTTAAGTACTTAAGGCCTTTCTTTGTGTTTGTCTCAGACTTAATCTTTCTAAGATAATTTATTTTCTGAAATATTTTTCCAACATGAACACAATTCCAAGTCCCCTGCATCTGCCCTCACAGTTCTTGCACCCTCATACATAAACACATGCATCCTTTCCCACCATCTACTGTAAAATATTTTCCCACTATCAAAGCCTGTCTTTCATGCTCACATAAAACAGTTTCCGTGGATTCTACAACTTTGCATTTACTTCTGAGTCCACCTTGTATTTTCACTGAACCAGGTAAAAAACATCCAGTGTATATGAATGTTAAAAAGTCAGTATCTTAAAAAAAAAATTGAATGATTGTCAGTGGTACTTAGTTAAAAAATAAATTAAGGAATATCTTATGCAGTTAAACTGTCAGCTGAACAAAGACCCTACATATGTACTTAGCTTTAAATTTGGCTGTAAGTCCTACCAAAGCCCATGGGACATGCACTCATGCTTGTATACTTCAACTCTATTTGACTTAAATAAGTACTTGCTTGAAGTTCGCATTCCTTGCAATGCAGAATGTAAGGGACAGTACAGTTGCTGTTTCTGTGCAGAGAGAGGTCCATGTGCTCCAATACCTTGCTTCCAACAGTGTTCAAAAAAGAGTGCTGATAGAGGAACATAAAATTGAGACAGGCAGATGGTGATATTTCACCAGTATGTTCATCTGTTTTCCATTGGCCTGTGCTTCAGGGATTTCCTGAGCGAGTACTCTGTAGGGTAAGATTAACCTCATCACTCCACAGAGGTCTGTAGCTGAGGTATCCACCCTAGGTTGTCTGTGCACTCTGCGGTTCTCCTGACCTATTTCAGACATTTATTTTAGGATGAGATTAATTGAGTCCTAATTGGCCTATTTCTCTCCATCAGTTGTGATGGGTATTCAGGTGATTGGCTCAGATGTCATTTGATAAGATGCCACAATCCATTGTACTTACTAACTCTACGGGTATAAGGTTATGTCTTTCTCAACACAGGCAAAACTATAGTTTTCACAATTTCCATAGCAAAGAATTTCACAGTTTAATGAAAGACTGTGTAATAAGGGACTTCCTTTTACTTGTTTATCAGTTTGCCTCAGGTAGAGGAGCACAGGAAGAAAATGAGATAATATTAAATGATAATGATTTCAGCATACCAATAATCAGCTCATCAAGGGTTGTAGTCATCCTAAGAAAAAAAGTTTGAAGTTTCTTGGAACAAGACAGTGACATATAAACTGAAGAGCCATAGGAGAGATGAAACTGAAAGATAAATGCTAATAGAATGCTAATTATCAATGGTAATTTTATTCTATACATTACTAATTATTATCATGCAACCATATTTTTATCCATTCCCACCTAAGCAGAAAGGCTGCTTCAAGGAGTTCATCCTTAAATACAAAATAATATCTTTTTAAAAATTCTAATCAGTGGATTTCTTGTTTCTTGTCCCTCCCTTATTTACGGAAGGAAAAAGATATTTTCTAATACCTTTATAAACTCATAAACAAATCCCCAAATTAAATAGTGGGTATAAAGAAAAGAGAATGGCAGGGAAATAGAAAAAAACGTTTCCAGTATGTTTCCAGGTCATCTTTATTAGGTAACCAGACTACATATTTGAATGGCTGTATAAAAAAGAATGAAATATGAGAGGAGTATAAGTATTGTAAATGACTATGGGCAGCTTGTACTATGGTGAGGGAGCCATTTCAAAGCTAGCATGTGAGGAGCTGAAATTGAGATTTAGAAGACTTCAGCCCCTTGTGTGTTTTTTTTCCTTCTGGATGGAAGAGGGAGATGCTATTGCACTGTTTTATTTCTTTTCACATATCCTATTCCATGTGATTTATTTAGTTTGAATGTGGTATTTGTCATATCGACCTACACTGTTTCACAGTTCTTTGAGACATGGGCAATTGCTGTATGAGTTCACGTTGATATAGATTTGGGCCTGTGGCACAGCTGATTTTACCAATAAGAAATTCATTTAAAATTCAACAAGGATCTGTTTTGTTCTACTTTGCACTGAAAATATGAATCAGTTTTTATTATAGCTACATGGGTTTTACCCATTTGGGTCATAGTAGACTCGTTTGTTCACTAGGTAAATAAAATGTAGAGTGATAATAATACCATTATTTTGTGACACACTGCCAAACCTGTCCTATACATTAGTTACCTGAAAAAAAGCCTATTTTCTTTTGCTGTTTGGAGTAGCTTTCACAACTCACCCTTTAACATGTGTCTTTTTTAACCAGCTTGCCAGCTTTCTGATCTATCACAAGTGCTCACCCACTTCACCATAGCGCTGGAATCAGCTGGGATAAGTCACCATTGTTTGGGGACAACGATAATTGCCTGTATGGTTTGTTCTTTGGTTTATTCTTTAATGTCTTTGTATCTGACAGTAAGCTCCTGGGCCTGTTGCTAATATACCTGGAAGGAAATGCCTGCAAGCAAAGCTTTCAAGGGGGTGGTGTAGACTCTTTGGATATAGGATTGCTGAGCTCAGACAATGTCTTCCCTAAATTTATCAAGTCTCACCTTAAATCTTACTTATGTTCCCATCATTTCAATTAGGCTTTTCCAAGCCCTCATTACTTGGCAATAACAAAGCTTCTCATTTTCAGGCTAATATTAAAACCAGCCAATTAACACCCATTTGTTCTTCTGCTACGGTCTCTGTTACTTTAAATCCTCACATCTCCACCTGGGAGAATTCTGATTGTTTTTGCTTTTTGTTCTATTAATTTGTTATTTTTTTCTAAATTAATGCTTTCTGATCAAGGAGAAGACTGTCCCTGATAAATACACTGAACTCATTTCTGTGAGCACAAAATATCTCTGAAACTCATTGACTGTACTGGACAGATGCTTCTGCAGTGGTGATGCACTGATAAACAGTGATGGGTCCCATTACTGACTAAAAGTGCAGACTCAGGTTGCAATTAAGACACGGATCTAACTGTGCAGTGTCTCTATTCCTTGATTCGGTTGCTGACTAGACATAGATGTTTTGTGGCATCTGAGATGCCCTAGGGAGATGGGGATGGGAGGTACCATTGCAGATTTCTGCAGTGTGACATCTGATAAAATACATGAGGGCATCTCACATGGCACCAGGCAGCTCCAAGGTCCTAGTCAGTACAAACAGAGTCTAGAGAGTTATTCAGTATGCAGATAAAAGCATATATATTAGGACAAGCTAATTGCTTTCTAAGCTCGATGGCTTGATCTCCATATACAAGCTTACAGCCAGATGCCTAATCTTAAGCTTAAAGCTTCTTCTAATATTTCTAATTCAATGTGACTCTATGTGATTTGGACCAGCCTCTATGTGCTACCAAAAGTCAAGCAGGTGAGAAATTTTCTAAGCTTAGTCCTATTTTCTTAATTGCATATCTACACTGAATTTTACCAATTGCAGATCAGTTTTCTGATTATAAGCTTAATTACACTGTTTTTTCAAGAGAGGGTACTTTCCCCATTTGAAGAGCTTAGAAAGGCCACAGTGATACAAACAAGCATCCTAAGGGAAAAAAGCAAGGTAGGAAGCTTCACTCTTTCTACAATACATAACCTCCAGCCCAAGATGCCATCTATCTGTTTTCCTCTGCAGCTCCCAATTTCTGAAGAGCTGGCAGGGCATAGGTATATACAGAAGGGGAGAATATCAAGGGTTTCTGTAACCAAATAGGTTTAAATCATGCCTGGAGCCATGTGGAAAGCAGTGCAGAAGTTCGACAGGTAGGAGGAAAATATCTGAGAAACACAGGGTGGGAGTGGAAAGGGATTCAATAACGAGAGCTGGGGTGAGAAGGGTATCAGCATCATACGGATTTGGGTATGTCATTTCAAAGATAACATTTTTTCAACTTTTTTTCTAATCCATTTTCAGTAGTAATTTTAAGTCAAAATTAACCACCATCATCTGACTTACATAACTGAAGGTAAACCATAGAAAAGAAATAGCACTTTTAATTTCTCACATGACTTCAAGGGCATGGTTAAGTTTATAGAAGTTTTAGTTAAATAACATTAAGAATATACATTTATTTTGTTTGCTTCTTTAATGAATTTAAAGACTAAAAACTTAGTGTTAGTTGCTAGCTGATTGCAACCAACCAACATCACTCTCCTCCTTGCAGAGTTGTACTCTCCATACTCCGTGTACTCTTCTACTCCCTCCTGCTCTGTCAAATGCTCTCCAGCCAGCAGGAGCATCCCTGTTCACATAAGACCTGCTTAAACTCATAAATGCAATGTTCAGAACTCAGTAAATTTTTGGTTAGTGCTGTATAGTAGTGCTTAGACCTTTATCTCACGTCCAAATCAGCAAGCTGTTCAAGATCTGATTACCAGCCTCCACATTCTTCTCTCAACAGCTATTCATACTACTTTTTCTAATGCATAGTCAGGTAAGTCTGTAATAAAACCTGAGATGATGCATATTTATTCTTATTTTTTCATGGTTTATTATCCTGACATTTCAAATTGCTCTGCTTAAACTTTGATAAGTGTTGTATGATAGAGAAATCAAACTTTTACATAAGAAATTGCTTCAATTAAATGTCAAAATAGACATAAAAATTAATTTTAAAGCCATCTATGCTTCTTTCTAAATACCTTGTGCAGGGGCTGACTCAGGAAGGAAAGTCCTGCTCAACATTTCCTCCTTACTTTTGAACCCTGTTTTCTAACACTGATCTTCACTGCAGTATTTCAGCATTTACTATATGTTGACTTTGATTTGTAAGACCTACAAATTACTGTTGCCTTTTTTTTCCAGTGTCAAAGGCTATTTAAATACATAATGGAGTGTGCAAAATCAAGTCTTGCAGGGTGCCATCTGTAAATATAAATTCTTTATCCGGTCCTTTTTTCTTTCCTGTTTTATAACTCCATTCTTTTTCCCTGGGTTGTGTCCACATATAAACTATCTGTCTCCCAGTATAGCCATCCTAAATATTTGTTACCTATGTAATCTTTTTCACTTCTGTGTCTTTTTTTTACTCTGCATATTTGAACTATTCATATCATTATCACTACTATTACTATAGGTCTCCTTTTACCATATTTCTCTTTCCTATCAAATTCCTTTGATCTTCTTTCTTTTTATACATCTTTTTCCTGCGCTTGTCTCCTCTGGCTAATGGCACCTTCCCTCACAACGCAGTACTCCTCTGGCTGATTTCTTTTCCCTGAAGCTCATTCCCAGGATTTTTCTCCTTTTCAAACTCCTTTGTTCCTATTCCCTGCTAATCCTTTGATCCCCTGCTTGCACTCACCACCACATATTCTTCAGTCCCTTGCTGTTTTACCACATCCCCTTCAGCAGACTGATAATGCAATTTTAAGTGAAACTAAGAAACTTTAATATCACTCTGATCCTTCTTGGATTTAGGCTTGCCAGGAGCAAGATGGGAAGGGGAGGGAAGGCAGGGAGGGATGGGAGGGGAAGAGCTGAGGACAGACAGAAATGCAAACTTGATAGCACTTCACAATCTGTTTATTTCCCAAAGAGTGTCCGCTCAGCTGGGTAGCAGAGCAATGTGAGCCACCAGATGTGCAATTGTAACACTGGTGTCAGCAAGAGCTGCTCATGCAGGTTTTGGCCAGCACATGATGTGGGAAGTCATTGCCTTTCTCTGCAGCCAAGATGCTCCCCAGCAACTTAACAATGCAAGGAATTAAAAAAAAGAGCAGGATAAGTAAACAAAGAGTAGAACTGTCTTTTATGAGGACAAGGGCATCAAGGAAAAACCCATCAAAGTCAATATCAAAGTAACAGAAAGGTGGTTGCCTAGATTGCTTAAGGGAAGCCATGTATTTATTGACAAGTAAAGGCCAGTCCATACTGCAAAGAGTTGATCCCTGCTGGCAGTGAGACCTTAGCTAGAAAGTCCAATACTGCATGGCCCTACTTCTGCAGTGCCCTAGCTGTGCTCACAGCACCGAAGGCAAAAAGCCAGGCAGCTCAGAGCCAGCATCCCCATCTTCTGCCCTTCTAGACTTGGTTTTACCATGGGTGGGGTATCACCTCAGGTATCCCTTAATCACGTTCTAAAACAAGCATGGCATTGATTTACAGGTTTGCACTTCTTAATTTCTAGATCTTGTGGTATGGACATTTCAAGAATCCATAAGATGAAAAATAAGCTTGTTGTTGTATAAAATGCTATTCTGTTCTGGTAGGAAAATTGGTCTCCCTGAAAATAAAATGCATAGCAAGAAAGGAAGGATGCATCTCTTTCATTTACACTAGTGAGGAGCACAGATGAGAATGTGGTCCAGAAAGGGGCTTAACCCCTGTGCAAGCACTACTAAGATTAGGTATTAAATTTATTTAGCAAAATTCAGACAGGAAGATTATTCACCTGTTATTCCTTTCAAAAATTGGGCCTGCTGTGTTATATGTGACATAATTAACAAAACATTACAGTATGTTTCAATGAACCCAGCTATGTGCAATTTTCTCCAAAGTGTGATTAAAGAAATGATTGGAGGGCAAATGGAACAGCTTTTACTGAGACAGCTAACAATGAGACACATTGGATTCTTATTATCTGCTATTAGCTTTGGCTTTCAGGTAGGAGAAAAATACATTTTAGGAATCATTCCTTGTCTTATTTGACTAATTCCTGAAACATGCCAGTTAGTGAGAAAGTTGACTATTTGTTTTATTTTACTTAATATTTTCATAAAAATATGGAACCTGTGGAAAGCTACTCCAAAAGATTTGTTTAAAAGGTCAGCTCAGAAGAAATATCTGCGTATTCCACAAAGGAGCAGAGACATTAGCAATACATGGAGCTGGAGTTAATGCTCTAATTAGGGCTTGAAAGCTGGGTTCTGTTTTTGACATTAGAGTGGGACACTTGTAAAACCTTTGGAAAGTCTTATACAGCTGTCAAGATCCCTGCAGTTAGGCACCTATTTACTTAGTAGTTCTGGGCCTTTATGTCTTTCTGCCTAAGTTTCCAGTGTCCATTTTGAATGAAGGGTGAGTTTATCATCGTGCTAAGACCACTGATGCCACAACTAACATTGCCCACTGTGGAACAGGTGCCTTGGGTCAGGAAACCAGCCCAATCTCCCCTGTGGCAGTTTGCCTTGTATTTTAAGGCAACCAGCAAACTGTTACAATTTCCAGGTGGCATGCAAGGCTGTCTTTTTCTTTCTCAAATAAGAACGTGAACCTGTTGGGAAGAGCTCATTGGGAGCAAGAAGATGCTGCCTCTTAAAGAGGCAAGCCTCTGTTGAGCAGCCACTCCTAACTTCTGCCAAACTTGGACCCTGAGGAGGGAACCTCTGTCTCCCTGGTCTTTTACAAGAGCTTATGTCCCCCAGCCCCCAGCCCTGGGCTGACCCAGCCTCAGACCATTCAAAATGCACCAGCCTGTGGCACCGCACACCAGAGATCATCTATTCCTGCTCTAGATACTATCATAACACAAATAATGATAAATGCACTGGGTAAGCTGTGGTGTGATCCCTCCCTGGAGTACTAAAAGCCTTTTGCTTCTCCCCCTTATTCTTGGAGGTGATGATGTCCAAAGTGCTATTCTAGACAACTGAGTCTCAACTGCACTCCTCTTTTGTGAGGACACTTGTCCCTTTCTGCTTTCAAATTTCAGCTTTCTATTTTTCCTTCCACTTACTGACTGTACAGTACTTTCTGCTTAACTGAAAGCTTTTGTAGCTGAGTAAAGCTCTGTATCGGTGATAGGCCTGGAGCGTTAAGACCATTTTCCTCAGGGAAGAACTGAATATTATTTCCTACTGCAAGAGAACTTGAAATTGTCTTCAGGAAATTAAAACAATTCAATATGTGGCACTGCAAAATGCATCATGTGAGGACAGTCAAGAGTCACAAAGAACCACTTGCCTCTATCTAACATCTCAGCCCTTCTCCTGGAAAACAACTTAATCCCCTCATTCCCCTGACCTGTTAAGGAGCCTGGCCTCACTGAGAACACTGTATGCAAGATTAGGCCCAGGAGTGTTTTTCAGTCTCTATTGGCTTCTTCTGAGCTTCTGCTTAGCCACTGGTTTTCCACTGCAGATTTCAGTATAAGAAATAGTGCACAGATTCCCCACGGAAATCCAGAGTGCTTTAGCAAAGTGCTACAGCAAGAATGAGACAGCTGTAGGTGTGTCAGCTTCCATGGAGTGTGTCAGCTTTCACCCGCTGAGTCTAACAGCTATTGATGGTCATTAGGAACTTGCTTAGAAAGAAGGGTCTGCAGCAGATCGTGTGTGACCTCCAGATAGGATTAGGGAAGGAAGATTACTGATGCATGGGTTTACAAGGAAGGCTAGTGTTTTGGTTTCACAGCAGCTAATTTCACCACTCTGCACCTATGGGCCAAGTTCAAGCCCACCTTTATTTTAGGTTTTATTTGCATTATCCTCACTATTTGTCCACAGTTGGAGATCCCTAAGAAAAACATAGGAAAAATGAAGACTGGGGAAAAAACCACTCCCATACAGGTCAAACGCATTGACCAACTCCTGGGTCAGAAATGACATCTTCTATGTAGATGGTTCATTACCACTTATCCTGCCATTTCAATGCTTACTGATCGTTTTTAAAACTGCCTGCTTTTTGTTGAAATAGCCAGCAGTGGTAGAGCCACTGAGCTTTGATTTCCTCTTACAGGGAAGGCTCAGGTCTCAGTTGCTACCTTTGATGTTTCCTGTACTACTAATGACTACTGTGGAGCTCCTCTCTGTGGGAGCTATGACACAGAGAGCCATTTCACTACTGCTGTGAGACACATTTAGTTGAGTTCCTTGAGTATATGTATCACGAAAAGACTAGGCTCAGGTAAAGCAAGAAACATAATTCTATACAGATTTTAGAAAACATTTTCTACTAACATGAGTAAAAAAATGCATCTGAAAAAAATACTGGTTTAAGGAAGGAAAGTAGCAGGAGCCATTTCATGTACTAGCCTACTACCAAGAGAGCCAGTATGTGCTGCAGAACTACTAAGACTTATGCATAAATTAAAACACATGAAGACACCTATTATAGCAACTAATCCAGATTTGTGTTCTAAAGAATCAGTTATGAAATTGTTTCTGAAAATCTCCCTTTTTATACAGGTAATCTCAATAGTTATCTACTTTTTGTAGTCTCCCATCGATGAGAAAAATTTGCAAGAGTAGTGTGAAAAAACGGCCAATGACTCCAGGCAGGAGCATATATATTTTTAAATGCACAACGAGGCCAAATGTTTTACTTCCTGACACAACTTTACTATCACTGAAATCCTTTTTCAAGATCAGAATGGCATTAGAGGTGCTGAGTAGTCACAAATCAGCAAGAACCAGACGTTCTTTTCGCAAGCTTTTGGAGCCGGATTTAGGTACCCAATTGTAGACACATGTGACAACTTTAACCATCACTTCTTCATACCAGTTATTTTAGACCTATCATCTCTCTTGGATACTGTAGACCATGTGGTTCTGCTGACACATCGTGAGAATGTTCTTGCAATAGACAGATACACTCTTAAATCATTATTTTCCTTTCATTCCATATGGTCTAGGTGCCCTTGACATAATTTAAAAATACAGTGCAGCAGCACAATTTAAGATAAACCACTACCAATAAGCCAAGCAATTTAAAATCTTATATCCCCTTCACCTTTGAACAAATCCCCCCAAATTACAATTCCTCTCAACCTTCCTGGAGAAAAAAAAAAAAACTAACTCAGCAATGTGCCCTAAAAAAATCATTTGAAATTATACTGCCATTCAGTAGTAAAACAGTTGGCTGAGATATTTGATCTATAACATCACTGTATCATAGAAAACAAGTTGCAGAGACCATGATCTTTCAAATGCAAACGATGAATTAAAGATATGATTTTGGATAAATACACAGTGATGCCATTCTGGAGGGCTGTCTGTTCCTTCTGCCTCGTAGTTCCCCTCTTCAGTTTCCTCCGCAATGGACCTATATATAGCACTTCTTAAATCCCAGCATTGTCCCCATACGACGTTCTCTAGGAGGCTACTTTGTCATTTTTTTAAATCTTCAGCTTTACGTGAATTGTGTCCTTATCAAAAGTCACTGGAGCGGTTAAGAGTCTGTTCACACGACGGGCTCAAATCAAGCCGTTCATGGAAAGTTACACACTGCAGTGCCTGTATCCTCCCGACAACAGCTTTATATCACTGTTTCAAATGATCCAGCCATAACAGTCAATCTCTTAGCATTTTACACTTACTTTTCCTAGGTGCAAACAGGTAAGAATTGGGCCTTCCATCACTTCCAGCTTTTATAAGGCTTCAACAAACTGGGCAACATTTTGCCCCTTGTTTCACCCCTGAAACTACATCCCTGCCACAGGTTCACAGCAGTCTAACTGAGCACAGAATCTGGCAGAAAGCCCAGAATTTGACCCGGCAGATTTATGGCGTATGGAGATGATATTAACACACATCATGAGCCAAATCTGCACTCTGGCTGCTTAATAAAAATGCTGCCACCTTCATCATTACATTTAACCTCTTATATTAACAATAAAGCAGGCCAAACTGTTCACTAAGAATGTTAGCCCACAAAATTTACTATTTATCAGCCACAAACAATTTTCTTTCTTTTTAGTTTTTTTTGTTTTGGTTTGTTTTAGGGTTTTTTACTATTAATAACTTTTTGACTAACAGGAATTGAGTTGTAACAGGTGGATCAGCAACATTTCACTGTACATTTAGAGTACTTACTACATTTACCATGTGGTTGCAGATTCACTTGAAAAATATAATCACAGAGTGAAATTTTCAATTTAAGTTGATAGAAGGGGTTTACTTAAGTATAGACATCATCATAGTAAACAACTGGTTTTCAGTGTCATGACTAACCCACATTTTTTGCAGAGAAATCTTTGTGAACTGATCTTTTTCCATCACCTAAGAGACTAAAATAAAATAAAATTTTAAAAAAGTCAACCAGAGCATTCCATTCAATTAAAAGAAAATATTTCATTTTGCTTGGGACTTCTTAGCTGTTTCTGTCATTAAGTCTAAGCATTTTAATAAGGAATGCTAAGATATTTTGAGACATGGAATGATTTCAGGCAATGTAAAAGATAAAAGAAAAATATCATTCGTTAGATGTGTGGTCAGCATGCAGTGGCAGAATGGTCACAATTCATTTTCTTGCCTGTATTCAACTAATTGGCTAATTACCCAGGAGGTATAATAGTATGTGAAGTAAAACAAACATGTCCCATACATTGAATTGCTCCCTGGCTTTAGTTAATACTGTCCTCCCAGGCCCCTTACCTCTATTCTGTCAGCCAGGTTTCTGTATTTGCCTAACAGTTGAACACAACAGCACTAGTGCTAGGCTGAATTAACAGCAATTAGCATTTAAATTGCATGTTTAAATGAGTGCATTAATGGGTGCATCCAATTTATAACTCTGTCCCCTCCACTTCCAGCCTTATCTAGTGTTAGAGATTTGTCAGACAGCCATTATCAATCTGCCTAATCTCAGACTTAGAATGACTGCTCACCTGCATACATTTAGCTGGCACTCACTGATTAAAGGAAAATTCTTATAGGTTGGCTTTAAATTTACAATGTGGTTTGACATCCATTTTATCAACTGCATCTGATTTTACAGCTACCTTCCAGGGGCCAGATATTACCTGATTTACAACCACTTACCAGTGCCTTCAGATGTGCTGCACTTCATGCTAGGCTGGAGAAAATCTGGCCCTGTATTTCACTGTCTATATGTATGGACTGCAATAATTTACCGTCTGTGCCATGACATCCCTCCCTTCCTCTGAGGTGGAGCTCTAAGTATCAAACCATGGTTCTTGAAGGGTGGTAAGAGTAAAGTACAAGTGAAAATTGCCTACCACTAGTTGCTACTGCCATGAACAAGTTCATTCTAATCTGTATACCAATTTTAGTGAGGGGGATTCTGGAGGTTTAAATTATACAGAGTTTCTGTTCCCTGAAATGAATTTGTAATATCACTGTATTATGATAAATAGCTAGTGTCATTCATGGCATTATTATTATGATTATTATTATTATATTAATTTATTATTATTTTACAGAAACAAGGAATCTGTACAACCTCAGGTAAAGAGATAAAATAGGTGCTGAGGTAAAACAAAAATCACTTCAAAAGCTTTTTCTGTCTTGTCTGTCAGTTCTGACTCCAAAGGCAAAACCACACCAGTCTCACCACAAAGACTATGAGCTTAGGAGCCCAACTGGAGACCCACTTTCAGTGCATAAATGCCCCATATATACACACATTGCTCAGGTAGCACACCAAGCCCACGGTCCGTGTGCTCAAGATGCCCAGGGACAGACTAGAAGGTGTCTGTAGAATTTCTGCAAGGCAACTTTGGGAACAGAAGACTACATAGACATAAACAGGACAACTGCCAAATTATGCTATCAATAGAAGATATAAGACATGGATCCAGCTCTGGACTATACCAATACTAAAAATGTAACACCTATACAAATACCATATCAGAATAAAATTTCAAAAGCAACTTTACATATCCACATTGAAATATAAAACATCACAAGCAGTAAGAGCCACTTCAGACAGATTTGACAGGAATCATCTAAACTACAACTAGCTGAGAAACACCACTTATTAAAAGAAAATTGCAGTAGGCAGAAGCTTGTAGATGAAGTGCAGCAGCAGTTGCAATTGTGTGGTAATTTCATTTTATTCTGATATCTGGCCTCAAAGATGTTATGCTATTCTTTAAATATTCCATGTCTATGCACTGTCCTGAGGTTTATTATTTATACAATAGATGAAAGCTCCTAAGTTTTTTCTTGAATAACATGCTACTATGGCAAAACGACTCATCAAGGTTAACCATTCTTCTTGCCTACTACCTTCAAAAATTACGTCCTCAAGAGGAATTGCACAACTAAGTCGGATAGTGTGGGCAAATTTAATTAACTAAATGTCAGAGTCCACAGTTGTTACAGATGACATAAAGAGAAAAAGAGATAGGGCATAACCTTGAGGTACTTGTTAGTGCTGCCAAATGCTTTAAAGGATTGTTCACCTGGACATGAAGCTTTCAGTCTGTGGCACAATTAATATATGTGTGTATCACAGCATGTCCCTCAAAATAGAATTTCAATGTGATATTTCTTACTCTCATTGAAGAAAGCCCAGGGTGTAAGGGAGTAAAATACAAAGGACTCTGCCAGAGCAGCTCTGATATCCACACACTCATCAGACAGGAGAGATCTGGACCCAGTGCTGCTCTTTAATTGCAACCGCGGCAGGGAAACCCAAGCTTTGCCCAGCTCAGGCTCACACTGGCAAACAGCCAGCGACCTTGGGCTGGACACATATTTGCATCCAATTGTGAATCTACAGCTATCCTCTGCCTTACCGTGCAAGCAGGGCTGCTAGAAGCTAGGCACTGGGTTGCTAGGACTTAATTGCCCCAGATGAGAGGAGCTGGGCAGCAGGACCCCAGGCATTGTCCTGAAGCTCTTTTTTTATATTACAGCATACACTACCTTTGCAAAACCGGCTGTGTGCTCTAAATACTGAACAATTCTATGATTTCCTGTTCCATGTATACTTGTTTTGGGGGAGAGAATACAGTATTTGTCCAGATTTTTGTAAATCCCAACAGAGTAATTAAAAATCTGCCACTGATTGAGATCTAATATCCTGTTGTTCTTCTGGGCCAGTGAAAGCTTGAGCTGTGAAAATCAAGTTTAGCCCTTTGCTTTGGGGGAGAGAAAGGAGATAATCAACTTCAAGCTTTCCTAATTTCAGCAAGAGGGGTCCCTTCTGGGAGCTCTTGGTGCCCATCCACTACCATCCCATGGAAAGGGATAGCATAAGTCTAGTGCTTGCTTTCCCTCAGCGATGCACACCCAGGAGGTGCAAAGCCCACACAGGACTGCCAGAGAAAAGAGTAAAGACCTAGTCCCCCATGACATCATTAAAAGGTGTTTAGCTGGAATGACCCAATGAATTGACAGTGTGAAGAGCAGCTTAAAAGAAACATTTATACATTTCCCAACAAACTTGTTACAGTATACCCATAGTCATTTAAAACTACTCTGGGAGTGGTAGAAGGAAGCAGCAGGAGGATTAAAGAGTTAATTAAGTTTCAGAAGCAGAATGGGAAATGAATGAGGAGTCACAGAGAGAAATAAATCTTAAACAGGTCTTCTAAAAAGTTCTGCAGTAAACTAACCAGCTCACAATAAACCCAAGAATAAGATGGAGGAAGGAAAGGGGGAATTGAATACAATGGCTTATAGGAATAATTCTGCCTTAGTAAAATTCTTTCTAATGCTTATAAATGACACAAATATATCAATTCTCTAGTTTGAACTATCATAAATAAATAGGAAAACACCCTTCAGACTATTAGGTTTTGGAACCGCAACATAAAATACAATGTATTTTATGGGTTTTTTTGAAGAGAATACTGGATATTTATAGCTGAACATAATGATTGCTGGCAACAAGATAATAATTATTAAGGTTTAGCAGACAATACTCTATATTTGATATTTCAGTAAGATGCAGTGAGGTGGAAATTTTTTTATTATTATTTACTGAGAAGTCCATAGAATCATCTCTAAGGATTTATGGGGAATATAGTTGTTATTCCTAGGCAGAAACAATCTTCAGAATTTTCCAGGCAGCCTCACAATGAGAGAAATTTTCCCATAATATAAACACTGTTGGGAAATTGCCCTTTCTAGACATCCTTTCTTAGGCTCTGTTCCGATAGGAATGAGCTAAAATAAAACCATAAGAAGTGAATACGCACAAAGAGCATTTGTTGTTTGATTCACGTTCCCTAAAGACTGTTAATGCCTTCGGAGATGTCAAATCATCATAAAGGATATACTGCAGAGAAGCACTGTGTGAAAGAAGAGATGAACATTATTAGAATTCAGAAATAATGAAATAACATGGTTGGCTGATACAAGTGACACTGATTTACACCAGCTAAGGGTCTCTCTTGGCTGATGCTTTTGATATGTATCTTGAAACACACTCTGGTTATGCGACCTTTTAAAACAATTGCTGTGTACACATACTGTGCTAAAAGTACTGAGTTTTCATATGCTTGACCTATGGGTTATCTGAAAAACTTTTGTTCAAGAGCCGTGTGGGCTATATATTAATGAGGGGGAATCAGAGAGTTCACTGCAGAGCTTGCTCTCTGCTAATAGGCCCTGACTCTGCTCCCCGGTAATGTGCTGCTTCTCCCCAGCAGCCTCACTGCTTCCCTGTTCTCTGCTATTCCCTCCCCCCACCAAGCCAGAAAGACAGAAATGAGGAAGAGATCATTACCCCCTCTCTGCCTCATGTGGGTATAAAGCACCCTGCAACAACAGAGGGAGGCTACCAGGAGCAACGGGCTCTACAAGCATGAGGCTATATGCATAGTACTACACAAAAATACATCAATTTGCTAGTGTTACTTTCCTTTTGTCAAATATTCCTAAAGCTAATTATAAAGGATTAGAATATTGTGCCTGTTCCTGCTCAGAAATCCTATTGTTTGCCATCAAGCTGAAGTGCCAGTCATCATACGATGAGAGCTGCAAGGGGGTGGTACTGCAGCACTGGTGTGCAGGGAAATACTTTCTGCCAGTTCCCAAAGTGCTTATGAGTGGGGGCATAACGCAGCCCGAGTACACAGCAGAGGGGCTGAGTGTGCAGAAGAATCCGGGAAGGCTCCACATGCCCCAGCAAGGACACATGCCCAGAAGTTCCCACAGCATCCCAACCAGCTGCCCCGGAGGGCCTCAATCTATGCTATCAAACGGGGAGGCCACATCCAGACTGCTCACTGAAAATGGTCCCCAGCCCATGTCACCACCTAAACGTGATCCAGAATTAGTTTGGCAGAAGGGTCATTAGCCTGGACAAAAAATCACAGCAGCACCATGCTAAAATTTAATATAGACAATCAGTTCCTGGTACCCAGGAGCATCACATGGCACTTTTTAATCTACTACACCTCCAAGGCCAGGATCCTGCTCCCTGTGGTACCCATGTGAGTGATACTACAACCCTTGTGTACACACCATCATTTTACCACTGATAGTATGTCCAAGCACCCACATTTTGAGGGGTTTTACCTTGTGTTAAGTCCTGGTCTGATTGTCAGACTCGGCGAAGGTTCTTAATGATCCCAAGGGCGAAATTAAGACACAAACGAGGTCATATGCCACCAATCAGACATTTTATTGGGTAAATATAAAAGAGTAAAGCGATAGGAAAGGCAGGAAATGTTAGGAGGAAATTGAGCAAGCGTTCAGAGAGATAAGCAAAGGATAGTCACCACCATGGATCCAGTGGCGTCCTGTTGGTCCTCAGTCTTCAGTTCTTTGGTGGTGGGTGGCCACGCTCAGGCTTCATTGTGCCGTCTTTTATCTGGTGTTGGAGAGGGAGTTTGCCCTCTCAGTTTGGTTTGGTTACCCAGGGCAACATCATGCATGCCACACATGCACACCTAACCACACAATATGTATTGTTGGTGGACAAGCGGCCTGGTCCGGATACCAGTTGGTGTCCTGTTTTTGGTGGTGCCTGATAAGCCGAAGAATGGCCTGCTGCTTCAGCAAGTTTGCACATTCCCTTGCAAGCTAGTGGTACCTGATAAGCCAAACAATGGCCTGTTGCTTTAGCAAGTTTGCACAAATTTCCTTGCAAGCTGGTGGCATTTGTTAAGTCAAAGAATGGTCTGCCCTCGGGTCTTCTCAGACAAAAGAGTGGTCTGCTGTCTGGTCTTATCAGATAAACACACACAAGCAAGCTTTGAGACAATTGTTCTTAACACTTCAGTCTCTTACACCTTGTCACTAACCAGCCAGAACAGCTCCAGCTGGGATTACAGCACAGCAGCGTTACCCCACTCTCAGCTTGCCAGGAGTGCAGGTGGGGAGAGGGCACACTGCTGTGTTGGACACCCCATCAGCCTGGGGTAAGCATAGAGAAGATGCCAGTTAAGCCTGGTGTGGACCTTGCTCCATAAACCTAGGCACAGCTAATGCTTGATGAACACTCCCAGTGAGGTATGCACTTGTCCTCTCTGCAAGTATAAAAGAAAATAGCTATATCCTGGCTGTCTGCCACAAAACCCTTCATCCTAACCATGCTGGATTAGGGGGTAAGCCTGGTGAATAGCATTGAAGATGGTTTTTAAGACTACATGCTGAATGAAGCAAAAAGTCAATTAGGATAGAACCTCAAGTCTGAAAGGGCTGAGTACTGAGGACCTTCATTACCCACAAAGTAATATAAAACAGAATAGACAATTAACCTGCAGTCACTGATAGGCCATGACAAGCGCTTAAGCTCTCTCACAAACACTGTCCATCCTCTTTTCAAGGCAAAAATAAGAAGTAAACCATTAAAATAAGACATACATGTTGCATTTAAAATGAAAAATCAGCCTTCATTTAACTTGGATACGGCAATCCCATTTCCTACAATGGTCCTCTGTACAAAGGTAAAATCATTCAAGAAGTACAATATTAATAAGAAAAACTTCCTATTACTGCATATTGGAAAAGAGCAAATTCCTGAAAGACAGAAAAAAAGAAGGAAAAAAGAAGGAAAAAGGAAAAGGAAAAGGAAAAGGAAAAGGAAAAGGAAAAGGAAAAGGAAAAGGAAAAGGAAAGGACAGGAAAGGAAAGGAAAGGAAAGGAAAGGAAAGGAAAGGAAAGGAAAGGAAAGGAAAGGAAAGGAAAGGAAAGGAAAGGAAAGGAAAGGAAAGGAAAGGAAAGGAAAGGAAAGGAAAGGAAAGGAAAGGAAAAAGAAAAGAAAAGAAAAGAAAAGAAAAGAAAAGAAAAGAAAAGAAAAGAAAAGAAAAGAAAAGAAAAGAAAAGAAAAGAAAAGAAAAGAAAAGAAAAGAAAAGAAAAGAAAAGAAAAGAAAAGAAAAGAAAAGAAAAGAAAAGAAAAGAAAAGAAAAGAAAAGAAAAGAAAAGAAAAGAAAAGAAGGAGAAAGAAGCTGAGAAAGGAAGATTTTTTTTCTTGGTAGCTCAAACATAATAAACTCTAATTAGAATTATTTTAGTCATTCAGACAGAGTTTACTTCCATTTATATTTTTCTATGAATTCAAGGACCTGAAAAAAATGTTCTATTTCTTTTTTTATGCATCTCTGCTGTTGGAATTAACCCTTCAAGGAGCAAAGAGGCTGATGGAGATTCCTGCATGCACTCAAAGTCAATTGTGCTACGTACTCCTTTAGATCAGCTTCAAATCAAGTTGTAACAAGCAAGCAATTGTTCACTCCTAAGTGCTTATGTGGTTCTGTTCTTGTTTAGATCTTGTGAGACTGTTAAAGCCATCACTTCAGGCTCACTGCTAAGAGCTATGTCAAATTATTTTGTAACAATTTGAGTTCTTGTATATCTATTATTTACCACTTCAGTGATTTAAAACACAGCAGAAATGTCAGTGTTTTTGCTACTGAACTAAGCTAGATTGGCTGGAGAGGGAGGGAGAGAGAACAATATGTGAACAAACAGTGCCACTATACTAGTTAAATGAGGCTGCTGACTATTTTTGTGTTTGGACAAGTCTGCCACAACAGGTATTACTGTAGTGTGCTTTTCAATTTTGGTACATGCCACTTAAATTATTTTTTCCTATTAATCCTTCTCCTATATATTAATCCTTTTCCTATATATTCCTTCTCTTTTTGTGATTGCCTATCCTGTAATACTTTCAAAGGACAAGTCATACATTTACAAGAGTAAAAACTTGAGCCCTTTGCTGGTTTCCATTTTTCTGAAAGGACAGTGTGACATGTCTATAGCCGTGCAAGTTAGAGATGGAGTTAGATCATGCAGTCCTCTCAGCCTCTGCCCAGTACAAGATTTTCCTTCACTGTAGCCCAGTTCATTTTTAGACATCTCAAAAGATGGAGAATCCCCCTTCACTTCTTCCATAGCCACATCTTCTGCACTGAATGGATGTTGTCTCAAAAAGGTGGTCAGAGTCTTAACCTGACTTTTTATGGAACATATCCACCTTTCCATTACAGCTGTGCATAGCCTCAGGGTAGTGTGAGAGCAATCAGCGATTATTACATATAAATACCACTTTGTTATAAGTGGTACACGTGCTGTTAAAGTACATAACTGGTGCCCTGCAATGCCCTTACGTTGCACCTAGGTATATTCCTGGATATGCTGTAATAAGGCACTTCAGGAGGTATTCACACCATCTAACTTCAGCTGTCTTATATAGTCAATGGCAAAAGGTAGACACCTAACTCAAATGCTTCAGATTGCTGGAGCAGCCTATTTTTTTCCTTTAACTATGTAGGGTGTTTAGGTGCTTCATTTTGGTGCTTCAATTAGATGCCTAAAGTTTGAAGACATGAATACCCTACTTCATGACTTTACTATCTTACATCTCCGCTGGTTGTGCTATATATCACATTACTTGACAAATCTGGGCTTACAAGATGGTAATTACCAAGCTCTCTTCCTTTCTTTTCAGACTTGCTCACCTAAATTGTACTTTTACAGAGAAGAGCTGGCACTTATTTCTTGTGAACTGAATTGCCCTTCCCTATTGCTTCATTTCTGTTCTTCATACTTCTGCTGTACTTCTCAGCCTATAGTAATTGTTTCTATTTCCACCCAGTCTGATGTTTGTGCAATTTGCATAATAACTTTTCTTCATTCCCAACCCAAAACCAACAGTATTATTATCTGAGATTTGAGGAAAGTAAAAAGGACAAATATTTCTTCATCTGCCAGAATATTAATATTCTGTCTCAAGAAGAATATCATATATCATAGGAGACATTTTTTCTCCAGATCATGTAATTGTCATAAGAAGGCAATATTGTATGCTTAAACACGTTTATCGCCTCTGTTACTTTCCCTTCACTATTAAATATTTTTATTATATTGGCTAAGTAAAAACTTATGATTTGTTACAGATCTTCCAGAGCTGCTGAGAGAGCTAATTGCTAAATTGCCACTGATCTGTGCTCTGGGTAACTTTATTATCCGCCTTGATGTCACCTTCAATCCTTTTGCACAGAAGCTTTATAAGGCTTTAACATTCATTGAATTTGACCAAACAAATTGACCATCCCGTTACATGTGAGAACAAGATTTAGTAATTTGACTTATCTTTTACCTGGGAAATTTCAAGCCAGCACATCAATTTCCAAAGGTCACTCACTTGCTCTATTTCATTTCACTTTCCTTTCCCCAATCTGTTTGCTTTCCAGTAAGTCATTCTTGTTGCTTTTCAGTCCATTCTGGGGTGACAGAGCTCGTTACTTCTCCAGGACTCAGGAGAAGAACACACGGCATGACCAGTGTCATGTAGTGAGCCAGAATCACTAACAATATTCACCTGCATTTGCACGTGCAATAGGGGATCTTGACAAAACAAAGCGTTCCTGAAGGCCACCGACATTCTTCACTGCTCGTATCATGCAGTCGGAAACAATGCTTGTGATGCAGACACAGGTAGAAACCTGACAGAGCAAAAGATGGGGTCCAAATAACTAATTAGCTCCAGCTGAAAGAATAAACTGAGAATTAACATGGCTACATAACCTAAAACAATATCATTTTTTAAAGGCTGGGTTACACACTGGTTTTTCTCTTCAGTAAAGTTACTTTTGTCTGGCTTCTTCCCCCACCTTCTGCTTTTTCCGAAGCTCTTCAACTGATATTAAGTTTGTTATGGCAGCATGTTAGTCAATCCTATTGCAGCTTTTATCAAACTGGCAGACTCTAGCTCTGTGGTGTTTTTATGACATGGTTGCTCTGACAGGTTGCTCCCACATGACACTGCAAAATACAGTGACTCAGAGGAGCAGGTGGGAGCATGCACTTTCAACCAGCTGATTTGATGGATGAAAAAATCTCACAGAAGCCTATCATAGTGAGACGTTATAATGCTGTCTTCCAAACACGTTCGCTTTCATCACACCTGTACTGAGAGACTGTGCAAATTGTTCTCATACTAATTTCAGAGGTAATTAGGAAAAGCAGAAACCTCAGGTTGCTCTCTGTTTCTGTATCTCTTACATGCACATATAGGAAGTTTCATATATGCACGTACAGGAAGTTTCTTGATCAGACCAGTACTTTTTTACAGTCCATTACCCTGTCTTCTTCTGATAACAGCCACTATTAGAAGTTTCAGAAGACATGCACAAACTGGTCACAAAATAATGGGTCTTTAAAGCTACTAGAGTAAGTTTATTGCAGCCCTCACTGTCTAAAGGCAGGTTTATGCCTTGAAGTATGTGAGATTGCAATCAATGAAAAACTCTGTTAAAGTTTATTGTTCTTGCTATTGTAGTTCTTGGTCATTTTGTTAGCTATTGAAAAGTCATATTTAAGAGTCCTGCTAAAATCCAAAGTGTCAGTAGTAGCATACAGCAATTAGATCAATAGACTGATTGGTCCTTGTGTGAAAAAAAAAGTTTCCATCCAACCACTTTGAGTTTGCCAGCTTCTAAGCTCATTGTGTGTTTTTCTGTCCTTGGATTACTAGCTTGGGTGAAAACAAACTCATAGTTTACCTCCTCTAAACTTCTCAATATCATTATATATTTTTTTAATGAAGTTTCTTATTTCCTTCCTCCTAAATGAAACAATGTCCAGGCTTCTTACTCCCTTTTTTTGTCACTATGTCTATATTGTTTCCCATCTCTTGTTTTGACATTCCTTGTTTGCTGCCAATGATTTTTGTAGCCTTTGGCCATAAATCATATTCATGCATGCAGGTCATACATCTCCATATATACATATATAGCACACATTTAGATAGTGTCCATACTCGTACCAGAACCATTTGTACTGTTTCTAAGAAAAGGATGTGGCAGAATGGGGAGGCGCAGGTAGGAGGAGAGGGAATGAAACCAAGTGAGGTTCTGTGGTGATCAGATAAAATGAGCAATAAATATGTTTCCAATCTTCCTAGAGGCTGCAGGAAGCCCAGGTACCTCCTCACAGGTTACATCTACCTTCTTACCTGTGCATTATTAGGAATCTCCAAAGGCCAGAACTATTTTGCATTGCCATTAAGTTCCACTTCAGTGAAATTTGGTATTAAATGTACAGGGAATCCTGACAAAAAACATAAGTAAGTCCCCTGTTCTTCCTTTTCTTCCCCAACTTACTTATTTCTTTCACACCCACACTATTTTTTGTGTAGGTGTTTGGTGCCTCAGAGTTCAACATAAACATTTGATTTGTGTGAAAATTATCTCCTTGCATTTCAGGTAGCTATTAGCATCAATAGTGTATTTGTATATGTTACTGTTTAATAAGCTTTACCATGCAAGAATAGATGGTCATTTACATTACCTTCACTTCAGAAACCATATTTTTTGTACTCGCGAACTCAGTCAGAGTAATACAAAACATTTTGCATATCTCAGCTGAAAAGGTCATCCATTAACAAGTTCCCCCATTAATGGTTAAGGATTAGTTAGTATCTCTTACACCTTGATGCATTTATTTGCTAGAATTTAAACAAGCAGTATGAATAGTTTCAAGATTTTATACTCCTTAATATTCTTATATGTACACGTACCATCTATTATCAGAGCTTTCTAACATATTTGGGCAATTGAAAGGTTTAGCATGACCCCTGGGCCAAAATTTGCAAGATGAAACTTTCTGAAATCAGTTTGGTTACATTGAAGGGACTTTCATCCCTAATACAGGAATTTCTGCTGTTAAATGCATACCAGAAAATGTCAAACGTTTATTTCTAAATATTTGCACAAAGCACTGTATTAACCCTTTCAAAGACAGAATTATGTGAATGTTGGTGAGCACTTTAAAATATTTAGACTTCTCTAATTGTAATCTGAAAATGTGGTTCAGGGTGAGGGTTCTTTTGTTGTTGTTTCCTTCTTCTCCCTCCCTCTTCAATGTCTATCATGGCAAATGCTAGAAAATGAGATAAAAAAGCAGGTTTCCTATTACAGGACTTATGGCTTTGGGACTGCAAGGTGCACCAAGAGATAAGGATTCAGAATTAAAAAAGAGCATGATAAGACTCTCTAAGACCATTTCACTCTCTGAAACTACCTGTTCTAGGAGACCTTTTCTGGGTGTGCGTTTTATTTATCAGAGAGCTGTGGTCAGTGAAACAGTAGCAATTGGCTACTGCAAGTAGACTGGAACCAGCAAATAATACATCTGCAAAGAGCTGTTCACTGTGAGTCAAACTCTGGTGAACAAACTGTTATAAGCACTCCTAAAATATCTGGACCATGAGGGGAAGGAGAGAAGCAGAGCTTTTTAAATAGCAATGCTTTTTCAGAATTAGGAATACGTCGTGAAAGTTCAGCTGTATACAAAATTACACGTATGCTAAGTGTAGGCTAGTGTTACTACAATGCACCATTTTGTAAAATGTTTAAATATGGATCAGAATATGAATGTAAAAACCATGTACAATCTAGTCTGTTTCCCACACATATGCCAGAGCAAATAATGATGTGATTTGAGAGGCATAATGACAATATTGTGCCTATAATGCATTTGCCCAAAGGTACACTTGTGCATATGTTTTCTATTCATTTTTGTTCTCTATTGCACATTTCCCTCAACTTAATTATTCCATTGATTGTAATTAAGCTCCCTCTAAGCCTGTGAGTGTGGAGTGCATTTTCAAAATAAATATGAGCAAGCTGACTTGCTTCTGAAGCTTTTCTAAACTCTCACAGCTCTATAAAATGCCTAACAGGCACTTTATCTGAGAACACAAATGCATTTTATTTTAGAGGCTTTCTATGACTTTATCCATTTTAAAAAGAGAGAGGGAAAATCTACTGGTTTTCAAACTATGGAAATCAAACCTATGGCAAATTTTTCAATCCATTATTCTTATTATTTGTATTATATTAACACCTATTACAATGTGGGCATCCCTACAGAGATGAATATTCCTTTATGGTAGTTGCTGAACAAACGTACGTTAAGGAACACTCCCTGTCCGGAAACAAGGCTTATACACAGCTACCTTGGATGGACTGAAGAGAAGAGCAGAAAACATGATAGTAACTAGATAGTAACAGAAATAACTGTGTAACTAGATATATTTTTTGCATAAAACAGTAGTCTCAGTTTGCCACCTGTCTAACCATCTCAACATTGCAACCTATTTTCATAACTTGAAGAAATTCTTTGGATTCTCAAATGTTCATATAATAGTGATCTGCCTCAACTGCACTGTAGCACCCGATGGCTGGTTTTTAATCTATTTCCCTCTCCCCACTTCCCCAAAGCCACAAGCTGTCCCATAAAAACAAATGGTGGTGCAGTAGCTTTATAATATAAACAATAAATGATATGTCATGTATATATGCTTCTGAGGTGACGGTGCTGTGAGAAGCTTGCATGAAGTCTATTTTCATCTAGCTTAATTAATGACCAATGAGATTGCTTAATACCTCAGCATTACCATGTCTATCAATAGTGCATTAATATTATGTGACTGTAATATGTTCTAAAACAGGGTAATTTGAAATCTATAGGTTTCTAAAGATTTCTGGTGACAGCTGATGCCAGATTTGAACCAAAACAAAGTCGAAAATATTTAATTAGAAACAGCTAGCAAAATCTCATGTGTACAGTAGGGTATAGATTTAGATCCAGTATATGATCAGATGAAACACAGCATATACAATATCAGATTGGAGCAGGATGAGGTCACTTTCTTACATGAAGCCCTTTTATATCTTCTTAATACACCCAAAATAGAATGGTTATCCAAAACCCATTTTTTTACAAATAACGGATATTTGATAACTTTTAATAGATACTTGTTGAAACTAGTAATCAAAATTTTACAACACTCTGTAAAATATTTTGGCTGTAACATACCAGGTGGAATTGCTTTGACTATGTCTGACCTAATCACTCTAAACTCCTGATGTATCAGGAAATATAGATTTCTTGATGGAAATTTAGTCATCATCGTCACTGAAGTTTCATAACTTCAGTGCTTCATTTCATAAAAACAGATGTCTAAAATAGATCAGGTGAACTGCACTTTCAGGGTGCACATATTTCTCCTTTGGCTATAAAGGGAGGGTAGACCAGCTGTCAATACCCACACTGTAGAGACCTAAAATTAATTAAGATAGCTCCCATCCTTTATATCATCTGACCTTTTGATCTTTTCTGGCCAGTCAAGAAGGCAACTACGAGGACTTAGTCCTGCACTAAAGCAGATGACTTAGTAAGTGCAGAAAGACAGACTTGCAATAAAATAGTAAGAAACATGCCTTGTCATTTTGTACTTGCTTGCAGAAGTACATGGAAGAATGAGAACATGCATTTCATTGTGTCTCTGGTGAGACACATCAACTAGTAGCTGTCTACGGACCTCTTCACTGCTCTCCAACTGTTTCTATTTTTTTATTAAGTCTAAGTGGAGGAGGATACTATGCAGTACCACAGCCCCATTCACTACTTGCTTCATACACTGAAGTTTCTGAAAGGGGAAAGTAATGGTTTGTTCTTGAAGCAGTGATATTTTCACTGACTTTTTAACATTAGTATTCCCAGAAAAATGCTCAACAACTTCTCTTCCTGCTGTAGCCAGCAGGAGTGAAGTGTCACTGTTATCTGAAACAGCACCTTGCACAAGTGGGTCCTGTAGTAGGAAATGTAAAAGGAGCAAGAAGTCGTTGACCTGCAGTGACCATTGTGTCAAGACAGGACAGTAAATACCCTGCCAGCCCTAAGTATTTAGCATTTTTGTGGTGACGCAGGGAAGGTAACCAAATTTCTGGTTGCGGATTTAGCATACATGAATCACTGTTTTAGCATAAACATATTTAGTATTTTGCAGACCATATGCTAAGTAATGTAACAGCTTAGATGAGCTGATATTGATGCCTTGGATTCATTATGCCATGGTGTCTTACAGACTTGCCTGTGTTGGGAGAACTGGAAAACTTACTCATGATAATTACATGTTGCTGCACTTGGATAAACTTGTGGATAGATATAGGGAATAAAGGGTGCTTCTGTGTCATGATAAATCTAAGATGTTTTATTTCTGTACTGGCTCTGGCTGGGATGGAGTTAGGTTTCTTCTCAGCAGCCCATACAGTACTGTGTTTCAGATTTGTGGCTAAAACAGTGCTGATAACACACCAATGTTTTGGCTATTGCTGAACAGTTCTTGCACATTGCCAACACATTCTCTTTTTTCCATTCTGCCCCCCAGCAAGTAAGCAGAGTTCAGGACATGATCCACTTTTATCTTGTGGCTGAAACCTTGGCAACTACTGTATGATACCATGGTAGCCAGGAGCAATTAGAATCTCTTTAAGGACATTCACAGCAGCAGGGCCAGATACTGCTTCAAATAACATTGGTGGTGAAGTTCCTGTTTGCTTCAGTTCTCAGTAGGTTTCAGCCACAAGATAAAAGTGGATCATGTCCTGAACTCTGAGAAACGCTGCCTAGAACCCAAAATGAATAGCAAGAAGGTAGGCTACTACATCTGTGTCTTTGTGCAATGCTATCTGTAACTATTTTACAGTTTTGTCCAGAGGACTGATTAAAATGTTGAATAGGATTCAGCACTGTGCAGTTTTTTTACTGCAGACTGTCCTCTGACAGTATGTTACAGTTACTCTGTAGGATTTATCAGTTTACCACTTTTTAATCCCTTCAATATGGACTACACCGATTTTGTACAGTACTAATTTTCATCATGTTTAATTAAATCAAATATTTTACAACAATAAATTTGTTATGTCAATACAGTTACTTTCATCAGATGTACATATAATCTCATCAAAAGCAATACCAAATTTACTCAAGAAGACCTAATTTCATTAAAATAGTGTTTCCTGGTGATAAATACATTAACCTCCTTCAATTCTTTATTGATCATATCAATATCAGCTCCTCTATGATTTTTCCAATGGTAATTTCATGATGACCATTTTAACACTTCCCAGGAAACCCCATTTTCTATATTTTTCAATTATTGATGAGTAATTATTTGTGTTCTGGAATATCCTGTCTTCCAATATTTGTCACAAATCAACTATGTCGAGACTTTAAGAACTCCACTGACCTTTTTCAAAGAAATTCAGACATAAGTTGTCTGGTCCTAGAATATAATCTTTAAATATGACAGCTGTGGCCTGATATTATTCTTAACCACTGGCAGAAGAAAAAAATATTCCATTAGCATCATTTCTCAGACATAAGCATGAGAGCGATGAGTCTGTTAAATATAAGGCATATAAGTCTATTTTATCAGAGTATTTCTAAGTTTTTCCAGTAGGTATCTTACCTTACTTCCTCAAAAAAAACTGTAGAGAAGTAGCTGGTGAATATTTCAGACTTTCTTCCATTGTGACACATAAGGTGACATCTTTTTCCTGGACTCACACCTGTATAAGAGATTTCATGCTGTCCTGGTATATTTAAAGATTTCTTCTCACTGTATTTGTGAAGAAGCCAGTGAGAAGGGTGCAAGGATAAGAAGCCCTCAAAATACTTAATGATAAAGGCCTTAAGGCTATGTCATCTTGTTATTATGAGCCCCGTGCATGCTACTGCTCCTTCCTCTGCTTCTTCATCAGATCATATCCTTAGCCATTTACATCATAAGGCTTTCATGTTGACCTTTTCCTATTCTCATCCATGGTTTGCATTCTAACCTACTGATTTTTTCACATTGTCATCACGAATTCTCTGCTTTCCTTTTAAAAACAATTCAATTATTTCTTTCACCTTTTTTGTTAAGCTTGATTATTTATAGCCAAAGATATCTTTTGTGATTGCCGAATTGTGCTGTGGGGCAAAGGTTCATCATCTACTGCTTCTGCATGCAATGCCCAATTAGCATTCGCATGAGTACATTTAATTTTTTTTTCTTTCCTGATTTTGCTTATTCTTTTCAGTCTGTAAAACTGACCATTCAAAAGAACAAAGTATGAGTATTACTGGCCAGAACCAATATTCTGTGTAACTATAACAAAAAAAGCTAGATCTTGGTTGTCCATATCAGCCATCAGATTTTAGACCAAGGATCCTCCTCACAGATCTACTATAGAATTACTCTGAGCTTGTTTCAACAGTTTGTCTATCAGAAAGTTATTGATTTCATTGCTTAGAAATTCAAATTGTTTCTAAAAAATGTAAAATAAAACCTATCTACACTTAAGGGTGTCCTGGATCAAATTCTCCTCTCCCAGATCAAACTTTGCTATGATCAAGCAACTTTTCTCCACAGATGTCATATATAAATTGCTGAAAAGGTGTTTATTCCCTCTAACATATTAATTTGTTCTCTAAAGCTAATTTTAATCAATATGCCCCTCTATGATTTATCAGTCTGAATACTAATCCGTACATTTTCTGCTTCCCGTCCTTTTAAACTTCCAGTTACTTTGACACAGAGAATATCTTTACTGCAGCGTTTCTTCTGCCCACATTTTCATTCTTTTCCGAGGTGTTGCCAGTAATGTTAACACTCAAGTCATGTGAAACACCCTTCCACGTTTCAGTAATAGCCACCCAATCAGATATTGCTTCATAAATGACTACTTATTCCTCTTGTTTATTACCAGGGCTCCTAGCTAGTACTAATATAGAGACCACTGAAAAATATCTACTTTCTCCATATCCTGACACCTAGATTCTTTATATCAACTTATCTTATAGATGCATGAGCAAAGGATTGTATATTATTTCACAGTTCTTTGAAAGTCACTGCAAGCTGTCTTAAAATGAACTTTGATTTGATGGGACTTGTATTGGGTTAAAACTTTCAATATTGTCAGATATTTGAAAAAAAAAAAAGAAGTGAAAGTGACCAAATTAATTCTTTTTCTGCAACAAAAAGGTATGATGGTCATAATACTAATAATTTAAATGACTATAATGCATTACAATTATAGCAATCAAATTGCCAATCTGGAATAGCTATTACATTTTCAAAATTCATGAACAATGATGTAGATGTTGGTTCACTAATTATTAACTCTGCAGAAAGACTAACCCCTCTCAGGAACTCGCATATTTCTTTCAGCTGCAAATTAAGGCAGAAAACAATATAGCAACAACAGTTTTTACAATACAGAATTTAAATACTTGAATACTCTAGAAGGAAGAAGTGATCAAATCAAAATTTAAGTGAAGACATTACTATGACAGGTCTACTAGATTCAGTATACATCTCCTAGTGAATCACTTTAACATCTTTTTTCAACTGCATTGCTACATTGAAAATGATTTTTAAAAGATTTTAAAGGTTTTGCATGGTAGGTCTTCACAAGACTGGGAGTCTTGACAGGTCCAAGTGCAATTAATCTATTTGAATATAGGCCAGTGGATTATTTAAATAGTTTTAATAGTACATGTTTGTTTATCTCCTCCTGAACTAGAGAAACAAATCCTACAGTCTTACAGTGTATTATTTTTAGTATTTTGTTTTATCAGTTTCAATCTTGATGTCTGTCAGTTTTTCCTGTTTATTTATAAAAAGGGGGGCGGGGGGGGGGGGGAAGAGGAGCATGGAAAATGTTGACCTAAAAGCTAAAAAAATGCATACAAAAGTTAAATAAAGACCTGAAGAGGAGGTGAATATTTAGGGTACGTCTTCTTTTACTTGAACCCTTCCTGTTAAATGTCATCATAAAAGACAGCCTAGAGGGTCTGTCAGTAATGTATACTTCATAGCAAAATAAAATGAAGAAGAAGGAATTAAGAGCACATCCCACCTACCTTTATGATCAGCTAAAATATAAAGGAGATTCACCTGGAATATTGAATAAATTTCAAAAGTCAGTTATCTCTGATAGTGTCTAAAAGACTAGTAATAAGTATGGCTTTCTAAAAAGCAGAATTAAATGGTCTGCACTTTGCATTGAATTTCCAGAGTATATTTGGCTTACATTCACCCAGCTTGCAGCATAACCAGAGAAGTTCTTGTCTGTCTATATCTATCTACTTGTGCATCTTCCCTTTCTTATGGGAAGACAAAGGAAGCTCTCAGAGTCTATAAAAATTCAGAAGCTGTAAATAGAGAATAGTCCTGCTGTGGGAACACAGGCTTTGACATTTCCTCTGTGTATCATCCTAAACAAACACTTTACTGTGTTAACTTGGGATGAACTCCAATGCTTCTGACTCAAACACTGCTTAGAGAGGGAGAGTTAGGAAAAAAAAAAGTACTTGAAAAAAAATATATGATTGGATTGCCATAAAGTAAAGGTTTGATAAACAAATTGCCTTTCAGTCTTCTATTGACATGTCTCTCAGTTCTAATAATGTAGGATATCAATTTCTACAAAATTAAGCACAGGACATCTCCCACGGGGCTTTGCAAATTATTCTTATGATGTATGGGAGGCATGTTGCTTTGCTTTGTCTTTTCAGAACTCTCTTCAGTGCACTTGTAATCACATTGATTTAAGGACTATTGTTGTGTACAGCTCCTCACAGGTGACCCAAGACAGCCAAGAATTGTTCACTTCCAGGAAGAGAAACCAGCTTCTGTGGAGCTGAGCACCCCACACAGGGTTGTGAACAAGTACCTCATCAAGAAATTCTTCCACTTCTAGGCAGAAGAGGAGACAGGAACAAAATGTAACAGATAATGATATTGTGGTTAATGTCAATATTAGAAATGATTGAGAACTGCACTCTTACATTCCTCTGCCATGCTGAACTCTTAGCAAACTTGACATTCATACTTCATGGAAACATAGGGAGGAACAGTTTACACAAATTGCACTTCAAGCATAAGGAAATTTGAACTAAAAGAACAGAGATTCTTACTCCTTCTCCTTTCACACTTCACTCTTTAGTAGATGTCCTTAATAATGAAGATAAAACCCATCCATGTCCATGTGCAAAGGTATATTTATTTTCATCCTGTTTAAATTTAGACCTCCAACAAATATTCATACAGCTCTAAAGATGCATTCTCCTATCATTTAGACATTTTTATACATGTAACTCAGCTGATTACACAGTTTTTATTACCTATTTATATATGTATAAATGAGATAAAAGTCAGGGCCATATTTTCCTACAATGGCATGCAATGCTCTGTGTTTGTGAACAGGAGACTGAAAAAATCAGAGCAAACATTTTTCATTTTAAAGTATGCCCAATCATGTGCTTCTTAGATGCTAAAGCATATTTACATGGACAAATGTACATTCCGGTAATAGACTGTACCAGTCAGAGAATGGCTGTAAAAAAATACAATCTTGTATTGAATTCTGTCATCTCATATATATATAAATATATATGGGGGGGGGGTTAATCATTCTGGAAGTATTCCTGGTTTTTTTATAACTTTGCAAGAGTAGCTTCATGTTTTTCTTATACCAGATGTGAGTGAAGTTGAACATGAAACTTACCGCTTTAAAGGAAACAAGTATCAATATCCACTAGTTATAAATTCAAATTAATTACTATAATGAGCTGGTTAATATCCCGGTTTAGAAGCAGAGCAGTTTACATAAAAAAATCTCTTTTCAATACTTTATTCTCAAAAGCAGATGACAAAAAAAGATAAAAGTCTAGTTTTGTGGAGAAGTTTTGTGGTTTAACAGATTCACAGTACAGAAGTGGGGATTTCATTGCTAGCTCAGCTGCTATCTTCCTGATATTGGGCAATTCAATTTCCTGATTTTTTTTTTCCAGCTAAAAACCTTCACTGCCATATCTATATAAATTTTAAATTTTACACAGTAGGACTTGTCCTTTGCTGGCCTATCATTGACCTCAGTTCAGCTGCTGTAGTAACAGTAGCAACTGTAATAGCAATAGCAGTAGTATTCTAGTTACTCAAATATAATTCCAGTGTTGCAATCTACTTCAGTGTAGTCAACACCATTTGTCCAAACAAATGAATCTTCAGGTTTGAAGCATTTCTCCTTATTCATGCACACTGCCATTAATTTGTTATGTGGGAGATTCAGAATGAGGGAATGAGCTGTGTGGCTGGCTTTTATATGATTTGGCTTTTATTACAGCAACAGTGACTGACAGAATTATTCCCTTATCTACAAAAACATGAGCAGACTTATGCAATTTTAATATCTACAGCTAAGTCCAGACAGATAGTTCAACAAAGGAGTCCAAACTTTCTCACGCAGCTTTAGTTACACAGAGGTTTGGAACATCCCTTCACTGTCAACAGCAACCATTAAGGTAACATATAATGTTTAAATTACATTTAAATATTTACAGATGAGAAGAACCATCTTTCCTAACCAATGTATGCCACCCAAGGTAATAAATTACTGTAAATTCAAGCTAGTCTCTTGTTTCTCTCTTGCTGCTTTGTATTATCCTGCCATTGTAAGCCATCCAGGCAACCTGCTTACTCAAGCCCATGCTCTATCTTGCCCCCTGCACACTCCCCTGCAGGTTACACCAAGTCTCATAACTCCTTGGCAAGAGGAATCACCTGTAATTGTGTTCTCCATAGAGTGGTGTCATCACAGTACTTTTCCACTGATGTAAGGAAAACTCCACAAAGCCCTCAATGAGCTTTCCTGAGTTCACCTGCTTTTGAGTTGTCATCTTTCCTTAGTTAGTGTTAAATTTGTCTTTCTTAACTTCTTCCTTCTACCATCCCAGTGCTTCCTATTCTGTAGCATAAAATCAGTTTTCTAACTGCTTACATGATGTCTGCAATAGCTCCATTTACCCTTACAGCTCCAGACAACACCATGAACACAGCAGCACTTATGTAATTGTAGCTTACATATTGCAGAAACAAATATTAAGTGAACTATGTTTTAAATAATTCTAGGGAAGATTAATTGAATTAAGGAAAAAAAAAAAAGCCAAAATTCACATTAGAGATTTGAGAGAAGTGCAAGAGAGTCATTTTTTTTATATCAGTTTTGGATGTAATCCTCAAGAATTCTATAAGAAGTAATAAAATATATTTATCTACTTGTCAATCTGGATACTCCCAGTGTTGTCAGATACTTCTTCCATCTGTGGTCTTAGGACTTTTACTGTACGACAGAAAAAATTTTGCAGTATGAGATCTAACTATGCAACATATGATAGAAGTTTTTAATGCATATATTATCTGTACAAGGTAATTGCCATTTTTTCTGTTTTTCAAATCATAACTAAGTATTTTTGTTAGTATTATCCTAATAACTAATAACCTATACTGTTCTTGTTAGGTACACTGTGGTTCTCTTAAGCCTCTGTTGTGTTATTTGTGTGCAAACTCATACACAAATATATACAAAACTCTATTACAATTTGTTTTAGTCAAGAACCTCATCAACTAAAAGCATTATAGTTTCTGCTCTCTATAGGAAAGGATGAGAGGTATCTTATTTCATTTTAGATATTCAGTAGGTAGATATCCAGTAGCTGTCTAGGACAAACCTTGTTGTGTAGCTCCATCTCTAAACAATGAAGGGAGATAAATACATTCACCTTGGTTTATATTTTCTAAGAAATTTGTAATAGGGCCTGTTATAAATATGACTGATAACTTTGGTGGAATATGCAGTATATGTTCTACCAAGCAAAGTTTTCTCCTCCCCACCTTTTCACAGATGTATATATAGTTCTTTTGTATTAAATGAAATGGTGAATATTTTATACTAAATTAGTATTTTTTTTCCATAGATTACCTCTCGGTGATCTATATCTCCTCTTTCTTGATTTTTCTAGATAACAAGTCCTCTAATCTCAATATAGTGTTTAAACATCAGTTTTTTCAGTAATTTCACACATTTTTTATAACAAAGTATGATTTCAAATCTCCCTTATTGTTATACCTCTTTATGTCTTATATATCCTTCATCATACATAGCTGCCTAACAGTCAAATTTAAGAAAAAATAGTCAAAGCATTAATAGAAATCTTAAGACAAATAGCCTAGTATTTCACTTCACTACCTTCGTAGTAACAATAGTGTCTGTTTTACAGGTTTGATTTTTTTCAGGTCACCTATGTGAACATTAGCTAGCATATTCTTCAAGAATTCTTTAGTTTTTTCATCAATGCCTTTTATCTAGTCCTTTGCCAAGGAAAAAGGAAGGAGGCAGGCAGCGTGTTTAAAACTTGAGAAAAGGAAAATATCTCTTCAAAGTCACTGTATCTTAGTAGATATATGTTGTACCACAAAGCAGATCTATTTTATAAATGAAGGGAAAGTAATTTTTTCAGAAAAACTCACTGTTACAAGACAAGAGTTTGTGTATGACATATTAAGTTATTTGAAGTTGGCAGAAATAATACTTTTTGTCAGTCCTAGTGAAGCTTTAACTATTTGTCAATGTTGATTTTGTCATTGAATAATGTTTATTAAAAAAAAAAATTCAAAAAGTTTCCTTTAAATACATTGCATAATAATTGCACCCACTAATGTAACTTCTGCCGTAAAGGAGAACATCTAGCCACTCTACATTCATAGACTGTCAAAATGCACAGTAACACCCTACATTTTTTCCATTCACTTACTAATGGACCACATCTGCATTGTTGGGAACTGAAGGTGGTTTATTAAAATGAATAAATCCATGCTCCTGTTAGCTTGGCATTTAGCGTCAAGATACTTCTAGCTTAAAATAAGAAGAGGAAAGAGATTATGCCACATTTTGAAACAGGGAAAAAAACAAATAAACAAACAAAAAACCAACCAAACAAAAAAACCCCATAAAATCAACTCTCATTCTCCCTGTAGCCAAGGAAGGTATCAGAAGTGATCTGAAAAGCAAGGAGATGTTTAAAAAACACATTGCCTGAACACTGTCTGACTGATTTTTTAAAATAATTTCTGAAAACATATGAGATTCAGTGCTGTTCACATACGTTACTAAATTTTATTATTTGGTCTTCCTAATGTAGTGAGACATCAGTAAACTGCACCTGTGGATGTTTCAGAGCATTGTGGCTGTCATACTATCTTATGCAGGAAGGATAAAACAGAGATAGTTCTGTGTTGGCCCTGACACAGATAGTAAAGCTGTCTTTATAAATAAAGTATGCCAATATCTGAAATGATAACAAAATTCTGTCAACTGACAGGAACAGGAATTTTTTAAGTATAATCTGCACATCTGCTAGCATCCTTTAAAATAAATGCTGGCTTCTATTAGCAAGAGAAAGAAAGTGCTCAAATAAAAGATAAGGGGGGCAGGGGGGGATCAGTGAAAATTAGCTTCTCAATTTTCTGACTACAGTTGGCAATATTTAAATTGGGGGGGGGTGGTGGTGTAGGATCTAGGAACACTAATAAGAGTTGTATCCTAATATGGACAAGTCACTGTACAAATACTGAAGTATAGCCCTGAAGTAAAGTCCTTGTGTTTATGTTATAAGCATGAGAAGATCAAGAAGGAGAGAGGTGGATACAAAGTTGACCACTGTGATATGCAATGAAGACTTCTCCTAGTCATAATTAATGGTAATTGTATTCTTACTGCGATTTAATTAATGCCGAATGGAATTTTAGTCATGAAAGATTTCATCATCATCACGTTTTATCCCTACATGTCCACTGAACAGTCAGGAAGCTTAACTTCGCTATGAAAAGTCTCCTATAATCTACATGAAAAAGATTGAAAACGTCTGTTTTTAAAAACAGTCCTTCTAAGAACATTCAAAGAAATTGGACATGTTCATAGTGGATAGACCATCCTTTTGGGTTGGTATGACACAGATATAACTTCTGGGAGGGTTGCACCAGAACTGCAAAAGACCACTCAATACTTACCCAGTTTTGCACGCTCTTTCACTGTACACAGTCAATGCTGGCACACACACAGCCAGCCACTGCTGGAGAAAGGATACTGACATTTTTTCTGACCTAAAATAGCTGTTCTCATCATCTTATGTGATAGTTATTCTTTAATAGAAAAATGTGAATTATAATATCTTTTCCAAAGAGCCTAGTGTTAAGGGACAGATAAATTTTCTAAAAGTGTGTAAGTATTCTTTAGTAGGTTCAAAAATAAATGTATAGATCATTTCACTTCTAGATATAATGTGCACAAAAGTGATTCACCAGTATATTAATGGATGTTTCATCTGAGAATTCAAATTCTTTACAACTTTTCCTTAATTAATCCTCACATCTAACATAAATCTGATTCTTAGATTTTCTGTGGTTTATGTGAAAGCTTGAATATAAACAGAAAATTTCTCATGAAGATTTATTTGTTTCAAAAAGACATTTCCATCAGCATAGATTTAATGTTGGTCTACACACATCAACCAAAAAAGCTGTATTAAACCCATTCAAACTAAACTATGCAAGCAAACGGTTTAGTAAGATCTTATATTCCTCAATTTAGTAACAAAATCCAAGGGGAAAATTGCAATGAAATTCTGGACCTTGAGTATGTGCTTTATCACCATGTATAGTCATTAGAAGTCCCAGTTTTGTCCTTTAAAGTCACATAAAATGTGATTTTGAAGAAGAATAACCTAAGGGAGCATGCACAGAAATGTGCATGAGAAGGATCCTCTCAAAGGCATTCTGAATGTGTGAGGAAAGAGACACAACCCAAAAACAGTCACAGAAGACAAAAGAGAACATAATTTTAGACTAAGATCATCGTCAACCTTGTTGAGCATAATGGATTTTTCAGAAATGTGAGATTGGAGGAACAAAACTTTAAAAAGACATTTTCATTACACAGAATGAAGCAGAAGAGTAATTCCTGAGAGAAATTCAAGGCAGTTAGCCTAAATACCTTCAGTGGCAGAGAGTAAAAAGTGTGAATGAGACACCATCAGTTGTAATACGCTGTAAACCACATAAATATGGAACATGAATTTTATTTCAAGTAATTTAGGTATCTTAAAATTAGTTACCAGATCTAAGTCACCTGGCCTCAAGAGAATGACTCTCTCTAGGTGGGTGTCTCCAAAGACTACAGTAATTTAGCCTGGGAAGGGGCCCAGCACTCTCCACAGTTTATAGAGCCTAGACTCAGCATTTTACTTTCAATACAGTTATATTTAAGTGAGGAGCTAGAGTGATGCAGTAAAAGACAACACAATAATCACATAACGAATCGAGTATTGTTGGCTACTTCAAGGCCAGCTACTGTTGGTCTCTCCCACTGTGAAAAGTGACTTTTCAAAGACCACTCTTAGCTTTTTCAGGACTAGCCAGTCTACCAACCAGGCTGACCACTCCAGAGCCTGCTTCTCCCATCAACCAAGAATCCCAAATATCTCAGTCCTTTTTAAATGCTGGATTATCTTAAGATTGGATTTGCAATCTAAAGTTCCTTTATTCAAGTCTTCTGTAAGGATCAAGCAAAAAAAGTCCTCAGTGAACTCTCAGTTGCAAATCTGTTCAGCAGCACAATTCTAGAGATCACAAAAGATACCAACTTTCAATCTTAACTCGATTCTGTTATTATCTGCCTTTTAGTTATCACCAGTCTACTGTGCATTTAATTAACTATATGCTAAAAAAGTTTGAATCAAATCATTGCTATATACGAGTTCACCTATAAGGCATATCTTAGCATACACATTACATCATAAAGTGACACCACCCCAGTTGCAGATTTTCATTAGCTTTGTGGTGTACTGCAGACATCCTGCTTATTAGGCTCATGTCCAGCTGTTTAGCAGTCACATTTTAAGCAATCCAGCACTCCAATCTTAGCACTTTGTACAGGCACAGTAAGGCAGTTTTCTGCTTTTCAGGTACATGTAGTGCTGTTTCAGCAATTATTTATAACAAAGATATCTGAATGCATTACAGTGTACATTAAAAAATCAAGTGAATAGTTCTTTCAGTGAACGGTGAAGATGAATCAATAAATCAAGTCAAAAGAATTCAGAAAAGGAAATACAAGATTTTTAGTCTGTACAGGTCATCGGCATTGGTGCTGAAGTCAACACATAGGAAAGGAAACTGAAACACACACATCAAAATCAGAGAAGGGGTAGACAGAAAGAAAATGCTGCTGGAAGATCACAATGATAGCAAAATTGAAGAGATGTGTCAAAGGCAAATCAATATACAAATTATGAGGAAGAATAAGTAGGAAGAGAAGAGAGTCTGATACAGACTAGGGAGATTTGATCCTAATATGTATGTGATATGTATGTGATTGTGTGTCTAAAAATTATTTTGAAGACCAATGAAAATATGTACTTTTATATTTGATTGTTTCCAGGGCATTAAATCTGAAAGAAGTTTTATTTACTATAGGTTTAGAGAAGGACTATATATACCTTTTCCTTTAAGCATATCTTATATGCAAGAAGTGATTTAAATTATGATACTTGTTCAGTTTGAGTGCTTAAGCCAAAATAAGGCTTGTTCTAGCCAACAGCTGAGATAAGATTTTTGCAATATAGACAATTGACAAGGTCTCTGGAATATCCTTCTATAAATTAGAAGTAATTAAAAAAACAACTTTTTGGCAAAAGCACAGAAGGATGGTAGTAAGTCTAACAATGTCAAGCAAGAAAAATTAGCATGTCACAAAGCTACCTGCTTTTCTCATTCTTTAAGCACTAAGTTACAACATTTCTAATTTCAGATGTTACTAATTTAAAAGAAGGGGAACAATCTCTTTAAACAATTTCCTGTATTTTTATCGGCTCTCCTACAGCTAAAACAGCTTTGGAGGGAGCAGCTGGGTCTGCCAGGGATTATTTTAAACAAGGGACAAAGAAATAATTGTTTTGGTCTGCTCACCTGGGTCTTTTGAACCAGAAAAGACTGAGGGAACTTTTAGAGGAAAGGAAGAGCTAGCATGACTATTCCATCAAAAAAAACAAGAGGAAATTTGTTGATGAGCTGATAGGCTTTCCTCCTCACTGCAGTATAGAAAAGAGGTCAGTAGCTTTTTACAGAAAGATAGTAAAATGGGGAGAGGGGAGAAACAGAATAACTTTTTATGGAAAAAGATACTTTTTTTCCAACCATTTGGCATAAAAAATAGATTGTAAATTAGCTGCTCTCCTTATGTGTTTATACAATGTTTTCTTCTTTGAAGGTACTAGAATAGTAGCTTCTACCTAGAAAGGACTTGACATATTCATCTCAAAATTCTAATGAAGAGGTTTTTCATAAACTTATGTTTCTTTTTGTGAGGTCTTAAGATGGCTAATTGCTGAAAGCTATCAGAGATCAAAGGTGAAAAAATGCCCATTATTTGAGAATGTGTTCAATAATTTTCTGAAGGGGCAATTTTAAATTACCAGCTCAGTGGAATCTAAACAAACCAAGGGAATGTTATTATTCTAACAAAAATTCACACAGAAAACGGTAAACAATTTAAAATAACAAGAGCTGAGTCAGTGAATTTGAAAGATTTCATTTAGAATTTCTTTTAGTTTTTCCTTCCTTTCTAAATTAGAAAAGAACAAACTATAATAAAAGCCAAAATCAAACCACTTCTATTTTATTAAAATAATCCTCTTACATTGACCCAGGCTGAATTATCTGAGAATATTTTATTTCATAAGAAACTTCAGATATAGTTACTTTTTATGATGTAAGAGGAAAAGAAATATCAAAGTGAAGAAATTAGTTGTGGGATGGGAACTCAGTCAATTCTACTGCTTCCCTTCTTTCTTCTCCACCTGGCTATGTCCTTGATTAACCCCAAATTAAAAGTTGTCTCTAACCGCACCCTAGTAGATCATCCTTATGATATTACAGATCTGGATAAATAATTAATGTTTTCTGGAAGCAGGTCTTAAAAGTTGCCTTTTATAGTCCATGGGCTACCATTTCTTATTCTGCCAGAGAGAAGTATTTAGGTCTTACTTCAATTCTCTGAGAACACAGTAATGCCCAATATTCTTTTCTGAGAAAAATACTGATATCTAAAAGTTTTGGCTAGACATTTCCTTCGTGGAAATTTGATTCAAGTCAGGTCCCAGCCCAAAAGCACTTCCTCAGAAGTGATTGGTTTAGTTAAACAAAATAGGAGGTGGGTAATGTTCTCTCTTACGTTTGAACTGCTGAATGGCTGTGTAGAGACTGAGAAGCAGAAGAGAGATAAATGATCCCATTGTTAGTCATCTTTTGTCCCTAAAGACATGCTTGACATGGATGTATTCAAAATATCTTGAGGCCTAATGGTAGTAGATGGATGAGAGTTAGCAGCAGCTACTCTCTGGCATATTTACAACACATCTTTGTTTTAGCAAAGCTGTGTTCATTCCTTTTCATAGATATTGTTATGAATAAATTGGATACCACAGTTGCAGTAAATAGTGTAAGGTGATGCTCCCACTATCTTGTATGTGTTGGATTAGTTCAGGTCTGCGCTGGTTTTGGCTGGGGTAGAGTTAATTTTCTTCATAGTAGCTAGTACAGGGGTATGTTTTGGATTTGTGCTGGAAACTGTTGATAATACAGGGATGTTTTCCGTTATTGCTGAGCAGTGCTTGCACAAAGTCAAGGCGTTTTCTGCTTCTCACACCACCCCGCCAGCGAGGAGGCTGGGGGGGCACAAGAAGCTGGGAGGGGACACAGCTGGGACAGCTGACCCCAACTGACCAAAGGGATATCCCATACCATATGATGTCATGCTCAGCATATAAAGCTGGGGGAAGAAGAAGGAAGGGGGGGACATTTGGAGTTATGGCGTTTTGTCTTCACAAGTCACTGTTACATGTGATGGAGCCCTGTTTTCCTGGAGATGGCTGAACTCCTGCTCGCTGATGGGAAGCAGTGAGTTAATTCCTTGGTTTGCTTTGCTTGTGTGCGCAGCTTTTGCTTTACCCGTTAAGCTGTCTTTATCTCAACCCACAAGTTTTCTCACTTTTAGCCTTGATTGTCTCCCCCATCCCACCTGGGGGGGAGTGAGCGAGAGGCTGTGCAGGGCTTAGTTTCTGGCTGGTGTTAGACTACAACAAAGTCCATGTTCTTAACTGACCTGTTGTGCACCTAGCTGTTGCTTGGTTGATTAACCATGCTTATTACACAAATGAGAAGCAAGGTTAAGAGAAGTCTGGAAAATCAGAACACAGCAATGTACAAAATATCATAGAAAAAACAACACAGAAACAAAGTGACGCTCCAGAATATGGGAATTCCAAACCAAGAGGCTGACTGCAAATAGAAGCAAAAGTACCAGGGGATCCTGGTGGACACTAAGCTGAACATAAGCCAGCAATGTGCCCTCACAACAAAGAAGGCTAATGGTATCCTGGGCTGCATTAGGCAAAGTATTGCCAGCAAGCTGAGGGAGGTGATCCTCCCCCTCTACTCAGCACTGGTGAGGCCACACCTGGCGTACTGTGTCCAGTGCTGGGAGAGAGGCATAGACATACTGGAGAGAGTCCAACAAAGGGCCACTAAGATGATCAAGGGATGACAGAAGGAAGGAAGGAAGGAAGGAAGGAAGGAAGGAAGGAAAGAAAGAAAGAAAGAAGGCAGGCTGTTAAAACTACCCTTATTAAAGAAATATTTCTGGTTCTAAAGCTTCTTTTAATTATAAGTCCTTCCAATCCTTTGCAAGTGTGTGTTAATTCTAATGAATTTTACTTTTTCATTTCAATGTGGCTGCACTGCTAAAATGAGGGATAGAAACATTAAGATTAGTTTCCTAATGTTTTGCTTAAAGGCAAAATTCATTACAGTGCCAACACAAAGATTCAGACACTCTTAAATCACAACTAGACTGAATTTCTACCACCATGAGTCAGCAACTGCACTGAGGCGGAACCTAGCTGTTCTTCATCCAAGGCCCATGCTCTAATTGTGGAACCAGATTCCTTCAGGTCCCCAAAGCTTGTTGCACAGGCCAAAAGTCTTCAAATTTTCTATTAGCTGTGTTGAAGTGAACACTTTCAAACTCTGTATTAGTGAATACAGACATTTATATTATAATTTACTGTAGGTTTGATTATAGACTCACTTCACTGAGTGATAGAGAATGAATCATTTCAAGGATGCTGGATGGAACCTCAAAACTCAATAAAATTAGGAAAAGAATCAGTCAGAAGGAAGGCACACCAAAATCTTCCTAGTGAAAAATACGTTTGGTCAAAAAATAACATTTTTCATTGCAAAACACCACAGATTAACTTTGCTTACCTTTAAAGGCAATGTCAGGACAAATAAGGGAAAAAAAAATCATCTTCTGATTTTGATTTTTAAAAATCTGAGCATTTTTATTTCAATTCTTCATCTTTTAGTCATAGAATACATAAAATAAATTACTTCTTGTCAATTTCCTCCATTTTTTTTCTTTATACTGTCTTCCGTAGTAACTTCTCAACATTTTTCTGTCTTTTGCCAAAATCTAAGGGGTAAAAATAGGCACAAAAAAGTTCCACACATCACAGATTCTATTGGATCTACTGATAATAAAGAAAAAAGCATTTTTGTGAAAGTGATCAAAATTAAGATTTTTATTATAAACATAAAAATATATTGGAAAATCCTAAAAGGAAAGAAGAATGAAATGAAATTTGGAATGATTTTCAAAAAGAATATCCCTTCTTCCCAGCTTTTTTGGTAAGCTGTTAATTATTCTTTGCAGCCTGGAAGCCAAATATTTTTTAAGCATTTAAGTGTGAAAGGGTACAGAAAAATCAGCAGGTGCCTCTTTGCGTTTCTAATAATATAAATAACTTTAGAAATCCACCTATGTATCCCAGGGACCTTCTCAATTTTTTGAACATTCAGAGCAAATCAGTTTTGACATATGTTTGAAGAATGGGCAAAGGTTAGGGCTTGTTCCTATTTCATCTGAGTTATTTTGACCATAATGATTCAGAAGGAACTCATTCGTTCCCATGGCAATGCAATGAATTCTGTAAAACTCTGCTTCTGTCATTGCAAATGAAGCATTTTTTTTGTGATAATATACCAGTTGGAGGAAAATATCAGGTAACAGACAAAGCTAAGGTTCTTGAAGATAAATAATTAATTTCAAAGGGATTTGCAAGTAATTCATAAACTGAAAATAGGTCAATAGAAATTTGAGAGCACTCCAGTACGAAAAGATGCAGAGGAACTCAAGGTAGGAATTCTTAATAAAATAAGAATTCAAGAAGTTCTCTTTTGGGACAGATTCTGCTATGTGGTCTCCTTCTGGGTATCGCGAAGGGTTCTTAAAGCCAACCCCAAAGAGCTACTGAAAAAGTAGCAAGTAACTTTTTTGCACCTCAAACTCCACAAGAGAAGGAGAACATTCCCTGAAGATCACGTTGGTAGGGCTTTAGTGTCTCTAAAGAAGGACACATCCCTGCAAGAAGTGGCATGTCTAGACCTGTCAGGAAGCATGCATCTTCTCAAAGAAGACAGGAATAGGTGTTTTGGTAGGAGGGTCAGGATGGGCATTTCTCTCCCTGTAGCTCTTCCTGACAGCACCACAGGGCATTACCCAGGATATTACATCAGGAATACCCTAATCCAACCCAAAAAGGCTGTTTTCAGAAGAGCGCGAGACATGTCTTACAATACTCCAGCTGCAGTTGCCATAAATATTCAAGCTATGAGAAAGGTAATGGATCTAGTTCTCTATTGTCTCCTTATTCATCCCCTACAGGGAAAAAAAAAAAAGAAATAAACAAATTCTAAATTGTCACATATCACATAAAATCAAAAATTCCAAGACTTAATTGTGACGATCAGCAAATCTACCAGTTATCACTAGCACATCACAGCTATCAGTTCACGGGAATAAACTGAATTTTCACTGCATGAAGTGTGGATTTACTAGCATAATTTTTCTCATTCTAAACCAAATAGAAATAATTGTATTAATTATAATATAAGTTGTCAAATAATTTTTCTTCAAATAAAACAATAGCATCTTAGTGGAAAAGAAAAACATACAGGGTTGTGTTTAGATGGGAAGTTTTTGCCCATCCAAGCAAACTGAACTAAGTTTATTGCACTGCAAGAGATTTAAGATAGAAGTCAGCCCATCACCTGCTTGCTTTGTTCACAGAATAAATGGTTCACTAAACACACAGGATATGGCTTCATCACTTTCTTAAGAACTAACCAATGGTATAATCAAAACAGTTACCATTTCTCTCATTCTTTCTATCTGAACATATAGGTTTCAGTCGCTATTGCTTGATTTCTGTTTACTGCTTCAAGCATAATGTGCGGTAATTGCATTCAGGTCAACCTGTCCAAAGTAAGTAGTCTATTTTTCATGATCTCTTTGTCTTTAACAGTCATCCTTAAAAGAAAACTTCTGCAATTTTCAGTCCATATGCACTACCTCAAATTGTCCTCTGAAAATTTGGAAACAGAACTGTTAAATAGAAATTGAAGATAGCTGTTGCCATTTTTCAGTTCTTTTTTGGACCTTAATTGAACAGTCCATCTATTTTCAACTTTCATTAATACTATTTATTTGTGTTCTAGTCAGCCCTCATAGCCACCATTAGACAATCAGGATTTTAGTATGCTGAACACAGACAAGCACATGATGGGAAGACAGCCCTCAAGTCAAATGAAGTACAATCTAAATAATTCCTGCTCTGGAAGTCACAGTCTGCTTTTAATTTTAGTGGTGAAAATGAGGAAAAAGTGGGCAAACTCATTCATTTTATGTTTGGGTTGGGGTGTGAGATGTAGGTGAGTTCTCTGCTATTCAAATCAGAAGCAAATAATCTAGTTACCCTCTTGAACCTTCAACCGTACTCCAGTTCATTTGTAGTATGCATGTGTGTGACTGGGAAGAAATGATCCCTAACAACATGGGTAACTTCCTTCTCCATCTATATAGCCAGTGGATTGATATGATGGGAAGGTTATTTAATACAAACTTATATATTGTGTTAAAAAATAACACAGTGAAAATCTAATTGCTTGTGCTGTCCTCAGCGTCATCATACTCTTGGAACTCTGTAATAAGGGTGGGGTTTTTACCTTTGCAAGATGGGGGTTTTTATCACTGTAGGCAGATAAAAATGATAACAAACAGCTCTGAGGATGCTGTGACTCAGTTTCTGGATCTTCTTGTCACAAGGGCCTTTCCAGCCTCTGGTCTCCCCTGCTCTCAAAGGTTGTTACACCTTTTGGAAAGCAGCAGAGGAACTTTGCTCCTGTATCTCATCTGCCTCACCTCATCTTCTAGTGCATTTGATTGAACTGTTGAAGAAAATGCATTTGTCCTGCTCCTACACACTGTGACTTCTGGTCTACACAGAGCCACAAATTTATTTTGCTGTCCCTGATTTAGGGGCTGTTGCTTTGGGCAAAGAGATGGACAAGCACCTGGTGGCAGGTGTATGTGAACCACCTCAATAACCTAGGTGAGCTCTCCAAAAATTGAGATCTTTCATTTTTTAACAACTTCAGCAAGTTACAGTGTTTTAAGCCTGAATTCTGAGAGTGAAGCTACCTCTGAGGACCCCACCATAGACAATCTCAGACAAGCACAGGTTGAGGAAAGCTTTGCTGTACCAAGGTGTGGAGGTGGCACAGCTCTGCAAATACATCAAGCATACATCTGCTGAATCACAGATTATTTCACTCTCAAATGAAAAGGCTCTGCATGGACCCTAGAACTAAAACCATGGCCAAAAGGAAATATGCTCCTTAGCAATGACAGAAGACAGCCAACACTTATCTTCAGTAAGAAACAAGTGGCAACAAATTCTATATGTCATGTGTGCAACTGGCATGTCTATTTATCATTAAAAAATCTATTTTAACACTGTTCACATCCTACTATAACCCACATAAACTAAGAAGACTGGAGAGGTTGTTTGGACAGACACTAAGCAAAGGTGCATAAGGCATGCAGGAGCTCTATTGTTCCTTAACTTCATCAAAGAGACTGAGAGTCCTCATGACCTGGTGATTATTTTGACTTTTAAACATGACCTCTGGTTTTGGCCTTCTCTCTAGAGATAAGACATATAAACCACAAAGATTGTAACACTTGCTCAGAGGAAACAAAAAAATTAACAAATGCAAATTAATCATTTATGAAACTTATGTTGTTCTGTCAATGGTTCAACAGTAATCCAATTAACAGCCACTCAGCTAGCAAAGTTGTTTGGGATTGTTCCCACAAAATTTAAGAGAAGTGCAACTCTTGAACATATACCCCATCAAAAGATTTATTTGTTTAAGCTTGACAATGACCACACTTTTAACCTTGTGTTGACTCATGCCAGCACTAGAAACAGGGTGCTCAGATACACCACTATCCCGAGTCCCTTGCAGTACTTTGTAACGACACTGATGCATGGCACTGCTACAGTGAGAGTGGGGAAACCAAGCTGGAACATGGACAAAGTCTGTGCACGTGTAGATGGAACAAGAACCTTTTATCACACTGTTCCTATTTTGATCACTAAACATGCTACTCCTATTGCCGTGTCCTCTGCCTTTAACAGTTTTTCCTGTATAGACCATGCATGTATTTGTATCTTATGGCAAATAGACCAAGTCAGCATTGTACCATCAAACTGTTAGGGGTCAGTTTTGTATGAAAATGAAACAAGTCTTAACAAATAACAATATCTGCTTGGAAGAACATGATTTAGCTTGTCAAAGGGAGCTTGGAAAGCATTCTGAAAAAAAGGATTTTAAACAGTTATGCCAGTATAACTCCTACCATAGGAAACTGCTTCCATGAACTTTTCATGTTGAGTATAAGTGTCTTATACTAGTATAGAATATCCCCCTTCCTAGACAAAAATAGCCATACTACAAAAAGTGCTTTCATACTAAATCTAGTGATAACCATTTGGAGGTGATTTGTACTGCTTTTTCATCACTGGATTAGCTGAAGTGGTGGGCTTTTAACATGCAGGTAAGGTTTATATTATTTCTTTAAATAACTGGTATGAAGAAAGGGTCAACGTATTTTACAATGATTTTGCAAAGTTAACATTTAGTTTCACTTCAATTTGGAGCAACACCTCCTCACCTCTGCCTAAACCTGCAATGAAAAAGCAAATCTGGCAGACCACAGTTCCAGGCTGTCCCAGACCTAGTGGTTCAGGGAAAGCAGCTGAACTCCAAGCATGGAAATTTAGAAGTGACTATGCCCATGATTTCTGACTCAGTATGCCAGAGAAGTGGTAGCCTAAAGGCCCTGACATTTTTTGTCAGGTGAACTGCGGAAGACCTGAGCCTAATAATTTGAGTTGCATCTTTGCTGTCCATCAGGAAGATTGTTAAAAATAGGTTATACAATTTTGCAAAAAACAAACATTATAAATGGATACCCACAACACAAGTACAGGTCATCCAGAACAACACCTAATGACACCCAGAGCTTCAATAATATCAAAACATCACCATGTAATATTTAATATATCACAAATTAACATTCTTCAATGAAGACATTACGTCAGTGAATTCCTCAATAGCTCTATCTCCAAGTCATTGATACCCTTTGGGGGAAAAAAAAAAGAAAAAAAAAAAAAAGAAAAAAAAAAAGAGAGAAAGAGACAGTTGGGAGCATTTATTGATTTCAACTCAGATCTGACCCAAAAGTAAAAACCTTCCAAAGTCAGGTTGCTGGTAGGAAGGTAATGATTCATACTGCTTCTATTGTAGCTAGGGAAGAATGAACCTATCTGGATATGAAACAGAAATAACACTTATCAAGAGATGTGGGTTGTACCAGTATCTATTAAACTAGACTGAAGTTTAAAAAGTTCGCAACACAGTAAATGAAAACCTGAGATTGTTAGATCTGTAGCCTGATTTTGAAATCAAAGTGTTTTGGCTTAAAGAAAAAAAAAAGTGAGATAGAAAAAAAAAAGAGAAGGGAGGGAAAGAGACATTTTATCTGAACATTCAAATCCACCTGCACTTATCCAGATGGAACCTCAAAACCTTTTGAGGTCCATTAATTGTTACCCTGGCTGCTCAAGTTTCCCTGTGTCATCCAGTAGAGATTTTTAACCTTAAAAAGTATAGGATAATGAGTACTTATATGACACAAAGGAACTACAGTGCACACAAAAAATAATGATTCTGTCAGTTACAAAAAAAGTATTTAGTACCATAGAGTGATTTTTCCAGTGTTGCAGTCGACTGCCTTCAATGTCTGTTGTCTCCAAGGCTGAGTGAATCACCTTTTAAATATATATAAAGATCTCCTGTGAAATCACTTTGTCAGTAGCTCAGCTGCACAAGGTAGAGATAATCTATATCAAAAATTCCTGACAGGGACTGTGCTTCCTTAGCAGGGCTTTGAAACCTTCCTACTCAGTGACCTCAGGCTTCAATGAGTCACTGTAAAAAAGTCAAGCTGCTGTATGTAGGTAATGAATGCACAGATTCATACTGCCGCTATTGCAGCTATGAAAAAAATGAACATTTCTGGAAATGAAAATCTGTGAAGTGTATATTTAGCAAAAGAAATGTAACAAAATCTCACTGATTTCATCGTGTGCATCTATACTGTCAGATGGGTTCAGTGCCTCTTTCACTCCATGACACATATCTCCAAGTCATCTGCACTGTATATATGTTGCAAACCAAGTTCTTCCTTAGCAAAAAGAGCCAGAAGACAGTTTTGCTCAGGAGGTTGCACCGTACAAGAAGGATGGATGTGACTAGCCTACCACATAAAGCTTTATACTTGAGTGGTACAGACACGAGCTTGCTTGTCTGGAGCAACAAAGACATAGTAAGCATACTCATGCTGGAATGCACCATTAAGATGAAACTTGTTATTCTTTCCACTCCAATCACTATTTATGGCACTGTTCCATTAGGACAGATATGTGAAATGACTCTTTCTACCAAAGCCCAGTGTGTAGCTTTGCCGAGACACACTGCGACCAGATAGAGGAAGGGGGAAAATGAGGTAGTCCCCTATTGACTTCCTTTTTTTTTCCCTTTTCCCAATATAAAACATTTCCAAATTAGACTGTAGGCTAAGTGTAGTCTTAGGTACCAAATAACACCTAGCATCCATTGCAATGCATATGACAATATACAAATTCAACTTGCTGTAGTCCTTCATTGCAAAAATCACTAGAATCAATAGAAAATTGTATTATAAATGATCTCTTTCACTCCAGTGTTTTTTATTGGTTTACATAAGGAGAAAAAATGGCAGATATATTTTTTAAAATTCAGCTAGTGGGCAAACTGCAGGACTGCATAAGTGAGAGCTGGATGAGTTCTCCATCTTACTAAATTAATTTAAGCTCATATTCATCTCACCCAATACTACCTGCAAAAAGGCATTAAGTCAGGAGCATAGTCTCCCTAAATTTTCCCTTTCCCTGGCTAGAAAAACAGACAACTCCATGGAGTGATTCACCCCCTATAATTGCATATAACTGACCAGTTTGGGGATCACCTGTCTGAATTCAGCAGCTGTATACAAAGGACGTGGTACACGAAGCAACAGCATGGCTGCCTGGAGGTGGTTTCCGTAACTTACAAGTGTTTTAATTTGCTTCTTCTTCTAGGAGTAGGGTTGAGGACACACATCCACATCACTCCTTCACACTACTTTTGAGCAGATGCCCTCATCCCGATCTGGCTGCGCCGAATGCCATTGCTGTTCCCCCCTGCTCAGTGGCTCCTACAAATACACATCTCACTGAGAGCTGTGCAAATTCACCCCAGAAGCAGGTGAAGCAAAATCCATGTTCCTTGTGAAGTTTGTCTAATTAATACTCCACATGGTCTCCCAAGGAGGGAACAAGAAATACTTTATGAAAGAGATGCTTTTTTGTAAAAGCCCTATAAAACTTCAGAAATTGCCCCATCTTTTAATAAAAATCATTATTGTTTGTATACATTTAGATAGGTACATGCACACATACATAAATGTGTATCAGCAGTCACACCTTGGAAATGCACGAATACAAACAAATCCAATTAATTACAGGTCCATCTGGTCTCTGTGGGTTGTTAGCAGGGTAGTTAGTTTTATAGTTGCAAACTCAGGAGCTCAAATTCAAATCCAGCTTGTAAGTTGTAGATTGCACTCCAGTCTGCAGCCATTAACTGCTCTCAGCCTGAGGGCCATACTCTACCTCCAGGGCTACTTTTGAAGCACAACTCTCCAGTCCTGGGTGCAGTTTTCCTACATTTTATTTTTCCAGCCATGTGTATAGGATTTACTATGCTTTCACATCTGTTTAATACAAAAACTGCATACAACACACAAGGACATATAGTTTATGTATTACCATATTTTATGACAGAATTTGTATTCAATCAGCTGAAGTGAAGGGTAAGAAAAAGCTTATTCTAAAGTACTAAATATATATAGGGTATATATGGCACACATCATTATCAGGAGAGCTGGCCAAGTAGGACAAGGACTGGTTTTGCTATCTGTAACTTTTGACAGCCCAGGAATTTTTACTTAAAATGGATAATAATTGTATGGATAACTTAAGACTTTTCCTAATAAATTAGACTGTATGGTCACAGGTTTTGACACATCAGTTACCTTCCAGTATAAAATAGTTGACAATCTTTCTGGCAAAATTCAGTGAAAACCATGGTAAGTGCCATCAGCAGACAGTGAAGCTACTTCCTGTCATCTATGTTCCCCATAGCAATTGGTCCTCTGTGCAGTCTGCGTGACACAGGCTCTAAAACCTGAAAATTGTATCAAAATAATTTTTAACAGAGGTTTTACTGGTATTCCAACCATTACAACAAACAAGAGAACAAACAGATTAATTTGAGGAATGGATTCCTTTAAGATTCATTATTTGCTGAGAGTTTTAGGAGCTGGGAAGATGCTGGAGAGAAGACAAGGGTTCCCTGGGAAGTGCCAGGGCAGGGCTCCTGGGCAAAAGCAAAAGGGAATGCTTATTCCTTCTTCTCATTCATTCAGTTTCTGATTTTTGCCATTCCTCTTATTAATACGTAGCAAACCCATTTACTCCACCAATTTCTATCATGAGTTTCTAATACTAGAGACTTCTGTTGTTTTTCTGATGTGCAGAAAACTCAGCAGGGAACAACCCATACTTCCCTCCCGCTGTTTTGTAAATTGACAGATCAGAGTGTGACCTAACTGCTTTTTAACAAAAAGTTAAAGTTGCTTCAACACTGTTCTGTACCAGCCTCTAGGGTTCTGGACAATGAAGACAAGTGGTGAAATGTCTAAACCCATAATTTCCTTGCAAACTGCTTAGACTCACATTTGTCGTCCCACTGACATTGCTAGGCCAGATTATCATGTCTGTTGAAGAATATTGATATGCACGAACACATCAGTTTAATTTCCAGGAAGACAGTCCTGCGAACGTGAGAGTAACAGGCTTGTTTGCTCTTGCGCAATGTAAGCAGTTCTGGTTGTTTTGTTCTGAGACCAGTTTTTTCCTATTCTTCTATCCTTGTATTTTTGTTTAGTTTGACCAGTGTGTTTTGCCAAACAATGCCATTTAACATTGTCTTCAATGCTGCTATTCACTTGAGATGAGTATAAAGCATTTCTGGTGCTTTCTTTACATTTTGCAATCCTTACACGATGAGTGTATTTTTCCTGTTAATCCCTTTGGAATGACTTTTTTGACATCTTTTAAAAAAGTTGTGCATAATATTGAGATTGTCCTGGTTTCAGCTGGGATAGAGTTAATTTTCTTCTTAGTAGCTAGTAGAGTGCTGTGTTTTGGATTTAGGATGAGAATAATGTTGATAACACACTGATGTTTTGGTTCTTGCTAAGTAGTGCTTACACTAGTCAAGGACTTTTTCAGCTTCCCATGCTCTGCCAGGTGCACAAGAAGCTGGGAGGGGGCACAGCCAGGACAGCTGACCCAGACCAGCCAAAGGGCTATTCCACACCGTATGACATCATGCTCAGTATATAAACTGGGGGAGTTGGCCGGGGGGGGGGGGGGGCAGCGATCGCTGCTCGGGGACGTGCTAGGCATCGGTCGGCGGGTGGTGAGCCAATTGTATAGTGTATCCCTTGCTCTGTATATTATTATCGTATTATTATTATTATATTATTATTACTACTATTCTATTTCATTTTACTTCAATTATTAAACTGTTCTTATCTCAATCCACGAGTTTTCTGACTGTAACCCTCCCAATTCTCTTCCCCATCCCACTGGGGTGGGGGGAGTGAGCGAGCGGCTGCGTGGTGCTTAGCTGCTGGCTGGGGTTAAACCACGACAGAGATACACTTCAGACTGAAAATATGGCCTTGAAACATCTTGTCCCAGCAATACTGTGCTAATAGATCTATTCTCTGTGTACGATGTTGTCCTCAGCAGTCGCAGTTCAGTTTTCAGCTGAGAAAGATGAACATTTTCCTTTCTTGACAAGGCAAGTACATACTTCAACTCTAGAATTGACTCCAGCATGCTTTAGGCAAATGATATAGAGTGTGCTTTTTAAAAGAAAAAAATCTGTCTGTTTTGTCTTCAATTAAGAAAACATTTATAATAAGCTTAAAAGTGATCCCTGTGTGTTTGTGGAAGGCACGAGGAGTCACTTCTGGCAGTAAAATTAGTGGTCTGTAGTCAGTTTTAGATAGTCATGAAATCACAGAAAAAACTTAACATTTCTCTGACCAGCGTACAGCTTCACCTACTCTTGGAAGGCAGCAGATACAAGAAACACAGAAAAACAATTTGGCATCAACCATCACTCAAAAAGTTTCTGTCTTTGCAGATAGTGAAGAACATTCCAGTTTTGCACATTTTAACTCTTCAGCTCTGGTTAAGAAGTGACATGTTCCACCTTTTTTTCTTCAATGACCACTGCTTTTTTTTCATTCCAGTTCTTCTACTTATTCTACAATTTTCAGGAAAATATGTCCATTGACTTTGACTTAAAGATTCAAACTTGGAAAGATGGATGGCTTCTGAAGCTCTGTTGACAGTTTTCCTACAACCAGAAGGCATCTTCTACTCTGCTTTAGTGATTGTGCATCTGTGCCCTTCCATTCAGTTCACCATCTGATTGAGCCCTGCCTGTTTCTCACCTGCACTGGACTTTGTTTTCTTAGTAACAAAGTTCAAATTTACAGTATATTTATCTCACTTTGTGGCACTGTTGATTTTTCCTAGTTCCTTTGAACTAAAAATGTTACCATTATCTTCCTTGCCTGAGCTGTGCTTCCCTTGTTGGCACTTAGAAACTCTTACATACTGACATAATTCACCGAAGTGGTTTTTGCAATTTTCCATCTCCTGTGAACCACTGTTGTGCTCTTAATTGTGAACTTGCTCCACATGTCTTCATGCCTCAAGTATCCATCCTTGCAGTGCTTCAGATCTTCCATCACCTCTAACATGTGAAAACATTTACCACAGCTCAGGGGCTTCAGCAGACAATTTTTTTGGCCTGGAAAAAATGACTTTCTCAATGGTGATTTCTGAATCTTTTAGTAGCCTCTTTTGGAGTGCTTTGCCCTAGATGGTCTCATAATTTAGTCAGATGTTAAAGACCGAGCTAACTCCAAAACTGAAAGATAGCTTTGTACAACTTGAAATTGTACAAATTCCTCCACAAATTCTTGGAAACCTTTTTTCTGAGTCTGTCTAAAAATTGTTCTCATGCTTCATTTTTATGTGAAGCGTGAAGTACTCCTTGAATTTTGTACTGCATTTTCAGAGTTAGCCTCTCTGCTTGAGCTACTGAAAACCATTAAAACATCAAGTAGTTCAAAACCACCTACTGTCAGAAACAAGGTTGCCTTCTGTCTTCCTTTTTGCTGCTGCCCATTGCTTGTAGTTCCTTTTAAACTTCCTCCCCTTGTTCTCCATGTTTCCCAAGTGGTTTAACTCTGCTGGGGCGTTGAACGACTCCTTTCTTCTATTCAGGGTGTAGCTCAGTTGATTTTAGTCCTGTTCCAGTGTTTGGCTCAGCAGCCACAGAGAACAGGGAGACGGAAGAGACTGGCTCCACTTCATGAAGGCGTTCTTAAAGTGCAGAAAAATTTAAGTAAGTCATCCTTCCTTCACAACAGGTCATTTTCTTCCAATTATCACAGACAAAAACATCCTAAAGGGGGAGTTTCCCACAAAGTGAGAGGTAGCAAGGAGAGGATGTAGAGAAGATGGGACAAGAACGTCTGTGGAGAACCCAGAACTGGCGGCTGTGGCCTACTGAGAAATGTCAGACTTGTTAGAAAGAGAATCAAACGTAGCAGCTAATGAGCCTAAATAACAAGCACTGTCTTTTCCCTTCTTGTGATCTTCCTCTTTGTGTCTTCCCAGCTGCCTGGGCAGTAAATATCCTTTGGGGTAAAAGAGAACAAGTGCATCTCAAGGGAAATGGCAACCTGAGCTGGAGCTGTTACTCTATTGAGGTTTGTTCCACCATCCTATGAGATCAGCAGCAGAGGAAATGGACATATCTCAAAAAGAAGAAATGGTATCATTTTTAGCAAAAGCATACAAAAAGTCTGTGATGCTGTTCTCGGCTTCACCTTTTCATTCTTCTGAGAGTTCGGAAATAGCTTCATTATCTATAGAAAAACAACTCCACTCAACTGAAACATTTTCTGTTGTTGACATTTGGTTTTGTACAATATTGGCATAGAACCAAAGTATTTTGAAGTTTTTCAATGAGAAAAAAAAAGCAAGAGGCAAATAGAGATGGAAATACAGCCAACAGCTTAGTTAACTAGGTCACTTAGTAGGGATATGAACTCTTCTTGCATCTGTTTCTCTTTGTATAAATAATTAAACATTCACTGCATTAGAAAGGTGGAGATTAGCTATCTATGGGCTGATGATAAAGAGCCTTGGCTAGGCTGCAAGACACTTATGGAAAAGCCCTTTTTGTTAATTATGTAAATCAGAGACTTGATCTATCCATAAGACCCAACTGAATCTTGTAGTTATCAGCATATGATTGTCCTGTGTTGAAGGTCACCCTTTTTGTCTCTCCAAAAATCCTTCCCTGATGCCAGAAAAATTTATATGCATTAAGTAGATGCTACATTTTGAAAACACTATTTTTTTTCTGAAAGTTTTAATGGCAAGACTCTTTATTGAAAAATTTCTAACCAGTTGTGGAAAAAAACTGTTTTATGTAAAGTCAACTGATGAAAATGGACAAGTGTTTCATGAGAGGAAGTTTTTGCAATGCATATGTTTTCTTCAGATGCAACAAAACGTATTCGCTTCCAACAAAAATAGAAAACTAAAAAATATTTTAGTAAAGTGGATTTCTTTTTTTATAAATTGAGATTTATGAAAAAAATTTGTAATTTTTCACTCAGAAATATTTCTTCCATTTTCTTAGTGAGCTTTGCATCTATTATTCTATTTACAAAGTATCCAGGGCAATTCTTCATTCAGGGCTTGTATCTGAAAAGTTACTAGTTTTTCTCATTGATGACAATAGAGTTACTTCACCACTACAATATTTCAGTTGCGTGCTGTTGAGATAGGAGGGAAATAACACTATTTATGCAATGGTAAAAATGGAGTTATGCAGGAATAATCAACCTTCCATAAATGGAGGAAACTTGTTTGCATACAAGACAGTTTTTAAAAGGCCATGTAAAAGGAGGTTAGATTTGCTTGCAAGGAACTAATATATAAAATCACCATGGAGGGTCCAGTGCTCTCTCTTCGTTACACTGCAGGGCTGAGTTCCTGTGCAAGCACCTGACCAGCACACTTTGGATTCCAGGACAGCACGGTACCCTGCTGTTGTTTTGATGGGAAAGAAGGAGTGATGAAACAAACTGGGCATTTCAGTCTCTGCTCTACCTCAACTTAAAACATAAGATGCTGTGAGTGTTGTTCTGTTGTACACTGATCAATGTGATTGTAGCTTTGAAGCTGGCTGTACATCTTGCAGCAAAGATATCTTTGATTAATCCCCTCCTGGTTAGTTTAAGTGATAGAAAGCCCCCTGAGGACTTAGGCTTGCTCTCCTTCATTGCAGAGATCAGAGACAAATAGTTTCTTCCTGTGTTATTCTTGTCTTGTGTAAAGAGGATTTGTACAAGGAAGTCCCTGGTGTAAACAGTATTGAAAAATTGTTCTAAAGGATTAAAGCTTCTCTAACGATCTGACCCAGGGAGTGTGTCTTCTAGCAGTCTGCACTGATGTACTGAGGTTTGGGCTTCAAGTAACGAGGCAATGCACTAGACATAATGTTTTGAGAAGATGTGAAAGACAGAAGCCTCACCCATCATTATATTTATTAAGATAAATATTAGTGACAGTCTTTCCTTCTTAAAGGGAGGTAATTTTGCCCAATAAATTATACACACAAGAGCACACTAGAGTAGCATCTACTTTCTTGCCTCTTTCTATGCCTTGACAATAAAAGCAGGTGAGTACTAAGGAAGTAGGGTGAGGATGAAATCCTATAGCTCCACTGAATTCTCAGACTGTTCCTGTACTGCTACATTAAGGCTGAAAGGGACAGGGTTTTTTCCTATATCAGAATGTTGTCCAATGTCACTTCTAATTCAATAAACAGAAATGCCTGTATGACTGTCAAAAAAATCTCTACAGCTCACTGACCTTTCAACAACTTTATCCAATATAAATTTGTCTTCTTTTTAGACACTGCCAAAAAGACCAACTTTTGCATCTCAAGTAGAAGAAATTCCGTGAGGAGTTCATGCTTAGAGAATCTTTCAAATTCATTGCCTGTCTCTTACCAAATGTGCATTTATTAGTTTTTCTGTTAGCCAAGAGCCTAAGGAAAAGGTAGAACAATTCCATTTAATGGGCAGAATTGTTGTATAAACATCCTGCCCATTATTTATTTTTGGAAATATAGAAGCCAATGGAGCCATTGAACTATAAAGTCACATTTGCTTGGAGCAAAATCTTTGTGTCAAGATTTCATTCTGCATATAGTCCTTTTCTTGCAGCAGGGAGACTACGAGGAAAGAGATGTAGACTGAATGCCAAAATAACACTTGAAAGAATTCTTGTTCTTCCACAGAACAACTCAGGAAGGAGAGATAAAAGAAATAAAACAGTTGATGCTTTTCTGGGAAAAACTACTGTTTGCACACATATATATGAACACTGAGATCAAATTAAGATGGCCTGGACAAACTCAATTTTTTTTTTCAGAGATTCCTACATCTTGACTGGGCAATCTGGATGTTCTTTATTGGTCCTTATTTGTTGATGTGTGAATGGGAAGATTCTTCCTACTTTTCATGAAACAAAATCTATATGTGAAATATTGATGATGATATGGATCAAAAGTGATGTAGTTTTTAAATTTACTACCCAACATCTGTCATATAAGTCAGTGGAGGAATACATAACATCAGTTACCTTCTTAATGGACTACCTCTTTAGTCTGGATTAGTCTGAGAGTTACAGTAAGAAATACAGATACTTGGGTATACATCCGCCCCAGCTCCCAGGAGCATGGCCTCTGGGTCACAGATCCCCTGTGCCTCTCCTGGCATCATTCGCTTCCCGTCTCCATGATACTGGATCTGTGCTACCCTTCCCTCTTCCAACTTCTCTTTGCTTTCGCGTTGTCTCACCTCTCCACTGCCCTCTACCTCAGCTCATTGCTCAGGTGACACCAGCCCTCACATGGACATCCTATTTGAACACAGTGTAGCAAACTGATAAATTCTTAAAGCTGACACTGAAAGAAGTAATTCCACCTTTCTACCCTCCCCATTTAGCTTATTCCAGTATAATGTCTTGCCAGACTTATAGCCTGAATCTGCCTCAAAGCAGTCCTGATCGCAGTCTGCCCATGGATCATTTCAGAGTCTCCAGGACTCATACTCCTTGTCCAGGTTTTGTACCCTCGTGTCACCAGTGTCCTTCCCATGGACCAGCTGTTGTTTCCCGACTCTTTTCCCAGACCATTCGCATCTCTTGTTCTACATGCTGACCACATTGCCTCCATTTGCTTCCTCTGCCCTGCTTTCACAGCTGGCTGGGTACAAGAGCAAATGACTTGTTGCTGGCCTGCTGCTGCTGGGCTTTCGCAGCAGAGTCTCCCAGGTTCCTACCCAGACATGAGCAGCAAGATTAGTCCACCACAGTGAATCAGAGGTGGCTGCAGTATATTTAAATGGAGAACTGTAAAAAACAAGTTCTTTGGCAGATGCAGAGGTGAAACCAACCAGACTAGATAAGATCTTCAGTTAACAAAAATCAGCATAGTTCCATTTTTTCATATTTCCAAACTTCCCACCCTTGTGTATGAAATAAGAACACTGCCAACACAGCCCCTATTTCATCAGGGCACTTAAGCATATATTAATCATCAACATTTATTCAGCAAAGTATTCAGCAGACGTTTTACTTTAATTCTCACAGAGGTCAGCATATAAGAGCATATTTAAATGATTACCATAATAGAGTTAGGATGAAGCATCTGGGCCTAAGAAGAAAAGCAGTCTGCTGCACAAAAAAAAATAAAAGAAATCTGAAGAGATAAAAATATCAGATTCATTCTTCTTTTATACAACACCTTGTCATAAGTGAATACCAGCATATCAGACACAACGTCTAATTTTGGTGTGCTTTTGTAAATTTGGTGCCTTCTGTAAATGTATTTTCTTGAATACATTTCTTGGTCAGCTGAAATGGTCTGTATAAAGATTTCAGTTACCTTCTCCCATCTGTACTTTCCTTTTTTTGCCACATTGAATATATGATCAAGGAAGAGGAAACCAAGAACACAGAAGCACTCAGGAAAGCAATCGCATATTCTCCAGTTACTGCTGAAATAACTCCCTGAAGATTATGTGTTATGCTTCCTTTCCATTTTTACTTGGCAATCCTCAAAAGCACGTCAGATGGGTGACCTCTCTCATCCTATCCTTGTCCTCAAACATTAATTAGTTTATGCTTTGTGACTGACTCCTGCTGACTAGTATCTCTGAAGTTAATCGTGTCACTAGGGACATTTGTGTAAGCTTAGGTTCTATGTAATAGCACTAATTATAAAAGGAGATGTAAGGTTATTTGGCTACAGAAGTGTGTTGTTTTGTGAGGTTACAGAAAAACAAAGTAAGTTTTCAGATGTCACTGGTGAGAAGAACAAGTCAAATGTGAACTGGCTTCCTGCTGCTCACCAGTTCATTAACATCTCCATTTGTCTTTCTTCATTCTCCTTTCCCTCACCCATGGCAATGTCCTATGGTAATGGTATTTGTTCTTGTCGGGGGCAAGGAGTAAGGCTTTAGTGCAAATTTCTCCAGAAAAGCTTAGTGCAAGAAAGAAGGAATGCAGGAGGACAGGTTGCTTGAGACTATTTTTATAGGAATAGAGGAATATATCTCCCTTTTTTGCATTTATCGTTTGGTAGTGCCATCACCTCACTATGGGGTTGCTCTGTATCCTACTCTTATGAAGTGAAATTATACCCTGAACAGCTCCTGAAGATTAATTTTTGTACTTGGATTTTGCTTTGGAACAGAGAATTTTGGCATTTAAAATGTTGGTTTCCATTTCCATGACCCTGAAAGACAGTGTGAGGTCAACTTTTAGCCAAAAGCTACAGTTTGGGCCAGTGAAACCAATGGGAGTTCCTATAAAGTTAGCACTGGTTTTTCTAGCAGTAAAGCATGATGTTTGTCCCTGCTATACGGCTCTGAAGTGATCTTCAGTTAGGACAGTGGTACAAATATAGATGAACTGAGAAGCAGTTTGAAACTTAACCTATGACACGCATTGCATTCTTTTCACTTTGTGTTTACACCGGAAAGCTGAAAAACAAAACCATTAGAAAGCAAAAGTATTAACCACTGGCTTGAAAAGAGAAATGGCAGGAAATCTTACCAAGTGCCCAGTGGATTTTAAATTAGAAGGGTGACCTTTCTAGTTAAGTAAAGGGGAAAAAAAAAACTAATGTAGAAGCTGAAATTACATCTAAAATTAGTGGATGATTCTCTTATATTTCAACGGGATGGGATAGGATAGGATAGGACAGGAGAGGATATCTGCATTTTATATGTTATATAATATGCCACTGGAAGCATGAAAGTGCCAGAAAATATGCCCTGACTATGAAGCTGATTACCAAGGAGGATAAAAGTACATGCTGAAACCAGAATAATTCTGACCCTCGTAGCACATCTCCTGCAGTACGTGTGGATAACAGAACAGCTGTTTTAATAGCTAACACTCCCCACGAATGACAGCATGAAGACTTATGCCAAGTCAATCATTTCTTCTGATGGTAAAGCCTTCCTCTTGATGCTAGATCTTAAGCACAAGAGAGATAACCTCACTTATGCTGCCCTATCAAGTACAGGAAACCAAAATGTCTTCATTTGCAAAATGCTGGTGTCTCAATCCAAACCCAGCAGAGACCCACTCGCAGTACTGCAGCCAGAGACAGGCTGCGAGACTGAAATGTTCTTCAAAGTTTCAATCATCCAACGTGTGAAATGACAGCATTTCATCCGTATGTTCTCATTGCACACATTTTAAAGGGACAGTTAAGCAATTTAAATCAGGGACAGTACTGATCACATAATTATACCTAAATATTTTCTGAATATGTGCAGTGAAAATGTAATTTCTGTCTAGGATACTGGTTGGCTTAGCACTTCCTCCAACAAGCTTGTTTGAATTCAGAGCAGACTGAATTTCTTGGAAACTGTCGTGCTTCAATATGCTGTTATTTAGTCTAAGTAAAATACATCAAAAACTTCATTCCAGTGTGGTCCAAAACTACCATCACAACTAGGAGTTGTACATGCACTTTTTGTCAGTGTTAACGAGGAGAGAAAGGATTTTCCATCCTTCCCGTGAAACAAAGGTCATGCAGGTTGTGTTCCTCAAGGCAGGATGCTTTGAGAAACCCAGCACTACCACTATTCTGCTGCATGAATTTAGTAGTTAGAAAATTCATTATAAGATGGGACCCCATCTGCTAGCCACCATTAAAGTCATTATTTGGTTTTCTACCTATTTTAAAAATAATTTCCTCTAAGTTAGTAATTTTGTCACTATCTATATAGAATCAAGTGAAATGATGGTTTTGAGTTAACAGACGGGGTACTGCATGAAGGTTTGTTCTTTGAATGAGCTAAAAGTGTTACATACCCTTTTCCAGGATCTGCCTAAGTAATTCTAGCAAAATAAAGAATTATTATTGCATCTGCTTGGAAGGACTTTAGTATTTTATGCATTTGTTACTTAATTTGTTTTATAAAATTTTCTTTGTAGAAAATTGTTATTTTCTGGATTCGGCTTTCCTGTTGCTTTTCTTTTTTGTTTTATTTTACTGTCGGTGGTGAAAGATCATCCCTTCCACCTCTATTCTCTTTAGAGTGTATAACCTCTGCATGCAGGCTTCTGCAGGAGCCATCTGGTTTGAGGGAAAGGGATGATGGTCAAAGATTAGCAGGGCAGTACTCTTCTTACCATAAAGATAGAATCACAGAATCATAGAATCATAGAATCATAGAATTGTTAAGGTTGGACAAGACCCTTAAGATCATCAGGTCCAACCGTTAACCTACCACTGCCAAGTCCACCACTAAACCATGTCCTCAAGCACCGCATCTACCCAGCTTTTAAATACCTCCAGGGATGGGGACTCAACCACTTCCCTGGGCAGCCTGGTCCAGTGCCTGACTACTCTTTCAGTAAAGAAGTTTTTCCTAATATCTAACCTAAACTTACCCTGGCGCAGCTTGAGGCCATTTCCTCTCATCCTATCGCTTGTTACTGGGGTGAAGAGACCGACCCCCACCTCTCTACAACCTCCTTTCAGGTAGTTGTAGAGAGCAATGAGGTCTCCCCTCAGCCTCCTCTTCTCCAAACTAAACAACCCCAGCTCCCTCAGCCACTCCTCATAAGACTTGTTCTCTAGACCCTTCACCAACCTCGTTGCCCTTCTCTGCACACGCTCCAGCACCTCGATGTCCTTCTTGAAGTGAGGGGCCCAAAACTGGACACAGTACTTGAGGTGCGGCCTCACCAGTGCTGAATACAGGGGCACTATCACCTCCCTGGTCCTGCTGGCCACACTATTCCTGATACAAGCCAGGATGCCATTGGCCCTCTTGGCCACCTGGGCACACTGCTGGCTCATGTTTAGGCGGCTGTCAACCATCACCCCCAGGTCCTTTTCAGCCAGGCTGCTTTCCAGCCACTCCTCCCCAAGCCGGTAGCGTTGCCTGGGGTTGTTGTGACCCAAGTGCAGGACCCGGCACTTGGCCTTGTTGAATCTCATACAGTTGGCCCTGGCCCAACAATCCAGCCTGTCCAAGTCCCTCTGCAGGGCCTTCCTACCCTCCAGCAGATCGACACTCCCACCCAACTTGCTGTCATCTGCAAACTTACTGAGGGTGCACTCGATCCCCTCATCCAGATCATCGATAAAGATATTAAACAGGACCGGCCCCAACACTGAGCCCTGGGGAACACCACTTGTGACCGGTCGCCAACTGGACTTGGCTCCATTCACCACCACTCTCTGGGCTCGGCCGTCCAGCCAGTTTTTAACCCAGCGCAGAGTGCACTTGTCCAAGCCATGAGCAGCCAGCTTCTGCAGGAGAATGCTGTGGGAGATGGTGTCAAAGGCCTTGCTGAAGTCCAAGTAGACAACATCCACAGCCTTCCCCTCATCCACTAAGCGGGTCACCTTGTCATAGAAGGAGACCAGGTTAGTGAAGCAGGACCTGCCTTTCATAAACCCATGCTGGCTGAGCCTGATCCCCGGGTTGTCCCACACATGCCGCATAATGGCACTCAGGATGATCTGTCCCATGACCTTCCCCGGCACTGAGGTCAGACTGACAGGCCTGTAGTTCCCCGGATCCTCCTTCCGACCCTTCTTGTAGATGGGTGTCACATTTGCTAGCTTCCAGTCATCTGGGACCTCCCCGGTTGACCAGGACTGCTGATAAATGATGGAGAGTGGCTTGGCAAGCTCCTCCGCCAGCTCCCTCAGTATCCTCGGGTGGATCCCATCTGGCCCCATAGACTTGTGGGCATCCAGGTGGAGGAGCAGGTCAGCGACTGCCACCTCTTCGACAGCTGGGACTACATTCTGTGTCCTATCTCCATCTCCCAGCTCAGGGGCATGAAAACCTTGAGGATGATCAGCCCGACTATTAAAGACTGAGGCAAAGAAGGCATTAAGTACCTCAGCCTTCTCCTCATCCTTCATGGCCAAGTTTCCCTCCGCATCCAACAAAGGAGGGAGATTCTCCTTAGCCCTCCTTTGTCGCTGATATACTTGTAGAAACATTTTTTGTTGTCCTTGACAGCAGTGGCCAGTTTAAGTTCTAGCTGTTATAGACCACCCAACCAGGATGAGGAAACAGATGAAGTTTTTTACAAGCGGTTGAAGTCTCAGAGTCTCTAACCCTTGTTCTATTCTATTCTATTCTATTCTATTCTATTCTATTCTATTCTATTCTATTCTATTCTATTCTATTCTAACAGACTCCCACCAGGATATCTGCCTTGTTGGCCTTCCCCCTGATCTTCACCCATAAGCACTCAACCTTGTCGTTACCTTTGTTGAGCTCAAGACAGTCAAAACACTCTCTGATGTACAAGGCTACCCCGCCACCTCGCCTTCCTTGCCTGTCCCTTCTAAAGAGCTTGTAGCCATCCATTGCAGCACTCCAGTTGCGTGAGTCATCCCACCATGTTTCCGTAATGGCAACCACATCATAGTTTCCCTGCCGCGCAATGGCTTCCAGCTCCTCCTGCTTATTGCCCAAGCTGCGTGCATTGGTGTAAATGCACTTGAGTTGGGCTATCGATCTCTTCTCCAACACAGGCGTGCCACCCCTGGGCTCATCCCTAGCAAGCCTGGTTTTATCCCCTTCCCCCTTCGAATCTAGTTTAAAGCCCTCTCAATGAGGCCTGCTAACTCCTGAGCCATAATCCTTTTCCCCTTTGGCAACAGGTGAACCCCATCTGCCTCCAGCAGGCCTGGTGCCATGTAAACTGCCCCATGATTGAAAAACCCAAAATTCCACCACTGGCACCAGCCTCTGAGCCATGTGTTTATGAGGTGGGTCTTCCTGTTCCTTTCCGTATGCCTCCCAGCTACTGACAGGATGGAGGAGAACACCACCTGTGCTCCTGATCCCTCAAGTAACTGCCCCAGTTCTCTAAAATCCCTTTTGATTGTCTTTACACCTCTATCAGCTACCTCGTCACTGCCAACCTGTACAACCAATAACGGATAATAATCAGATGATTTTACCAGCTTAGGGAGCTTCCTAGTAGTGTTTCTTATCCTTGCCCCAGGGAGGCATCAGACTTCCCTATGGGATTTGTCCGGTCGGCATATCGGGCCCTCTGTTCCCCTCAGAAGGGAGTCTCCTATGACAATTACCCTTCTTTTTTTCTTACTAGTTGTTGTTGTGATGCGTGGGGCTGACTGGTTCCCCCTAGTCAACTCCCTTGATGGTTCACTGTCAGCTTCTTCGTCCTCCCAGCCCTCAAGGTCCAGAGCCTCATACCTATTGTGTACGGGCACCCGGGGGGGTGAGGTAGGCTGGGAGAGGACTCACCTGCTGCGCTGAGCGGGGATCTGTTTCCATTCCCCTCCGTCTCTCAGGTCCCCTCCTTCTGCAGGGTGGCAAGAGGGTAGGGGAGCCTCTCCTTCTCTTGATGGTTCCATCTGGTGTGCTGGTCTCAGGGATGGTAGGGAGTGGCTCCACCAGTCTATCTCCCTCTCACACTCCCTGATACTCCTCAGCCTTGCAACTTCCTCTTTCAGCTCAGCCACCATGCTGAGCAGATCGTCCACCTGCTCGCACCTCATGCAGGTATTGTCTCCGCTACCCTCTGTTACCAGAGCAAGGCTCTGGCAGTCCCTGCAGCCAGAGACCTGGGTGGCTGCATGTTTTAGTGGGAGCTCTGTCTGCGTCACCACGTTCCTTCTGGCAATGGCTCTCGTCTGACTGGAAACCATGGCTTGAGTCTCTTCCGAGATGGCGTAGACCACAAGGAGAGCTCACCAGCTGCCTGCTCGCTTTGCCTGCGCGAACTACCGCACAAACTGCCGCATCACGCCCTTTCTGACGCGCCATGCCCTGTTTGCCCATCCTGGTTGCTGCACTCCTGGTTGCTCGCGCTCCCTGGGAGCCCGTTTAAATCTCCCGCGGTTGCCCCAGCAACACCCAAGTCCCTCCTGCCTCGCTCGCGAGAGCGGCCAGCTTTCCTTCGGCGCGAGGGCCCCACCAGGATCTTTATTGTGTTTCCCAGCACAGGAAACCCCCTTTTCCACCTCAATCTAGCGCCCAGTCATAGGACTTACCGTTGCTGCCGCCACGTGCCTCGCCAACTGAGATGTACCTTCACTCTGATGTTCTAGCTCTAAAGATCTGGAACAATCAAGTACAATCTGAAACAATCAGGAATGTACATTAGATGTAAGAAATTAAACCAATTGATCATCTTGTTAAAATACCTTGGAAACAAAAATTTCTAACTCCTTTTTTTCTTCCCCACCCTCAGTCTGAATTCTAAGTATCTTACTCATCTGGACAAGTAAACAATGTATTGGAAGAGGTTTGTTTAATACAGTCCTCTTTACATAAAACATAAGACTATGAGAATGACTACAATGGTGAGATCAAAGGTCCACATAGACCTGCACACTGTATTTAGGGTCTAAGTTGTTTCTATCATAAACATCCAAGAATTCAGTCCCTTGGATATATTTTATGTGAAAACAGATAGCCCTGAAACTTTCTAGAAACACTTGAAACTGAGATACTATAAATGTTTTCAGAGGAAATACACACGGGGTTTGTGTCTCTACTGTGCATTGCTTGTTTGGTTGTTTTCCTTAGCTATTCTACATTGTAAAGCTCTGTCTTGTAACCCCTGCCCAAGTCTGGATCTGGGTTTTCTTCTTGCACTATATAGTCATTAAAACCCATGCAAAGGGAATGTGAAGAATAGCCATGCAGACTTGCATTCCACAGGCAAGGCAGTGCAGAGTCTGGTCCAGAATGATGGCTGGTGCTTCAGTGAGGCTATCATTGTGAAAGACAAAAGGGACACCTATAGAAATATCCTGTTTGATTTATTCTTTGCTAACACCAGTTTTGTTTTCATGGATATTTAATAAACATTCATTCAATGCAAGAGTCATAACCTGAAATTCTTATCCTAACATATAGTCCGTGAGCTAGATCTGGCCCGTAAACTACTTTTTCTAGTCCCGGGAAATGCTGTATAGTCAGTTAGAATGAGTACACTGATGTTAAGGGTATATAAAGTGTTGCGTGAGAATGCAGGTTGCATATAGACAGACCCAGGTCAGGGCTGGCTGGGTTTATTAGACCACATGTAACACAGTGCAGATATGGATTTACCTAATCCTGCCCAGAACAGCTGACTCAGGAAAAAAGCATACTAAGGTTAGCCGTGGGCATGTATTGGAAGCTGAGACTTTTAATTCCTGTTTGCTCATTCCTCTTCTGTTTCTTTATTAAAATGATACTCTATTAAAAGTATATGAGTACTGCAAAACAATTGTTATTCCTACTTGTAGGAAATAACATTTAGAAATGGTGCAAGGCCAAAACATTCATTTAGCAAATTTTAGCAAACTTTTTGAACATGATCATTTGAAGGTGAACTGGAACATAAAGTTTATAGTTGTAAACACACCAACAGATGAAAGAAAGAAACCTCAGAAGTTTGAAATTCATTGCCAGAATGCAATTGCTTGTGCCATCAAATAGGAAATGTTTGGGGGGTGTTGCTGGGTGTGGCTTTTTTTCAGCAGTGCTGTCCTGACATCATCCTGCTATCTTTATCAAAAGCTGCCACATCCTCACTGAACTTGGCCAAACCCACATGCATACCAGAGAATGAAGATGAGCTGGGCAAGCAGGACCATATCTGATCCTTGTACTTGACCCTTGTCCTTGATCCTCAGTCCAGTTCTCTCTCTTGACTATTGGAGAAGCCTGTGAACAGCCTTGGCCCAGACATCAAATTTTTTTATGTCTAAAGCTTGGAAAAATTAATTCTATCCATGGCCACCATAATAACTGTCACAATAATCTTTAGTTATTACAGTAAGTCCTTCAGCACTGGAAAGATCATAGTGGATCAATTTTGCTGCATTTGATTAATCATACTTTCTTCAGTGTTGTGCCCTATCTAAAGCACTGAGTAATCTCTAGAAAAGCCAATGTAAAACTTCAAATGCACCTCTGTTTTAAAAGAAACCCTAGTATTTCAAATTACTTATGCTTTATATGAGATATGATACTTATCCCTTTGAAAAGCAAACTGTGTCTGTAAGGCCACTGTACTGATTCAAATAGAAATGTCCAGAAAAAAAGAGTAGCACTAGATAACTAAAAGGGTTAAATAGAAAATTAGACTTAAAATGTTCATGCTACTAATAACAACTAATAACACCAGTTCTCCATTTAGAAGCAAGCCCGAACTACAAATATCTTTCATAGAACATCATTCGTAATAGTGTAATGACAAAGTAATTCCCACCTTAAGCTAGGAGAGTAACATTCCCTAGGGCCATTAGGGCTGTTTCGTCTGTGTGTTTTCTGGGTTTTGAATTTGAATGAAAAATTATATTTACTCTTCCTATCAGAATAAGGAAGGCAGGAAGGGTCTGTGTCATCTTGAATAAATACCTGCTCCTGATAAAAAAAGAAGAGTATGTTATAGATCAACAAACTTGAAGAGTAGCAATGCTGGATCTTCTAAATATTTGTGTTAGACTCATTAAATCCTTTGGTAGAATTATGGTGTAGAAACCTGGTGATTTGCCATAGAACAGTTTAGCTACCAGCAGCATCCTTTTTACAGCTCCCCATGCATTTATTGCTATGTCAAGAAGGCAGAGGTCAGGAAAGACAATATGAAGTGTATTGCTAACAGTTTACTCTCTCAGAAAACAGTGACATGTTGGAGGCCAAATCATATTTCCTTCACACACATTGGTCCTGAATCAACAATGTACTTCAGCAAATTCCTAGCTTTAAGCGCTTAATATCTGCCCTAGGATATGTGCATCCCCAGGCTGAGTCCTAGTTTCCTTAGGCGACAGGGAAAGCCGCTCCACACTCCAACCAGGTCTGTAATTCAGATGATCAGAAGACCTGCACAGTAGGACATACTGACTATACCTGTCACACAGAACAGAGACACCCAGTTTGAGCTGGGAGGCTGCAAATGGGGTTACAGGTAGACATAAGCTAAAAGAACTTACAAAATTGTGGCCACTTGATCCTGTCCCTCACAAAAAGCATCAACTTCTGAGGGATTATACTTATAAAAAAGCTGATGAGACTCATGCTTTTTACATATAATATAGCTTAATCTAAATTGAAGAGATTCTAAAGGAACTATCCTATTTCCTACTGACTCCAGTAGAATCGGTCCATGTGTTATGACAGCAAAAAAAGTCTTTAAAAAGACAAGCACCTTGAGGCAAAGGCTGCCAATAAGCCTTCATCCCCATTTACAGGATTTATTAAAATAATATAAAAAGGAAATAATAGGAACCATCATTTTAGCAAGGTGACCTTCAGAAAGGACATTTCAAAAAAGAAACTGCAATTCTTTACACATAATACATAATGTGTACGGTCTGTGGCCATGTAACTCTGAACAGAGTGCACTTAGAGCTTTCAGCATGTTGGTGAAAAGAGTGGGTAAGTTAATTGCATAATTGCAGCTTTATGTAATGGTATTTATGTTAGGTGAATTTATAATTTACTATTACAGTATGTTGTAACGGATTAATATCCACTTATCAATCTATGAACAGCCCTGTATCCATTACACTGAAACTCACTTAAAGGTAGAATAATCACACTAATAGAATAAATGTACTCTTCACAGGGCAGTCCTTTTATTTAAAAGAACATGTGAGGCATCAGCAAGGACAGACAGTCCTTGAAAGGGGCATCTGTCCAGTATTAGCCTGCAAGATATATCTGGAGACATTCTAGGCTTCGGCTGAAAGTTAAATTTAGCATAATCTTCATCAATAAGGAAAAAGCAGATAATATAACAATATGGTCCTTTGCATTGCTGAGCATCAGGAGTAACTCCTTGCAGTTTCACAGTCCATCTGAATAATAAAGAGTGTGAATGGTCAATTAAGTTGATAAGGATGCAGGGCATCAGTATGTTTACACCAAGCCGATGTATAAACCACTGTCTAATGAATGCCTGATAGGAATACCTGAACTTAATTAACTCTTATCCTGTTCAAAATCAGAGTTTTTAGCATGCTTCATCTAGATTATCTTTATTGGTGGCAAATTGTCAGTTATCAACGCTTACCTCTCTTTCTAACAAAGCTTAAAATGTAAACAATGCAGGAAGAGTACTGAAGCAGAATACCAGCATGAAGTAGCTTAAATTTATTATCAAAAAGAATACTACCTAGTGTATAGCTCTACTGGATCATTAATGGTTGTACCTAAATCAGAAAAGCTCATCATTTTCGAAAGCAGAATTGCACACCGCATCACCCCAGAAACCATGGTGGCATGCCATAGTTTGGGCCACCACTTTGTCTCAATGGCACACTGGTACAGGCACGTGACCACACTGGTATCACGTAATAGGGAGATATATATGCTGCACAGATTTTTTTTTTTTGTGGTTCATTTAGAAGAGATGAGTTCAGCACTTTGAACTCAGCAATAAATCCCACAACTTTTGCCTCAGTATGGCCTCTCCATATAGGCTTACAGCATCATGCAAACAATGTGTAAGACTAAGGGTTGAGATCTGTATCTGAGGTAGTTGTGTCTTTTCCTGTTATAGTGAATGGGTAGAAATAAGCACTGCTAGGGTGCAATTCATCTTATCCTAAAAGAAACATCTAAAATAGGTCACATGTATAACACCCCAGAAGTGCCTATTTATCTCCATTGACAAGAAAGATAGCCTAAGGTTAGATCTAGAATACACATTGCAGGCATTTTTATTTTTATTGAAATTAATTGGAACTTCAATGAGAGCTAGACTTCCAAATAGTGTTGATGTTTTGTGTTCTGCTCTTTTTGGCTTCATCTACACTTTTTTAGTCAAGACAGCAAAGAACCAGCAATCCACAGCCCAAGTACTGTGAACCAGCTCACAGCTATACTGCTGAAGTTTAGGGGCCATAAGAAGTACAAGTCACACTTATAATGCATGAAGATCACAGAAAGCATCAACAGGATAATCAGGAGATCATCAACAGTGTATTTAGGATATAGCCCCCAGCCCGTTTCTGGTTTGTGCATGGGATTTACTGCTGAGATGACTATTTGGTTTGCATCAGAGCAGAGCCCAGGTAAGAACAAAGGTTATATCTCTCTATATATTTCTATATATAAGATATTTCTATATCTTAGAAAACAAGGCTTTGATCATACCTCAGTGAAATATTAGCAGCAAGTGTAGGCACTATAAACAATAACACCGTCACTACCTAAAGGCGCCCTAAGCAAGAGAAAGACTTGTCACATATCAGTGGTACTGCCTGATGATGTGGCTTTTGCTTGCTGCAAGAGGTAAAATCTTCTGTATCCAGATATGTAGAGACAGGGGTTTATTGATCAGTATATGCCTTTCTGTTTTATGAACATATATTGTGAGGGATTTTGTGTGACAATCACTCTGGTTTTTCTTATATATACATATATATGTTTGAGATAGGCACCATCTATTGATTTTGATAACACACATATGATTTTATGAACATCCCTTCTTAGTAACAGCAGTGAGGTAGAGACCACATCTCCAGGAAATTTGTGCATATAAATGGAAACATTTTTTAATTTACTTTAGATTGTACTTCTGTTCTGATATGTAGTCCAGGGATGTTACACCTGAGAAAAAACAACCCTTTTTGCATAAGACATCACATTCTAATATCTATAGGACCATGATTTTCTCTACTGAAAACATACTGGTTGTCTTCATGATGCATCAAAATACATCATCTGTGCAGAATGCATAAGTAAAGTTGTTCAGAGTAACTTGAATAGACCAGATACTAGACTTCTTAGTCACACAGAGTTATTTCCACATCTAATTTCTATTAAGTAAAATTGCAGCAGCAGTTCAAAGTTCAGACATACCTAGGTAGGAAGCTAAGAGGAAAAAATAATAATGAAAAGGAAATACACTTTCAAAATGCAAAAGACACAAAACATTGATCAAGAAAATAGTGCCTGAATGAGAGTTGCGGTAGCTGAAAGACCTCTGCCAGAGTACCTAACGGCAATTTATACAGGCAAATAAAATTCCTGTATGCACACAGTGATGTCAAATGCAAATCTAAATGTGAAGAAATTATTCAAACAGTGCAATGTGACCACAAGCAAAACACTTCTGCATCTGGTCACTGTATTTTAAAAGTAAAATGACATAAATGAGGACTGAGAAGAAGACAAACAGAACAACAGAGAGATAAAAAAATTCCTTTAGCAGCTCAAAAAGGTTAGAGAAATTGCTAGGCAGGCTTTTAAGAGAGGGAAAACTGCACTGAGAGTAGGAAAAAACAACTCTGCAAGAAATTAGAGTGTTTGAGTGGATACTGCAGTCATACCAGCAATGAAAGTAAAACCTATAGTGTTAAAACCAGTCTGAAGTTTTCATTTTTTTTTAAAGTAGAGAGAACTTAACTCCTTCCACACCTGCCTTCTACTCCAGCTCCTGCATACACAGAACTCTTCTTAACAAAAGCAAATATCCAGAGATTCAAAAAAACCCTGAAGTCTTCGTCCATACAATTCAAAGTTAGGTTAGACAACTGAAGTTAAGCCATTCTTGTTTCCATGACTGGCAGCTCCACAGCGAGCAGTAAACCATACTTGACAGCCATGGGGTATCATACCCATAGAATGTGTCCACAGCACACGTGGACAGCTCTTGCTGGAACTCAGGAAAAAAAGGAGAGTTTATGACCCTTGGAAGAAGGGGCAGGCAACTCAGGAGGACTACAAGGATGTTGTGAGGTTATGCAGGGAGAATATTAGAAGGGCCAAAGCCCAGCTAGAACGTAATCTGGCTACTGCCATAAAAGACAATAAAAAATGTTTCTATAAATACATTAGCAACAAAAGGAGGGCTAAGGAGAATCTCCATCCTTTATTGGACGCGGGGGGAAACATAGCGACAAAGGATGAGGAAAAGGCTGAGGTACTTAATGCCTTCTTTGCCTCAGTCTTTAATAGTCAGACCAGTTGTTCTCAGGGTACCTAGCCCCTTGAGCGGGAAGACAGGGACAAGGAGCAGAATGAAGCCCCCATAATCCAAGGGGAAATGGTTAGTGACCTGCTACACCACTTGGACACACACAAGTCTATCGTGCCAGATGGGATCCACCCAAGGGTACTGAGGGAGCTGGCAGAAGTGCTCACCAAGCCACTTTCAATCCTTTATCAGCAGTCCTGGCTAACCGGGGAGGACCCAGTTGACTGGAAGTTAGCAGATGTGACGCCCATCTACAAGAAGGCTCAGAAGGAGGATCCAGGAAACTACAGGCCTGTGAGTCTGACCTTGGTGCTGAGGAAGGTTAAGGAGCAGATCATCCTGAGTGCCACCCTGCGGCACATGTGGGACAACCACAGAATCAGGCCCAGTCAGCATGGGTATATCAAAGGCAGGTCCTGCTTGACTAACCTGATCTCCTTCTATGACAAGGTGACCCGCTTAGTGGATGAGGGAAAGGCTGTGGATGTTGTCTACCCGGAATTTAGTAAGGCCTTTGACACCATCTCCCACAGCATTCTCCTGCAGAAGTTGGCTGCTCATGGCTTGGACAAGTGCACTCTCCACTGGGTTAAAAACTGGCTGAATGGCTGAACCCAGAGAGTGGTGGTGAATGGAGTTAAATACAGTTGCAGGCTGGTCACAAGTGGTGTTCCCCAGGGCTCAGTATTGGGACTGGTCCTGTTTAATATCTTTATCAATGATCTGGATGAGGGGATCAAGTGTACCCTCAGCAAGTTTGCAGATGACACCAAAGCGGATGGGAGTGTTGATCTGCTGGAGGGTAGGAAGGCCCTGCAGAGGGACCTGGACAGGCTCGATCGATGGGCCAAGGCCAACTGTATGAGGTTCAACAAGGGTCCGTACCAGGTCCTGCACTTGGGTCACAACAATCCCATGCAATGTTACAGGCTTGGGGAAGAGTGGCTGGAGAACTGCCCGGCAGAAAAGGACCTGGGGGTGATGGTTGACAGCTGGCTGAGTATGAGCCAGCAGTGTGCCCAGGTGGCCAAGAAGGCCAATAGCATCCTGGCTTGTATCAGGAATAGTGTCGCCAGCAGGACTAGGGAAGTGATCATCCCCCAGTATTCAGCACTGGTGAGGCCACACCTCGAATACTGTGTTCAGTTTTGGGCCCCTCACTTCAAGAAGGACATCGAGGTGCTGGAGTGTGTGCAGAGAAGGGCAACGAGGTTGGTGAAGGGTCTAGAGAACAAGTCTTATGAGAAGCGGCTGAGGGAGCTGGGGTTGTTTAGTTTGGAGAAGAGGAGGCTGAGGGGAGACCTTATTGCCCTCTACAATTATCTGAAAGGAGGTTGTAGAGAGGTGGGGGTCGGTCTCTTCTCCTGAGTAACAAGCGATAAGACAAGAGGAAATGGCCTCAGGTTGTGCCAGGGGAGGTTTAGGTTGGATATTAGGAAAAATTTCTTCACTGAAAGGGTAATCAGGCATTGGAACAGGCTGCCCAGGGCAGTGGTTGAGTCCCCATCCCTGGAGGTATTTAAAAGACATGCAGATGTGGTGCTTAGGGACATGGTTTAGTGGTGGACTTGAGAGTGCTAGGTTAATAGTTGGACTCAATGATCTTAAAGGTCTTTTCCAACCTAAACCATTCTATGATTCTATGAAGTTCATAGCACATGTCCTAAACGAGATTGAAATTTGCACCTCCAGTTGACAGCAAAATACTCTAAATGCTCTAACAGCATATGCCCACAGTGGGGCAAAGTGTGCTGATAACCTACCAAAAGCCCAAAGTACCTGAATGCACACCACTGGTGACAGGCAGGCAATGCCTGGACATAGGTCAAGTTCCACAGAAGCCTAAGGAAAGCGTTAGCTCATGAGCTGAGACGAAATGACCTCTTACAGTGGTCTTTAATATCTATTTTGTGCTTAAAAATGAGTTATTTTGTGGTCTTTCTCTCATTTTAGTCCTACATCAGACGTATTTATTCTTTCTAAAGCATCCCATATCTGAACTAGGGTGAATGAATAAATTTACCTGAACTAGGGTAAATTAAACGAGTAAGTGCTGCCTTTGAGCTATCACCAAAGTAAGTTAGGATTTACAATGTAGAAGTTACTTCAGAGGTGTTTGATAACAGAGGACAAATTCCAGCTTCCTTAAGTTCAAGGACTGAAAGATTACGTAATTTCCTTTGAATTAGGATCCAAAGAGTTTCTGAAGGCCCAAAGATTACAGATATACAGGGGGCAGAGGCAACGGGAAAAAAAAGAACAGAACTGAAGAAAATATCTGCATAACCACTGTTAACATTTATTTCTTAAAAGTCAAAATATTGCAGTGTTTCCCTAAATTAAGAATTCTTTTTGAAAAGATATACGTCCCCATTCCTTATTTTAAAGTCAAGTTTCAAAAGCTCATCTCATCGTAACTTTATTATACTGTATCAACAGGCATATTCATGACTAGGCCAATCTCAAGTATTTAAAACTTTTAGCGTCAAAATGAAATTTTTAAACACTGTTTGGAAAGCATAAAAAAAGCCATCAAGGATCATGTATTCTAGAAAAGTCATGCACTGTGCCCCAGCTGCATTTCCTTGAGAGAGGGGAAGAGAAGGCAGGACGTTAACTAGCCCAGAACGTGTCCTACCTTCCCTATTAGCTAGTTTCTCTGAATTCATGTAGACAGGCAGGCAGGCATCTCCAAAGGACCATATATCCCACATGAAGATAGGTATGTAAGATTTGGGGGCTGAATTGCTCTTTTGAGTTACTTCTGCCTCTCACAAGGAAAGCTAGTGAACTGGACTAGCCAGTGAACTTTTAGTTGACTAATTAAATGAGATGACTGTATCTATGGTACACACATTCTACCAATACAGCAGCAAATAGAGGCAGTTAGTGATTCAGGGCTAATTCGTAATTTGTTAATGAAGGTATAGGAAAAGATGTAAAGCCTTCATTTTTCCTGTTACTAACAAGCAATAAAAAAAAATTACATTAGGTTTTAGCAGTAAAAGATAATGAAATTATAGCAGGCAAGTGAGTACTTGGCTTGCTAGCAAATACCAAGTAAATGCTAAACAGAACTCGTGTGGGTCCTAGAGGGAGTGTAGAAGAGGCAGGATTATGCCTAAACCTTCATATTCTGCTGAAATCCATAGTGTTCACTGATTCTCACCTTGCAGATCAGAAACCCAAGCAAATGAAGAGGAACTATTTTAATGTGTTCTTCAAATTTGGGATTATAATGCAAGACCTCCCAGAATAGTTAGGTGAATAAACTTAGAAATGAGGACACATTTTTTTATGGGTTTACTCAGCATTTAGTTATGTAGATCAAGGGAAAAAAATTTAAGTGGAAGTAGTGCGAAGAACATATTGTTTCTTTCAGATAAGAGATGTTTTATGAATTCCTATGAAGTGTAGAAAAATGCATAATGAAAAATTATGCCATCAATAATGTAAAATGGAAGGAGAAAAATGGAACAAGTTAGGCCTGCAGCATTTTATTTATGTAAAAGAGCTCTTCTATAACCTTGTCCTGATAAACAAAGAAAAAAAAATGTTTAAAACATGTTTTTTATAAATCTTTATTTTTTCACTCTACTGGTGAAATAGGATAGACAGTAAATAGTAAAAGATACTGAGTACAGCATTATGTCTTTAAAAACAGGATATATGAAAGATTTACTTTGATATTGTTTAAATGTAGGGTGCAGAAAGGAAAAAACCCCCACAACTTATTGCTCATTCCATTATAATACTTCCTATTGGTAGGAACACAGTGGGAGACACTTACCCTTACTTATTTCTGGAGGTAATGCTGTTTGCACAGGTGACATAACAATTTTTATGCTCAAAGGCACACTCATCAGTGATACAAATAATTATCTTAGTACTATGTATGAACCTGCCTGTAAAAATTGTACTCGGTAAATGTGCAGGAAAAAAGAAAGGGCTAGAGTGAAAATACGACACGTCAACTTTTCCAGAGTGAATATATTCTGTTGTAGTTATTAGGAAATTCAGTCTTAGCCTTGTCCCTGCCAGAGTCTGCCACATCCACCTATGAGATGGGAGGCAGTCACCATGTGTCAAAGCTGTTGTCCTCAGAGTGGGATCAGTTGAAAGGAAGGAGATAACCTGATCCAATGTCATCAGCACAGAAGGGATGAACAGAGCTCTGCCAGCTTGTAATAGCAGAGGATGAAATTAGAGGGAACCCCAATTATCTGCCGTGGCTCTATTTGTGCAATGGCAAGCTACAATAAAATTACTATAAAGAAATATAGTCAGAAGTGTTCAGAGGAGACAAGAGATTTTACAAAGTAAAAAAAAAGGATTGGTCTTCACCAGTTTTTAGGACTGTTTTAAGAGGACTATCTGCTAAAGGATGCATTGGAGTTATTCATAATATAATAAAACTAACGGTAAATGTAGAATCTGGCAGCAAAGACCGGATCTTTCTTGACTTTTCTTGAAGAGTCAAGAAAATGTCAGTAGTTCATATCTGTGTAGTTATTTATATATTGCATTTTGAATGTTACTTTCTGTCTGCAGGAGCAGGGAGTGAGGCAGCCCACACTCTAGATAGGCCTCCAGAGATTAGTGGAAATGGCTGGAAGCCGCAGAAGTGTGTAAAATGTGTTTTGTGCCTGGTTTTTTTTGCTTCCTCTATAACATAGGAGTGATCTCTGTGAGCTTAGGAAGATGTTTTGTGTACTGCAGCATTGTCAGGCTAAGGTCAGGGGTTATGTCTAATGCTGCTAATGAGCTCTCGGCATTGGAGCCCCTTGTGGGGCACGAAAGGCATTTTTAAGTTCAGTGGAGCACCATTTTATGAATGCAACCTCTTTAGAAATAAATAGACCAGATTTAAGGTATTGCCTAAAAAAAAGATAGATGAATGGAAAGGTGCCTCTGTATTAACTGGATTGCTATGAGTTTAGCTAAAGGAAGAAAACACTATTGCTTGCAACTGTGACGGTGCTATTAAAAAATGGTCAGTCTGGGTGCAATCTCCAGCTAAGTGCCCAAGGACAAAAAAAACTACATCACCATTCTGATGCTAGTGTTTAATGTGAAATTATATCTTTGGCTAGAAAAGGGCTCTTTGTCTGACACAGAGCATGGAGCTTTTGATGATGATGTTTATTAGGACTTACCAGGAAAGGTGGCTAACGTAGGGTGATAAGAGCATTACTAATTTTCTTTGACAAATGGCTCTCAGATATTTTCCATTGTGAATTGTACATTAAACTGCAATTTCTTTCATGAATTTCCTTTTCTTACAGCTATGCGATACTGATTCCACACCTATCATATGGCAATTCTAATGCTCACACACAATGAAGTAGTATAAAGAGTGCTAAGAAAAAAAGATTATAATAAATAAACATAAGGCTAAATATTTTTGTAGTCATGCTTCTTCAACAAAGCCATAACAATATTTATTTGTTATAACATAACAATATGTTATTTGTTATAATTACCTGAAGTAATTAAAAAACACATACCTAATCCAGATACATTAAAAGAAATCATTGACTTCTCTTGCCAGTATAATTTTTTATTTGCCTTGATTCTAAGATCTACCAGTATTACAGATACTGCTTTCACCTAAACTAAAGCTGAAGGACCTGCTTTTCTGCCTAAGATGTGAGACCAGTGTAAGCTTCTGTCCTTTTACTCCTGGCAGTAATTTCCTGAATCGTATGAAAGAGGGACAAGTAAGTACTGAGATAAGACACTTTGGTTAGGGAAATTATTCCCTGTCATTCTCAGCAAGAACATCAGAAGGTGTTTAGTTGAAAATAGCTATAATAAAATAACATTTCTAGCAGAGATAATTAATTTAACAGGAGATCTCTAAAACCTGAAAAACTCTCTAGTTTTCACCAATAAAAACAAAAACATTTGAGCTGAACACAGTCAAATCCTGGAACTCTTATGGGCAAAATAAATGACAATGAAAAGCCTTGGGAACATGGGGTAACAGTTCTTTTTCAATTTTCATCAGAAAAAAAAATTGAAATAGATTATCTTTTACTGGGACAAACGAAAAGTATCTGAACTTGGTCTGAGGGGCTGTGGAATCTTTCACAGTGATTCCTTTCACCCAGACAGCCTCTTGCCAACTTTTAAAACCTTGAGGAGATCATATAACTGGATATGAAGTTCCACATCTGTACCATGTTCTCCCTGAAGACCAACATCTTTCCCACGTAAGTGCCATTTTTAGCCACCGTTTTCATTACTTTGAGCAGAGAGGCTAAGTGTAAGGCAGTAGCACTGTGTACCCTTTAGTATCCAGCCCTTATCCCCAGAGCACCGCTCTCCATGACTAGGTTTGGTTTAACGGTACAAATTCTTCGAGATGAAGGTCTTCATTATGGTGTCCAGTGCTGCAGGATATTTTAAGAAAAGCAAGTCCATTCAGCTCCTGATGAGCATAAATTATATGTCATGCATAATAGTAATTGTAGTAACTTTGTCCTGTAGCAGGAAACAGTACATGTCAATGAGTTTAGAGTGCCTGTGAGGGAGGTATTACTGGTGTTGTAAGGCTGGGGAATGAAAATGCCTCACTTTGTTATGTTGACGTGAAGGTAAAGGTCTTTTCCACACCTCCAGAAAGTTGAGGCACTGAAATGGTCCAGGGCCTGGCAAAGCTGTGCCTTTTCTCTCTGAAGGCAAAGGGACCTCCTCTTTCACATACCAGCCCAGCGGTTTCTACTGCTGGCATGGCTGAAAAACTGTCTTGGGCTCATGCTTCCTGGAAATAACGCCAAGTCCAGATTCAAATCCTTTTCGTACCAGCATGGTAAAGGAAGCGAGCTTCCAAGGATTCAGGACAGTGTAAGGGAGTCTTTGCATTGGAAAATGTGCTGAGGTAGAGTAATTCTTGGTAATTAAAGCCAGAAAAACCGCCACCAAGAGAAAGAAATGGGAATCATCTGCTGTGGACTCTGTGTTCATTCCTGCCTAAGAATTTGTTGTGTCTCACTGTCTGTGAGTCTGGGTTGGTTTTTTTCCATCAACCTAAGGCATTTTTGTACAATTTGAGTAGATTTTTCACTTAAGGGTTCAGTACCTTTTAGCAATCAATACAGTAGCCCATATATTCTTGAGCACTTAACCCCTGCATGGTTGTCATGTCCCCCGTAACTTCTTCCATTTTTTGGCATTTCTCTTCAATATCTTTTAATTTTGACTGCAAGAGAGAAGATGATTGTTTGAGCTGGAACAGAAAGTTTCAGTATGTGTCTTCTCTGCTGTTCTAATATAAATGTAAAGGTTATCTTCACTCATGACAGCTCACAATGTTGCTCTCCTGCCTTTTGTTACATATAATTCAGGAACTGTGTCGGGAATACCAAATACTGAGTGCAGAACTGAACAATCATCCAAGAAACACACAGTTCTCAGGAAATTCCAAAGTTGGAGAGATTTCAACGAGCAAGTGCTGGAAAGCTCCAATCATTATTATAGTCACCCTGTCAATCACTGATCTCTTCCTGTATAAATAATAATAATGTAAAGCTGAAGGAGGGATGAGAGAACACTAGGTTGCAGAGGAGGAGCCGGAATGCAAAGAAAACAAAACTGGGAACATAAGATGATAAATAGAAAGGGAAGAAAACCATCATGTTTACACAAAAGGAGTTAAAGGAAGGTCAGATTAACTCTGGGATTTATGACCACTAATATATTAAAAAAAAAAAAAAAAGATGAGAAAAAGAAGAGGGTTATTAAAGTGCTTGTATACAAATGGAAAAAGCTTAGCAGCAAAGATAAGAGGGCTGACAGCATACACAGACTTGGAACTTGTGATATTGTGGGAATAGCCCAACTGGGCTAGAAAATAACAAGAATTGGGAGATTACTGTGAAAGAAGATAGAGTTTTGAGAAGACAGGGAGGGAGGGAAAGGGGACAGGTGTAGTGGAAGGGTTAAACAGTATTGCAAAGGATAATTCAGGAATGATATAGAGATGTTTGAAAGATAATTTATTGTGGGCATATTCCAATACTCCTCAGTGCAGCAGATGAGTGTATTTCAAAACGAGTGTGCAAATTGCAAACAAATAAAGTGATGTAGATACTTAGGAAAGAGTAGCAGGTATATCAGTACAATTTAACTCTACACATGAAATAAGAAGATGCCAGAAGGATATTTATGCATTTCTACTTGTTCTAGATATTAGGTATTTTATACAATAGTAATGAGCACACTCAGCTGTATGCCCATAAGAGTTTTACTCCTCAAGGGTCTAAAGATGACTTATGGAATGCCTCAGTTCACATAGACCTCCATAGGAATGGAGGGCACTTAACATTAAAGGTCCTTCATTTGCAAAATCAGTCAGTCAGTTGGGAAAAAAGTGCACAGACAGACAGCACAGGATTCATTAGCTTCAGAGGAGGCTGTGTAAGTAAAGTGAAACTTCGCTGGAGAATTTGGAGGGTTACAGTTAAGGCAAAACAAGGATGTACTACTTGGAAAGAAAACATAAGTCTTCTTCACTTGATGGTTGACTTTTCTGAAATATGAATATGCATAGCAGTCATCTTAAAAAAAGAATGTAATGGAGAACTTAAGAGAGAAGACTAGGATCAGCACTTGGGATGCTGGCTAATCAAACCCAGCAGTGTGAGCTTTGTCTGCTGCAAATTGCTTTACTAACTTTACCATGATGGCTGCCACTTTAGAAATAATAAAATGACCATAAGAATGACCACAATCACACCAAAGCCCAGGTAGCCTTGTACACTGTTTCTGACAGGGGTTTCTTAGGAAAAGCAGAAAGAGCTGACAAGTGTGCAATGAAATTCCTGCAAGAAGCCCTCTCAGTTCCAGCAATGACCAGCAGACAAAGTCTTGCTAACAAGGGCACTGGGGTTTTGTTTGATGGATTTTTTTCTTTCTTGAATTTGTCTCACCACTTTTTTAAGCCATTATTGCCTTTAGTATTAAACATAGCAGCAACAAAGACAAATTGGATCCTGAGCTGCATCCGCAGGGACATTAATAGCAGAGATAGAATTGTGGTCATCCCAATCTGCTCAGCATTTTCAGTTCACACCTGGAGTACTGTGTTCATTTCTGGTCCCTAGAAGTCAAGAAAGATGGGGACAGACTGAAGAGGGTCCAAAGGAGGGCCAGGAAGATGATCAAAGGGCTGGAGAACCTGCCCTATGAGGAAAGACTGAAGGAGGTAGGTCTTTTCTCCCTGAAGAAGAGAAGGCTCAGGGGGCACCCCATCATGGTATTCCAGTACTTAAAGGGCAGATACAAAGAGGATGGAGGCTCTCTCTTCACAGGGAGCCACATGGAGAAGACAAGTTGCACTGGGAGAGTTTTCATCTCAATACCAGAAAGATTTTTTTTTACAGTGGGAACAATCATTCACTGGAACAACCTCTCCAGGGATGTGGTAGAGTCCCCATCACCGGAGGTTTCCAAGATGCAGTTGGACAGGGTACCAGATAATTTCATGTAGGCTCCCTTTCCCACAAAAGGTTGGACCAGATGATCTTTCGAGGTCCCTTCCAACCTGGCTGATTCTATGACATCCTATGGCAATGATTCCATGGTTTGATTATGCACTATGAAAAAGTACTTCCTTTTGTTTGCTTTAAGCTTGCTACCTGATCGTTTCATTTGGAGCCCCTTTAAATCTTTCATGAAACAATGAATAAATGTTTCCTGTTCACATACCTTATGAATAATTCATGATTTTATAGATCTCTGTCTTAATCATTTTTTCCTATACAGAGAGCTCTAATCAACATAAGCCATTCCTTACCTTTGATCTCACTAGTTGCCTTTCCTTCTACTCTTTATAGTTCCCTCCATGTTTTTAGTGATAAGGGACATCAGAACTGTACTCAGATACTTAAGAGTGGGCAAACCATTGAGCTGCAGTGTGGCATAATAATGTTTTCCATTTTGTGTGGTGGTCATGATTGTTTGGTGCTTCTTAATGATTCCTAACATTTGTTTTGCTCTTTTGACTGCTGTTCAGTCTGGAGCTGTTATTTTCATAAAACTGTCAACTATAACTCTGACATCTTTTTTCCACATCGCAATCTGCAATATAGAGACTATCTGTGTTTATTTATAATGTTGGTTTTTTCCCAAATGTACTACTTTGCATTAATGAACACAGAATTTCATCTGCCATTTTGTTACATTTTATGTATGTACTCAGTAACATCATAAACAGTAAAATTCCTTTCAACAAATCTGTTCTCATAAAACCCACATTTTGATAACTTTAAAAAAAAAATGTTTATGCCCTCTGCGCCCACTACATCCTATGACAGTGAAATAAAAGCAAGTTGAGAAGAATGTAGGAAAAAAAATCTTGAGAGAGAAATACGTATGTCTAGGTTTTCCAGGGTTTCTCTTCATAGAAAATCTATTTGCAGATTCCAAGTTGGCGTAAAGATAACTTGTCAGTCTCCCTTGTGACTGTGAAGCTGGCACTGCTGAAAAGTACAGATTCCTTCTATTAGGACCATCCTATATGATGTCTGAAAGGTGTTTTTTGATAGAATTTGATATATAATCCAAGTATGAGAAACCATATATATCATCTTAAGGCTTTGGATCACTCAATTTTACAACAGACATTATGTCATTAGATTGAAGGTTTCCGAAAACCTAGATTTAATAGCTGAATTTTATATCTGTAGTGAGGTTACCCTAATTGTTTATCAGCATAAGGAAATTCACAGACAAAGTGCTAAATTTTGCATTTTGAGAAAAAATCCTCATCTGTGTTGAAATACGTAACTCACACTAAGAATTATGTTTTCTGAATTAAAGAACCATGGAAAAGGATTAGCCTAACCCATCCAAGGCATTTTTAGAGTGGCCTAAGAAAGCAGAATTCCTCTCACCTAATTTTAGATAATTTCATTAAAGACACTTACAAACTTTACAAATCACCATCGAATGTTACTGTCGTGAGAGAGATGATACACTTTTTAAGGTGTGAATCATCTGACCTGCTTTAGCAAAGGGTGAATCTCACTTACCTTCCTTTAACTATATTGACCAGATCTTCAGTGACCATAAGGGGATTTGGCGTGATTGGCTCAGTTGGAGCCTATCCCACATTGAAAAAAAGCCAACACTCTGCAGCAGCTATTTTAGACTGTAAGGCATACTAAAGTGCATTCAAAAAGATCGTATTTTCAAATCAAAATAAATGAGAGACTTAAGAAAGAAAGAAGGTAATGGTCACTGAAGCAAGAGGCAAAGATGTCAAATAAAGTACTCTAAGAATGCCACTCCATTTTGCATTCAGGCAGAAATCTGAAATATTGGCAGTCATGGGCTGGAGTTTAAGACATATTCTTTTCTTGATAGTTTTAATGTGCTTGTCTCCCTGCTCAGCAGGAAACACATTAGTGAAAAAATGTCAGATGTGGTCTCACTGGGGAATTAGTCAAATTAATTTATACAGAGGTCCAATAATTGTGAGGGAGTAACAATGGCAAAAACACTATTGGAATAAAATTTTCTTTGCTAGGCTGGGTAAATTAGAGGAGTGATCTTTATTTCTGCAGCATAGATTCTGAAACTTTGATTTTGTGTTACAATTTTGTCTCTGAATTTTCTGTTTGGCTGATTTTGGTTTTAGCCTGGCTTCTGGAGGAATAAAGACTATTTGATTATGTTGACAGTTTGTCTGCTCTTTCCTCCCATATTTTTTACACAATTGTGACTGAATATAACAAAAATCTCAGTGAAGCTAAGCTTCTAAACTCTGAAATCAGGGAGAGAAGAGAGGGAGACCTTCAGTGCTTGAAAGCCTGTAGTAAGAATGCAATTCTTATTAGACACTAGAGAATTGATTCCAAAAAGCAAGTATGACAAAATGTCATAAGTCTTCTTGCATAACCACTCACATGTAATTTAATTATTTTGTTGAATATATTGCTAATATGTTTATCAAAACTAATATGAAATGTCTGTGGATTTTCTGTATCAAAAGTAAAATTAAAAAAATAAAAATACTTGGTGTCATAGGTATTTTTCATCTTATAACAAAATACCTAATATCTGTTTGGAACATTTTACCAGAAAGTAAGTGAATGCAAAGGCAGTCTAAGATACCAGTCACAATGACGAGAATGATGAGTTGACACCACATTTCCCACTTTTCTGGGAAATAAATTATGCACATATGTGCATACAACAAATGAATCTCCTGCCCATTCCAATAAGACTAATACGTATGTTATTGTTAATCTCCAAAAGGTGAAAGTAGTACACTAGAAAAAACAATTAGAGAACAATTAGAGCAATGAGAATTCCACAAATTCCTCCATAGTAAATTTGCTAGATTGTTTGGTTTGGGTTTTTTTCTTGCATATGCTACTGAATTGCTGCCAAAAAGCAAAGTAACAGATTAAATTTCTCTGGATTTGCAAAAATCTCTTCTGACTCTTTGGATGCGCTTCAGTGTCTCTTGTCAGATTAAAAATCTTATGTTCTCAAAGCATGAAAACCATGAAATAAAACTGAGTGATTCTGTCACCCTGAGGACTTACTACAGTCAGTAACACCAGTCTTGATCTGACAAAAACTCAGACAAGCAAGGACACAAATATTCCCAGATGTTAATTTTTAGTAATTAGACAAAAGTTTAAATTTTTTATTTTCCTTTTTATAAGTATAACATGGCAAAGTTGATCCAGAAATATGAAAGAGGTCTCGAGTTCTAATATATATTTTGAGTAGGAAGGAAGACTACTGAAACCAGCTCAACAAGTAGTACTTTTCCAGAATGAAGAACAACCATTCACATCTCCCAGCACCCTGGGAAATGTGCAGGACTACATCAGTGCATGGTGTCATCAGTGCAACTCAAAGTATCTGAACCTGTCATCTTCACTTCATCACCATCCTCTAAAGAAAAGAGATTTGAATGGACTAAGATGCAGAAACAGAATTGCAAAATTTTATGAGAATAACTTGTTAATAGTAATTTTCACTTCAGGTGTGTTCACAGTGTACCTGCAGGCTAGCAAACTCTTAAGATCCCATCACATGGTCACTGTATGGTGGTGTTCCACTGAAATCTTCAGTGAAAGGATTTAAAAAATGAAAATGATTCGTGTATTTGTGTTTCTTCCTCTCTCCAGCTGAGGACAGCAACCAGCAATAATCTGTAGTTCAGTAGAAGTTGAAGTTGCTCCATTAACTTCATGGGAGATGGAGCGACTTTTACCAACTGAAGATCTGACCTTATGTCAGGTGACATAAGGAGAGGAACAGGGAAGTTGAAGGCAATTGAGTCTGACACAAGCCCTGTTACTGCAGAAGATCTGTGTGTCATGTAGGCTCTATTCCTCTGTGAACCCCACCAGGTGCTTTAGCATTTGACTTTGTGCCAGCCCAGGCTTACATGATTGCTTAGCTTTAAGCTTGCCTCCTCCTTTAGCATTTTACAAGATTTCGGCCAAAGTGCCTGCAGGATTGATCTGTTTGTCTATTGGAAATGCAAAATTCATGTTAAGAACAAAATCAAACAGGTCATGGCAGCTGACAGAAAGGCAAAACCACAAGCTGTATAAAAATGACTGGCAGGATATTTCTGGTGTTGTCACATCACCAAAAGGCTCATAAAGCTTTCAGGCTTTCACAGTGAGCAGCACCATCTGATGCCAGCTAGACTCCTGGGACTGCTCTTCCTTTTTGTGGTATAATTCAGAGACAAGTTAGGCATTGCTCAAAAGATTCCAGTTTGCTCTTTTATTAATTGCCTTTCTCCAGCCAACTTCAATTCACAGAAGACAAGGGCCTCATTCTTAACAATGATGCATATTTTATCCTCTCCGATTGTTTAGCAAATCCCTTATTCTGTCATAAGTTTTTCATTTCCCCCCTCACATTTCACCCACTATATTATGGGCTTCATCTGAGGATTTAAATCCAAAAGCTGTTACTGTGGCTCCAAAGCTTCAAATCAAAATTGAAAGATGTAGTTCAGCTGTTCTTCTATAAATATGCAGCGATTATAAAGAAATAAGGGTCAATATAGACTCCCAGAGAGCTTTGCAATAACCTGCATTCACTATATTTAACTAAAGACATGAAAGCTACTTAGTTTCAAGGAAGCATTTAAGTATTACAAATGATGAATTTACAAATTCATGAATTATTGATGAAATAGAAACCTCTCTGGAATTTGAGCAACTTTTATTTGAACATATTCACCATATTTACGTACAGGCATCTTAACAGCGTTTTTCAATTTCAGTTTTGGATTTTGAATATACATCAGGAGTCTCTCATTTTGTAAGCATCTGGTGAATTTGCATTACAAGTATAGTTTGCACCAAGGGTTGTGAGTTTATTGTCACCACAGTCTAAAATTCTCCAGCTCACGACCACATCCAGTTTTCCTCTATCCTTCCCATTCTGCTCGAGAAAGTGGCATTTGGTGTACAGAGATGTCCCGGGGTGCGTCGGCACAGGGCTCAAGCAGGTGGGACAGGCATCATTTGGGAAGAAGTATGTGGCTTATTGTCAGTTTGACTCACAGCCCTCTGTGTCATTCCAGAAAAGATTTCTGTTACAAATCCCATCTACAGGGTTCAGACTGAAGCAGTTCATGCAGTTCAGAAATTGCTAGTGAGATTGACAAGGTAGCAGCCTTCATTAGCAAATATCAGCAACCACTGAGAACTTTCCAAATGAAAAATTAGCCACTTTGCAGTACCTATTAAAATATATAGTGTATTCAACTCTCTCAGAAAAGGAAGATGCATCCTGTGTCTGTGGTTCTCATGCCAGTGGAATTTGGACACAGGAAAAAACAGTCCCTTGTTAAATTATGAAAAAAATTCTGGTTTTGGTATTCTCCCACAGGAAAATCTCAGATTCAGATGTGGAATGCCATATTCAGGGAGGTTTGGGGCCAAGATTTCCTCTGCTGGAATACCTTCATGCAGATGAGATTTCACGCAGATGCAAGGTGAAGTCACTTATGCATCAGAGGCATTGATTTTTGCAGCTCAGTGACAGAGCCATGAAGCCTGAACTAAAGCAAGTGGCCCATGGGGAAGGTGTAGTTCCTAGAAACCAGTCATGTTCAGGACCAACACACACTGATTAGTGCTGGTCCCCAGTCACGCTTTCTTGCTGGTTTTCTGTGAAAGAGCTCTTTCTGATGAACCTTTCCTCCTAGTGAAGGAAAAGTTGTGAAAGCAACTACTTTTAAATCCTTGTTTGGACACAAGGAAATGTATCTTTGATAGGGAAAAATAAAATATCATAAAAGTGGGAAAGTCTTTCATTTTCTTCAATTGTCTGGAAATTTAGTCTGAAAATGACAAAAAGCCATGAGCTACCCATTAGCTTTATTACTGTTACTAATGTAAGAAACCTATCAGGACAACGCACAGCCAAACACATCATTCTGAGCCTTGCTTCATCTCCAACATGACAGTCACTGTCCCAGTGCCCTCAGATTTTGTTCTTATAGGACACAATACGTGGTTAAATCAAAACTGGCAAGAGAAGTCAGAGGAGCTAGAGATCTCCCATCCTGTATTTAAACTAGTCACGGTTTCAACCACATGAAGTCAGAAAAAATTATCAACTCTGATTTTCTACTGTCTCTTCATCTCGGGTCATGTAATAATGCTTGCTTTCCCAAATTTAATTTGGAGCTTTCGCCTTTAAAATGCAAGACTTACACTGCCCATAACAATTTGCATGTGTCAACCCAGATTTGTCTGTTTGTCCAGTCAGGCCAAAGACAGCCAGACTTTGATTGGTGTTAGTTACCATTAGTTACTCTGCAAAGCTATGATGATTACCAATATGTGGGCATCACACAAGGAGATATCAGTTGGATTTCCCATTGCAGCCTGCTGTACAATCCCCCAGATTAATCTTTGACTGAGTCCTGAAGACTCTGCGTCTCTTGCCTTTTCTCCATATTGGCATTGTTCTATAGAGATTGTTTTCCATTATTTCTTCTTTGTATGATGGTGTCTCCCCTGCTTTTTTCTGTTCAACTTCACTGCAGCCTTTTACTCAGGACTGATGATGCTTTCTAGTATTTCAACTGCTGAGTTTCCAGACTGTGTTTGTTCCCCAAGAGAGAAAGAAGCTGAGACAAAGAAGCCCAGACCTACCAGCCCAGGCAATACTGGTTTGGCACCCTTTCACACTTGCAATCATTATTATTTTATAAACAACATGCCACCTTAGACTCTGCTAACCAGAAGGAACTTGACTGCCCAAAGTTGCAAGGACACTCAAGGCTTCAAATGAGTTATGCACACCAAGGGATGAAACTGCTCCTTCCATACTAGTGTTGGTGGAACCGAGACATTTTTAGTGAAAGAAGATGCTGTGTTAGGCTGTAAAATCCAGTCCTAACATGGCTACCCAGCACAAAACGATGTCTGGTCACAAGTCCTGCCTGTTGTTTGTGGTGCCTTTCACTCCCCATAACAAAACTCTTCTGAAATAGGGGATATGGAGAATGCCCTTTGTGTCCAGAGAAAAGCTGTAATGATACAACCTCACTGACTGTGGCAAAGGACTTCTTGTGTTGTAACATAAAGACAAAAGGGAAGAAGCTGTTTTTGTGGCTGGTTTCGCATTATAGTTTTAACTTCAGGCTTAGTAGGAGTTTCAGTGAACGCTTGCTGTAAAATGTGAACAACTTCTGTATTAAATCTGAAAGAACTCTCTCCCTTGGGTCTTTTCATCCTCACTGGTGAATGGCCTGGTAAAACTTCCCAATTTTCTCTTGCATTACATGTTCCAGCTAGCATGTGATATATTTCTGTCCCACTGGGGCAGCCTGAGAATTTGACTGCTTCCTAAGCCATGAAGGAAGACCAAGGTTTTTCACCATTCTTTTTGCAGCCCCACAGTCCATTCTCGCCAGACACTGGGAGCAAAAATTATGCTGTTCTTTTGGTGAGTCTGTTAATACATACAATGATAATTGAGGAGAAAAACAAAAAAAAGGTAGTCCTTTTCGAGCATAGCAGCAGAGTTTCCTTTACAGGGCAGGATGAAGAAAACAGGAGATGAGAGAGGAGGTCATTGCTGTAAGGAGAAGAGCAAAACGTTAATTTAGTGTCTCATTTCTGTGGCCTAAGAACTAGAACAGCTGTTTACCATTTCCATCCCATGACTACCTGACCAACTACAGACCTCAGTGGCCTCAGGACTAGCTCAAGCTGTTTGCAGAGCCATGCCAGCCGTTCTGTAAGGCTGACTGCAAGCTGCAGAGCATACGTAGGACAGCAGTGGCAGGCACAGTTGCTGGAAGAATACATCACCTAAAAGGTGACTCCCTTCAACTGTCCCTGTTCTGTTCTGTGTTTTGGATTATTTACTCTGCTGTTAACAGCATAAGAACTAAACCTTACAGGATAATGACCTGTTTTCAAGTACATATGAATCAATGGAGGAAGGAAATGGTGGAAGAAAACAAGTTTCCTAATAGGGGTTACTTCCTAAGCAAAAATGTGATGGCTGCTGGCCCCATTCTTTCTTTGGTCTAATGCTGTATAATGTATCCTTTTGTCCTTCATCGCTTTGCAAGATGATTCCTATGCTGTGTTTCTAGAGGGAAACAAAATTGCACAGTATCACTCAGTCTAGAATGACAAATTTTCAGGCATTCAACTTTAAAACCCTTCTTATTAAATGAAAATTTTGCACTGAGAAACTACTATTTATTCCATAATGTTTGCTTAATTTCTGTTTTTATCATATGAAGTGGAATTCTATAGTTCTGTTTATGATATCAAATGCTCTGATTTTTCATAATTAAGAGCTTTGTTTGTCAAATTGTTGATGTTTGTACATTACAGCAATGGAGAGAACAGTGCTGTGTACACATGGAGGATGTTCACAGAGAATGCAACTGCGGGCTGTTGATGTTTGCACAAGCTGTAGCTCAGCAAAATCTGGGGTTGTGTACTGGGACATCATTGTATAACATATACTCGTCCCAAACTTTCTTCTCTTCTTGCATTAGGGAAATCTTTCATTCAAACAACGACCTCAGAACTATAAACCCATTTCCTGCTTGACTTAACACTGTGGTTTTGTTAATCTGGTGTCTAGGATTATCCAATTTGCATGTGAAGCAGGAGTATTTTCATTCTGGGACCTGGATGAAATGATTTGCCCATGAAGTGAAAATGACCTTTCCACAAGAAAAAAAACCCAAACAACAGAAGAAAATGGTTTTAGTCTTGTTACCACTCTACAATCAGGAGAAAGACTTTTACATACTTTCTATGATTCTCAGTTCTTTAAAAGAAAAGGGTGGCTAGCGCTTTTCTGCTCTATGCTGTTAGAGGGAGCAATGCTCACCCTGAAGCTTTTGTTTTAGCTTCTGCAAGCAGAACTCCTGAATTAACTCCATTCTCCAACTGCTTTCTATTATATAGAGTAGTATATATGTATAAAGATGGGTTGGTTACAGTCAGTGAACAGCACAGGGCATTCCTGTTGGTTTTCTTGAAATACAGAAAAAGTCTGCCTAAAACTTTGAAGTGTCTAATTAAAGGACTACAGAAGAGATGTGCTGAAAAGTACAGTCAGTGACAGTCTCCCACACATGTGTGGCTGTCTTCAGAACTCTCCATAACAAAATTTTGACTTTCTATGAAAGTTTTGAAGAATGCTTCAGCTCTTCTAGATTCTGTTCCAGCAACGACCCTTTCACAAATTTAAACAGCTTTGATCATTTTCTTTATTCTCCGATGTCTCTTTGTCATTCTTGTCAATGCTTATTGTGAAGACAGCATTCTGAACAATCTCATCCACCCCATATTTTTCATGCTAACAAAAAGCAATCCTTTTTTTCTTGCATATTTTTTCATGTGGTTTTGAAGCATATTGGTGCACAGAGCTTTCATTTCTCATAGGAGACACCTCTGTCGTCCAATAGGCCTCATTATTAAACATTTTCTTAATAGCTAAAATTTACTTAATTTCTGGTTTTATAGTTATGTCTCAGTGAACAAGCTTTAAAGTTCCTCATCCTTCACTGAAGCATTAAAATTCTGATCCTGGACTTTATCTGATGAAAAACTTTACATGGTATGAATTGAATTTCCTCTTGTAAAAATAATAATAATGAGACTATAGATAGAATGTTAAGCCTATGTTTTTCTAAAGTGTTCCTGTGAGTGACCTGTCCTTCTTCCTTTGTGTTGTGTGCAATTTCTTACACTACTAAATATATGTGTTTCAGAGTGCTGATACATAGCGTTATTCAGTTTTAGAGGACTGAGAGGTCCACATCAGGGAGAAACATTACTTGTCCCTGAGATGATAACTAAGTGTTTTGAGAAGAGGAAATCAAAACTGTTTTTACAGATTCCAGATTAGTATTAGAAATATTGCAATATTTTAATTTAGCATACAAATTCACTTTCACTTCTTCAATAGAGATTTTTCATTAAAAATTATCATCTGAAATCATGAGTAGTACTTTGTTAGTGATTTTGGCAGCAATGGCTCTTTGTCCAGATGGTTATCCAAAGAAAATTGTGGAAGACATTCTGACAGGAGTATGTGTCGTGGTTTAACCCCAGCTAGCAACTAAGCACCACGCAGCCACTCGCTCACTCCCCCCCGGTGGGATGGGGGAGAGAATCGGAAGGGTAAAAGGGAGAGAACTCATGGGTTGAGATAAGAACAGTTTAATAATTGAAATAATATAAAATAGAACAGTTAAATAGGTAAAGCAAAAGCTGCGCACGCAAACAAAGCAAAACAAGGAATTAATTCGCTACTTCCCATCGGCAGGCGGGTGTTCGGCCATCCCCAGGAAAGCAGGGCTCCATCACGCGTAACGGTTACTTGGGAAGACAAACGCCATCATGCCAGATGTCCCCCCCTTCCTTCTTCTTCCCCCAGCTTATATACTGAGCATGACGTCATGTGTATGGGATAACTCTTTGGCCAGTCTGGGTCAACGCCCCTGGCTGTGCTCCCTCCCAGCCCCCATGCACCGGGCACAGCGGGAAGCTGAAATGTTCTTGACCAATGTAAGCGCTACTTAGTGACTATTTAGCGGTACTTAGCATCGACATTGTTCTCAATCTAAACCCAAAACACAGCCCCATACCGGCTACCGAGAAGAAAATTAACTCTATCCCAGCTGAAACCAGGACAGTATGACACCCTGTCTCCTGGCACCCTGTCCCTTAACCAATATTGGCAACACAGACAGACTGACAACACCCTGACCCTGACTGACATCAGCATATTAATGTACGATATGATTCTTTCAAATCACACTACCATCAGTGGAGCCAAGGAGCATCATGACTCTTACCTGCATTCAAAAGGCATTTGCACTACTGGAAGTTGCTGCCAGATGACCCAGAGTAAATAATAAAAAATAAGATAAATAATACGATAGCAAAGTTCTAGAGAGAAGGTTGTCTGGGAAAATTGCATCAATATAGACTTAATTATATTTTTTTTAAAAAAATAATGTTGGTTTGGATCAGTGTAGGTCTCAGGTTTCAGAGCAACAACTAACATTTACAGCATTTTTAAATGTGCTTTTCTTAAAAACATGCTTGAAATTCATTCTACTGGAACTTTATGTTTCCAGCATGAACATTTTTTAAGATCCTTGATAAACATTAGAGATTGCTGCTCATTCTGTATAGAATCACCAGTTTTACAAAATATTGCAAACCTCTTTTTTGAACTGTGTTAAAACCCGTGCACTTTCGTCGGGATTTCATTAATTTCCATGTCAGCCAAGGAAACTGATACACTTCTAATTCTGAGCAGTGACACTGATGATGTTGTAATAATAACATTGAAGAGCTAATTAATAGCATGATGTGGTTTTACAACTTTTGATATGCATTTGAATACAGTGCATTTGCAAAATAGGCTGAAATACAGTATCATTTATTGTTTACAGACGTTATCCTTTCTCAATTCTGGAAGAAGTTTCTGAGTTAGTTTTAATAATTCTCTAGTTAGCTCTTAAGTTTGTAATAGAGAATTGCATTCTTTTTAGCAGAAGAAAATCAAAACAACCTTTCTTCAGACAGTAGCAGTTAATCTGTAGATCATGTTAACTTTTGGTGTCAAATTGAGTCAAACACACCTGCATTTTCATGAACAATACGTGCCCCAGTTCTTGGAAAGCTTCAATTCCAGTAGTGCCTGTTGTGATACTTCCTGAAAACATATGTGCACTGTCATTTTTTTAAACTAAATGCCCTTCAGCTAGAGCTAAATCATAGCAGTAAATATGCCAGTGTGGGACTGATTGATTCATTCTCACATTCTTCTATTTTCTCCTTTAACATCAATTTATGCAACTCTTCTTCAATAATTGTAATTCAGAGCTTGACTTGTTGTCTTGCATTTTGGAGATCATGATAGTCTCTGAGGTAGCCTAATAACTACTTTTTCGGCATTTTGGTGAACATTTAATATTTCTTAAGATCTTGCAGGCAAAACACAGTAGATCCAGCAAATATTTTTGGTATGCTGAACTACTACTGAAGTTTTGTTTCTTGGAGATGTCATTCTGAACTGAAAGTGTGAGTAGGTGGTACTGCAGATATGTTTAATTTGCAGTAAAGATTTTCTGGTGAAATTATTTTGCTATTTTGTTCATACCATCATTTTCTAATAAAATATCTTTTCATAGACAAATCTCAAAAAAATGCCATTCTTTCATTCCTTTTTTCTTATTTTACATTCTCCATTCTTTGTATAATCTGTGAGATAGTGGGATAAATTTTATAATCAAAATTTGAATCAATTCTATAATTATAATATTAATATAAAATTGTTTTATTTTGCACAACTATGCAATTATAAAATGTGTATTGATGTATTAAAAAGGTCAGCATAGCTGTCCTGGAAAACACTTTGACTTTTTCTTCTTCAATGGAATTCCTATCTCTTTGTTTTCTGTTTCTGTAACCAGCTGTTAGAACAATACTTTAAAGAGCTGTTTTTATCTTTGATGATCCATAAAGCATCACACTTCAGCAAATTATTGTTTAATAAGCTTGTCACAAGAACCTAAGTGCCAGGAAGTTTCATTAGTCATTATATAATGGATTTATATTCACTGGTGCAGAAATCACGGTTCACGATTTTACCTTCATATATCAGAATGTAAGGTTCATGGTTCTGAAAAATACGATGCAGTGCTGTTGTGCTTTAAATGGGAAAGACAATTTTTATAAGAAACTTTTTCATTATTTTTTTTTAATAAACTAATTCTTTACTTCATCACTCTTCCTTTTTCTCATTATTTGTTACACAATTGAGTACTTGACTGAAACCTGAGTTATTTGAGCCACTTCTGAAGTGGTTGGCATAGTTGTCCTACTTTGTGCATCATGAATGATCAGCAACAGTAAAGGAGAATGGGTTGTTCTGTCTCTGGGGAGGATTTTGCTTAGTGGAATGCTGGTCCTCTGCATGTATTACAATAACTGCTGGCTTTCACATTCCTATGTAAAGTGAACCCTAATTAATCCAGCAGTGAAAGACATGCTTCATCTTCTGAAACTAGCTCATTATGAAAAATGTAAACGACTCTGTCCAAGCATTCTGTGTGCACACTAACTTCTGCCCTAAAGATGCTTATTGTCTGATTGACTTAGCTTTGTCTTATTTTTTACAATAAACACGATTTCTAATTTTTGTTCTGTCTTCATCTTTAACATTCAGATTGGTGTTTCATAATAACCTGCCTTAAAGTAAACCTCCATTTTAGTACTTTTAACCAATTGGCATCTGTGCAGTACTCTACAAAATGACTACTTTCCTACTGGCCTGGAGTGGTCTTCCCATGGGCATGCAGTATGGCGAGGAAGTAGCAGCTCCCAGGGGTAGGAATCAACAGCCTCAGGGAAGACTCAAAGAGGAATTTATTTCTTCATTGTTTTATATCCTTAGATTAAGGCAGCTTTCTAATAGAAACCATGTCTAGGAAGCAACTGTAATGGAATCAATACTAACTTGTCTTTGGTGCCTCCAAACCCCTTGAGGATGTAGAAGCCATGCCAGTAGGAGATTTAAAGCCCTTAGGAAGTGGGGGTTTTTTACCTTTTGCCTGTAAAGGGCTGAGAACACAAGCAAGTCAGGATACCCCATCCTCTGATATGTATTTGCTGGATCCCCTTTCCACCCTGTGAAATAAGTCCATTCTATTGCACAGTCATGTTAAAAACAATTTGTGAATGGAAGGCATGGGAACAGGTACATCCTCTCTTTCCAAAGCAATAGAGCCCATGCTTTGGCTCTTTCATTCATTCCATGACTATTCAAGGATAAGTAAGAAAATTAATAGAAAAAAAAAAAGGATGCCGGAGAAAAGAAAATGCAGGTGGGAGAAGGGAAGAGGAAGTACAAGTGAAAGCAGTCCCCAGTTCTAGCATGAGCAGTTGCCAAGGCTTTCCTTTCAAGCCCAGCCACTTCTCTTTTCCGCCCTCTAGGATGGGAGCTGCTTTCATCTTCATTCTCCCTTGTCCACCTCTTCTGGAGCTTGCTTGTCCCCAGAATATGGAGGAGCTTAGTTCAGACTGTTGCTAGTTAGATGCTGCCTTATAGATCATTTTGATCTCCGTTTAGCTGTACCTCATTAGAGGACCATGTTTTGTTTAAGTAGACATGAGGTTATTCATAAGTAATTCAGTGCCACTGAGAGAAAAATCAATTGTAGGAACATTAAATTTTCATTAAACATGTTAAATGTAACCTGACAGTCAAATGGTCTCCAGTCGTATGGGTTTTACTGCAATATTACTTTAAGTAACAGATGAAAGAGGGATTAGGTGGTAAAGAATACTTTGCATGGCTTAAGATAAAGGATAAAAGTGGAGTATTTTTCCATTAGCATTCACTCTGCAGGGATCCTCAATTACTTACAGGGCCATCTGCACTTCTGGAGATATTGTGAGTTTGAAGTGAGTAGTACGTGCAAGACAAGAGCAGATTGGAGCTGTCTGGGCCAAGAAAAATCAGACACACTTGCTTTTGTGGGATATGACACATTTTGTAGCTCCTGTAGGCCTGAGAACATCACACACCACAACTTCTTGTGCTCCATTCTCCCTAACCTCAGAAGGATTTCCTCACCTTTCTTTTGCTGATTTCGACACGACCTCCATGTCTTCCTGTCCCATAACATTGATCCCATACCATTCTTAACACAAAAATTTCTAGGTGCTCTTCTCCCCAACCTCATTCTCATCTTCACACCAGTGTTTTACCTCCCCTCTCCCTATTCTCTATGACTCTAGCTCTCTGCTAACACACATGGTCCATACCTCCCTCATAGGCATTACACAGTCCTCAGTCGTGTGAGAGTGCCGCCCTTAGGCCACACTTAGCTGCACCCCCGACCCTGCTCCTGCAATTCGACTGTGCCCCAGATTGCTTTCTTCCCAGCCTCCTCCTCCTTCCCATGCAACTGCCCTCTCCTCCCCCTTTCTGCTGCTACTCCTAACTCGCGTTTGTGCCTGCACCCCAGGCTATTGCTCTTCCACTTCACTCCCCAGTCCCTTCCTTCCCTATTCTCAGTCACCAGCTTACCTAAGTCTTTTATTTTTGCCAGAGAGCAAGCTGCAGGCAATCCCTTCCTGTAGGAAGTTACGCTGATGCTGGTGGCACATCCCTGGCTGTAGCACGGGGTGGTAAAATTTCTCCCCAGCCTGTAGTGTGGAGGGCTGTGAGTGTCTTCCAATCAGAGCTTTTCGGATGGACCACCACCATCATTAAGCTTGTGCTGACTGATGTTTATGACATTCCCAGAATCTCACAGCTAGCCTTTGCAAGTTTAGCATGTAACAATAGCATAGCATGATCCTATTAATTTGAGTGTAAGGTTTCATTCAGCTCTTGTCTGTGATGTTTCATTTCTGTTTATCTATCACAACTAACTGACTGCTTTACAGAATGGGATGTATATATGTGACACATCTTTCTCTGGTTCCTCTGATAAGTCAGTGTGTAGCAGTCAATCAGGCACAAGTATGAGAAGAATCTGGATTTTATTTTACAGTTGCTGCCTGTCTCTTTTGTTCTGATACATCTGCCTAAGCATAGAAAATGTTATTGTAGAAGTACAGAAAATCTGATTAGATATATTACTGCTTTTTCTGCCATCACAGATAACTACAGTAATGCAGCTATACCGTATGATAGTGTCTTGTTATTTACCTGTTCAAGCCTTTGGAATATATCAGCAACTGCTCTTCAGAACAAGTCCATGTTGACGTTTGCTCTTGAATTCTATAGGAGAGAAAATAAATGCACACATCCTGCTGTTAGGACCTTGACAGACTCTTCTGCCTGGGTAGTTTCTGGTAAAAATATTTGATCTTGATCTTGATTCACCAAAATTAAACAGAAATTGCTAGTGTCTTACAAAAGACCTCCACTGGCTTATATAGAGCTGGGTTGTAGTAAATGCATCTCTTTGGTCCAGAAGTCTGTCTTTTAAATATCACTATCTCTTTAAAATAAAGATGGCAAAATGACAAAACAAGTTGGATTCACAGGCAAACCATCTTTAATTAACTTGACGATATAAAAAGGTGCATTTCAAATACAACAATATAATAAAAGATGCTGATCAATGTATTGTTCAAGGTTTCATCTTTAAAAAAGAAAAAAAGCCATTTTTAAAAAATGGTCTCTTTCACTCTTACTTAAAACTTTTATGGAACCAAAAACTTTTATTTACATGTGAAAATCAGACTGACAGATGAACTGTCAATTACCATATTATCAAGTCAAGGGGTCTGAAGAATTCAAACCAGACTGTTGTCCTTAAGAAGTATCTACCATGCTGTTGCTCTTTGAGAAATTCAGAGTCCTGGTGAATGGTATATATTTTTCCATGTGTTCCTAAGAATTAACTGTTTCCACTGAGTGACAAACCTTTGAGTTTCACAGGATCACTAAGAGTTAACAACCAGCTGAAACCTGAGTGTCATGTATTGCACTGCAAACTCTTTGCCCAGTGACTGCCCAGTGACTGCCCAGTGACTGTGTGGAAGACTGTGGACTCATATCCTTTGCCTACGAAACACACTCTCAGTTGACCAACTGAGTAACACTATTAATACACTATTGCTAAGACTAATTGCTTTTACACACTGAAAATAAGGATTTTATGCATACACTGGTTTGAACAGATTTTTCAATTCAAGAATATGTTACTTTGGCTCCTTCCAGCCTGTTTTAATGCTGACCTCCCTGGAGAGTTTCTAAATAGTTATATGATTGTCAGTTTGGGAAAGCAGCAGAATTTCTGGCACCCTAGAGGCAATGAAGATGTCACAGCAGGTTCGATCATTAGTGCTTCAAAAAATGTTACAAACTTTTGATGGATGACATTTCAGAACATGGGGTCATGTCACTTACTTAATTTGCTTTTAAGGACAAAGAAAGGTGGGCTTGTTTTTTGTCCTTTTTTTGTTCTTGTTGTTTAAGAAATAAGCTTCTGGTCACATGTACTAACTTTCAGCATATTTATCTTTGCATTGGTTAAGTGATGCACAGATAAAAGACGATTTCTGGTTTGCATCCAGAAAAATGACTTAGTACATGCAGTCCCCAGCAGAGAAGAGCAACTCATGAGAGAGGAGAGGACTATCCAGCTCTTCAGTGCCCTCCAATCAGCAGAGCATTTGTAAGGGTATCACTTTATCTGCCACAACGTAGACTCGTAGATTAGTTTAATATAAGCTGAGGCTACTTGTTTCTGTGTGAAGAGAGGATACGAGGAACAGAAAGGTGCATTGCATCCATCTTCTGTTAACAGCATAGGACTGTTATTACTGAAGTCTTCTGAATATTTTCTGTTTCAATGTACTTGACAAGTTTTTACAAAATTCCTAATTAATAAAATAATTTTCTGGCATTTCTATTGGCAGTGAGTAAAAACTGAATGAAGGTTATCAGGATCTGGCCTATTGTGAACAATTTGCTATTTCACTTTCAAAGAAATGTGTAAAATTTGTTTATTTTGGAATGCTAGAAATTGTTTAGATAATGAGAATGTTAGTATTTTTATGCTAAGCCTAGACAGGCATGAAGAGGGGCATTTTAGGCCATTTGCCACATCAGTTGAAATAATTGCATTAGAGCTGAGTAAGGCAAACAACAGAACAGATGAATATAGGACATGATCTTAGAATATATATAAAATATGCTGGAGTAAATACGTTTCTGTGTTGGTATGACAGCAAATTAAAGTATAGTAATGTTCTTTCAGTTTTATTTATAATCTGAGTATATCCCAATCCATAAAATCATACGTGGTACCTAGATCTTTTGAACTAAGGCTATTGGCAATAGCTCTAAGTTAAGTACAATTGAAATGTGATTTAATTTGCTGTTTGCGAAATTCTGAACCATTTCAAGCTTTAGAGTGAGAAATATTTTCAAAAGCATATCTATGGTATAATTTCTATAATACCTTTAGTTTATATTTACCACATAATGCTTACGACAAACTCACAAATCCTTGGAAATGCATAGCTGTAGGAGCATGAGGCCAATCCTTCATGTTAAAGAGCACTCTCACGGAAAGTAAATTATTACCACCAGCCTCATATTTATACAGTGAAGCTGAGGATGTTTAGCAGCTTGTGTGCTGTGAAGCCTGTTGTGGGATACTGCTCCAAACTTAAACTGTACAGGCACAATGGAGCCCGTTTTGAACATTATCACTAAGTAATTCATGCTAGCAGAGGATTTGAATGTAGTCTATGACTTTGTATTTCCCTGCCTTATGGATTTATAATTCATTCTTACCATATGTTTCAGTCGGATTCATTGTGAACACTTAGTTTTAATTTTTATACTAAATTGCTACCAATTCTTATGGAAAAAATTAAACTAAGCTTCAGAGAGGTGATTTGTATTTAAGAGTTCAAAAGTTCTTACAACAGCAGTTTAAAAAAGTTGATATCCTAAGCTAAAAAAATTCATTTTAGAAGTTAAACTTAATTCTTGCTCTAATATGGGAAACTGTAGGCATGCCTTGTCCTGTCCCTTATTATTGTATGTAGTTATGAATATATCTAGCATCTCAGATCTCACATTAGCATCACTTTGTATTTTATGGTACAGGTTTATGATATTTTTTGTGTGTGAAGCCCTAAACAATTTGAGATCTAAGCTCCAGTGCTCCAGAAGTACCCTTGTCATCTTCGGAGATTCCCAAATTGCAATAGTGCTCATGAGAAGGATGGAGGGTAGAATAAAGTGTGGTGTCCTTGGGTCTTCTGGTTCCACTTGCTTTCTTTCCATTATGCTTTTCTGCTTAAGCTTCAGAATTCATTTTTCCTTTGAAGATATCTGAGAATGAGGTTGACTTGTTGGGGTGAGAACTCAACAGAGTATTTTTGTGATTGTTGTTATTCTAACCACGGAAGGTGGAGGGCTGGGATCTGGACCCTGAGGGCTTTCAAATCCACGGCCTTCATTGCCCAGGAAACTGCCTTTAGTGCTTAATCTGGCCTGTCCTATTGAAACCAAGGTGCTGTGGGAAATTCAGCAAGGACCCTTAAGAGGAAGAGAAATCTGCAGCTCAGCAGGTAAGGTAGTGCTGAGGGAGTTCTGGGCTCAATTTTCTGTTTCTAGCACTATTTGCTCTTTGGTAAAAACCTCTGTCCATGAGGGAGACTGTGTACCTCAGTCTTTGGAGGCCTGTATATGTCCTGTCTTTTGGTGAAGACTCTATCTGGCAGGTCTATATTTTTATCTTCTAGCTGTCTTTTCAAGAGCAGTTATGATGAAGTCTGACTCAGCTAGTGTGTGCCAGACTGAGCCTGAAAGCACGTAGGCCCCCTTACACTTCCCTTTGCATCCTAATGAGGTACAGAGGCATCCAGAGCCCATAGCTCCTTGAGTTAGAGTAAGCTTGTAGATCCTAAAGAAAACAGGTAGGCGTTGAGAGAACTTTGAGATCAAGAGGACAGCCACATAGTGAATACCATCTGATCAGTCTTTTTATGTCACACTGTTCCTGGATCTTTTGGGTGTTTTGGAGATGGTGTTTAGTTTTTTCCTACATGTCAATTCCTGTTTAGTAGCTGTTGTAGTTTAACCCAGCAGGCAGCTAAACACCACACAGCCATTCACTCACTCTCCACCAGTGGGATGGGGGAGAGAATCGGAAAAAAAAGAGGTAAAGCTTGTGGGTTGAGATAAAGACAATTTAATAGGACAGAAAAGAAAGGGAAATAATAATGATAAAAGAATATACAAAACAAGTGATTCACAATGCAATTGCTCACCACCCATTGATCGATGCCCAGCCAGTTCCCAAGCAGCAGACCCCTAGCCAGCTTTTCCCCTAGTTTATATACTGAGCTTGACAACAAATGGTATGGGATATCCCTTTGGTCAGTTGGGGTCAGCTGTCCCAGCTCTGTCCCCTCCCAGCTTCTTGTGCACCCGCAGCCCACTCGCTGGTGGGGTGGGGTGAGAAGCTAGAAAAGGCTTTGACTCTGTGTAAGCACTGCTCAGCAGTAACTAAAACATCAAGGTATTATCAACATTGTTCTCATCCTAAATCCAAAACACAGCACTATACCAGCTACTAGAAAGAAAATTAACTCTATCCCAGCTGAAACCAGGACAGTAACTCAGACCAAAGCAGAAACTGGATAGCCAGAAGAAAATATTTTTGAGGAGTGAAACACTGTCAAAACAATCTTTTTCTTAATTGCACTAGATTAAAAAGTGTAATTACTGGCAATTTCTCAGCTTGCCTTATTTCCACATCCTTTTTCTTCGTACTGGACAGAGATGTTCTGACATTACAGACTGGCTTCAATACAAAAATCCTTCTAATAAATTTCAGCCTTGTTTCAGATATTGCCACTGTGCTGGAACTGCTCTTGTGAGGGTTTGTAATGAGGATCTGTTGCTTCAAGCTAACTGAGAAGCTCCTTCTTTCATTGTCTTGATTTATCAGCAGCCTTTGATACTGTTGACCATGGGGTCCTATTACACAGCCTTCAGCACCTCCTGGGTTTTTCAGTCTCTACGTTGGCCTGTTTCACATCTTATTTAATGGAGCACTGTCTCTACAGTTATATACTGCAGTTCTCCTGTCATACTGATGCCTAAAGCTGTGTTGTGCAATTGGATTTTGATGGTGCAATTTGGCATGACAGCACTGCAGTATAGTAAAATTCTCACTTTTGTTTGTTAATTTTTTATATATAACATACACACCAGGTGTACAAGGGTGATAATTGTTTGAGAAATTATGCAGCTGTTTGTTCATGGATCTGTATGATAATGTGATCTCTAACAATACTTGACACTTGTGTGTAACTGATTTAGTTTCTAAGGCCATATGGTGTTAAACTTGCAGGTTTTGTGTTGAGAAAAAGCTATTATAGAACAATTTAAAAGGTGGATTATATTACTACATGTATGCTTTCCTTCTTACTACCATGCGTTGAAAGAAAGGTGTTCTTCCTGTTAACAAGCAGCATCTGTTACACACAGCCTTTTTACTATTTCCATCATTCATTGATATTAATGTGGAGCCAGTAACTTGGTGACGGAGGTTGGACATCAGAAAGGTAAATGTGGAAAACATCCCAGGGTAAAAGTTTGTCTCTGCTTCTTACATCTGCAGGCCAGAAACACCCTCCTTTCTATTCTGTCATTCATCTATTTCGTGGCATTCTGTGCAGCAGAGATATGCCTTCTCTCTGCTGCAGGGCTTTAGCAGATGTGGTGTCAGCATCCCTCCAGACCTGACTGAAACTATCGCCCTGCATGTGTGTGTGCATGGGACCTCCTTTAAAGTTATCTGAAAGTTATGAATTGGGTTTGATGTATTTGCTGGGAAACTGCCTGACTATCATTACCAAGAAAGAACATTGATTGCTTTTACTATTTCCTATCTCATGAGCTTCTGAGATAAGTATTCCCCATTCTGGTAATTCTAGAGCTTTATAGTCGTGGGCATGTGAATCCGAGATTTGTATCCACTAATTCAAAATTAAGTCAGTCTACACTACGTTGACTAGTACTTACAACAGAAAGTAGTAATGAGGTTAAAAGGCATATTTTTTGTGTGTTAGAACGAGGCCAATTAAAATATTTCCAATGAAAAATATACAGCCCATTTCTCACTTCCACCTTAAGTCCTTTGATACATAAAGTACTTTGTAGTAGAACTGGGAAAGTTAAGAATTATCTACATGACCACTTGCATTACCAGGATTTTTTTTTTTCCTGTCTTCATTTTCCTCTTTCCAGTTTATCATTTCTCTTGTGGACAACCATGCCAGGTACAATGAGGTAAGAGAAATGGTGAGGTTTTCAGTCCTTAATTTTGCAGTCACACCCCCAAGACCTCCAAAATGCCTTTGCTCACTGGCCCATCATCATTCTTGCAATTAGGATTGTGGTGAGAATCTGCAGTGTTGCATCCATTTATGTTGTGTCCAAATTCATGGAAATGATATTTTGGGATTAAACTTCCCTAACCCGTGCTGAATATCTGGGATAGTTCTCACCTTCTTCCTGTATATCTATGTTCATGACCACAAAATACATGTAGAATCCTCCTCATGCTTGATATGGAAGTTTCTCCAGTGTGTGAAGAATAGCTTTCATTTATAATGCCAGCTTCAGACCTTCTTCACACCTTATTTTTTCATATAAACTCTAGTCTCTGACCTAATGGGGTATTATGCCCAGTAAGCAAGATGCCTACTTGTAATGTTTGATGAAACTTCCTATTGTATGTTTTCTTATGGATTTTGGCAATTTTTCTTTGCTAGTTTAAAAGCCAGTGTCTGTGGCTGTGGAGGGCTTCTTTCAGTGGACCAATAGCTATGCCTGCACTGTTAAAAAAAAGCATCAGGGAATAAGCCTGAGCTCTGGGTCCCAGACCACTTATTGCTTAAGTGTTAGCATTTCTGAGTCAGAGATTGGCCCCCCTTCATCCCTGCTAGGCAGTCAGGAGGACAGCGTGCACAGAGGACGCTGGGCTCCGAAGGGACAGACCCAGGGGCAGGCACTACAGCGTGCAGACCCAACCAGCCAGTGCTAGCTGGTCTCAAGACCAGTGAATGGTTATCATTTATGTTTTATTCATTTTAGTGACAGCTAACGAATCTGCACCTTTCCAGAAAAAAAGCCTGAGGTGAGAGCTGGTAGCTATTAACAGAGAAAATCTAAGGTAGTTTGGGGTTAAGAACGGGAAACTTGTTGGGTCAGAGTCATGTCTCTGTTGAAAAAACAGGCAGATTAGGGTGTATTTCTATAGCACTGGTAATTTCATTTGGTTTTCTCTGAGCTGACATTAAAAGGGAAAAAGGTGTAAATAAATGACACCTACCAGCCCTCCCTGTAATGGCTCTCACATTCCTGTAGGCAGAGCTTCCACCCTGGTTCCTCACCTTCAGCTGGGCTAACCAAGCAACCGCGATGTTAGCTCATTGCAAATTAGATGACACTTCTGGTTTTGTGGGATCCTTCTGAGAGCAGCCTGACCTTCAGCATACTAGGACATTATCTGCATCAGGTTTTTTTCCATATTAGAGACGGGCTTACAGGATGAAATTCAGTGAGATTTGTTAAGGTATTTAGCTCCAGTGTTTTGGTTCAGCCTCATTTCTGCTGCATTATAGTTCGCACTTTCCATTAGGTGAAGTGTAATTTAAAAATGCGGGAAGAAGCCCCCTTTTGAAAGCACTTGCTATCATCTTTGCACGGCCCTCACTTCCAAATGTAGCAAAGTAAAGCAATGTGGAATTCATTCATTAAATGACACATTAAGCAGCCAGTGCCTTTTTTCTATATTGCCTGCAATAAAATATATTCAAAGCACTTCATATTTCATTAAAATTATCACTGAAATGATTTTCATCTAATGTTATTTCTGCTTTTAATAAAAAGGCCCTGCAAAATGAATAACTGAACATTTTTCCTTCCTTTCTTTCTCCTTTTACAATTATGATATTGAAAATATCCCACAAGTGAGGGAATGACCTATAAATTGAGTTATGAAGGTCATACTCTATGAAGAGCAGATATTTTCCATATATCTTTAAAGGCACAATCAGTCCTATTGGGTATAAGCTATTTTAGTTCACAGTGAATCTTAAAAATATGCTCTGAGCATGATATAAGACTGTTTACAATAGTCCATATTGACTTTGAAGTGCATGTTTCAAATACCTGTACGTATTCGATTGTTGTTCTTTTTGTAGGCACTATGGCCATATTAACATTGTAACAATAGCTTTTGCCTAAATTGTCAAGTTTAAAGTAGTTTTGAATGCTTTTTTTGGAAGTCAGAGCTGTGACAATTAGATTATTTCACTGTGATGCTATTCATTGTTTACTGATTAGAGAGAGTCTTTGAAATCAGAGAAATTATTAAATCTGAAATGGTCATTTAGATAAAAAAGACTTCATAGACAGAATAATTTTGTTTCTTTTGATCTTAAGCTTATTATGAACACAGATAAATGTAAGCTTTGCTGCAGGTATCTCAGATGGGTGCCAGATACCCTGAAAAGCATGAAAGTAGGAGTGCAGCTCACCCAGAAGTTACAAAGAAGAGTAAATCCATGGGGAGTGTGGAAATAATTTGTATTTATAGAAATAAAGATAATTCATAGAACTGTGTTTAAAATAATTATACAACTGATAAAAATAATGGTTTCCATTTAAACAGTTAAGGGATGTTTATATGGTTACAAAAGAGGAACACTGGAAGTTCTTTAGCTTTCAACAAGGTAGTTAGTCAGGATTCTCTCTTAATTTTGAATCTTAATGTAATAGGAACAGGTCATATCATAGAAAGGAAGTTATGAGAAACTGTTTGCCCTGAAGCAGAACAATGGGGATTAATATAAAGCACGCAGGTTTATCACATAATAATGTGCTATTTTTTAACAGCTTTAATATGAGCTGTAATTATAAGTATCCCATCTGCAGAATTAGGAAAGAATACTGAGATAAAGAGGGAAAAAAATTAAATTTGGGTCAAGAAATTAAAAAAGAAAAACCAAAGAACAAGCAATTATTTCTTGGCACTGAGATTTGGAAAGTCACAGTCATATTCCATTCCAGTATCCTGTGAAGACATGCAGACAATGAAGTGCAAAGGTGAAGTAGCACAGAGGGATTCATGCACTGGAGGAAATAATACAATCAGATAAATTATTTTGTTGGCTACTTCTTTTAATGACCAGAAACTAAATGTTGTCTTGAATGGTCTTCCCAAGCTAAAAGGTGATCCTCTCCATGTGTTAGGATTTAGAAGAACTGCGCTTCAGGGGCTGTGAAGCTGTTGAGCCCCACACTTTAGCTACCCAGTTTGTTCTGTTTGAATGCTGTTTATCAGATTTTTTACAGACCACCTTAATTCCTTTCTCTTAGATCAGCCTGCTTAGCTTCTGCACCTCACATGCTGCAGGTGTCCCCTTAAAGATACCAAGGCTCTGGCCTCATCAGTACCCTGCCGAGACCTTTATCAGTTGCAGGCAGAGGGTTTTCTGATTGGATTAAAGATTGATTATGCACTAATCACACCATCTAGACAGGCAGACAGGCAGCTTGTGGTCAATGGGATCTTGTAATCAGTGCTGGGATAATAACATGCATGCAGCTGGGATTGTTGAACAGCAGGTTTCGACACGCAACCTCCGTACTCTGAAAAAGACCATTTACATCTTAGACATCTTTGAGAAGAAATGGATAGTCAATTTGCCAGCAGGAACATTAGTTGAAAGTATTTCCCAAAGCATTAAGACTGCTATTCTAATGGTGGTAAGTGCCTTCATTTCCAAAAGTTATCTGCAAAGGTCTCCACAACAGGTCCACAAAAATAGCTGCAGCCTACAGACTGCACATTTTTAAGAGCCTCAGAGATATTAAAAATTGGCCAGTTTCCAACTGTATCAGCCAAACACTACAATGAAGTTTTATTTACCTTGGATCAACTCAGTCTTCACTTTTGAAAACAGCAAATCTCCTTGAGGTGAATTTGCCCCTGACACCTCAGCTCATTGTGGAACGCAGCCCTTGCATAAGTGTACAGGTCAGATAAACAGAACCGTAGAATATGTTGTCTCTGCGGCTGATTTAAGTAGACATATGTTCATATGCCTCTGAAAAAGAAATCGACATACACACAAACACACGCCTCCAGAAAATAGATGGGTCTGCAGCTGAGAAAGTGTGTTAGTGGCTTACTGTTTGAGCATGTTTCTGTGGGGAACAACAATGGATGAGTAGCCCTTGGAACTGTCACTTTACAGCATTAAAATTAGAGGTCTAAATGTGTTTTGACATTACTCACTGTTACTTTTTGCACAGATGTTCTGTTTTGGAGGATCAAGACTTCCATACTTTTTGGGGGCAGGGATGGGAAGGAAGGAATCACCTAGTTTTCAAACTGTTCCTGTCCACAGTTTTCACAGGACAGGTATTCAACAAATATGAGAATTAGGAGCCACTTTTGGAGGAGACTGCCCTGCTCACATATTATTTTGTAAATACATTGGTTAAAAAAAATACATTTTTTTTTTGTTTCTAAAGTTAGAAAAAATGCATCTTCTTTGATTCTGGCAGCTTTAATCAATGCATAGGCTCAAACATACAAGGGGGTTTAGGATTTTTGTCAGTAAACCGTAATGGGGGACATGGGCAAGTGGATGGCATTTCTAGAGATTTGTTTTTCTTTCAACTACTGTGTATTAAACAGAATCATGCTTCAAATTACATGTATTTGAAAACACCAGCTAGAACTGCTAGGATTTGTCCCTGCTTCAGAGCCAAACAGAACTGCATGTAGAAAAAGCTATAGCAATCTCTAGCATGGTTTTTTGTTACCTACATGTTTAGAAGCATCATCTGATTTTTCGAGAAATTGCACAAGAACAAGTTTGGATAGGAGGCTGTGCAGCAACACCAAATATCACTACAATATAGTGGGATACCAAATGTGTGAGAACATTCACACTTTCAGTGTGGAGCAATAAAATATATTTCAGAATTTCTTTTAACTTGTAAACATGTGCAGATAATTATTATCTTGTGCTCTCAGTTTGCAAGCTATAATTACAATACCTGCAGAAAGGCAACAGTGAATAGAATCTTAATCATGGAGGGTGGCTGCTACCTAGCAGAGATTCAAGCAATATTTATTTCATTTTTAAAATTGAGCATTTCCTTAAAAACTTAAAGAATGAGTAAAATTTAGAGCTAAGGGATACTCTATTTTCAGTTTCTCATTATGGAATAGAAAACTTTTTTAAATTTGTCATAAACCTTTAACATTTAGGCAAATTCTAAGGACCACCTAATTGTCTTGATTTTGTTTTTTCTACCGAGTAAATTCTGAAGATTTTTCTAAAATTAAAAAAGAAACAAACAAACAAACAAAAACCCAAAACAAACAAAAAAACCCACCAAAACCCCCTCTTGGCTTAAGTGATTCTTTTGCATAAAAACTGTGGACCTCAGGTTCTGACAATGGGTTTTGTCACAGTCAGGGTTTGTTTACTACAGAAAGATTGCATGCAGTACCGCCATAACTATTATTTCATTTAAAGACTCAGGATTTGATTTTCTCTAGGTAATAATGGGTTAATTATCCAAGGTTTGGAAATCTTAAAAAAAATCTTAACAACTCTAACTGTTAATATCTGCAGGTGAACACTGACTATAAAATTTCCCATTTTCTCTTCATTTAAAGCATTAATAAACAACTATAAACTCTATATCCTCTTTGCTGTGCAGAATAACTTTTGGAGTCAAATACTTTGCATTTTATTTTGCAAGGGTGAATGTTACTGAAGAGGTGGATCCCTCTTTCCACAATCTTGATGAACAAGTGGGCAACCCTAGTTAAAATAAGGTTGCTACATCAGCTGTTCCTGAGAGTAGACTGTGGCTTAGTCTTATTAAATGCAACTTAATGAACTGTTGATTAAATTACATAATTGGTGTAACTGTAACCTACAGTAGTTCTATATATATACTGTGACTGTGAGAAACCTGTAGATTTTATAATATCTGTCCATTGGAAGTGCAAGTTTTAGATTAGTTCATGTTTCCTTGCTTCCATTTTCCCTGCTCATTGCAGGGGGTTGGACTAGATAGTTTTTAAAGGTCCCTTCCAACCCAAACCATTCTATGATTCTATGATTCCTTCCAAAATGGGAGGGAAGACTGCTCCTGTGAAACGCAAAATTAGTTTTGCCCAGATGTCTGTAAGGAGCTCTGCAAGGAAGAATGCAACTTCCATTGGGACCAAAGGCAGGGACAAGTGACATCTCCTCCCACATGGTCTCCCAGGTATATCTGTGAGGAGCATCCCCATGACTGGGTCTTCCTTCCCCAGGACCACAGAGGCAGAAGGCAGGGAGCACAGCAAGGAGACGACAGAGCACCAGGAGGCTTCCTAAAGGGGATGGCAGGAAAAAACAAGTGTTAAGCACATCCTCCTCTTTGTGAACGATGGCATAACAGGGCAATACTGAGAACTGAAAATCTGGGAATTATCAGTGACATTAAATCTATGCTGAAGGATTTAATGTCACACTTGGTTACTACATAGAAGGGAATGCATCTAATAACATCTGGAAATGCAAAAGCTTGTGATTTCATTTATTATTTTTATTCTTGTTTTTGGAAAAAAAGAATTCCTTCACAGTCGTTTCACATTTTGAAGTAATCTCCAAAATGAAAAGAGGCATGGGTTTTAAAAATCAAAATAAAAAAAGTGATTTCTACTTTGACACCTTGAAAAGCCTGCATACGTTTGTACACATTCTGATTACCTTATCAGCTTCTGTCTCCCTTGAATGAACTTTTCCTCTTTTATATTTTTCCTGTCTCTTAAAACCCAAATCCAAGCTTGAAATGAAGGTAAAAATATCCATTCTCCCCATGATTCAAATACTGTCAGTACAACTATTGTAGACTTTAATAAAGATCAGTGAAAATCAAACGTGTTGTCCACCTCACCTTCTACCTGAAGGCCACACATACAGATCTCCTTCCAAACATCTTTAAATGAGGACATTTTCACTCTAAATTGTGTAATAGCTTGAGTCCTGGAGCCCCTCTCTCTGTAACTTTTAGTACACACAAGATCTGACCCACCGATCCTAGAGGGTTTCTCATTTTTGTACTGAGCAGAAGTGTTTTTGATAGCATTGGCAAAAGGAATTTATTTCTTCAAAAATAAAACATATCTGATTAACATGGATATCTGAAAAATCTGAAGGTGGACATGATCTATTCAGTGCAACAGGTTTAGCAACAACTGAGGCAGAGGAAAAATACTTAGTTACTAGCTATGTTTGAATAGCAGTCATAGGTCAGTGTAGTTTTCAGTAGATAAAGCAGAAGAGAATAGGGAGAATTATGATAAATTCTATTAAAATACACATTGCTTACACTGAGATTTTTTTTTCCAATCAATTGAAACCTCCATAAGGAAAAGATTCCGGGGACACATACATACACACCAATGTTTATCCAGGTTGCTCATACAAATATTAAGTTTTAATCAATCCCATTGGGCAATTCCAAAATATCTAATGAAAGCCTATATATAACATTTCCATTAAAATCTCATGTCCTGAAGAGAAACATCTTTGATGGGAATCTACATGAAATTCCTTTACACAGGCAAGGTACTGATTTAAAACATGAACTGTCTATTTACCCTCATTTAGTTACAGATTGCCGTAAAGTAATTCATATTTAGCACTTTAACTCAAGTTAAGGGGAAAGGGAAAGTTGGAAGTCAGCATAAGATATGAATAAGATAATCATAAGATATATGATAAAAATTCTGTAGCAATGATCATTGCCTTCTAATAGAGTCGTCGAAGGTTAAGGTAAAGGTTGTCAAAAAGAGAAAAGTTCCCCATCATTTAATGTTCTGCTGATGAAATGACAAAGTAATAATTTCACTTGGGGTTGTGAAATTGGTACAAAGTTGGAGAATGAAATGATATGGAAGACGTTGTTGAAAAGAATAAAATACTCGTTTCACCGCTAAAGACAGAAAAGCAGAGACTTTCAACTCGATGGATGATGGGGGTGAGATAGGCTCTAAGCATGAATGCAGCAAGGAATAAAAGTTGAAGCCAACAAGGCTGTATGCTAACAAGTACTGAGAAATCATGTGAAATGCTTGAAGTGATACTGGGGGCTGGACAGGACGAGTGAGTGAGCAAAGAGCTCCATTAAATTTAAGTGGGAAAAATGGGTAAGGAAAGGCAGTACTTGCGAAAGGAGAAAAAGGGAAGTTTCAAGGGTGAAGTGAGGTTTGCCTCTATGGTGGTATCCTACAAAGCAAAGCCATATTATCTGCGGATTTGAATTTGAAGTGGACTAACTGAATGCACTTCTGTTAAAAATGTAGATCATACTCTGCCCTCAGATTAATATCCCTATATAGCATGGTATGCTTAGTAAAATTAAAGTCCCTAAGTGAATACAAGGGTAAATAATTTATAGTTCCATTTGCTTCTTATATATCCGAACGCAGTTTCCCTAAGCAAATCACCAATGGACATGGCTTGTTTAATCAAAAAAAAATTGCTAGTTTGTATGTCTTGTGAGGAGTTTACAAATGTTTTTGTTCCTTGGGGAAAAAAAAGGCAAGTCCGGTTGCAGGGCCATTGTACATCTTATTTCAGACAGTTAATGTTGTTTGATTCCTCCCCACAGACCTGGCACCAGAATAGTGTTTGCTCCAAGGAAGGCTAAGCCCAACTGGGACAAGGTCTCTTATTACTCTTAAGGAGAACTTTCATTGGAAACAGTGCTCGTGGTAGCCAGTATAGAAAAAAACAGCAAGATGCTGTTTGAAAACAAAATCAAAACATACTATAAAGTAAAGAAACGGTAATGCCATAGGGATTTTTTGCTCTCTAGAACTGCTGGGGGTGTTGCAGACAAGAGGATGTAGTATATGGATTTGCTGCTTAGTACATTTGTTTTTTTGGTTTGTTTTTAAGCTGAAAAATCTATTTACATCCCTTAAGTCTTCAAAGAAAAACCTTTCTTCAAGAATTGTTTTAGAGGATGCCAGAAACAGAGCACTATAGCATAGTACAGGGATTACAGAAGTCAAATAAATTTCTTTCCAGTGTCTAAACATAAATTACATTAACTTTCTGTGCTTCCATTTTTCTCCTGTTTTTATTAAATGTAGCTCTGTGTTTCATGTAGTAAGCCCAGTTGTTGTGTAATGAAGGCATCTGAGGTACTAGCTCTCTAGCGAGGATGGTCTCAGTGGTGTTGAGCTGCTAAATTATGAAAGACTTCTCTTGGCTATAATACCAAATTGAGCAGGTTCTTGTTGGATAAAGTCCATTCCTACACCAGATAAACAACTGTGAGAGAGAGGTAATTTATTTTATAGTTTAGTGATAAAATAGAGACAAGTTTACTTTGTTTACTTAAAAGACTGTTTACTTCAGAAGTGTTCAACATTATCATTTTCAATATTATCATATTGCATTTGGAAATGGGAATAGGAGTTGTCAGATAATGAATTGTTGTTTAAAGGGTAAGGTAGTTTCCTAATGCAGTCTGGTATGATTATAACATGAGAATCCATAATGACCATCAATAAAGATGTGGGACAAGTAAATGCAATAGAAAAATTTCATTATAGAGACCCAGAACTTGACATATGTAGTGCTTATTGGGTTTGGACCATTATGCTTACACAGCAAGCGTAGCTGACAAATTAATCTAGGCTTTTCTTTTTTCTTTTTTTTTAAAAAGCAGTTATGACACTTAATTATGCACTGTTTCCTCTCTTCACCACTGTCATTAATATTGCTACTTGTCCAACAGGATGGCATCGTTGTGCATTGCTAAGCAATTTCTTGACATTAATGGAAAGAATCTAAATAAATATATAGGTTGCATGGAAATACATGCATATGTAATCATGCAGCCAATGACAGTCCTTATCAACAGCATCTTGAGATCGTTGCTCTGTGTTTCAGTGCAAGGGCCAGCTTCTGCTAATTTGGCATCCCGTTCTGCAGTTACTCACATTTACTAGCATGTTTTTGCGCAAAGGAACCACACTGAAGTCAGAAAGGTTTCTTTGAGTAAATCTTAAAGCATTGGGATCCTGAAGAACTATTGTATCTGTTTCTGTGGGAAATGATGCTTTAGTCTTTTTAATTTAAGAACAAGGCTTTCTGCAAAAGCGTCTGCTTGTGGGTAAATGCAGATAATGTTATTCATGTCTGCTGCCAAGTGTGACTCAGACGACGATCCTATATAACGTGCAACAAGATTTGACTGTTCCGTCCCTGTTAGGTTCAGGTGACAGTTCAGTCCTCATCAGTTCCTGACAAAGTCTCCTCCCTTCATGTGCCTTTTGAGTGCTCAGCAGCAGAGATGAGATGAAACCCTGACTCCACGTCTGTGCACAGATGAATATCTTCTTGTGGTGCATATGGGAGAGCCACAAGGCTCAAATTAAGTAGCTGTGTAAGTACGCGGGTCTCCTACAGGAATTTACTTTTCTGTTTCCATTAAGATATGGGCAACAGCCCAGCAGTAAATAGTGCTGCACAGATGACCTTAATCTAATCAAATGCTTAGGCAAGTAAATGGCCTTCAGTGGACTTTGACTTAGGCTAGTGCCTTTGTTGTATATGAGCCATCTTGGGCTCCGGAAGTGGTTTTGCTTAAAATTCTCAATATATTGAGTCTCTCACCTAGCTCCTTCCTCTCTGAGACAGGTCTGTAATGCTGAGGCACTAACTGGTAGAAAAGATGAATTGACTACTCTTCTGTCAGCCTGTTCCTTCAAAAAAGTTTTGCCTATTGGAATATAACTGGATACATTTCATACTTTATATCATATTATAGGATCTGGACCTGATGTCAGATGCTTCATAGTTCCTTCTCTGTATTGAATAACTGCTAGGACTTCCATTCTTTCTATATCAGAAAACATATATTTTTGAAAATAGAACTACATGATGTGATAATCCCATCTCCAAATAGTAAGCTGACTACAGAATTCTTAAAACCACTCATTAAGAAGCCTTTAGAGTTGTGCAACCCTGAAAAAGACAGAAAACTCATGGCAGGCTGTGAGTGGAATTAACAAAGAAAGTGATTCCCTAGGTTATGATATTCTTTGACCACTGTATTAATTCATCCTTTTCAATTGCATGAATTTCCTCTCTAGTGGAAAATTGCATGGACTGGAAATAAGAATGATTTCTACTTAACAGTTGAGCATCTGTACGTTAGAACAAACACAAACCAGTCTGTAATCTTGAAGACTGGTGAGGTCAGTTAAATGCACTTAATTTGATTTTAGCTATCTCAGACTCCAATGAACTCTTCCCTAATAGGAATGGATTTTATAAACAACCCAATACACAGGGTCCATGATGCTACCTTAAAAAACAAGACAATCTGAACCAACCCTTTCCTTAGACAAACTTGGATGTGTTTCTTTAAAATCAGAATCTGGCCTTGATCTTTCCTGCCACACCATATATTGTCCCTACTTAAAATGGATTGGAAAGGCACATAAAGAAATAAGTCTGTAAGCAGCAAAACAAATTATATTGGATTGGTTGCTTTAATGAAAAGGTATTTCGAAAACAAGCATTCAATATTATCATTTTCAAATGAATGTATGAATAGGCATTTAACAAGATAATCAGATTTCTATTAAAGAATAAAGGTAGTTTTATAATACAGGCATCTAACTTTTTCTTCTATGTGATAATTATAAATGAAGAATCTATAATACCCATCAATAAAGACCTGGAAAAATGATATGCAATGGTGGAATTTCAATATAGGAGCCCACTGTGTGACACAGGTAATCCTTACTGGTTTTGAACCATTGTGCAAACACATCAAACAAAGTAAAAATTTGACTTCCTGTGGGTCTGTGACTCATGATCACAAATATACTCTGCTGTGTAATAAAGGGCTCATATTGCTGCTTTTCCTTTGCGAACACAGTAGTAAGGTCTTTGATCTGTAGTGGTCACCTTTTTCCATAAAATATGTAGGTATAGAATATCTTTGAAATTTCTGCCCATTAGCTTTGGCTGAAATTGGCCAAAGAATCCCAGAAGCTTTAAAGGTGACAGTTAGAGGAGTAAATACGTACATAATTCTCAGGAAACTGGGTGGAAGAAATGACTGCCGAAAATAGACTGGGTCATACAAGAACGAGATGAAGCTTGTGCCAGTGTCAATTACTACATAAATTTAGTGATATGATTCACACTGACACATTTTATATTTGTACTGGTGATTTTCACTGACATTTAACTCAAATGTGTAGCTCCATAGAGGCAAAGAAAACTTGTGCATGAAGAATAGTGAAATCCAGATTTTTTTTTAATACCGGGTGGTAAGCCTGAACTACTTATTTTACTGTTAAGGATTTGGCATGATCAAATTCTATGTGATAAATCTGTCTCCCAGACAAAATCCATCACTGGGCCAAATTCCTCTTTACTTTGAACTCATAGTTTTATTTATGGCTATAATTTGATCAATGATTTGAATAGGAGGCTTTATACTGTACATCTGTTATGCCAAAAAAAATAGAACATGATTTTCACTGTGTGATGCATGTGAGGAACTAACATCAAATACTGTCATCTATTACACAAATACAACTCTGCTCACTTAAATGCATATGTGTAAATTTAGTGTGTAGTTTCATTTTACATCTGAGGTATACTGCTGCCAAAAGGGGCTGCTCCGCTCTCTGCTAATCACACAGTCCTGTTGTCCTTGCATTGGATGTAGTAATTAGAAGACTGCAGGACAGAACTGAAATATGTTTGTCATGGGTTACTTTCCAGTCACGTAAGCCAGTCAGCCTGTCCTACATCGTATTAAATGTCGCTTTCTGGCTTTCTGGCAGTACTCCTCAATACTTCAATGAAAGTAACATGTAACTGGCAGATGGAAATTAAGAATTAATTCTCTCTGTTCTTGTTTTGGGAAGATAAGGGAAAGGGGAGGATGCAATAGGACACACATCTTAAACTGCTCAAACATGAGACAATTATAGTTCCTATGGCTGAACTGTAAGGTATTTTCAGCTTGTCCTGTCAGACCTTTATGGCTTTGTAGAATGTATCTATCTTGCTGTGGCTCTGTCTATCTACAAAAAAAACCTACCACAGCAGATCTAGAGATATGGTTAGCTCTATACACAAGCAAAGTAAACAATTGTCTAGGGCAGCAACTGTTGGGACAAAGTGATAAACTGTAGCTTCAAAGACAGAATTTCCCAGGGATCTTTTTAAGGGATTCTGATCTCCACAAGTTTTAACGAGATCAGCAGCCATAATCCAGAACAATTGTGATATTGGGTTTTAAAGAAGTGTAGAAGTACCTGCGTGATGATACATCAAAGTACATGAAATTCTCTATACAGTTTGGGGTTTTTGTGGGTGTTTTGTTGGGGTTTTTTTTATTTTCTCCTGGAATTCAAAGGCAGTCTGTATATTATTCACCTTTGTAAGTGAGATGGAAACAGAGTGATGAAATGTAATATTGGCTCAGGATCCATCCGAAACTCAGGCTGGTGGGAGCAGGGCTGAGAAGGTGCTGCTGTGTGTGTGCCCAGTTCTGATATTCTTCTGCTAAGCATCTTTATTGAAGAACATGTAGAAAGAGTTGGAGGAAATCCATCCTGAATAACAAAGAGCCCTTGAAAAGAGGATGGGGCTCAGAACTAAGAGTTGATACAAATATGCACAACAATAAATGAAGAAAAAGACAGAAGGGAGGTTCAGAAGAAGGAACCAGCAGGGACATTGAGCAGAGTATCCCTGGCTACACAGCACTCCTTGAGAGCATCTGAGGATCCTGTGGGTGCCACCCAACAGAGCTATGCAAAGAGGTATGATATTACTGAGGACCAGAATTAGACTGAAACTTCCCCATTAAGTTCCTTCCTCATGGCTACAGTCAGAAGGAGATAAAAGAGAGAAGTCCTTTGATGTTCTGGGAGAATCTGTAAGCAGAAAGATGCAGAAAAACGTTGAGCTAGAATAGCAGAATATCCAGAGGAGATGGAAGAGGGCTGCAGTCTGATGCAGAGAACATAAGCAAGCAGTTTTTCCTCTTGGTACAAAATGGACCAGAAAAGTGCAATGAATTTCCACTGATCCATCAGAAAATTTTGTAATGGAAGACTGTAGAATTAAAGTGCAATAAAATCTACCTAAAGAGGATTTTTTTGAGCCTTTTTGGTGATAAGATCCCTTGCTTTTTGGTATTTAGATGGGTCACAAAGCTGTGGAAACCAAGAGTATTGATGATGTATTCAAAATGCAGTCTGGAGGTATCTGGCTGGACAATGTTTCTCTTTCTCCACTAATTGCTGGTGTTACTTTATGGGATCACTTGAGAGTGATCTCTGTTGAACTAGGAACCAGGAGCAAATGAAGGCTTCTCTTCCTCAGAAGAGAATCACCTGCCAGTCATTGTCAGAAACAGGACGTAGAGATGTATTTTGCAGGTGACATGCTATGACAGATCCTCTGTTAAGCAGGAGAAAAACTCAGAATGTATCTGACTACTTGCCTCCTGGGCTACTCATATCACAGCACAAATCATGGGAGCATCCAAAGTGCATTGCGGCTGTCTAAATGCAGGTCAGGTAAAACAGTGACAGTGTTGCTACATCTCCTACTAAAAGCAAGCCTTGGATTAAAACTTTTGTTCCTGGCAAGTTGTCATTTTCTGACATTTGATAGCAAATGCAATATGTGATGATGCTTATTTTTTTTTAAGTCAACTCTGTTACAGAGACTTCAGTGGCTCAAGTTGCATATCCCCAAGGAAATAAGTTGCGAGAATGTCAAGTGAACAGAGGTGAAGCCACATGTGTAGGCTGCCATTAGTTCAGGCTTCATTCACCAATGTAACTTATCAGAAGTCAAAGTAACCTGTTTACGGACATGGAAGTATTTAAATCTCCAATAAAGCACAAGTACACCGGTCAGTAAAAGCACAGATTTTCACTCTTTGAGACATTATCAGAATGTAACAATTTTTTTAACTTCAAATGAAACTATTTGTAAATAGACTGATGATAAGAAACTATCATTGCCTTACTGTTATAAAGTTCCTCATTGGCTTACTTAGCAATAATTTCCATAGACATTTCAAGAACAGATTGTGTCCCTGTTGAACCCTAGAGTAGATGACTTTGAAGTGCAAACTGTCCATAATAACAAGTAAAACTTTTTTTTTCTTACAATTCTGAATTACAGCAATGATTTGAGAATGAGAACAAACCTGTTGAAATTCACTGATATTGCAATACTTAGGATCTGTACTCTTCATCTTGCATGTAAAATAAACATGCTATTCTAGTTTTTGATCCCAGTTTAAAAGCAACTTTCTATGCAAAGGCGTTTTCTGTGGCCTTTTTTATTTCCTTTTCAAGATTTCGCCTGTAATTTCTAAAGGAAGATTACTTATAAAATAAATTTCCTTTAAATAAAGCAACACCTTTTGTTAGCCATGCAGTGAATTTAGACCCTGTGTGCATACACATTGCTAAGCATGTGTTGTGAGAAGAGCCCTCAGCAGTGTACCAGTTTCCTAGGTCTTGTCAGCTGTGTGATACACCATCACACTCTGGGAAAAACAGTTGTATAATTTTGTTCACAAAAAGTCTTCAGGGATATTTCACATAAAGGGATTTTATTCACTGACTATGATATGAGTCAAAATCTCTTAGACTTGTTACCATAGCTATTCTTGACTGCTACTGCTGGTGTTTTCTATACATATAAAATGTACTTTCCTTCAGAATTCAGGGATGAATTCTTGTAAAAAGCTTCAATAAATGATAGAAATACATTTCCTGCCTTTACATATAATTATGTAAAATAAGGATCTTCAATTTTAAACTAATCATGCTCTTCATTCTAGCACAGAATATATGCTAGAGAAAGGGTAGATGATATCATCAGTTGGAGTACTGCCGTATAACTAAGGATAAAAATTGGGGTTTCAAAAGATGTCTATCATTTATTGAAAAAGCAGGGATGTACAGAGACTCAGTCTATTAAAAATTTCTGTAGATAGTGTTATTCTACACTTGTAGCGAATTCAAGTTTTTGCTGCCACTCCCACATCCATAAACCACAGGAAAGCAGGGATATGGAGAGATTTCACTGATCAGCTGGTAAAAGGAAGCGGCACTGCCCAGAGAGTTTGCAGCTTCCCGAACAGTTTGCAGTGGAAGCTGTTCCATCAAGTATTGCTTATCAAGGGCTTAAAATAAGTAGATAGCTGGATAAAGTACCCACAGTATGAACAAGAGAGAAAACTTAAGCATTAAAAGGAGAGTTTGAGTTTAATTTGTGCAAGAGTGAAAGTGGGTTAGAAAAGCATATATGTTATAGCAAATGCAAGAATCCATTAAGTCAGTTAATATTGTTCCTAAGGTTCCCGCTGCAGAGATTCAGCCTGAAAGGTTATGGTGCTTATTGTACAACAAATCTCTGAATGAGCTTCCCCAGGTACTTAGTATAAGCAAACATTAGTGCAAATGTATGTTTTAGAATGAGTGCTAATGTCTCTCCCCTGATCTCTGTCAATGTATTCACTGAAACACAAAAATCAGCCATTATGTAAATAAGATAGCCAACAGTTAGGCAAGAAGATTTGTTTTTCATTTAATGTTATAGAAAAGTTTCCTGTAGCTTAAATTATAGCAGTTCTCTCTCTTTAAATAAAAAATGTGGAGAGGAAAAAAGAAAAAATCCTTGATGGAAAATGTGCTGGTGCAATTGTTAAGAGGAGAGCAGTGGCAGGTGTTTTCATGAAGCTTCAGGAAAAGCTGATATTGTATGGGTAAAGGAGAAATTCTGTCTTTGGTGGAGCTTCTCCTTTGACTGTTCTGCCCATTTAACAGAAATCTGTCTGTGGCATGAGCCTCTGGCTGCTGAGACTTTTGTAACTCAGCCAGGTGTGCTTTTTCTGCACTGTTTTGAACATTAAAGTGAGCTCTCCACCATTAAACTCATTCCTCTGCTGACCTTTCCCTGTATTCCTGACCTGTCCAATAATTTTTTAGCCCTCTGGCCAATTTCAACCAACTTGGAGATAGCTGTTGGAGAAAATTAAGTTCCTACAAGTACTGTGAAAAGCAGTGACAATATGACACTTTTATGAAACTGCTGCCATGCACTTCTGAGAATATCCTGCTTTCTAGGAAGCTTTATCTGATTTTGTACTAGACAAAATAATAGGAAAAAAAAAACCAAACTGTTTCAGACTCAGATTTGTAAATTGCTGAAGAAGATATCTGTATACATCTCTGTGCTGCTGCGCTGTCTGCTCCTCCTCATATTCTCATGTTAGAGATTGTGATCTCCTTGGCTGGAGCAATGCTGTTAACATAAACAGAACTGGGACCCCAATTTGCTTTGATACAGGATGAAAAACTCCATTACGTGATGGCAGGAAGCAACTCTGTGCAAGCTGCACAGAAACAACAGCTCTCACACCCAGTTTAAATAACTCTTTAAAACAAAATATGATGAGCATCCAGCAGTCTGCTCAGTAATGTGACCATTTATTTCGAACTTCATAAAGCAAAAGAAAGCCTGTTAATATCAGCAGCTAATTACAGCGCCTCCTTCTCTCTCCAGACACATAAAAGAAGCTGTGAAGTGCAGAAGGGAGAGACTGCAGCAGTGGCAGATTGAGGCTCTTCTTGTTAAATTAAATCTGGCTGAAGATGGAATGTGTTAGAGTGGACAGCAGTGATAATGGGTACTGTTTCTTTAGTGTGTCTGCGTATAAATTAACTATCTTTAAGTGCTATTTGGACAATAAAGCTTTAGCAGTTTTCCTTCTAGTTCCACATATGCTGCAATAATTACAAGCATAACTTTATTTACTTCTGGCAGTAAAAGTATGAATAAATGATGTCTCATTGCCGTCGTCATGTTCTCTCTTTGGCCTCTTCTCTCATTCTGCTCTACCTCAAATCATGTCCTCTGCTCTGGTAATGCTATGAAACACAAAGTTGGCAGATGTCTTGCTGCGTGACATATTTCCTTGCACTCAGGTCTTTAAACATTCAGTCTACCTATTTTCTGAAAGAAATGTGAAGCTGTGATAGAAAAATAGAGCACCTGTAGTGCTTGTGCAATGCAGTGGTGCTGTGTCATGGCCCACATTATTTCCAGATGATTTAAAACATTGCTGACTATTACCTCTTTCTTACTTTATCGGGCGTCCCTTTCAAATCATAGTACCTTGCCATCAAACTGAAACTAATTTGGCTGTGCCCCTTATGCTTGGTGGCTAAATTGATTTTTCTCTTCCTAATTCTTGTTTTCCCTTCCATTACAAAGTACCACCAGGATTCCCACATGGGTAATGCATCAGAGTTTTTAGACAACTGGGTAAAAAAATCCTGTATTCTCATGACTTGCAAAAAAGTGGTCTAAAAATAACAATATCAAACAGAAGAAAAAGCAACCTAGGAGTAAAATGTAAATAGACTATGTCCTGCTAATTTTGCACAGGAAATTCAGAGAGCTAGTTGCATTTCTGTTTTATTCCTGTAATGCCTGCAATTATGTTTTCAGTTTGTTTATAAGAGTCTCATTATTTAAGAAGTATGTTAAGCCAGTATTTGCAAATAAATGAATTTTGACTTGAATAGACACAATATAGGAAAAAAGATACTGTAATGTCAGTAAAGTTGTAAATCCATCTTTATCTGGAATACTCAGGTGATACAAAAATTAGATAAAGGTATTCCAATTACAAGCAGGATTTTGGGTTCTGGGTTTTTGTGTGTATGTATTGCATTTGCCGCTTTTAATTCATATTTCCTAAGCTCAGGGTTTTATAGAAAGCTGCCGATAAATTTTGACAGCAGCAAAGGCTTGATTTTCAGACACCCTTCATATTCACAGCTTTCAGTAAATTTGTTTTTCTCTAAATATCAAATTAAGGTTCCTAAACATGAGGGTTTGCTGCTAATTTTAGATGTCCAAGCAGTAGTTAATTGGAGCTTAATGTTGTATTTACATTAAATTTCACTGTATAGGGTTGCTTGTTCCTCCCCTGCCTGTGAACAAATACTTAAAGGCACAAATTCCTGAACAACTCCCCACCTCTTATGTTAAAACACTCTTCAGACCCAGTGTTATGCATTTATGAGAAGATTGCATTTTACAGTGTTTTAAAAACATCTTTACATATAGAAACGTGGTACACGGGCAGCGCTGTGGCCACTGCAGAGTGCTCTGGCACCTATACAAAGTGTGTGGAGAGGGAGATGCATGCTTTGCCTTGTTTTCTGCTCTCCATCCAGCCGTGCTGCGATAGCACAGAGCGTTGTGGGAAACTGCCCCTTCCAGACTTAGCAGGTGACAATTAAGCCTCTAAATGTAGCCTTGTAGATTTTCACTTTAGGCTGAGACCCTGGGCTCTCTTCTTAACTCCACTGCTGACCCCCATGTGATCTCATGGCAGTCATTTCACCTCCCTGGTGTCTCTTCCCTCCTGCCTTCTGAGCTGCCTTTATTTTGTGTTTAAGTTCATTGGAAACAAAACTGCCTTTTCCTCTTGCTGCACAGTATGTGAACCAGCCGCCTCCCTCTCATTAGGCACTGAGCTTCTCAAAAGACAAATAGGCAGGACTTCGGTGGTGGTGGTGGTGGTAGATAGACTTCAGTAGGACTTGAATTAAGCTGGTAGGAGCCACACAGAAAGAACTCTGTCCTACAGTGGGTTTTAATTTAGATTACGAACATGAGAGAAGTGGAAAAGACTAGAGCCATTTGTTTGGCACAATTAGTTTGCTGGCAACCTGAGATTCCGAGTTCCGACAAGCAACAGTTTAAAGGACACTTAGTCTTATGAAGACAGTTTTTACATTGCCCTACTTGTGAAAGGTGGTACTTGAGAATAAATTAGCATATGATGCATCGCATTCTTTGCAAAATGAACTCGCAGTGAATAGAGATGATTAGCACAAGTACTAAAGGTCAGTGGACCTGGTAATCTTGCAGCATCCAGTGTTAAATTATTTTATTTTAGTCCAGTGTTAAATTATTTTCTTTTAGCTTGTTCCACCAAATGTTCACAACTTCACAGTTAGCAATGATGATGCTTCAATCTGCACAGCAAAAGTTGCCTGATCCGAGGGTTTTGCTCAGGTTTGTCAGGACAGAGCTGCCAACTGCAGTCTTCTGCTCGGAGTCTGAAAGTGAACCCCTGGAAAAGCAATTTGGTTCAGATTAATTTCTAATTGGTGATATCTAAGATTCTGATTCTTATGTTTTGTACAGGTAGGTGCATCCAGGAATGTCTGCATAAGCAAGAGAGGTTTTGGATTTGTTTCAAGCAAAGATTCATCAGAAGAAACTTATTTTTTAAATAAAAGCAAAAGTTTTCCCTCTTCTCTGCTCTGGAAGGCTTGGTGGGGGGATACATTTTATCTTACATGACAGGAACTCAATCCACAGAGCCTTACATGGTATCTCACTGCTTCTGGTTGCTGGACCTTGTTACAGAAAGCAGCCTTGGAGCCTGCCCTGTGCTGCCTCAGTGGGGTGGGAGCTCCCTTCCATGCAGGTGGAGCTCTGTTAAGCCATCAGGGGGTAAATGTGATGCTCTCGATTTTTAACTCCCATTTGGAGGTTCCCTCAGCCACACTGCGCATCTTGCACATGAGCAGCAGCGTGCTTTTGTTTCCCTGGTGCTTAGGGGCAGCTGGCTGGCAGGTCCGTGACTAGTGCCTGGGGTATGGCCAAGGAGAAGGTAGTGGTGCTGCTCAGAGGGACTCAGATCTGCTAGAGGAATGGGCCAACATGATCTCACCTCATGTGCATATACACCTGCCAATTCCTAACTGGCACCCACCTGCCTCACACTCTTTGCTCCATAAATGTTATGGATCAAGTGCCTACAGACTTATACTCCACATCTGTGGAGTAAGGCTTGTTGTTGTGACTGCAGAGTCCAGAGACCTTTCTCCTTCCCAGGGAGGCTGAGGACGCTGCACAGCAGAGTGCTTTGTTTTTCTCTTGCTCTCTTTCTAGCTGTGATTATGAGTGTAGATAATGCTTAAATATTTTTGTTTCAATAGAAACAAAGACTGTAGATATGCTGTGACTTTGAGGAATATGTTTTGCTTTGCAACAAGGGACACAGACCTGAAGATCATCTAGACCAAGAGGAGAATGTTCTATTAACCAACACAAAGCATCAGAAAGAAGGGGAAGCCTGTCATCTCCTGAAGGTGTAAAGAGGGTACACCTCTTCCATCCTGGCACAGAATAACATCACATCAATGACAGATATTTGGGCCTAAACCTCTTTGTATCTTAATTTCTTCCTAGTCAAAATAAGTTTACTGCCAGCTTTATAGCGCATTCTGTGATTCTTTGATGAAAGATATTTCACCAATGCAAATTATTATTTTATTACTTTTGGCAGACAGAATGTTTAGCAAGTCATTTGAAATGTATGCTTTTTCAAAACCCACTAACTGCATTGGGAATCTTTACATAGAATCTTAATTTATCCCTTTATACTTCAGTTGTTTTTTGAATCTTTCTTTTGAACCACTGAGCGATTTTCAATCTGAAAAGAGAATCTGAGGAACAATATGCAATTGTCACACACATCAGGCTTTTAAAAAACTGGGTTTATGCCTTTGATGTAGTCTAGACAAATGAACATATTTCAGAAACATCTCATTTCTTAAGCTACTGACTGACTGATGAAAGTGCTGCCTAATTTTTAAATAATTAGCTCTTCTAGTTTTTGAGATATGAACATCTGCAAATGAGAACTTTACACAGCAAGCAAAGTCAGCCTCCACGTATACCTTCAAAGCAGGAGAGCAGATGCTGTTCATCATCCCCTGCTCTGCAGTTTGGAACATCTCAGCTAAGTACCGCACTCCTTCTCCATTGACTAGTAAAGGTGGGCAAACCATGGGGAATGACAGAGAGAAATTAAATGCTATGTGAACAGGGCTCTTGATACAAAAATCTTTCCTTAACAGCATGAATATACTCATGTGTTTATAATATATATATATTTATTTGAGTGCAAGTGCATTTTATGTTGCAATGATCCTTTGGCAGCTAGGGATTACTTTTTACCCTTTCCTGTATCATAAGGCTAACGAAAGAGTCAATTAAATTAATCCTCTGCAAATTTGAAGTGGATGAGAAACGAACACAGCTATAAGCTGCAGAATTTGCAGCCAGAAGATATTGACAGGGAAAGAGGTTAGTGCTGTTTGATAAAGAATTAGACACTTAGCCCAAACTGCAGATGCTCTGTGCATAGAGCTCCTCTGAAGTCAGTGAAGTGTAGTCTTAACAATGGTTGCAATTCTTTACAACCCTTTATTTACATGGCAAAATATCTTGTTTATCTTCCCATTGACCCTTCTTCTACAGAAATGGCTTTTTCCTTAATCAAAACTGATTCTTTCTAGACTGGAAAAAAATAAAAGTAAGACTTTCTGTCTTCTCCACATGCAAGGCTTTTCATTCCCAGACTTTGTGATTCTAAAATTATCCTTACCTCTAAGATGTAACTCCTTTTGGGAAGAAACCATTGCACTGGAACAAGGATAAGCATATGGAATTGCCAGTACAAATCTCATTAATCCTTTAACAGAGTAACCTTCATGACTGGATTTTGAAACAGCAAATGCAATGTTGCCTCCTTCATTAATTAGTTGGTGGAATCAATTAACTGCTAACTGCTAACTACATAGCCAATCCTGCAAACACTTAAGCATCTGCATATCTTTAGGCATGAGAGTAATCCTGCTGACATTGATGGGAGAATTGTATGTTTAAAATTAAACCAGATTGTAAGTGTTAGCAAAATAGAGGTCTTAATTACAATATTTTTCTATAGAAAGCCTGTGTTGCCTTCTAACTTGTACAGCAGTGGGGTTTGTATTTACCTGTAACCATATTTACCTGTCTTTATCTGAGGAAAGCCCTATTCAAAATAAGAATGTACATGAATCAAGACTGAAAAGCATATGCATCTTCTATACTGGGGGGGAAGGGGCCAGTAATTTAAATATAGTGACATAAACCAACAATATATTGGTTAACAAATTTCTGTCTTGTTATGATAATATTCAGATTTTAAAAATACAGAGTAACTCCCAGAATCTAACACAGAATAACAACACTGATTTGAAAGTCATTGTTCATACATATTAATATGTTCCACTCAGTTTTCAAGCTCTGTGCTTTCTTCTATGCTCTCCCCTCAGTGCCAGTTCTTATAGCTGTCAATAGCTGTGTGTAAGTGTCATTGCTCTGCCTCAGGACATTCATCATCATCACAGTAGATCCAAAAACCTGGGCACTCTGCACTTGTTGATGTGATGACCATTACCAGCAAGATAGTTAACATCACCTCACTGAGTGTATTTACCATACAAAGAGATTTCTGGTGCTACTCCATATATGCCATGGTGAGTATTTGAGGCTTTGTACAAGGAACCAACAGCAAACATTGACCTGCACCTATCTTGCTCATATTTTTTTGTGCAAGTGGAGAAAACAAAAATGGCAACTGTACTCTGAGACCACTGCATTGGAAATGGAGTACCAATTTTATTCAGGAAAAAAAAGAAGGTAAACAGCAGAAATCAGTCTTTTTCTTACTCTTGGAATGATTTGTGAAGGAGCAATCAGTGTACTCCCGGCTGTGGAGTAAAAGGGAGGGGGGGATTTAAAGAGCACTTTATGAGTTACACATATGTGGATATGGAGAGTGGATTACTGCAGTTTTGTGGTGTTTGATGGGTTTTTTTGTTTGTTTTGTTTTAATTTCTGTTTCTTTTACATAATAGCTGAAGTTTCCACATGTAACCTCAAACTGGCCATATTTAAGGTACTTGGATACTTCCTCAGCTGTATACTTTAAAGCACAAAGCCATGACCACTGTGTGCTATATATAACATGGCTTCTAGAAGTTCATGAGACGAGCTTGGTATTTTTCATACAGTGTTCCAAGATTTTCTTTTAAAAAGCTTCAAATGTTCAAGTTTTCTTATTTAATCAATTGAGATATATCATTTTGCACTAACACAAAATGTACAAGACGTCAACGTAGTAAGTTTGCTTTGTGCTTAATGAGAAGAGATAGTCTTGTGTAAGATGTCAGTTGGATGAAGAACATTTGGCATGAAAAGACAAATCAGCAGATCCTGCCAAAGTATCATTGCTGTGAACCAGTTGTTCAATGTTTGATGACAAATTTACTGAAGACACTTAATGTATATAATTTTTCTCTGAAAATGTGTCCATGATGCTGTGGAGTCAAAGACAGCAGTTGTGATGACATAACACATTTCTTAGATACTTTAGTGAATTGCAAAAGTATTTCACATCCTACAAAACTGCCTCAACTGTGTTCCCCAGGTTTTATTCGAAAAATACGATTTCCTTGCATATGTCTGGTTACCCATGGTCTGACTTGCTTTCTTCATGCTCGGCCTTAACCCTGGAAAAAATTACTCCCTGCAACAGAAGCAAATGTGCAGTAGCTTAATAGGAAGAGCAAGAATAAACTGTGCTCTGTCATTGGGATTTTGTTCATTCTTTTTTTCAAATCTATCACAAGGGATTGTAAACCAAAATATGTAGAACACAACAAACAACACTGAAACAGGCTACAAACTGCATTTTGCAACTTTGAACTTAATATTCTTTTAATGCCCAAACAATGCTATGTCTTAGGAACAAGATAAAAGCAATAACAGTGTATCAAATTCCAGTGAAATGATTCCCCTACTTTGCATGGTATAACATCACCTATTGAGGAATGCATTTGTTTAAGATGCTGCTACATCTGATTATAAGATTATATTTAAGAAGATAATATATACTTTACTGAGTATTACTTTACCACTTATTTAGTGCTGAAGTATAATCCTGTTCTATGTAAATGGCTAGAATACAATATATATCTGCCCTGACTTAATGAAGGATATTCTCTCCCTTCAGTTTATGCAATTCTACAGATGTGGACTTTTCTCAGTCGCAAATGCTTGATTTTACTCCTCTTCACACCCTGGAGGGGCAAAAAGCAGATTAGGATTCGGGGGTTTTGTTGTTTGGAAAAGTTGTTTATCATGAATACCAAAACAAGAACTGTAGCATGAAGAATAACTTAAATGGCTTTCTAGCATTGTACAAATAAACCATGAAAACCTGAAATAAATGAAAAATATTGAACTATAGAATTGAGACTCTGGGTGAAATTAGGTGCAGTATGAATTTAATATCCAGGACACATCTTCTATGTGGGATTACAAAGGTCACCTATTAAAAAATCCACATTTACCAGTAGTTATATCCTGCTCTGTGTGTGTGTTTATGTATATATTTCATGTTAAAGAATTGTAACTGTTGGAAATTCTTAATTTTTCTATGGAAAATAATTTGCATTTTGCACTGTGTTCACAGATTCACCAAATCACTAAACCTGGGGAGGAGGCTGGCTATCTAGTCAAACACTGAAAACTCAGACTTCTGGGTTTAAAATGTATACCTTAATGAGGGAGCTGCTGCAGTTAGCAGCATGGGATGGAAAGGCACATTATGCTGATTCAGCAATATATTTTTTGCTTCCATCCATATGTGAGTTCCCACAAACTGACACTCCTTCAGCCCTAATTTTCTGTTCTCCTTTCAGCTGGTTGCGCCCCCTCAAGGAAATAATACTCTTATGGCTATGGTATCCTAAAGCTATGTAGCCATTCACTGACAGGCACTTTACTGATGTCAAAGGCTAGTTACATCTAGAAGGGATAAAATAACAAAGAGTACTTCAGAAAAGATGTTATATATAAAGACCCTGCCTCACTCCTGTGGGCCAGCTCCCTCTGCCAGCCAAGCTTTCCAAAAGCTCTGCTTTCTCATGGGGGAGACGTCTGATGGCATCTGACAGCTGGGAAACCCAGAAGTATTTTTCCAAGCTGAAGTGGTGGTGGGACGCTTTCCAGCTGGGACTGAAGGAGCATTATGGATGAATCCGTGTGACAAATCACACAGGCAGATCATGTCCTCCTTCTCCACGTTGGCAGAAGGCTCCTCTGGAAGCTCTGTGCCATACAGCAGCTCTGAATCTGCCCTGAGCTCTCTGCTGTCACATGTGCAAAGTCAGTACTTGAACTAAATTGAGGCTAGGTATGGTCTAACATGAGCTGCAAAAGACAAATGCTAACTGTATTGCACTTCCAAGTCCCATAGTTGTAAACTTCTGTAATATGGCCTCCCTTCCTCCGATCTCCACATGCTCAATCTGCAGTTTGATCCATCTTCACCATTTTTCCCAGTGGGCTTACCCTTCCCAGTGAGGTATATCTGACAAGGCCTATTGCAATGTGAGTACTAGCTGCTAACAGACACACATCAATTTATCCCCATTATGGGATTACATCCCACAGTGGTGCAACAAGGTCCTGGTTTGCCATTTGTCCCATTCAGGATCAACTCAAGAACCAGGCGGATTGGTTGACTTGTAGGCTCTTCACATTTTGGTAAGAGTCAAACTTTACATACCATCATAAAACTTTGCATGACAGACTTCCTGTTTCTCAGGTATGCTCTGTATAGGCAATCCATAAGAATATTTTGATTTCTTTTGCTCAGGATGACAAAATACTATAAATATATATGTGGCAAATACATTTCCACTTCCTTGCCTCATTTACCAACCTTGCTAGCACTCTATGTCAGCCATCCATCTGTGCAGGGTAGTGCTGAGGCATGTACTCCTGGCAGGAGAAAAAGAAAGTTTTTGTTTCTTTAATATAAGAATGTCAGCTTTATAGTTTGTTCCCGTGGATGATAATTTCATGCTTCTGAGTAGTGAATGATGCTCATAATACCAAGAAGTTGAATTTGTCCAAGTTCTCATGTTCCTAAAGCGGGGATCTGTGGTGAAATAAGAGTGGGAACAGAGAGCAAGGAGAAAAGCTCTGCTGACTTACCAGCATTTGGGACTTCTTTTAATAAGACACTCTTTAAAGGACTAACAAGCAGCTCTGGTTCCTGCTGCTAATGTAACTGTATTCGAACTTAGACTTGTTAATAATACTATCTTTGTTTTATTACTTCAATTTCGTTTTCGAAGAACTGTGACTTTTTCTCTTCCTGACTTTTCCTGATAAGCTTATGTGCTAAAAAATACAATAAGACTATTGGTGCAATTTGCTGAGCAGATAATATTGTATGACATTAAGGTCAGCAGTAGTGTTTGCAACAGGGAAGGTGGTTACATTTAAACAAAAGCTTGCTCAAATGTTATTGGCCAGTCACAAAGTGTAAAATTATAAATATGGTGATAAATCCTCTTTCGTAATAAATTAATTTGGATATTAATGAAGCAGTGGAGAAATATAATCACAGGTAAATGTAGCTGGTAGATTTAAAATTATTTATATGGACACCAAGTAAGTAATATTCCCCTTTCACCCCAAAGGACTCTGAGAAGAAATTTGGGAAGTTCTTTATTTTGAGTGGACAGTAACTGTTTGGACATAGGCTGGATTTTACGTATATACATTTTTCACTTTTGTTTCCCTGTGTATGCAGCACACAAAAGGAGGAGGGTCCTATATCATTTGGCTTTTTCATTGGCAGCATGAAATAAAACTATTTTGTTGAAAGCTTGTCTAAAATTATCTTAACCTTACCTGCGGTGGCTGTACCACTGCTTTACAGGTTTTAGAGGGCTATTGGAGAAGCACCACTGTTTCTTCCCCCAAGACAGTTTAGAAAATAGCCACATATAACTGCAGTCTTTCTGAATTGATTTTTAACCAAGATGACAAACAAAATTTGGATGAATCCTGCTTAAAATAAAAGAATGGAGTGAATGATGCCCACCCTGGTTCAATGAATTTTAGTGAGACAAAACAGACTAAAAAAAGTTAAGTCTAAAGTCCTGTTCCTCCAGAATATGCATCTCTGTCCCAGTAGGTCATATTCCTTACAAGACAACATGGGTGCATACATCTATTCTTAGAGTTGGCATAATCTCGTGTTATGTTTTTTTTCTACAAAAGATGGAGACTAGCAATATGATTTTAGGTAGCTCACTTCCAGACCTTCAGGCTTCCTTAGTGCAGGTTGAAAACTTATTATTTCTGTGTCTGTGGAAAATGTTTTAAAATCTTAACACTGAGAAGTGTTGAGCCTTACTAGAGTATACAGCTGCTGGTAAGAGCACATTGTCCAAATTCATGGGCTGACTGGGCCTTTTTATAAAGGCAAATTATAAGGAGGGATGAGAAATGGATGTAGATTCCCCAAATTTTCAGATATTTTAATTATAATGGGGATAAGTAAGACAGAGAGTTCATATTTTCTTTCCCAATAGTCAACTTTCCTCTCCGGCTCCCCACCACTGGCCCTAAGGGCTAGTGAAGATTGATTAATGAACTATACATTCTCATAGTTGCAGTTTTTATCATATTAGAGCTGTAGGGGTTTTTCCCCCCACTGCAATAGGAGCAGGTCAAGAATTATGTATGACCGGTTATAGGTTTTGCAGACAATTTTTTCCCCTTACCAGAATCCCCTCCATCATGTACCAGTTTTGTTTTAACTAGTTGTTCTTCATACCAAAGCTACATGTAGAAAGAATTAATTCTTCCATGGATGCTATGCTGTACTGTGCCAACTCTTCTCTTAAATTCACACAATATGTGTGATCTGAATTATGTTTGAATTGTGAACTGATAGTTGTCTCTGTATAAACACAGTATATGAATACAGTTCAGGGGCAGGGGGTGGGGGGAAGAGAGAAAAAAAGCCTAGTTCATTTACCTAATCTTTGCTTCATCATGAAAGTTGCTTTCAGGGATTCTGTTATCAAGGTCACTTATTTTGCAAACCAGAGTGCCATTTCTCTACATTTTTACAGTAACCCATTAAGGCTCTCTTGAAAGACAAGATCTTACTTTTCTATAATGCATTATTTTTTCATAAATAGTCTTGACTAGTTTGGAAGTAGAGAGTTCTCTCTGGCCTGCACTGCAATTCTGTGTTCCAAGTTCTGTCGTGCTACTGAAGTAGAAGGAAAAATAAAGCTGAACTCTGCTAAGCTATTCTCTTTGTCCTACAAGAATACTCAAACTGAGTTACACAGAACGGTGTATTCCTAGCTGGGCTGTAATCACTTGCAGTGTATTCTTTTTATTTATGGCACACATCTAGGAAAAAAGTAAAAAGAGAAAATAAGCTTTCAACAGCCTCAGAACTGTTCCCTTCTATTATTACAGTACTGTGGTAGAATTCTGTTTTCAAATGTTTTATAGATCCAAAGTATTTCTAAATTTAATTAATGTTTAAGTTTAATAAAATAATGCACAAAATCATTATTTTGTGACATTAACAAAGTCTATTTTCTAGCACAATTTGAATAGGCAGCACTAAAATAGCACTAAAATACATTAACATTAGGTCATCTGCTTTGCATTTATAACAATAAGCTCACATTTTCAGAAAGGATAATCTTAAACAACATTTTTTTCAGTACAAACTGTACATCTTTATCTTAAAATTCCAAATGTTTCAACAATAGAAGACGATTAAGAACTAGACAATTATTCATCTCTCAATGATTTATAACACAGAGAAAGACCTTTTCTTGAGAGTTCGAGGTGCTAAAGAGGAGGAGTACGTTTAAGTTGGCAGCTCCCTGCCTTCCCCCTTATTTACTAGGCACAGAATTTACTTCATTGTAGCCATCATATTAGAAAATGAGCCTATCAACTTTATTGCATTTTGGCCCTAGGTGTGGTCATATATATATGGTTGGGTTCTCCAGCATTTATATAAGCACATACAGAAAAATAAAATAAGGCACACACATTCCTCGAGCAACTAAAATAGAAAGACAAACTGCAATGGCAGGACTCATCTTCCCATAATGGGCTTTAGTATTTATTTGCAATAACCTGCACAATGTGTTATATGATTTCTAGGCACTGAAATGAGCACTTTGCTTGTCCCAAGGAGCTCACTATTTAATCATGGAAAAATAAATAGCCAGTAGGAAGAAGAAAAGCAGTAAATATTTGAGAATGTTAACAAAACCCTCTGCTCTTTTTTTTATGTGTATGTAATTTAAAGTTCATTGTTCTTTAAATTTTGAGCATATTTGCAATAATCTGTACAGCACTGGCTTTAGGATTTTACTAAAGTTGTAGTCAGTATTAACAAAAAAAAGTGGCACAATTGAGTGCTACTATTTCTGTTTCTATTGATATTGAGGTCAGTGAAAGTTCATCACTTACTTGAAAAGGGCTAATATATTACCTCAAAATTCTAATTGAATAAAAAAAGGAAATCAAAAAGGAAACAAAAATCTGATAAGATTAAATAATCAACGCACCCTCTGAAATAACTACCAGCAAGCCGAGAGTATTTTAAAAAATACCATTAATATTCTGTGTCTTTCCTCCACCTACTTTGTTTCCTCTTGTTTCTTTTCACATGCCATTTCTAACTCAATAATCTCCCGCAGTGATTGTCATACTGAGGAAAGTAGTTAACAATAACTAAAATCATGCCCAGAGCTCTTCAGTTCCCTGTTAATAAGTTGGTATATGATCTGGGTATAACACATTAGGCCAGAATGATAAGACCTTCAATACTTTGAATTATACAAGACATCTCTGCAGCATTCGTATGTGGACTGGCTGCTAAACAGTGGCACGGGATGATTGCATCCTGGTTTACTCTGACTCGGTGCTGCACTACCTATCACCTTGGTGTGTGGGAAGGTTGGGGCAGAAAACACACGCACGCACTGGCCTTTAAATTCTCATCTATTTAACCCAGTTATCTAGTAAAGGATAATAATTTACATATAATTGCTCAGATTTCAGTGATGAATGTCAAATTGAAAAGCAGTGAAGGAGATACTACTGTGCATAATCTGTGTGGTCAACCAGGGGAGGCAGTGTTGGAGTAATCCCTCTCATTCTTCCTCTTTTAATTCCATCCTTAAGGAAGCTGTTACTGTCTTTTGTATGTTTTTGTTAGCTCCTTTGCTTTCTTGCCATAAAGGTAATGTTTTATTTCCATGTTCTTTGTTTTCTCTGTTATGCCCTAAACCCACATCTACCCACCTCCTGTACATGACCAAGAACTGACCACTTGTGTTAATACCTTGAGGACCTCTGTGGTCATCCTGGGCTTGTACACTCAAACCCTCTGTTTTCATCCTAGGCTTTTCTTTTGGGGAACCACTTTTACCACACTTTTTTTTTTCCCCAGGATTAGCCAGTATCACATGATGTTGTACACATATGAAACATCACCTTGCACAAAACTCCCATGAAGAGCTGTCGATGACGTGAAAGAGGCTTGACCCATTCTCTTTAAGTTAATGAGACTCTTTCCACTGACTGGAGTTTGATGGAAGAGCTCTGTGGTCCAGATCCTCTTGTTATTAATATTCTCTATTGGACACAGTAAGTATTTTCATGCATTTCATGCAGCAAGTTTGGCATATTGGAATATATATTTTTTTTTTTTGCTTCACATCTCATAGGCGTGACTCAGATTTGTGTGTCCATCTGCAGCATCCTGAGCAGCTGTACCTGTAGCTGAACTTTCTAGGAAGAGCTGTGATAAAAGAGCTGTTCTTACTTTTATTTAGATTCTGAGGTTATTTGAAGGAGCCTGAGGTGGACCAGAGGATGTTCAGACAGAGTGCTGTTCCAGGCACTGTGTGGCCTTCACAACCAAACTAGTGTGCTGGTAGAGCTGAAACAGCTGGTAGAGGTTAGTTGATGTCCAGTTCTGAAGTATTCTTAGAAGAAAAAGAGCTATTCTGTGTTGTTTGGGAACCTGCAGCTTTATATGATTTTTCACAGAATCTCCCCAGTCTATATGAAGGTTGTCAGACAGATTTCCTAGGTGAGTCACTGAAATGGATTGTTATAGACACGTATTCCCAGGTGATTTGTAATCAGTATGTGCCTTTTATGTATATCTGGCATCAAGGATAGAAGTACAAAAAGAATATAATTCTCAAATTGTATTAAATGGACTAAGAGTTATCATTATTATTATTACCAAAAAGATTTTGTACTTCTATTTTTAAACCCTGTGTAATTCTATGATGCTTCTCCATTTAATTAATGTGCCAGTACAATAAAATAACACACAAAATCATTATTTTGTGACATTAATGAAGTCTACTTTTCGAGCACAATTTGAATAGGCAATTGAACAACAGTGCACTAAAACACATTAAAACCAGGTCATCTGCTTTGCATTTCTAACAATAAGCGCACACTTCCATGAAGGGTAATCTTAAACCACATTTTTTTCCAGAGCAGCCAGTACATCTTTATCTTAAAATTCCAAATGTTTCAACAATAGAAGATTGTTAAGAACTAGACAATTATTTTTCAGCACCCATTGATTAATGACTTAGTCTATGACACACAGAGAAAGTGTAGAACAAAGGAGTGCATTATAATAATGCACAAGCATTAAACCATCTTCATTAATAGGGTCTTTTTGGAGTCTACTTAGCATAAAACAAAATATGCCATAAAGAAAGTGAAGTATTAGCTTTAAATATCTCTTTAAACTCGCTTGATAAAATAAAGCTTACATTGTGCCCTTAATCTTAAAAATATTTTGTTTTCTGGGATTCACACATTCTCCAAACTAGGTGGGTTTGTGAGCTATGATTTTAGCTCAGTTCTTATAGGCCACATTCTTCATATTTCATATTTTACATTAGGGCTTTGCATTAAAATTTGACTGCGCCATCCTTTTTCCTATTCTCTGCAATAGCATAGTTTAAGGTACTGCTCAGCATTACTAGCAGTAGCAAAATCTGAATATTTTAAATTAGTTAACCTGTTGAGATTTAGTAATACAAAAATGTTAAATGTTCCTGATGAACATAAGAAATAATAAAGAACATAGTGAAAGCACAGTTTTGACTATAAAACATTCAACTTTGTTAATTCTCTATTTCAACTGCCGCAACCCTATCAGTGCTTTCATGTTTTAATCCATGAGCTCTTTTGGATCCTCCTTTTATAAATATATTTTTAACTCTGGCACCGTGCCTCCTCCCATTGATCTTGTCAAGGTTGCTACTTGTAAATCACTTGCCCACATGTTTGCAAGACTGGGACCTTAGATATGTTCAATGTGCTCTCTACATTTTTACAACTATTTGTACTCGGGGCTTGTTTGTTTGTTTGCTTGTTTTCCAGCTATTAATTTTATTTTAAACAGAATAATATTTTTTTTTCCCAGTGCTATCATGAGTCTGTGCTCCATGTTTGCAGTCTACATCACACATAACTCAAAGAACGAAGCTAAAATATGAGCTAGGTAAAGACCATGTTCATAGCACTTGGGATGGACAGAAGATGGATTATGGAGAGGTTGTTGGAGCTAAGTGAATAATTCACAGTGAATAATTAATTTGACAAACTTAGCCTCTTTGTACATACAGACCAGATAACAGTCTCTTCTCGTTCATTCATTATTCAGATTTATTCAGTAAGTATCCTTTGAATAGGGCACAGCACAGAGCAGCTAAGGCATCTCATCATGGCTCCGAAAGCATGAATTAAAATCTCTCCCTGGATTCATATTTCATTTAACTCCTCTGCAAACTGGGACCTCCTCATTTGGGCCAAGCAGACAGTCAGAAGAATTGTCGTAGTGTGGGCAAAAAGCCCATCCAGCTCAGAGTGACACCTAGAAAGCTGCATTTTCGAGGGTAGCGGAAGAGAAAAGGTTTTCCTGCTTTCCACCTACATGAGAGAATTGCTGTATAGGATGAGGCTGGCGTCGGTGGAGGATCACAGTTCACCCTGGCTGTTTTAGAGAGCAGCACGCTGACAGAAGGAGGACGTGGGTTTGTTTTCATCATTAGAGTAAAGTAAAAGGGACATTTTTCTTTTAAATTTGAAATGGACTGACAGGCCTGAAGAATGAGGTCCCGTTCATGTGCGGAGCGTGCACTACCCCAGCCGTGTTTTGTTGCACACATTTTCTGCACACAACTACAACATGCAAGACTGGTAAACTGGGCTGCTGCTTTGGAGGAAAATCTGCTCTTGGGTTGAGTCCTGACATTTAATGGGAAGAGAGAAATACAGGAATCACCAGCTGAGATAGATACCCAAATGTTCGGTGGTTGACAATGAACAATGTAATTGTTATTGACCATAAGTTTTTAAGCTGCATTCAGGGTCCCAAAATAAAAGGTTTCTGCCCCAAAGAGCTTATAGGCAGACAAGATAAGAGAAATATAGGGAAAAAAGTGAAAGATGTAAAACCAGTATGTAGCAGGAATTGTGCCAGACTGACCTTAATTGATGAAGCTTTTATTCTTATTCACTTGCCTAAGAAACGTCCACACAGAAATTTTTTTTTCTGATCTGAATTCCATTTGGTGTAATGTCATATACTGTACGCTATATCTAATAATGGTAATTACTGTTGGTTTTGTTTTCTACCCAGATGTAACAATGCTTTGATGAACTGTTTTTCACTTTAATTGCATTAATTTAAATACGTGTATCTGATAAAATATTTACTGACAGCTTATCTGGCAAGGACACACATGGTTCAATAAACACAAATCACACTGTAGTTTGTTCAAATTTTATAACATTAATTTGTTGGTCAATGTTTAACAGCTTAACGCTAGAACCATTTCATCATGCATTCTATTAGTTTATCAATAAACACTCATGTTATATTTTCTAAATGGTAAGCTGTAAAAAAGAAAGAAAGAATAATCCTCCCCATCTCTATTAGTATGTGACTGATGAAAAATAAAATTAATGTTCATTAAAATGTATTGATATCACAAAGCAATCGTGATTTTGAACTTGCACATGAAAGAGAAAGTATTTTTCTGCAAAAATTTAAAACACTTTCTTTTATGCTATCAGAGATGCTACAATTAAATCCATTTCAGGACAAGCCCAGTGTCATAGGTACTGCTTTTTCATCAACTATTTTGATGAAAAAGAAAGCTAAAAGCAATAATTTTTCAGGCTTCTAGGCTTCATTTGCTTTCTTTATTTTATATGATGTCAGTGACAAACTCTTAAGCACTGACATAACTTTGCTTTTCTGTGTGTCTCCTTCATGTCCAGCATGGTCTCTTACTGAAGCAAAGTTACTGATAGCCTCTGGTCCTCAAGGGCAGACCCCTACCATGATCAGATAACAGAAGAAAGCCTCAGATATTTCTCTTAACTCTCAAAATTGCTCACAGCACAATGGAGCTGGATGATTTCCCAGATTTCAGGTAGTCACTTTAGATAGTTCCGTTTAGGTCATCACTACACTTTGGGTTCTTCCTTTCATCAGCTCTGGATGCTGACCGTCCTTTAAACCTTGTCTCCTCAGTGCCAGTACATACTAGTATTAAACCCAAACTGAATCTTTAGAATCAAGGATTTGAAGGACATTTTGCTAGATGCTGGGTCAAGGCTGGTGTTTCTGCTCCTCCACAGGACATCCTGAGCCTTATGGCAAGCAGGAGCTTGCCTACACCGTAGCATGGCGTTGCAACTATTGCAACTACTGCAGGATCAGGATTTGGTGTTAAGAGTGAATCCCACCCAAGGCTCAGAAGTAACTTCAGTGCTTGATTTCTGGCACACCTACAATTTCATTGTTCTCATCACACAAACTAGTTCTGTTGTTAGAGTTTTCTTTCATACTTTTCTTCCTGAATCATCTACCTTGAATTTATTTCTCTAGTGATAGACAGATCTTAGAGGAAACATTTTCCTCCACATAGCAGGAGATGGTTTTAAGAATTGACCAAAGCTATTTAGTTTAGCCACACTACTAGTACCATAATTTGCACAGAAAGAGACCATCAGCAAGACATGTGCATAGTGATGCCTTATCTAAATCTTCCTCAACTTTGGCTTATTGTTTTGTTTACTTCAGAAGAAAGATGAAGCTTTGGTACAGTTTTTACTCTATTTGAACTGGTTTTATGTGATATTTTTGTACTGTATGCATATTTCAGTGATTTATTTGGACAGAAGATAATTTGATTAAAGTGATTTCACATATATTCCTTGGGCAGGAGAAGTGTAGCTACAAATGCCTTTGTAAGTGAGGCTGAAAGTCTTGTATGTGTTTGCAGAATATTAGCTGTATCTTGAAATATAGAGCCGACTCTTGCACATCAGCATCTTGGCTGTCCTGCTGGTCTGTAACCACTTTCATCCTCCATGTCTTATATTTGTTTTTTATTTTTTTTAAAAGGCATTACAACAGTGTTTGTATGAGTGTAATATCCATGAAAAATGATATAGTGGCTGCTTTGAAGACTGAAACCCACTCTGTCCCTGCAGGTTGAGTGCCTCCTACACATAAGCAATAGATGCTTCCAGGGAGCATTTGACTTCAACTTTAGGAGCCCAGAGGTAGTCAGAATGAGGCATAATCTACGTGCTCAGCTTTTGCCATGCCATCCTTCCATACTGTCACCTGCTGGGAGAAAACAATGTTTTCACCCTGAATCATAACATTTGGCAGCTCTTTGTAACATTACTGTTTATACAAGAAGCGTGATCAAATAATAAGAGATACACCAAGACCTGATGCTATAATTTTGAGGCCTGGGAATTTCATGAATTTCATCCTGTTTTAAGATTGGGGTTTGGGGTAGATTTTTTTCTTTCATTAAGTTACATTAATTGCTTCTCTTTTTAAGCACTTACAATCATAATTTATTTTAATTCATATGGTCTGCTGCTGAACACTGCTGACTCCTTTCTTGTCCAGCAGTTTCTTCCCTTCCTTGGAGTAGTTGCAGAGGACTGCATGCCACAGCACCTGTTTTACAAAGAAAGAAAACATCCACTGTTGACTTGTTCCTCTCAGCCAGCCCACATATCTGTGTGATTTCATTCATGGATCTAGAGATCAGATCATTTTTACTGGATGCTCTTTTTCAGAAAGTAACTACAGTGCCTAGTAAAAGTGTGTCCTGATTTGTAGTGGACTCTGTGGCAACAGAACTAGTTCCTGACTCTCAACTTGCCATGTGAGTTTTATTCGTTGCAGGTACATAAATGTTCACAGCAGGAAAACAATGATGATCTGCTCTGACTTTAAATTTCTGACATTTAGCCCAATTCTTAATGCTTTCTAATTTGCTCACTGATATCTCTTCTTATCCTGAATAGCACTTAAATTTACAATGCGGTACCAGTTCTTGAGTCCATTCCTAATTTAGCCTATAGCTCCATTGCATGTCTTCTCTCATAAAAACCATCCAGTTTTTTCAGGCATTCCCTATCTCTCTCTCTTCATTTTGGTATCTTTACTGTGTACTTTTTTTCCCCTTTGTCCACATTTTTTCTGAACATGCAGTGCACAAAACCACACACACTACCTGAGGACTTAGCAGTGCTAAGTAGGTCAGAAAGATTGCTTTCTGAGCCCAGTAGATGGTACTCCTGTTTAGATAGTTCAATACAATATTTGCTAGTTTTGCAGCAGGGTGATGTTGCTGACAAACTCAGGCCGATTGAGCCAAAATACTGCAAATATACCACAGAAAATGATCCTACAGTAGGCAAAAGAGATGATCTAGACAAGCTCATTGATATTCTTCATATTTTCCTCTGTATTATGAATTCATATATATATGATCTGTAACTAGATTCTGTATTATATTTAATCCTGTTTGTACTGACGTTTTGCAATAAACCCTCATGGACTTCAACATCAATGGGAAAAGGTTTGTCATTTCTGTTGATTATATAGAGACATTTATTTATACTTTTCTTTTTATAGTGTATTTGCAATGAACCATAGATGCATTCATATAAGACGATAGGAAGGTATCAAACTCAGTACTTTCAATGCCAAAAATATAAGTTGACACTTTCAACTAAGCAGAAAGCTGTTAATAGAAATTAGCAGTATAAAGAATGCACCACAGGGAATGCAATCATGGGCTTTGCAGACAGATATCTTGGAATACTTTTTATTTTAAATAGCCTTAAAAATTAACCAAAGGAACTCAAAATGCCTTTTATGAATTTGTAAATCTTATTTCACTATTGTATACATGCTCCTGAGGAATAAGAAAGATTTTCCCTTTCTACTTGGACCCTCACCTCTCCTTTCCAGCAGGCTAGATAAAGCTTCAATGCAATCTGAATCTTTGAGATTAAAAGGCTGATTTGTCATTTTCTAACAAGAAGAATCGTGCTGTCATAGGAGACAGTGGATTGATTTGGAATACCTGTCAACCACAAAGGAAATCACTGGAAACAAATAAAATAACTGGGAAAACTGCAAGCCTATTTACAAATTCCTTAACATTTTGTCTATACTCTAACACAACAATGATTTTTGACCCTAGTAGCTTTACCCACCACAGGCAAACAAGCTTTGAATTATTGCTCTTCTGCAACGTAACAATTCCATTGCTCTGACCCTTGGTGTCTTGCAAAATACAGTAGAACAATAATTGTCAATCCTTCCTATACAATGTGTTATATTTGACAGAGGTCAGCATTAGCTACAAGACCTTTGGCTGGTGCTCAAAGAGGTAATATCTCTTCTCTAGTTCAGTTGATAAAATGTTAAATAGAATCAATGTTGGTCATGCTTTTGCGGAGACGGAGATAAAAACAGTTTTTACACTATAACATGTTTTTTAATAGACAGAAAATAGATGACAGTATTAGTCAAAGTGCTTTGGTAAATATACTATTTAAATGTCAAAAGTTTTAATTTTTCTAAAGAGAAATGGCGTAATTCTTCCTTCCAATTTGCAGTGTGATTAATTTAACAAGGCTTTGCCATGTGCAGAAAATAGATGATTTTGTTACAGATCTTACATGAGTAATACATGAAGGAAAAAGACTGACTCATAGGCATTTTGTGTCAGCATGTGATTTGTATAAAGCCAATACATCATCTGACATGGAAATAAAATGCATCAGCATGGTAAATGCTCCTCTTTGGCACTATGGAGGAGCTAGTGGCAAGGTCAGCAGTTGCAGCTTCTAAGCTCCTCACGTTGTAAGCAGCTGGTAGTTAACATTTAGCTTCGGTCTTACAGCATGAGTCTTCTGTCTGTCATCCCTGAACATTTTGATTGAAAAAGTATAAGAGAAAGAGACAGATATGGCATGAGGCAGTACTCTGTATCTAAGGGGGAAATTAGACTTTTAGACCAGAAAGAACTGACATATGAGAGGAAAGCACATATTCTTGTAATTCAATTTAATAAAATTATTCCTTTTGGTATATTTCTAGGTTGTGCACATAAAAATGTATAATGTTGTAATAAACAGCAACAAAAAAGACTCCTTGTGATTACTTTAAGTGTATTCCCTAGTCTCTACCCATACAAAACAAATCATGAACCATACAAATCTTTGCTTCCCACTTCTGCTGCGTGTTGCTGAATATACTATTTTGAATATGCTGTCAGCTCAGATTCATGAAGACTGGGACAAAGAAAAGCCCTTTTTCAGTTAAGAAGCTGTCTGTGAGAAAACAGCTATTTCAGAAGACACTGAGCTTGAGCATCCATCGTGAGCTTCATGAAAAAGATAAAACCAGGATGTGTTTGAATCCCAGAAATCCAAACCTTTGAAAGATTTTCCTGCAGAGCATTTGGGAATTTTCTCTGTGCTGGGACACTGAAGGTCCCAAGCAGTTCATCATTACACAGCGAAGACATGCACATCTTCAGGGCAGAAAGTATAAGAACAAGGTGAACAAGGTGGAAAACGACCACTTGGAAGATCTTTCAGGTTTTGAGAATCATTAGTATTATGCTTATTCACACAGAAAATACACTTCAATTGGCAAGCTGCCTTACTGGTTGCATTGTGGACGTTGATGGAGTAAAGCACTATTTGTGCTGAGTCTGTGTGGCAGGATTTAGGCATCACTTCAGCTCTGTCTGCTTCTCCCATATTGCCCCATCCCTGTCCCTGTCTGTGTCCTCATCTCCATCCCCATCCTTGTCCCTGTCCCTGCTTCCTTCATCTTCACTTTCTGTAAACCTGGCAGTGACTGAGGCTCTGTCTGCTGATACAAAAGTCTGGTTCTACAGCAAGATAACAAAGGAGATAATTATCTAACTGCAAAATGTGATGGAGACAAAAGGCCCTTGCAATATTTACTGAAAAATACTTGCTGGAGTTCAGCTGTCTGTGTCCTTCGCACCCCCATCTCCTCCCCTTGCCCAAAGGTTGAGCTCACCTAGTTTTTGCCTTGCAACAAACCTCCCATGCCTTCAGTATGCTGTCAGTGATGTGTTTGGTTTTTAAGATAGGACAGCTAAAACACTTTAATTATGAGGTTCCCCACCCCCAGTCTTGGTCAGCTGCTCCCTGACTGTGAATTTTAAAAGAGGATTGTGAAACATGTTAGAAGGCAGTGAATTTTGAATAGTAAGTATTTGCCTCAGAAATTAAATGCTGACCTACGACTCATGAGATAGAAGAGCACTATTACACTGGCTGGCCTCCCTGTCTGGAGGAAAGGATTCGTGTTTCAGAGATTCATGCTTCAAATAGGAACAATCACCAGCAAATTTCTCACAAATGAGTTGGGGTGCAAATGTAGTTATACCTAAGGAATTCAATTTCATTTGATAAACAAGAGGAGAAGCAAGGTGTCCTTCAGCAGAGGCACATTAGAAGCAGCCAGGAACAGTAAGTAAGGGAGAGAGCAGCCAGAAAGGCAAGCAAGGGGAAAACTAACTGAAAATTTGCTGAAGGTCCCTGGAAAAAAAAAAAAAGAAGAAGAAGAAAAGAAAGCCAGCCCCTTGAATGTTGGCTAAATATGTTGTGTGGAAAGAGGTAACAGTGAGCACGAGCATTTATTTTTGGACAGCATGGGAGAGAAGTTTATGAAGCAAAGCAATCTGTAACCAGTCCTTTTTTTCTCCTTCTTATATTTCCAAAAGATTAGCCCAATGCCAAACCAGCTATCTATCCTCCTGCCTCTAACACAGGCACCTGGCAATTACAGCTCTGCAAAGGTGCTGGGTTCTCTTTGTGGCTGTATGTGAAAGACACAAAATACCCACTTTCATCTTTGCATCTGAGTGCATTTGTACTACACACGTACACAGGATTTTTCTACAAAGACAGGAAGGCAAGGTCTGTTTTTTCATCATACATTTAAAAGTGAACTCTCACTGAGGCACAGGGCTTTGTAAGCATGTGAGCAGCTTGCTCTTGGCTTCACATTTATTTCTGAAGAACCCAAGTACACTGAGCAAATATGCACATTTTAGTACTAATGCTACTAGAGTACGCACACTGGTGGTTGTATATATATATTTGTACATCTACCAACAGTGTTGCTGGGAGGTAAGGAGAAGAAACACTGAAGTAAAAAAAGTCTGTTACCAGGAAAGGTAAAAATTTAGTGACACAATTTAGTAAACTGCATGAAGCGTGGCGTTCAGTGCTCAGGAAAATGCCCAGATATTCAACTCCTTATCTAAAGCATGTCCAAACTATCTGCACTTCTTGAGTCTGCAAAGCTGAACGGGAAATTGGACAAGACAGGCTTTTCTGGTATTGCCTGTTTCTGGCTTAGACAGATAGGGGATGATAGCATCTTTCTTTACACACTTTCGCAGCACAGTTAGCGGTCCGGGGCTAACCAGGAAGCACAGTGATGTGCAGGAGAGATAACGAAGCCCAGGATTAACTTCAGCAGGCCCTTGATTTTGTTCCCAGTGGAGGTCCAGTCCTGTGTTCCCCTTTGTGGGAAGAGTGCAGCCAGTCTGTACTCCCAAAACGCCTCCTTCCCATCCAGTGGTGAGGCTTCGTGGACAGCTGCGTGGTCTTTCTCAGTGCTGCCTCTGCAGAAGATGGGTGACCTGCGGATTTGTTTCTTCGATGACTGCTCCTACATAACCAAGGTGACAATGGAAAAATAAAAGCAGTGGGTTCCACAGATAGATACCAAATCCACCAGCACCTGTAGGCTTGACTCCTGGAGCACCTTCCTGTGTCAGAAAATGTGGGCACCTACAAAAACTGAGCTTTTCTGGCATTTTGCTTAATACCGGAGTATGCAAACCCTGCTGTGGACTCCTCAGAGCTTGGGAAGTAGACTCACCCTGATTCAGCTGAAAGCGGTCTGGCCTAAAGAAACCAGAAGAAAAAAGTCAGAGTTTGTTCACTGTATTGAAAAGAAAAAAAAAAATCAATCAAAAGCTTGAATTTGTTTGCCTTGAATTCATTTTCATGTGTACGTAGATGCATTTGCAAGAACCAAATTAGTTCTTTATAACAGTGAATGCAAGCAGCCACATTAAATGATTGAAAACAAGGTTACAGAATAAATACTGATCTACATTTACAGTGCATTAATAAAGAAATTGAGCAAGTGTTTTGTTTACTGCAGGTTTTACTTTAACCAGAAAAATGGACATTCCAGGGCTAAGGTGAAGAAAACCATAAATAAAATATCCTGGTATTATGAAGAGGGGGGGAAGGGATGTATGGAGTGATCATAAATAGCAGAAAGTATCGATCAGTGATGATGAAATATCAGTGAACTCTGAAGAGCACTTTGAGTTACCTCCTTGTCTTTGGTTAGGTTCAAATGTTAAACTTAATCTGTAAACCTTTAAATGGGAATCAGACCCAAGAGTCTTGAAGACCTCAGGTTTCAGAAGACAGCCACCGAGTTTGATCCAAATGTCAGAACAAAATTGCAGAGAAGGACTTCATATTGCTGGACTTGGAAATGAAATTAAAAATCAATGAACACTTTTTAGCCATTCTTTCTCCCCTTGAATATTAATGAGTGGGTAAGAGGAATAGTAGCATCTGGAGTATTGCTATATTAAAACTGTATGTAGTCAAAAACTTCTTCTTGTTCCAAGTTTTTAAATAATTATTTCTTGTATTATAAACATTTCTTTAAACCTAACAATAATAAAATTAGAGTGTTTTGTACTTTCTACATATGATCTTTTGCTTTCTGAAAGAAAAGACTTTAGGCTGCTGTGTTTGTCTGGGGGGAAAGCATGTTTTTTTTAAAACAAAACATAGGAGTTTCACCCTATTTCTTACTGGACCAGCTCAGATATTCAGCGTGGTTTCAAGGACAGCCTTGTTTTAATGACAGCCTTCTTAGTTCTTAAGTAAATGGAGTTTTAACTGGTTTCTTGGTCCACTTGGGAGGTGGGCACTGACACTCCGGATCAGCTGCTGGCGGCGAGGGCTGCATTGTAATGCAGAACAAATGAGGGTTGGATACATGCCCTCATCGCATTCAGCCGCCACTGCTGCCACTTACAATTACAAAGGACAAGAGCAGGAGACACTTCAGCAGCGGGGAAGCATGACCTGCGAGCCGCAGCTCATTTTGCACTGCACTTATTCAATACAGCACTGCCCTATAATTTCCTATAGCATTGTTATCTGTTAGCCGTTTACACAGTCACACCTTCATTATGTCCCCCGTTGCCTGCACCGGCTGCTTGTCACATCTATTGATTGCACTCAGGCTGCAATTTGCATGGATCACTCGTGACTGTCCTCAGACAGACTGATACCCCTGGCAGGGACTGAAACCCCTTATGGGGACCGATACCCCTGCCACGGATGAAAACCCCTGCCAGGGACTCATACCCCTTATATGGACTCATACCCCTTATAGGGACTGATGCACCTTATAGGGACAGTTACTCCTGTCAAGGACTGATAGCCCTGCTGAAGGCCGATACCCCTTGCAGGGACTGATAACCCTGTTGGGCAGTGGTGCCCCTTATAGGCATTGATGCTCCTTATAGGGATTGATACCCCTTAGAGGGACTGATATCCCTGTCAGGGACTGATATCCATTGTAGGTACTGCTACCCCTGCTACACCTTCCAGGGAACGATGACCTTTTTGCAGGCAAAAATCAGCAGGACCTCACTGAGGGCTCTGGGTGGCTCCCCCCAGCAGCTGGCAGCCCCAGGCAAGGATCCTGACACCCCCATGGGGCACCCCATACATGAGGATCTCAGAGAGACTGTCCTTGCCCTGGAGCAAACACAGTAGTTGGTAAATTCAAGTCACTGTCATTGCCTCATAGATAGTCACAAGGAACTTGATACACAAATCCCTCTGTCGATTATTTGGCATTAATCCCTACAATTATTGGGTAGGTGTTTTAGTGCAGAGGCCTGAGGAAAGACTCAGAAACAGGGAACAAGAAGGAGAAATTGTATTAGATGAATGTCAGTGTTGTCTGTATTGGACTAGGTTTTCTATTTCCCTGCTGTAATGAAAGAGGCTATGAAAGGGTGCAAGCATGTCTGTGAATCTGGGGGTGTCTCCCGCAAATGCAAGCTGGTATGTCAGCAATCACTGCTGGCATGTGCAAGGAAGATAACACCCCACAGCTGGGGTGTAGTATGTCCTGAACATACTGTGTGATGCTGTGCTCTGAACCTGCATGTGTATACGTGCGAACCTGACTGAGATGAGGGTATTTTCCTGGAACCAAAGAGATGCAGTACTTAATTCCGTTGGTGTTTAAGTCAGTAGTACAGGTCTGTTGTGTTTGGCTGGAAGCAGGACTGGATCTGATATCAGAATGAGCTGAAGATCTCTGTCTAAAAACTGTTTAAGTGGGTGCACAAGCAGAGGACAACAAGGTGATCAGATGGGGCTGAGAGAAGCACTAATTGCCGCATTCCAGGAGGAATATAAATAGCCTCTTGAAAGGTTTGGTGATTCATTTGCCCTTTCTCTCCTGTACCTTTGTGTTTAAGGGAGAGGTTTTGTGAGATTTTGGCTGCAGAAGGAAGGAATCCAAGCTATCTGAACCAACGATGGTAGCTCAGCTGGATAACAAAATCCTCACATTACTGCAGAGCAGGCAACTACGCAAACCTTTTCAAATCCTCTCCACAAGTAGAGTGCAGATAAAAGCAGGCAGCAAAATGTTTCTGAAATTATCTGTGATGGAGCAAAATCATGCATCATTTCATGAGGGATGCTGAACCAATGCTTATTACTAACAAGTAAGGTGTTTAAATCTTTCAATGGGTATGAGAAGAAAAGAAAGAGAAGGAAGTGTCTGAGATGAGCACAGTAAATTGTAACATGAATTTAAAATAAATCCATCCTAATTATTATTATTTTAAATTCTAACATATACATTCCTGATCATTCTCTATCCCTTCCTTTCAGTTTATGACATTGGTTAACATACTGATCCATTCACTAGTGCTTTGTCTTCTCCTTTTCACTTGCTGTCACACACAGAATTTTAAAGAAATGACACCAGTGCATACAAAAGCCACAGCTTGTAGAAAAACAGTCTAATCCCAGTAAAATGTTGGTAATTGAGAATTTTGTCATTGTCTTCAGGGGAAGGAAAGTCAGGTAGCCATGCCTATAAACAAAAATAATTAGCATAGCTACTTTTGAGAATTCTGAAAAAAGCCAAGCATGCCTCAGGTTGGTGTTAATCATTTCACAGTTTCAACATTAACTAATACATAACAATTCTCATTTCAGAAATTTTCAGTATCTATAGTGATGTAAACTATTATAATTTTATTTATTATTGCATCAAAGTATATGATATTAAACTATCAGCTTCCTACATACAGCTGAGTCTGGAGTTGTTGTTTTGGTTGGAGTTTTTTGGTGAAGTATTACACTTCTATTCCCAGTCAGAAGGTTATGAAAGTCATAATACAACCTGGACACTTACCTTTCACTGTTCCTGCAATACAGACCAACGCAGTGTTGTTTTAAAAATTTACAGCTAAGGTCAAGGCCAAAGGAATCAAATAAGCCCATGCAAACAGTGGAGCACAGGGGTTGGTGAGGAGAAGTCATCCGTATGTCAGTGGTACCGTAAGTAGGGGTGATGGAGGCAGGGCGAGCTGCTCACCCCTGTTTTGAGACCCCACAGAGATAATGTTGCACATGGTTACCTGAATTTTGAGAGCCACTAATATTTATATTTTTAAAAGGAGCCTGAAAATAGCTAACTCAAAAGTAAGACACAATTGAAAAATGTGCTGTACTCTGTGTGGGCTTCTCAGACAACAGCAGAGCTCATCCTGATACCAATCAGGCCACAATTTCAATCTCTCTGCATGAGCAGAGTCACTCAGGCAGATGAAGAAAGAGGAAGGAAGAATCCTGCTAAAACTTCCTAAAGTCCTGACGGTCTCTGGGTCGGGCTATCAGCATGAAACGTGTTTTCTATCCAAAATGTCCTCTGAGCTCAGGGAAACTATAATCCCAGCCTTCTATCTCAGTATGATTAAGGAGGTATCCTGTACAATAAACACCACTCTAAATTATGATTTTTCAATATTTCTAGTTTTATCCAAAAGTTTTCACATGAGTTGTTTAAATCCAAGAACAATGGTGAAGATAAAAGAGCAAGAAAGCTTTCTTGTGCTATTTCAGTATTTGTGGAAACTAATAATTCAGTGTCATATGTGATGATGTAGTGAGTCAGCAAACGTGAAATATCTCTAGGGAGCTCTTTGTTCTGCTGGTTTTTTTCCACCCAGTGCTTCTGGTTGTCAACAGAAAAACATAAAATAAATTTTCAGATTCTAAATAAAGCATCTTACATATGATCCTAATACTTCTTGCTGGGGGAAAAAAAAAAAGAAAATGAAGAAAATTAAGTCAAGCACTGATGTAGAATTTTCTTTAATTGTTTTCCTCTTTGATAAAGATGTAACAAGGATCTTGAGCATTTGAAGAGGATGTTTATTAAACTGATTCTATAAATGGAAATGTATAAACCGGGACTCAGGAGAATATTTTGCATTTTACACTGATGTCATTTCAACCTTCCTCTCCTTTGTCCCTCTTTCATTTTTGTACTGGATTTGGTTTCTAATAAAATCTAGGGAGAAACAAGCCACAGCCATCAAATTTTACCTATTTTTAAGACAAGGTCTACTTTTACCAATTTTGGCTAGTTCTAAGATTAAAAGAAATGCTGAGAAATCCCATGTTGCCCAAGATTCACTCAATACTTCATTCACTCAATATTCGATTCACTCAATATTCAATTCACTTGTGGAAAATGAGAAAGGTGTTTCCAAAATAAACTTGGTGCTACCATCTGGAGGCCTGTCTTTCTCCGGTTGTGTGCCAAGGAGCACAGGGTGACAAGACTCTTCACTTAGGTCTTCGGCCTTGTGTCAAAATTAGATGGGATGAAGCCAGACTTAGGTCTTCAGCCTTGTGATTAAACAACCGATTTAAAACTGTATTTCCACTGAATTTTTCCCTACCACTAAGCTTGGCAGAGTTCACATCTGCCAATTTTATTCAGAAACTGTCCAGCAGTAAAGAGGAGTTCATTATTTTAAAATAAATCATGTCAGTTTGGCTAAGGTTTTATTTGATACAGCACTTGTGTTTTAAGGCTTCAGTGGTTGCCTGTCATTGTCATCCTGATGTAAAACAGATCTTTACTGGTATGACACATAGAAATTAATGTCTGAATGTAGATTCAGTGAGAGAAAGTAAGGGAAGAAGGTTTTGGACAGATGGCAGAGGCAAAAACCTCAAACTGAAGGACTCCATAGCTACTACTAATTAACACAGTAACTCACAGAGCCACTGTGTTGCTAGGGAATAGTTATGAAGTACAATGAATTTATCCACTTCTTATATGAAGGTAGGGTTCAGGATTCACCACTGAGATGGACGTGTTAGGCTGCAATAGGTTTACCTGGGGTCTTAAAATAACATCGTCACTTTCCATCTGTTTGTTGAGTTTGGACTGAGATTTTGGTCTGCTGAATCACCCAGAGATACCAGGTTGTGCTTTGGGACTTCTGGAGTAAGGGAGACACACAGATTAATTACTGTTGTCTCTGTGTCTCTTGATGCATGTTTTGGATCTGTCATCTGTCTTTGATGTGCTTGAGTTTCCCTGACTTGTCTGTGGACCCTGGGTGGGGTAAACGTCATTTTCCTTGAGTGGCTCAGTTGTTGTAAAAGACCTACATGCAAGCACCTCTAAGTATCTCTCTTCTGCAGACAGATGCTTCAGCACCTCTACTTTCCTGATGCCTATCTGAGATCAAGATTTGGATGAGGGAAAATCATTTGTAGTACAGGAGAAATAAAATTAAGGGGAAATTGATGTGGGAGCTAGAGGATAAACCTGTAATACTATTGACTGCATTGGATTATACCTTCCCCTTATTCCAGATAATTCAAGAAGTTTATTTTTTGATTCAGGAACTGCTACTGTTTTCTCAGTGGTGCTGGTGGATATTTATTTAGGTCTGTGATTGCAGTCATATCTCCCTGACATTTCGCTTTTCACATTACAATATCATCTAGACATCTCAAGCAAGAGTTTGGGTCCATATTTGTAGGAGCTGCACCTAGACACAAGCAAAAGACAGCATTTATCTCAATAGTTTACCTACAAACCAATGAAACAAAAATTACCGGGAGCAATATGGCTTGCTGTCATTTTGTAGAACATAGATATTTAGGTGACTTATCTAAGGTCATGCCCTTCAACGTCAGTTAAGGCCTGACTTCAGACTGAGGATGTTCAAACCCTGCATTAATTCCATGATGATATTCTAGTACAGTAGGGACATCTACAACAGGACTTTTCAGCCAAGCGATGCCCATGTACATTTAGCAACATGTCATAATTTAGAACTGTCCTAGCATGAAACGGAAAGAGACCCACCAGCTGCTGAGTGTGGCAATCAAGGGAAACACTAGCCAGAACTTCAAGACAGATTTAAACTGTTCTACATCAATTATCCATCATATGGGAAATAAAATGCATAAAATTGTTTAATAGTACTAGGTAGCCTTTATATTATTTGTTTTTTCTCTACTGGCAATATGTATTCTCTCTGTTTCTGACTTCTGAATGGCCATACTGTGCAACACAGACAACCTTCCCCAGGCAAATCATTGTGTCAGATGGTTTAGTAGAAGAATGTACAGGGACAAATAATTTTTTTTATGATCTTCATTATAGAGTTTATAGGTTCGTTCATTCAAAAAATATAGATTATTTTCTTTATTTTCTGAATGGCCTCATTCTGACTGTCTGTTGTAGGGTGCTCAAGATGTAGTGTCTTACATATCTTAGAAAGTTGTGGTTGACTTACTGCTGGCCAAGTGGTGGAAAGCATATGTAAATACAGAGGTGTTCCTTTATTTTCATGCGCTTTTCCACATTTTCATCCTGATGTGTTGCTTTTGGCTTTGCAGTGATTATATATCATCTAAATCAGAATGCCTTTTGAAAAATATGTTTAAAAATAAGGTGACAGAAAATTGCAGTGAAACACCTTTTGTAAAGTAATAGGATATCACTGAAACCTGATTAATCTGCTAGGGAATCTAACCAGAGGTTAATGCAATTTAATACACTTCTCTTATATTGACTATTATTATACCTTAGCCTCAGCCACTGTCACTAACAAGGTCAGTGACTGGTGCTGGAGGTCTAAAGGAAAAGGCCATAATACCAAACATATACGTGTCTGCAAACATAAACTTTAGTCAAATTATACTTCTATAATAACTTCTTTAAACTCTAACACATTGCATTACTGAAATAATGCCGCACAATAACTATGCTGTAGTATTTTTCAGTACTGTCTTATTTCTCTACAATGCAGTTACTGCATGATTACTCTATAAAACATTTTTAGAGTCCCAGAGAAGTTAGTTAAGGTTTCTCATGACATAGGCTAGCAGCATTCATTTTAGAAGACGGTAGAGCCTTTCATCAAAAACTTTGCAAGTCTTTGTAAACCAGGTGGCTGCTAGGGGGCAAATTTATTCATCGTTTAATTTTTGGAAGATTTCCAAATGGAAAAGATTAGGGTGAAAAGTATATTGTATGCAAGCAGCCCCTGGTCATTTTAAATTTCCTTAATCCCCTGTGGTAAGTATTTGCATCTGTATTTTACTGATGAAAGAGCTGTCAGCACAGAGAAATGAAGGTCTTAATTTTTAAGTCTGGTCACTGTTTTGGACAATTCTCTTCTCAGGTACCAGATTTCTCAGCCTGAGGCAACTGCGTGCTGAGGGTGATGCTGCGGTTTGATCCCTTAGGAATTCCTTGCAGCCATCCACCCAAAGAGGTGGGCTGGAGACCCACTGGTGACACGGTACCCCTGCCCCACTCAGGGCTGATCAGGTGCCCCTTTCCTCTGCCTGTGGGTGCTGCCGGAGCCAGGCAGTGCTGGTCTGTGCTGCTGCCCTGGATTGGTGCCGGGATGTGCACTGGGCAAACAGGGCTGCAGCTCCTTGCTCTGAACAGCCATGCTGCAGCACGAGGAACTTTCCCCCAGCAGATTCATTGTTTCAGATGGTTTATTCAAAGGATGTAGAGGGGCAAAAATGACTTTTCAGTATTTCAGTATCAGAGAATGAATATTTAATAATGAAAAAATAATAATAATGAGCTGTTGTACCTTGATGCATTTTCAAGTGCTTAAAGAAAGAGTGTATTTGATTACCTTTCTGCATATTGGGATACTGGGCCACAGAAAGAAACCTGGTCAGTGGAGGCCTTACAGAAGGTCTGTGAACCAGCTAATCCCATATGAACAAACAAACTATGACCTCTCTGGGTCAGGACTGAAACATCTGAAGGCAGAATGAGGTTTCAGATATCCCTGCTTTGGGGACACTCATTCTACATTTTGGTTTAGTTTATTACAAGCACAGGAAGCTATTAAAATCAAAACTGTTTCTGGTGATGGGCTGCATCTCTACTCCCCTCAAGAGTCAGAGATGCTGAGTTATGTTTTAATATGCCCATACAAACATCTTTCAGAAAGTTTTGTTTCATCCCCAGTGACTGCTGCTGGTTTGTGTGGCATATACAGACTTACTAATTACAATGATTTGCAGTCTTTGGCATGTAGGTATTTTCCCCATTAAAGAGACTATTGTCTGAGCAGCTTTGAAATATTTACCTCACACTCATCAGGGAGCTGGACATTGCTTATTGCTGGCATGTTGCACACTCCATCAGAGTGCATGTGGGGCCTGGAAGAAATGAGGGGAAGAGGGGGAGCTTCTCCTGTAGGAGATGAAACTTGGCTGCTGTGGCTTTACCATAGCAGGAGTACTGCATCCCAAATTCCTTCGGTTCTGTTGCAGTTTAATGAAGGGGCAAAATCCTTTTAGCATTGCCTTAACGTCCTGCTATCCAGCACCACAGTGTTAGCCAGCCTGGGCTATTTCAAGTGCAAGAATATGCAAAGCAGACAGGAGGACCTGTCTGCAGTAAGGCATTTTTCTGGCAAACTTGATACACTGAATATGGATCCATACCCTCATTGCTTCATCACCACTCTGTGATGTTTGGCCCCAAAGCTAAAGTGGCTTTTGCTGCAAATAGCCACACTGACAGCTCCTTGTAAGTAGGGCAAGAGTGGATTAGTGCAGGCATTTTGCGGCAGAAGGCTCTGGAGTCTCACCTGCGCAGTCACACGATTGCATTCATGTTCTGCTTTAACGCCCTTGAGCGTCTTTTATCTTCCAAATTCTAAAGGCCTTATTTTTTTTTTCACCTATTCAGGCAGGAGGGAGCAAAAGCAAGTAGAAGTGGGTAGGGAGGGTGGGAGAAAAACAGAGTGTGGCTACTACATCCCTTTCCCCTCTCAGGAGCCTATAGGGCACGTCTGCTGCCAAGCAGCAAATTGCAAAGGTCTCTACCATGGCCTGCTGCTCTCAGTATCCACAGCTCCTTAGGGAAGGGACAGCGCAGCTGGAAACTGGAGAATACGGCAGCCAGATGGCCTCTTCTTCAAGGGTTTGTGCATATTCTGGGAAGTGCAGAGTCTGGAGCTTGCTTCTCCCGCTTGCTGTGCTGCTCAGCAGGACCCTTTTGCTCTGGGAGGAGCACCCCCTGCAAATGCTGCAACACTCTCATGGAGCACCCCTGGTACATCTTAGATGCTCAACCTCATTTTACATATTTGCATTTCTGTAAGTTCAATGTAGCATTTCTTTTTTAAATTGTTTCACCTGCAATTTTTGTCATATGTCATTGAAAATGAAGTTACTGCAAATTTCAAAAAACAGAGGGATAAAGAAAAAATGGATTTCATATTTATTCTACTTCATCTAAATATGTTTGTACAGAAAAAGTACTAGCCACCCATAATACTCATGGGCTTAGTATTCAGATTTGGATAACCTTTCCAAAGATTTGTTGCTGAAGTTGCTTATTTGAAGTGCTTAGCTGAAATAAAGGTGGGATGCTTTTTTTCTTCAGCTGTTTTCATTTTTGTCCATTTCTGTTCATTACTAACGCTACACTACATTGCTTAGGCATGGAAATTCAAATGGTAATGTATAATTAAGGTGTGCAACCTGGCATCCAGTTTCACACTCTCTTTCCTCATCGTACTCTCATAGTCACCATCAGTCTTCCAGTTAATAAACTATTTGGACTGCCCTTCAGCTCTCCTCTTTTGAGAGAACCTGAGTGAAGTGAATTGTCACAAATCCTGCAAAGCTTGGACTCCTTGCTTGGGTACCTCCAGTGCTGAGAGAGACCTGTCTATCTCACAAGAACAGGAATATAGGTTTTGATGTACTGGCTGGGATGAGCAGTTGTGATGGGTCACGAGAGGAGCTCCCCAGACAGCATAGGGAAGGGTCTTTCACATCAGGACTCATACCTTAAACCCTCCTACCTGTCTGATTCACCTAGGCTTGAGTAGGTGGCTGTGCATTGGTATGATGTGCGTTTCTTTGCAGGCTGTAAGTCAAGGTGTGTGAAGTTATTGCCTTTAGAACAGTCTGAAATACTTCAGCTTGAAGGTAATAAACATAACAACGTCCACAGCCAAGCCCATGGAGATGGGAAAAGTCCTAAGCTGCTTTACTCAATACCACTAACCATTACCAGGGCATTCAGAACAGCCATAATTTCTGTGGGATGGTACGACTATCAGGTGCCTTGGTCATTAGTAGACATAAGCACATAACTGAAAGAGAGCTGGTATTATTTTATAATTTAGCTTTTTTCCCCACCTCATTGATACTGGTTTTGTATTTCGTAGACTGAGCTCTGTCACTTTACCATAGTGCTTGAAATCATGTACATGTTTGCCTGGGAGGAGAGAGACCCAGTTGTGTGGGATGGGTAACCTGGCATTTAAGTTAAAAAAGGGTGTTGAAACAGGGGACATCACTGGGTGAAGAAGCTGACTCCTTCCATTGTGGAGAACAAGAGGAATAAGCACAGCACATTTAAGGAATCCTATTGACTTTGTAGCTGGATAGTATAAAAAATGACTGCCCTTCACCATTCCTTGTGGCCAAGGGGAGGTCTTCCACCAGCATGACTTAAGCCATCTTCATGCCTTCACCAATCCTGAAACCAGCCTAGGAGGGAGCTATACTACCAGTACAGCTCAGCTGTTGCTGATGTCGGCTTGCTGATACTTTCTCATAACTGTGCCTAGAACTGAAAAGCAGTTCATGAAATTGTTAGCACCAAATGATAGTTTCTGAGAATTGGTGGCTTTTCAGGTTGGCTTGGAAGCATGACTTCTCTAGGGATTGGCAATGCCAGTCTATCCCCTTAACACCTTAGATTCCAGTCATTTTGAGAGTATAACAAAATGTTATCAGAAACAAAGTCTTCAGAAACTTTAAAGAATGTGCTGAGCATGAAGCCACTCCTAAAAATGAATGAATGCTGGGATGCTCATTTTCTTTCTAATTGGATCTTGCTTCCCTAATGGACACAGCACAGATTGGTACTGAAGCATAGAAGATGCTTTTCTAAATCTGGCTTCTAAATTGAGTGACATAAATTCTGGACTGGTCAGAAGTTTGATGTGCGGTTGAATGTGCAGTTGTGTTGTGCAGTAGCATTGCTACTTCACACACAACTACAAGTTTTTGCCACATTAACAGATGAGGGTCAGCTGTGCTCAGGACAACAGAAACCAGAAGGAAAAGCGGAGAAAGGTTAAAGGCTAAAGGCTCAAGCTAAAAACAAAAAAAAGTGGTTGCCTCTGTTTTCCCGCAGACAAGTTTTTCTCCCTGAAATAGAAGCTTTTTAAAGAGATGTTTCTTTTAGCTATGTAGCAGTTCAAAGGTTTGATTCTTTTGGGTGATGTATATGTTGTAAAAAAAACCAGCCAGTAACCTGTAAAAGCTCCGTATGTAAAAACCTACTTCCATGCAGGGCTTCCCGAATTATATCTGACATCCAGGCCATGCAGGTTTAAATTCACAGGCTCTCTTACCTTAGCCGGGAAGGTGTGGAGGAGGGGCAGTTTCCCCCTGTGCTTTGTGCTGTGCCACATAGCTAAAACTGAGGGTACATAGGGCCTTCTTACCATAGGTGACCTGCTCCGTGGAGGATGGGGCCCAAGCGGTGACATCATCTTGGCATGCCTGTGTCATCCAAATCCTGGTTTAATAAGTACTTTTAGAGACTTTTATGGAACTATTTTTGTTTATTTAATTTGGAAATCTGTGCAATGTGTAGCTCTGCCTAGTCCAAAAATGACAGAGGCCTAAAACAGCCAAACACAGAGGGTTTCTAATAGCTGGGAGAGTTGCAGTGGAAGCGCTTAGCAGCAGGAGCTGGGTAACCTACATTCCACCAAGAGGAAGTTTCAGATTAAAGGAGTTCTGATAAACAGGGTTTTACTGTGCTCTTCCAGCCGACTACAAATGCAGTAGGCACTAATGATGACATTAATTATTTAGCATAATTTTTTCGTGATATTCTTCTGTTTTCCATTCACTGCCTAGGTTTCCAGATACGTATTTTTAAGTTAGATAATAACTAAGGAGGATAGAGCACAGAAGCAGTAGGTCCCTTGTAACTTAAAGCAGTATCTTATCTGTTGCATACCTTGGCTTTTTGTAATGAATGTGTAATGCTTTGTAGTCGAGCTTTTCAGAGGAATGCTGTTGTCATCTTTCCTCGCTGTAAAAGCCCCTCTGCTCCCGACACTTTAATTGCACAGTTGCCTAAATGAGGCACTGCAGAGTGTTAATGTACGAGTCTGAGCGACAACACACTCCTCTTTTCGCAGAGCTTTTGCCCTTGATCGTGAATTTAGCAGAGCGCGTACCTTAAAAATAACTGGAGATTCAAGGGGAATTGCTACACTTAGCCTCTTGCATAAGGTTTGTGGATACAGGGATCCTTCAACAGTAACTCATATTCTTTCCCTGGGAATAATAAGCACTGCAATTAGTGAACTAGTTAATAAGTGTTTGGTCAGGGAGGACAGCAGCGGCATTTCTCTGTTTCTGGAAGCAGAGTGTTCAGTGTCCACATGGTCTAAAGCAAAAAAAAAAAAAATAAAAAAAAAGAAAAGGCTTGAAATCCTGCCTGCAGCCTCCCTTCTTGCAAGCTGCCCCTCCGGCTTCTCCCAGACAGGCGGCAGGATGTTTTTATTCCCTCCGGGGCCATTCTCCCTGCCTCTCTCCCGGGAGCCGGGCACAGCCGGCAGCCCACGGGGAGCTGAGTTTGGGGGCGAGGGCTGGCGGAGCTGATGTCAGAGCAGGGCGGCGGGAGCCATTGGGCTGCGGGAGACTTTGCAGCAGCAAATCCGCCCCCCTCGCCCCCCCCACCCCCGCACCATCGGCTTCAAAGCGGCCGGGGCCGGAGCCCGGCAACTCGCAGAGGTGCAAAAAGTGGGCGCGGGGCCGGCAGAGCCGCCGCGGCCGCCCCCGCTCCCTCGCCCCGGCCGGGCCCGGCACGTCGGGGCGGAGGCGCGACCCCTCGCCGCGACGCTGGGCAGCGCCGAGCAGCCAGCCCTACCCACCGCGCTATAAAAGCCGCCTCCAGAAAGAGGAGAAACTCCGCGGGAGGAAAACATCTCGGCGCGGTGCTGTTTCGCTGAAGTAGAGGCATGACATCCGTCCTGGGCAGCAGCAGGGCGTCGGGAGGGCCGAGCGGGCAGCTGAAATGCAAGTCCAAGAGGAGGAGGAGGAGGAGATCAAAGAGGAAAGGTAAGAGACATTCATTCTTCTTTTTTTTCCCTCTCTCTGCCTGTCTCCCGCACACACGCCCCGGCAGACACATCGCCTGCTCCTGTTTTTATTGTCTCCGCATGGCGCACGCCGGCGCCGGCCCTGCCGCTGCCCCGACGGCCGGTGCGGGGCGGGCGGTGCCTTCCCCGCCGCGCCGATCCGCCGCCAGCGGGGTCCGGCCGGGGCCGCGGCGGGCCGCCGCTCTCCCCCGCGGACCGGCAGCGGTTGCTCTCCTCCTCCCTTTGTTTCGGGCAGAGGTCGAACCCCGCGGCGGTGCCGGCGGGCGGGGGCTCGGCGGGCCCCGTCCGAGGTAGCGCGGTGCGGCGGCGGAGCTGTCCCGGGGGCTCCGCCGGCCCCGGCGCTGCCCCCGCCCGCTCCAGCGCCGGTGCCGGTGCCGGCCTGAGCCGAGCCCGCCGCCCGTCCCGCCGTGCCCCGCCGCCCGCAGGACGGGGCCCCGGCAGGGCAGAGCGCGGCGCGGAGCTCCCGGGGCGGCGCGCAGCTGCCGGCCGGCGGGTTGCGCCCCCCCAAACTACCTCTTTTTTCTTCTTTTTAGAGAAGGTCCACCGAGTTTCGCTATTGTGGTGCCGTTCCCCTTCCCTAAGCAAACCTTTGTTAGGAAGGCGCTAATTGCCGTAAGCATGAAAAGTGAAGCTACGGGATGTCATTGCGACCAGGGAATATGCCCTAGATAAAAGCTCTTCGCAAGCCTGTCCTGTTTTCTCCTGCAGAGGGGATGACACGCTACTGCCTGATTTTTGATGTTTTGCTTGAAAAAGCCGAAGTTAACAGACTGTGAACACTTTAAAGTAAAATGAACTGATACGAGAAGCCGAGTGCCAGAAATGCCCAGCTGCAGTGCATTTGATTGCAGGGATGCTAACTCCAAGTGTTTATCTAAGCAGTAAATACCATCTAACCTGTAATTCTCATCATTACGTGGGACCAACACAAGTTTTAGTCAGCTAGCTCGTCAACTCAAGCTGATGCTTTGGGTACGCTGTTTCTTCTTCTAATTCTAGAAATCCTAATTTGGAACACACCATTAGCTAAGTGGCTTTTAATTATTTATTATGTTAAACCCAAAAAGGATGGTATTTGACAACTTTTTAGAAAGGTTTTGTATAGTAACTAGCAAAAAGTGGTCAAATGTCTAAATGCTAGACTGTATCATCTGATTGTCACTATTTTAACTTTCATGTCTGAACTCTCTGTATTCAGAATCATAGTAACAAATAGTGACCTGCGCACAAGTGAAAACAGCAGAGGTGCAGATATATCAGGACTTCCAGTAGGTGTGTAACCTTGCCTTGTTACTCCGGATCTCTAGCATGCTGTAACACCTGGTGACAGAGGCTGCCTTTTGCGCTCCATTACAGAGCAAATTTTAAAATGCTAAGCAAAGGGAGAGTTCCCATACTCAGTCTCTTTAAATCTGCTTGTACTTAAGTTGTGCTCTGCAGACTTCTTTATGCTGTACTTGTTCTAGCAAAACTCCTTTTCCAGGGAATCACAAACTTAGCCTAGCCTTAGCTACCCTGGGCTTGACCAAGAGAAAAGAGTAATCCATTAATCTATGCAATGGAGAAAAGGTGCTTTGTTATAAAGGTAAATTATAAGTGTTAATTTTGTTTCTAAGAAGCAGACAAAAGTGGGGGTTTCTCAGTAAGACTTTTCAGATGCATCCTTTGTCGCTCTGTGTTTTGCCAAAATAAGATGGAAGTTCAATGTCTTAAAAAAACACAAAAACTTGCTAAACAATAACTTGGTAGATGACAGTTATTTGCAGAATACACAGCTGGAGGTTGATGGCATTCTAGAAAGTGCTTGACTGACCAATATCACTAGGAATGTGCACTTGAAGAGTTCATTTTTTTTATTCCTCCAAACGTGCTATTGTAACCACTTTACAAATAATGTAGTTGGTTAGTATACTAATTATAGGAAGCAGTGCTTGTTTTCATATGGTTTTGATTTTCTTTTCTATGTAATCACACTATATGTTCATAGAAATACACTTCCTGTAAATTTATGTTGGCAAAAAATGCCTGTAACTTAAGGCACACCCAGTATAAAACCTGTTGGATTTTACTAATGTGCTAGTTTATTTACTGATCATACATTTCTGTGTCTTTTTTGATGGTATCTAGTGCACAGGTGTTGTTTAACAAACTGACTGTCCTGGAGACTAGTCAAGAAAATGTTTATTAGGCTCATAAATTATGATGTCTTTTTGAGAATTAATGTGAGCTCCACTATTTCGCAGTTTTGATCTATTTAATAGATTGTGAAAAATCTTTTTAGAGAGTTACACCAAAGACACTTACCTTTAACTATTATCCAGCACATATTTTGTTGTTTATAGCAAGAATACTTTTAGTAGATGATTTAAAGTGTGTAACTATACACATATGTTTACACATACACACACAGAGATACCTATGGATATGTGTAGACAAAGAAATTCACTCTGGTCTTGAATTTAAATTGAGTATTAATCAGAGTAAGGAAATGAAATTATCTGTCACATCCCCACTCCTTAAGGAGATGGACTCAACAAATTATTTATACAACTTACTATATTTTATTACACATTACACATGAACTGTGCTTAAAACCAGGTTGAGGCGTCGCCTGATAGAGTATCTAGGAATGTGTAGCAGTAGAAGCAAATATTATTCTCTATTTAATAACATTGTTTTTCCCTTTCTGATTTACTTTCCGTGGTTTCAGTCATATTTTTGTCCTGGTTAGTGTGAATTATAAATTAGTGTGTCTGGGTATAGTGCTTTGCTCCATTTCTTTTATACCTGGATGCTCTGTTTTAGGAGTTTCCTGGGGGCAGAAAGCAAGTTCAAGCAAGGAAAGCAAACAACATTCTCTGAATAGCTAGATTTGCCTGGGTATTTAGGCTAAAAACCAATTAAAAACACGTGCTGTAAGAGACAGAGAGAATTTCCATATATGCAAATCGAGCACTGAGAAGTGTAGGACACTGATTCCAGTGTACAATAACATCGTCCAGTAATTAATTTGCATGCATCTTATTTTTATGCTTATGAAATCCAGCAGGGCTTTCAGTATAAAGATCCTACCTTGAAGACTTAACATGAAATGTCTATGCAACGAATATCACATTGCAAGCATATATTTGCATAGTGATTTCATTCAGTTTTACACTACATGCAGAAAGTGTGTTAAAAAAGCTAAAATGTGGATATTCATAGCCATTTGTTAAATTAGTATAGGTAGGAATATTTTCATTGTCATTTGGAAAATAAGTATGTTAATTCCCAGTGGGAAGTAAATATCTTAATTTCTCAAAGACCTAATGAAAAATAAATACAGATGCTTGCCAGATTATCTGCATACTAATTTTATGTAAAAGCAGTAATAGGTATTTTATATTTCTCTCTCACTGTTTGTTTGTTTGTTTTTTATCTGTGTGTATAAAATGGCCAGAGCTTAAAAAACTATGCCTAATGATTTAGAAAATCTGTTTAAAATTTTTAGGGCTTTTATATAGGAAGTTACTGTATTTGTGGGTTCTTGTTGTGTTTTCTCCAGGGCTCTGGAATATGGCAGAGTACTGGCAGAATTCAGCACAGTGGCCTCAGCACGGGTTGTGCAGATTTCATAGCCTGTGGTATAGATTTTGAAAAGAAGGCTTGTTTTCTGAGATAAACGATTACAAGTAGACCAAACAAAAACAGAGTTGCTGTTTACTGATAATACTAAAAAGGCCACAGTTCAGGAGCCTCCGGCAACTTCTTAGAAATCAACGCATAGAAAGTAAGTATGAAATGGGTGATTGGAGATATGGCCCTTCTGAGTTATTTTCCAGTATAAAACAACAAATAAGCCACCTTATTTGTAATGCAGTTTTATGGAGCTAGCGATTAAAGTTAATTACTGGAAACAGGAGGGAATCAGGTATCCCTGACATGGTAGAAAGCCATGGCTGAGGTCGCTGCTGATACAACGGGACATGAAATAAAAGTTGACAGAATAAACTAAATAAGGGCAGCGAGTGGGTGAGAGAGGCAAAATGATTGTGAAATGAAATTCCATGAAAAATTAATGAAATAGAAAGATTGTGCTGAGGACGGAGGGAGGAAACCAGCTTGGTTCTTCATCATCCTGCAATGCCAAAGTAATAAATGAGCGTGTTTCATCTTGGCGAGGTTCAGGGACACAACTCCTTCCCCACAACAGGATTGCGTCGTGCTTCAAGATGTGTTCCGCTTATCTCGTCCCCTGACAGCTTGAGAGGAAGGGACTGGATTTGGTGATAAAATTAAATTGATTAAACCTTTATCCATCATCTAATTTGGTACCTTTCTTTTTCCTTTTCTTTTTACTATTACCTCCAATTTCTAGTGATCCATGTAATGACAGCAATTTGAGATAGCATCAAGGACATTAGCTACGATGACTGAACTTAAATTTAGAATAAAAATATGGGATTCATGAGTCCATATCTAAATAGCAGACGATTAGGTTATAGCAGAGTTGTGTCTTCCTAGCAACAGCACGTAAGTGTGAGGACGATAAAATGGCGCATTTTACTTTGAGAGAGAACAAAACATTTCAACTTTACCTACAAGTATTAATTATGTAAGTAGAAAAAGCACTAATCTAAATATTGACCATATCGTACATGAGCAATGACATATATAGCCATTTTTACCTTTTTGAACACAGAAATTAAGTCAGATGTTTTGCTTTCTTCAGTGGTGATAGAGAGGCATAGAAAGCTAGTGGCAAAATATCATACTGTTGGAAATTGCTTAAAATCTTTTAGCTTCTCCTTGGTGATTTGAGTAAGAAATTCTCCCATAAGGTGAGAGCTTTGCTTACAAATTCCAGTTTAAGTGATATTAATGGAGGTTTTAAAATACTTAACAGCAGCCCTTTCTGAAGTGATACCCTACAAATGGAAAACACTGCACTAAAAATTAAAGGTCAGATGAAATTGCCTTGTGAAATATCAAAGCTACTAAAGGTCTGTGCAAACTGTTTTCTTAGGTTCCTTTAATGCCCTTTAGGTTAGCAAGTTGCATTAAAAAAGCGAACATTAGAATATCTGTCTGATCTCTGTTAATTGTACTACTTTTGAATTACTACTGTCTGATATTGTATAGGTTTTGCAAGTAGTAATGAACCTAAATTGATCCCTGTGTTTACAGCTAACTATCTCTACAACCTTTCAGGCAGTTTACCATTTTCTCCGTGTAAACTATTAGTTATCCAGACAAAAAAAAAGCTGATATGCATCAGTAGATAGATCATTCTCAAGGCATGTGTGATGAACTTGATGTTTTCTGTGTAAAACAGCTCGATTTGCCTGCAAATTATGGAAGTTCCAATAGTAAAATAAAGTGCTTACCTTCCTGCTCTAGCTGACCTTTGTTCCCCGCTGTATGAAATTGAAATGAAGCAGCCAACCCAGAGGAGTTTTAACAGCATATTGTGATATGTACTATATTAAAAAGACCGCTTTGTTAACTGGCTGAAGCAGCTTGTCAACCTATACTAATAGGCAACCCTCCCTGAGTCATCAAATAACCAAATTTAATGCTTTAACAGAAAGCATTAAATGGATGGTGTTATTGTTGTTGTTCAGTCAGTCTAGAATTTCTTACTTCTTAACGACAGGTTTGAAATACGAAGATGTATTTTTGGGCCCTGAGTTAACAATACCCGCTCTGGACTAAGGACTGGACATCGTTGTGGATGGTTTAATGAAAATCTCTGCTAAGTAAAGCGTGATAACAAGGGAAGCACAGAGCAGGGCAGAGTGCGTGAACAGCAGGATCGCTAATATTGAAGATATTACAGTGTCATTAATGAATGAAAGGTGTATTTTCACTGAGTATATTCTGTTTCAATCTGTCTGTTCTAGCTCCCAGATGTGTACTAGAAATAGTGAGGATTCAGAGACATATGGCAAAAGGGATTAGGGATGGGTAAAATTTCAGTAGAAGAAAATTTATAAGATTTATACTATTTACTTTGGAGATAAACATAAGAAAGAATACAGTAACATTATATCAAAGAAAGAAAGATTAAGGTAAAGGGGCTATTCTGATTTATTCCTGATTTTTTTATTTACAAAGACAGAGGCCTTTAAGGAAACAGAATTTCAGCGTGTTTATTAGGAGTGGAAGGACTTTTTCTGTTGAGACAGTATGTAGCTGGCCTGAGGAATTCATTCAAGGTATGGAAAAACAAAACTTACATATGTGTAGGGAGTTGAGGTATTTGATTAGCTCAGCTGAGACTAGCGCTAAAAAGTTTGCTGTTCACTTCAGTGAATGTAGGTTTTGGCTTTAGGTAGGATACATTAAGAAGGATTTGGGATTTTTTAATATAAGATACGAATCCTCTTTTTCAGGAAATTATCTGACTCCTGACTTACTTGGATTACGAGGAAAGGTGATTTGTAGGTGGTTTAATCGCCCCTGTTTGCTGGGAGGCTTTTTGCACTCTCCTCTGTTTTCACAGCTGAAGCTGTAGCGCAGCGGTTCAGGAGGTGCCCTTCTGCTCGGCTTCGCGCCGGTGGCAATGCGCATCCCTCCGCCCGTGTGCCTCCTAAAACCGGGAACACAGCTGCGAGGAAGGCAGGCGCATTTCCTTGGAATATTTCTGACGGCTTTTTAAGTTGCCTTCCTCTCTCTTCCTACTCAACGCCCTGCATGATGTATGTAAAAATAGGCCGAAATTGAGACTGATTCCCAATCTCTTATTTCGATGCTGTAGTGAGGTTAGGAGGATAACAATAAAAGTTAATACCCTCCCTGTTTCTTATTCCCTTGGAAGAAGAAACAAGAGGGTGGGATAAAAGGGGGTGAAAATGAACTTTACAAACACATGATGATTTGTTAAGCAGAAAAAAACAGTTACTGGCGTGCCTGCTAGTGCATCGCCATCAGATGAATAATGTGTAGTAGGGGATTACCCCTGCAAACCATAGTCTGTCTTTGTGAAAGTGTTCCTGCTGGGTTCGGGTTCAGTCCCAATGCTGTACCAACTATTGCATCTGATTTGAGAGTTGTGCCACTTGTGAGTGCTGTTTCTGAAACCTGCAGTACGTGCTGGTGGCGTTTTATGTGTGGTTTGGGACTGAGGAACGAGCAATACGTAGATCTTAGCAAAATACTTCATGCTAAAGTGTGATATTTTTTCCCCATTTTTACATCATCTTTGTTCCTTCTAAGAGAAATGGTGCTCAAAATTATTAGCAGAGTCACCTTTCTCTAACTGCTAATGAAACATAAGCATGAAGAGTCAAAGCTGCTGGGAAGTGTGGGAAGAAAGAAGTAGAATTTGACAGATATTTTATCTCCATCTCCATAGAAAGAGATTTACACGCAACTAATTTTATGCAATTGCCTGCTTCTTACCACTTCTCAAAGACTGTGAAATGGCTATTTATTCCTTAAATAGTGGGGTTTAACAAATGTAAAATGATGCCTATCAAGCTAACTGTAATAATGTACTACCTTTGTATAAGGCCTGATGCTGCTGCCCCTACTCAAGTAAAATTGAAATTGAAACTTCTCAGCATGAGTCAGGGTGGCAAAACTGTGCTGCTATATACATGTGTGTCTGTGCCTTAACATATATGTGTATATATACATTTTTGTATGAAATACAAACTTTTGCTTCAGTTGTCTAGTGGTATTAAATGAATGACTATAATAAACTCCAAGTTATATTAGACAAAGTGTCTTAAAGCTTGTAGAGTCCAAAAAATATTTACATGAGGGATTAATTTTTATATTACATTGAAGCATTTTGTTTAGAGAGGTAAAAATAAAATACATGTGTATCATTTGTGTGTTTATACACAACCATCCGTACATGGTGTATGAATTTGTAATTTTAAAAATCTATGTATAAACATTCTTATAGGATTTGTGTATGATCTTCCTCTATGTAATACTGATAGTCTTACAGACAAATCACAAAGGCACAACTGCACAAGGATTATAAGATTTTTTTTTTAGAGTCATAAATAAATAAATGAAAGAAACCTCTTATGAGGCAGATTTTTTAAGATATTTCTATGTTCTATTTTGTAGGCACATTTTTTGAGTAGCTAAGTAATTCAGAATGGTGAAGACAGATGCTTATGCAGGAGCCTATAATACTCATGTCAGGAAAGCCCAAACCTTTACCAAAAAGGTGGATTTGGTCTTAAGTTTCTTTGTGTGCTGATCTTTCTCCAGCTGAATCTTATGGAAGAACTGACATAACTGGGAGCAGAAGCCAACCCTGAGCTCGTGCTCCCTTTTACATCCATGCCAGCAGCCCTGCCACAAACCGCCAGGCAAAATGCCTATGGATTCTTGAACAATATTTAACTGAAATTAACTTTCATTAGCTGATTTCTAGGTTCTAATTTCCCTCCTTCATGCCAATCATGAATTGCTACTTACGTGTCCGTAGGAATGGTGATTTTGGGAGGCGAGGGGCAGAGCCGCAGTGGTCTGCGTTGCCTCCATTGTTGAGCAGCGCAGACAGTAATTAAATTGGAGCTCAGCTCTTGCTGCTCGTGGATTTAGGAGTTTAAAAGAAACAGTAGAAAAAGGGAATATTCTCTAATATCACTGACAGCAGATCTCCTCCAGCTGCAACTGCTGCAAAGATTATTGATTGATCTGTGTTTATCATTTATTTATGCTAAAGCATCTGATGTATATCTGTAAAATCTATTGTTTCTAAAATAAAGATACTTGACTCATTTTCAATTCATGTTTATAATGACCAGTTTTTACAGCTGTATGACAGAGGTTTGCTTTACCTGGTGCTATGCTCACAAGGAGCACTTTTTGTGCCTTCAGTTGAAATCCATGAGCACAAGCCATTTGATGATTTTTTTTTTTTAAAAAGAAATAAGTTTCACTGTGCGAATCCTTTAGATTTCATACGCAGGAAGAAGAGGGAATATACAGTATTCAAGCATAAATGTGAAGCATTTCAGTTCTGCCAGAACAAGTCAAAAGCAAGGCTTTCTAGGTTAACTTGTACCCTGCCAATAATACTTTTTAAATGAGACTTTAGCTCTGCACTCATTTTGTTAAAAAAACTGAAGAATTTTGGAGTCTTTGCATGTTCTAGCACAAGGTGTAAACTGTAAGGTTAAAACAGGCAGTAAGGTACTAACAGTACCAGTTACCAGAAGATGGTTATTAGGTGTCAAAAAAAAAGTGGGGATTTTTAAAAATGTACACTGGTTTTGATTAGTCAGAAATGATATAGCCCTTTGCAGTTTAGAAATGTGGTTTGTAATAGAAGTAGTTTAACAGAACACTGCTTTATAGATTGGTTAGCCCAGGCACGTTTTTAAGCAGGTGATACATTCTGCTTAAATGGGGTAAGAAACCATAGACAAAGGAGGTTTGGCAGATTTTGCTGAAGGCTACCAGTGAATTCCTTATTAAATTTATACTTTCATGATGCAAGGCACATTGGACTATTTTTCCCTGCCAGTGACTAAGATGATCCTTCTCTTCAGATAATTCCAACTCATCCTGGCCAGCAAGGACTCTTATTGCCCAGAGTTAATAAAAATGCTTCAGCGTAATCATACTAGGTGCATGCTCGAAGTATTTATGAAAAGTTGTTATTAACTCTCACAGACAGAGACGCCACGTTCCCCCAGTTTATAGAGAGGGAGACTGAGCCAGAGCAGTTAACAAATCTGTTGCAGAATTAATTAGCACAAGGTAGGGATTCAGGAGTCTGTCGCTCCAGTTTCAAGTATCAAATTAAACCTGTTTCGAGTTTGTACATATCTTTTCTGTAGCTGCATCGCGTCTGTAGTTGCATCACATCACTTGGGTTTATCATTGCAAAATACTCGTGTGACATGGCAGGTCCCTGGGAGCGTGGCTCATTTCAAGGCGGACAGTGTGCCACGCTGCACGCCGGCAGTCGGTGCTCACAGGCAGGAGCAGGTATAATCCCTGCCTGCAAGGCAGCCTGCTACGGTTGTTTGCAAAGCAGTTCTGCCTATCTGCTTGGTGGTGTTTAAAAGAAGAGAGCTTTTTCCTTTTCTCTATTTTGTATGTAAACAAATGCACGGGGATCAGATTCTTCCTTGGTGTTAAATCACATTTGCTCTTCAGTTCCTGGAGGGCTTTTGATTTCTCCCAGAATGGCTTGTTATACATGCCGAGGGCAAGGTTTCCGTGTATCCAAGTTTACATTTAAAAGGCAAGTCTTTCTTCAGTATTAGCAGCACATTGCTGACAAATCTGTAGAATAACTCTATTTTTGTCACATGTATTACTTCCTTCAGATGCTATGAGAATTTGCTTATGGAATTGATTGAAACTGTTACAGATTATTTTTTTTAAAATGAGATTGCTCCTTTTAGATTAATCACTTAATTTCAGTAAGATTAAATGTTATCTAAATTTAATAACTTTTATTTCCATTAAAAATCTTAGTAACAGTGCCTACATTTGTGCTGTGCCTGTAGTTCATCAATTTTGTATAGGCACGTGCTTCTTGGAAGACCAGGAGACTATTCCATTTTAGCTAAAACCACTGTAAATTGACTGTACTCTTTAACCATAAGATAATTCTTTGACTAGAATGTGGCAGGCAATTCTAAGATGAAAAAAAGAACCAAGCCCTCATTTCTGAGTCTAGGAAATTAATTCTAAAAGTTAAAAACAATTTAAAAAAATCTATTCCCTATACATTATTACTTTAATTTTGCCTCAGAAAACTCCAGGCCCTCATCAAGAGTCTCCAAAGTTAAATGAAGGCAAGAAGCAACAAATTACATGCTGTTTTGGGTCTCATAGAGTGCTGTTTTAACAGGAGTATGAATTAAACGCTACAGAAGTCGTCTCAATCTATTGTATTAATGATTAAAAAGATAACCGCAAAGGCTCCAAAAAGCCACTCTTAAAACAAAACATAGTGTATGTAACCCTGAAGATCCATGCATTTATCACATATTTGCACTTTTTGAATTGGTTTCTTTCTTTACCTAAACACTCATCTCTTTCCTCCCCTTCTTGTTGCTATCTTAATCCCCTCATGTATCCTCACCTATTGAAGCATCTGTTATTCATACAAATTATAAAAATGAAAGTATATATGAGATTGGTGGCTGGATTGCACCAACATATCATCAAAGGTCTTTGGGGTAACGTATGGCCTTGGTTCAGCAAAATCACTTGTTCAGTCATTGTACTGCTGCTCAGAAAAGCAGTAAATAACAAGTAACAAGATCTGCATACAAATATGCAGGTGCTTAATTTTTTTATGGAATTAGAAACTGGATAAGAAGTTGCTATCCTTTTCCTAACAATTTTCTACATATAAAAAAGTTTGTAATAAACTTATTTACTAACACGTAGTTCTTAGGGCTCATTCTGTCTTAAGAACGTCTAAACTCAACTTCTTACCGCTTCCTGAGCTGAAGAAATGTTTCTCTGACACTGGCATGTAAAGTTGGTTTCTGTGTTGTTTAGACAGACATACGAGACAGCAAAAAGTAAAAGTATGGGGCTGAGACTATTGTTCTAATGGCCGTTATAGCAAAAGCAATGTGTGCATCGTATACAGGCAGTTAGATGAAGAGTGCTTTGTTAATCTTGGTTAATCTTGTTAATCTTGGTTTGCAATAATTTTCGTTTTGTTGGTTTGCCCCCTACTATATTGTTGCAAATGCTGGCGTCGGGCACATACCTGTCTGCAGGTGCAGTCATGCACAGACCTCATACAGACAATCCACTGAATTTCCATCTGTCATTTCCCCGTGCTCCAGCAGGTACCAGTGAGTTTACGCATTGTAGAAGAGATGATGATGACTCACTGAAACCCACATGGCAAAAAGAGACTTTTCGGTGATCGTCAGCACAGCCTTTGCACAGAGATAAAGTACAGGTGGGCAGGCACGCTAAAGGCACGACGAGATGTGATGCTCTGAGCACATCTGTGGCCAAATGCTTGGCTTAAGGGTAGCAATAATACGGCTACCTGACCGAATGTAGGAAACTGGTTTCCACCAGCCCTTTCTAGCAGACAGCTTGTCTCTGCCGAATGTTGACAACATATTACATAAATTTCCCTGCAACAGCTTGTTTCAGAAACTTTCCCCGGTAATGTAGATTAAGTTAGAATTTTGTTTTGACTGCTGTGATGCATATTCATTAGATAAAAGCCCAGACAATTACTGTGATAGTTTCACTAGCAGGTGGAGTATGTTTTAGGATTTGATGGGCATGGGATTTGCTGGAATAATCTCAGAGAAATTTGGAGGATTATTTTTATGATGGGGGTTTGTACGAAAAGTGAGAACGTAAGCAGATTTGAAGGTGATTTCATTCTGTTTTTACATTAGTTTGCTTTTACCATTTTAAATCTAGAATAAGTTCATACTTTGAACAAATTAAGGTCTCTTGGGGCAAGCAATGAACCACACAAATAAATGCTACCTAAGTAATATAGTTTAAAATTGCATAAATAGTAAGCAGCAGTATTTCTAAAGGATATCACTTTATTGCATTCGTTTTCCAAAACAGTAAAAAGAACTAGAAAAAATATTTTCTATCTTCACTTGGATAATGTTCACGTTCATCCATTATGTACATTAAGGTTATAGATTGATTTTTGTTGAGTAGGTAATATTACAAAAAATAGGCATGCATCAACATTGTTGAGAATTTGCGAACAAAAGGACAATTTCCTTTTTTGTTTCCACTAGAGAAGAGGAAAAGATTGAGAGCAGAATCGAGATGAAGAGAATAGGAGCCCTATCCTGTGCTGTTACATGGGAATCTTTTTTTTTTCAGGAGCACCAGGCCCTACAGCTTATGGGACCTTCATCCCATAGGTCATTCTCACATGGGTGGTCACGTTGTCTTCAGTGCAGATTGACCTAATTTTTATAGGGGTTAGGGTCATGCTAACTGGTGCTGTCAGTAGTGGATCACTACCAAAGTAGAGTTTCAAAAAGCAAACAAGAAAGTTAAAATTGCGCACTCAGGGGAGCACTTTCTTTCATCCCTACAGCACAGCATCAGAATTTAACATTAAAGGAGGTTTACAAATACACTTGCATAGCACAGAAGTTATCAGTCTAGACTCCCCATCTGTTGAATGCCTTGTAAGTAAGTATCAGTAGCAGTTCAGCATCTGACTTAAACAGAAATCATCATGTAAAAATGCTAATAATTTCTCTACGCTGTTTTGTTACTAATGGAACTTCAAAGCTATGAATGCATATGTTTATATTCAATTTCTATTTATACACTTAAACACAGACACTCTAGTACTATGCATATTAATGTGCCAATATGTGCTCCAGCAACGCGTATATTGATGTACGTGTATATTTATAGAAAGGGCTGAACTCAATGGAAGTTTAGTCCTACGCTTCATAAGGAGCTTGGATCAAACCTTGATTTTTTAATAAACATTGGGCCAAATTTCCAGGAATTGATTTAGTTAATAGCATTGTCTTTTTATTGTTCTAATTGGTTTTTAATTCTTAAGCACAAGTTTTTTATGAGCTGCATCATTTTCACCAGCTTGTGTAGAGATGTTCCTCTGTTGACAGAGCTGCTTCCATACTCCCTTCACCATCTTCCTTTGTCTTTCTTGTTTTCAGTGTGTTTTAATCATGTTTTGTAATCCCCTATGCTGTTATAACTGATTAATTAGCAAACCTTGAGTTTCAGGCTCTGAATTTTTCTCTTAGGCTCAGACCATTTATAATCTCAGCTGAAAAGACAAGATTGAACATCTGCCTTGTAATTCATCTCTTTGCATCTTGTACCCATCATGATTATTGTTTGTTCTTTATTATGACTGGGTTTTTTAAGGGTGAAATGTTACGCTCTGCATTATCTGGGCTCTTAGCCTGAAAATAAATCCATGCAGATGGGCTGCGGGGAAATAATGAAAGTCAAGGAGTCCACAACTTGCGTTCTTTTGTAGAATTTGGGACGTCAAATGTCCATTTGCTTTCAAAAACCAACTTAAAGAAACTGTGGCTGGGAAAAGATAATGATAGATGAATTGTTTATTTTGCAGAGCTTTCATCAGTTTATATTTTCAAAATTTTCTTTGCAGAGATGCGGGATAGAAACATATGTATATTTGTATGTGTATAAAAAGTAGATAAATACAACATTTTCATCCAATCGTAGGATGCCAAAATCTACGGTTTTCAGAAAATCACATTACAGGACCTGCAGCTCTACCCGCTGCTGGCGGCAGTGAAAGGACCGTCCTCCTTCACAAGTTCATGTCTGAGCTTCCCTCAACTCCTTGTCAAGATTTCTGAGCAAAGCCTGTTTGCTCAGAGCTTGTGCAGGGAGCATTTTTCTCTGCTGTACTTGCTGGTTTTTGATATAGTTGGGATCAAGATTTTGAGGGATTGAAGGAGGATCAAGTACCATTTACCATTACCTATTTCCAGCTGGAAACTGTGAGATGGCAAACTTTCTCTCCCCCCTCCCTGACACCGACATGAAGGGAGAATGGAAGAGAAATTTTGCCAAGATGTTGTATTTTTGCCAGGACAGGTAGAAGAGTGATGAATAAAATATTTCTTTGCTCATCCCACCTACTGTCCTAGTCACCATCTCAAGCACCAGCTAGCAGCACAGAGAGGATTTATTTCTCCGAAAGGAACTGGCTTTCTCCAAGTGTCACATAATTTATGCAGAAATTGCTTGTTTCTCCTTTATACTGCAGCTGATACCCATGTGGCCTTGTCCATCCAAAGGACCCTGTTCTCTTCACCCTGATCTGTGCCAAAGGAGGGTATTCAGGCTGTCCTGTATGTAGTGTCTTACATCAGTTAGAGGCCTGACGGTGCCAGCCGGCTGCTGGGGTCTCTTGCAAATATGCATTTCTGTTATTCATGCAATCTGAGCCTTTCAAAATCTGTGAGAGCTCCAAACGCTTCTCAATAAGGTTACTGCAGATTTTGGAATGATACTGTAAAATAATATAGTTATAAATATTTTCATTATGGAAATATAAGAGGAAAGAAAACAGTTAATGTCAGATTGTTTTTTAACTGATTTTTTTATTTCTTTCACAACTCTGTGTGATCTTTGTAGATACTAGATTAAAAAATAATTCCAAACATGAATAAGAAATAACGTGCAGAAAACTTCATTTCAGCTAGAATTAGCAATGTGAAGCGCCTTTCTGGGGCTGTGATTCCAGTCTGCCGGTTTCCCAGAGTGCGCAGAACAAGTGTGGCTGTGACCAATGTGAAGCATTTTGAAATAGTCTCTAGCATTCATTTCTTTCTCCAGGAAGAACTAATTTTAAATATTCCAGCAGGCCTTTCAGGAGATATGGCATCTTGCTCTCCTGACTACCTCTTTTTTGTTTGTTTTTTAAGAGATCTCCTCTGTTGCAGATGTTTATTCACTTACAGCCTTGTATTGCCTAGGTGTATGGCTCTCTTCTCAGCCTCCAGCCGGTCCCCTTAGCTTCTGTCTTTAGACAGCAATGTATTGGCAAGGAACAGCTGACTCTGATGCAACTTGGCTAGGCTGAATTTTGGGACAACAGAGTGTTTCTTTAGAAGATGCAATGTCTCAAGACTTGATGGGGCTTTGGGGAGATGCAGGACCCCACCTATGACAATCTGTCCACCAGAGGGAGAGCTGACAAGACTCACACATGAGACACTTGCCTACGTTGCCTTCTGCACATGCTTTCCATTGAGCATGGCAGAAAGTCTGTTCTATGAAGTCCGTGAACTCTGTGTGTGTCTGTCCAGGTGAAGGTCAGGGACTTCAGTTTGGCATGTGCGAGTGAGCTGCTGAAATGTTGGGGGTCACAGGATGGTCCAAATAGAGTCCAGTTCTGCTGGATGTGCTCACATGAACCTACGAGAGATGTATTACTAGGGGGTCACGCAGCCGTGTTTCTTCTGTGTCTCCTGGTGGCATGGTGGGAGCGCAGTGGCCTGTTGGTCCCCCCAGCCCTGTCAGCAAGGAAGATATGTGTCTTACCTGATGTTTGTCTGGGGTTTGGGGCAGGTTCACACACTTGCAAAATGGATTTCCACTAAAGGAAGCTCTATTCTGAAACTGGCAATGCTGAAACTTAAAATTAGCTTCTCCTTCATTACTAGGACATATTTTTAGGCCCTAATTCATGTCTCATGTGAATGCAATCCTCCCACTCCTACACTGGGAGTACTGAACTGGAGTCTGAGGGCTGTGTGTTACATTTTCCAGAAATAGGTGCTGCCCAAGATTTTGAATATTTACATTCTTTTCCTTTTAAAATAATGCACCCACTGGTTTTAGGCCTGTATATGGTTTAAAAATAGTGAAAAATCCAAGTATGAACTGCCATCCTTTGTTTTCTTGTGACTCAATCCTCAGTTTTATTGTGGTTGCGTGGAGGGGATCTTTGCCTAGTTACTTTGCATCTAGATGCTACAAACTGCAAAAAAATATAGACTATAGGCCCAATTCCTATAAAAATATTTTGGATGTCTCCTGTTTTCTGCACTCTCCTCTTGAGCTGCAGTGCCACAGCTGTGGTCACCCATAAGTACCTGAAGCTATTTATGCCCTGCTGCCTTCAGAGGTCAGTGTGAAGCCAAATCCAGCAGCACACCTACATTACTTGCCCGTTGGAGGACCTGCAGCTGGTGTTCACGGAGGTAAACTCTGCTAAAAATTCCCTCATGGGAGCCGTACCATGCAGCAAGGGCAGCGTCTGGCCTTCGGAGGAGGCTCCAGCTGATGCCGTCAGGCAGCAGCAAGAGGAGTTTGGAGAGGAGGCCTGACCCCGCCGCAGTGCAGGCGGAGGAGGTGGCTGAGAAAGGTGGCGAGCTGTGGGAACTGTGGCTACTGTGGCTGGGGGCTGCCATGCCGCAGCCCCTGCCTGGCTGCGTGACCCCCCGCCCAGCACCTCTGAGGACATGGGCCCAGAGATAGCTGGATCAGCGCCGGTGGCTGTGAAGCAAGGAGTTCAGTGGGACTCCACTCATTAAAAAAACCCTGCTGGTATGTAATTTAGCAAGCTATCAAGCTAGATGATGAACTCCAATGAAGACGGGAGTTTATGTACGCTGGAAGCGCAGCCACCGTTCCCATTAGCGCTGGCCCTGCGGGTGGAGGCAGCCCGCGTTCGCCTGCCGGGCCCTGCCCTCCCTGGCTGCAGGCGCACGCTTGTGACCCTGTTCTTCGTCTGCTTTCAGATGTCGCTGTCCTCCATTGAATATTTATGGTGTTCATGCTATCCTGAAAAACAGAGAGGGTGACCCTGCAGCCCATATTCCCAGGAGCTGCTCTTCGGCGTGCAGGTTTTCCATTCGGTGGGATACCTGCACGCCCAGGTATTGCAGGAGCTGGCCTTCACGGTCGTGTCTGAGTAACCACCGTCTCCTAACGGAGAGTGCTCTGATCTTGGACATTGTCTGCGGCCATCGTGCTTTTACCTGGGAGATCCATTCCGAGGAGCAGAGAAACAAGATTTTATCAACAAGTAGTGCTGCAGGAGGGCTGTCTCAGCACCGCTGTGTTTAGAAGGTAAGCCAAGCCAAGCAGGCTCTGCGTACTGCCACTCCACAAATAAATTATCAATAGAAAAGATGTAAAATATGCATGTTTTGCCACAGAACAGGGATGGAATTATACATCAAATAAAACCTAAAGTCATTATTTTATTTAAAAAAAAAATAAAGTCTCTTATTCTGTCAGCATACTCCACAGACTAACTTGATCAACCCAATAACCACGGTCTTGAAAAAGACAGGAAAAAAACCAGCAGTGTATAGAACTTGGGAAAGATACGTTTCATACCTTTACATAAATAAGGCAAAAATAAATGAGACATTTAGAAATGCAAATCAAATCTGTTCTTTGTTTTAATCTATTATTATGGGAGCATGCAATAGGTAGGATTAGAAAATGATCGCTGAGAAATATTATTGGTGTACTGAATATTTCAAATCACTGAGGACTCTTTCATTTAAAATAGAACCATCAGCAAAAGGCTGTATCAATATATGAATGGAGAGGAATCAGATATTTCTGCTACTGCAAAGAATTAATAACATAAGTCATTAGCATTAGTGCAACTTGCTTCTCTTTCTAATTTACAGCCACATATCTAGATTAACTGTAAAATATTCCTGGGTTCAGGACACACTGTCCTCCATTGAATGCTTAGCCTGGAAAGGTTATTAACATTGAATGGGGACTGTTCTCTCAGGAGAGCTGCAGATAAAATGACCAGGGAAAGAAATAGCACAACTTCTCAAATTAGCATAATTAGTAATTATCTCTTAATAGCCCCACTTGGCTTTGGAGACTTGGCACTTGAAATTCCGCTTAAAGTTCAGTGAGGAAAAACAAATTTCACGCTGAAATGTCTCAATAACACAGCTGAGCTGCTGAGGTAATCGTCTGGTTTAGGTAAAGGGAAGGAGATGAACATATGGATAGGGAAGATCTTTCCTGTAAGCACTGTGTTTGTGTTTGCATATGTAAAGCACTCGAGGTTTAATGGTACAATTGCCACTTTCTCTGGGGGTGAGGGGAGGGCAGGAGGATGAGTGAGACTTTTCTTTAGTGGAGAGAAATAGATGAAGATAATAAACTAAAATGAGGAAATCCCATTCATTTTGTACCAGAATAGTGTAATTTCTGTTGCAAGTCTAGCTGAAATAAAAAACCTGGAGACAAACAAGCCAAGCAGTGGATAGAAACAGCAGCCTTTATCATAGCCAGTGGCAGAACTAAAACCTTCCCAAATGAGGACGGTTCTCCAACATTTAACTCAAGGCAAAATCGGATGAATAAGCTTAGGGAGCCTGGTAACCCTAATTTTTTTTTTCTTTCTGTGGCAAGGAAACAGATGGCTCTCTTAAGATGCTTTTGGCTGGGAAAGAACAAAAGCAAAAGAGAAATATTTACCATTTTTACATACCTAAAGCCCAGTCCTCTTTATCCTCAGGCAGAAAGCAATTTATCAGCCCATCCTGATTGAAACAAGCCTTTGTTATTAAGAAGGCATGTTTTGATTTACATGTTGCACAGCTGGTTGGAAGCTTTCCACCCGGAAACACATATACAATTGATAAGCCTTCCTAAACTAGTCTGAAATAGGAAAAGAACTTGTTTCACTCTACCCTTTTTGGCAGGCAAGGCAATTCATGTTGGCTGCCAGCACATCGGTAATGAACATATTGAGGTGATGGTTTGGGGGGCTTTTGGGGCTTTTTTTGTGGCAGAGATGTATATATGTATGTATATGTATATGTATTTTTAAGGGCCAGACTGCCATATCCTGAATGTGCAGGGTGTCAGGGGTGCAGTGGTTCATGCCACATATGGCCCCACCTGGGGTAGGGTCAGGTGCCCTGGAGGAGAGGCACCTTTTGTTCTGCCTGCAGAGCAAAGGACCCCTTCGCTGGAGGGAAATAACTCTTTCGGTGCCGTGTCAACACACAAAATAGGAAAGATGAAGATAAACTAGTCAGAGGAGGTTAACAGCTGTTATAAAACTGATAGGCTGACACACTCATGGCCAGAGGAGGAAAAGGTTTGGCTTAGAAACTCTAATTAAGGCTGGCCAAGGTCCATTAGCTCATCTTTACTAGCAGGTTCGAAGCCCCAAACCCTATGTATCACCCTTATTATACAGGTTCTAGGTGAGAAATGTGATTAAGCAAGCTGCTGTCCTGTGTTTCCAAGGCCCAGCTTCTGAAAGCATTTCAAATGCCTCTATCAACCAATAAAATCCATTTCAAAATTCAGAAAGAGCATGAAGGCAAAGAGGGAGAAGGGACAAAAGAAATGGAAGCAGATCAAAAGAGATGAAATGACATTTGAAAAGTATGGAAATGAGGAGAATATTGAGACTGAATTAATTACGAAAAATCCTAAAAGATGCAGAAATCCAGCAGGTCTGATGTAAATATTTGCAGGCTGACAGAAAGCAGGGCAGTATCATGATGAAACGAGCACATTTCTCCCTGTTCCCCCCCTCCCCAGTCCTACTCCCAAATGAGCACTTGACAAATAAATTAAGCTCAAGCACTAACAGTGAAGAGAGTGGAGAAAAATATTCTGATGGACACCTGAGATATCTCCTGATAGGCTGTACGTGGGCAGCTGCTGAGAAGAAAACGCTACAAAAGAAAAATGCCCACTCCTTGACAAGCCTCTTTGTTGAGTGATTGATATGTTTCTGCTTTCCTCCTTCCCTATAATATTGGGAATGTGAGCTGCTGCTTCGAGGCCCGAACTATTAAAAAATAATCATCTGTGAATACTAGCTTGACTTTTTTTTCAGCACTGGAGGTGGTGAGTGTTGATTTTCCTTGGTACCCCAGACTGGATTTTTTAGGGAAGATTTTTCAGGGAAGATTTTTCAGAACAAGTCTTTGTCATTTTTCTCTTAAATTTCATCTTGGGAAATGTAGGAATTCCAGTTAGGTAGTTGCACATGTGTCTTGTTTGCTTGCGAAGTTCATTAGAACGATCATCTTGTTAAATTCAGGAGCCCTGAATTTGATTTTTGGCTCTGCTGCCGTTGTCTTTGTGACTGTAGCAATCCACTTGCCTCCCCTCTGCATGGGGTCCATGGGGACAGACAGAATATGTTCATCATTATTATTTGAAATCTCTTTGCGCTGTGAGCCCTTTAGAGACCACTAAATTATGTCTGAAATGATGTGGTCCTGATGTGGTTTGGGACCTCCTGGTTACTATTGTAAAAGGAATAGCAATGTTACTGAATGGCATCAGGTTCCCTTTCTAGGCATTGAGGAAGCTGAGTGTGTAACCTGCAGGTGAACTTTCAAAGGCTACTTCTTTGACATTTGATCTTGCCTGACAGTGATTAATTATTTGGCCTAATTCTGTGATGCCTGGCAAACCTTAGTGAGGTGCAAAGGGCATTTCTGTTCTGCTAAAACCAGTGCTAGAGAGGAGTGCTCAGCAGTTCAGTCAGGATTGAACCTTTAAAATTGGACAGAGCAAGAAAGAGGAGAAACATGCAAAATTACCTGAGCAGAAAAATGCCTGAGGATAATTCATTCTCTTAAAAAATGCCAGTGGGTCATACTGGCTTCATTGGTAGCATTTAATTGTGTCAAGCTGATGATCTGCTACCTTGTTCCATTTTTTCTTTCTTTTTCCAATTTTTGGAACCATCAATTTTGGCTGTTTTTTGAATAGCTGGTAATTCAGAACAGGGGGGGAATAAGAACATACTGTGTATTACATTTGTGTTGCTTTCAAACAGAGTTAAGCATAACCTGTATATATAGATCATGGTAAGGAAATATCAGTCATTTTAAGTGGAAGAGTAAATTGGACAGCCTAACAGACCTATAAGGCCTATTCTCCTTCATTTAGTAAAAGTAGGTCAATGTAGGTTTTATGCTGTTCACATTAGTGTCATTCATTTTAGCTTTACTAATAAAAGCTAATGGCTGGTTAAGCATTACTGGAACAGAATATCAGAAAAGAAATTAGAAAAAGATAAATGGGTAAACAAACATAACAGAAAATAAAGCCCTAAGTTATTGGAATGTACCTATAAAATTTGCTGAATAACATCAACTAATACCCTGGTTTTGAAACTCCCATTTGCACCATGCCAAAAGTACAAATGAACTGGAACATGATAAAAAAATATCTTGTGTACTTCTTTAGCTTCAGATCAACTATTAAACACTCAGGAAATGCTAACAATGGGCTTTATGCAATCCTGTCATAATTCCCATTTAACTCTCAGAGCGGTTATTAGATATTTGAGACTACCGTAATCTGGCTCTAGCCTGTGTGTTCTGCTTTAGCTATGAAGAACTTGCTGGCTTAGCTCCTATTTGTTTTGGTAGCCAGGTACCTGCCTGAGGGGATGATTAGTGGCACAAGGAACTCTGGGTCGTTATTATAAAATAGAGATAGGGAGAATGTTAGTCTATCTGCTGTTATTAGCACAAGGCCGTTTATTGAAGCAAATCAAAGGAGTATATAAACATATATACACATGCACACACAGAAATCCAACTGTGTTTTTTTCATTTGCCTTCTACAGTTTTTAATAATATTGCAATTATTCTTGTAGTTAAGAAACTATTACTTTAATATTTCTCATACAGGTCCTTGGAAAGTCATGAATGAGAAGAGAAGGAATTGGGATTCTTTTTATTTGCTTTTCAGCTTTTGGTTAAGGCATAGGCTATGCTTTCATATCTTTCCTGAAAGAGCAAAGAGCTTTCAAAACTCTTCAAAAAGGGTGAAAAACTTGTTCAGCTTCACATAAAAAAGCACACAAATTTCCTTCATATCCTGTACCTTAAGCCACTGTCTTTTTCTCAGCCATTTCTTAATAATGCTTGACAGAGACGAATTTAAAATGTGTACCTCCAACTAGTTCATGTTAAAATACATTTCTTGTGCTGGATCCATCATTACAGTATTTGGGGAACTATTAGTATTTAGTGTGTTTGTCTTAGACTCTTTCCAGAGTCTTGTCACTGGTCCCCCTCTCTGGTTGTAAGCTCTGTGCAGGCAGTGCTTTATCCCTTCTTGTAGCCTGGAATGGCTGGGGGACATGGGAAGCCTTTCTGCTGATGGTGTCTTCTTTGTCCCTTCATTCCCCCACTTTCATAAGCCACCCCAGCCTCAACAAAAAAGAAAAAAAAAAGCACATCAGCACTAATAAAATCCACTAACAAAACAGGTAAAGGGCATGAGGAACTTTTAGGTATTACAGATTCTTGACCTCTAAAAACTGTTTCAGGACATGCCTTAGATTCAGTCTGAGTCCATACGGACATGGCATACCTTAGGCTTCACTAAATTTTTTCCTAAACCAAGAAAAAAAAATCCCATTCTTTTACATTTGCCAAAGTCAAACAAATTCCCCATTGCATGCTGAGCTAAGGATATCTCTTCTTTGTCCCCGAGCGAAATACTGTAGTAGCAACTGGAAGCCTTATAATTAACAGAAAGTGGGAGAGATGAGTTATTTCAGTAGGTCATACTCTAGTAAGTGGAAAACTACAAGGCCCTCTGTGCTTCTCACACGGTGCTAAATTCAGTTCAGGTACTCCAGGCTGTGAGATTGAGCATGTCCGAACAGTCAGGAAGCCAATGAAACCACTTTTCTTCATCTGTCATTTGCTATGAAACACAGAAAGCCACAGGCAGATGTCGAAAAGAATGAGCGGCAAAATTTCCTCCAGGGCAGCTTTGGTTTAGAATAAGACCAGTCCCTAAGTAGCAGTTGTCAGTGGCTGACCTAAGACATGGTTCAAGGTAGTATGCGTACGTTATATTAGGTAACATGGGAAGTAGAAGCGATGTTTCATGTGTTGGGAGATGGCATAATTTTGGATGAACTAGAAGGTGAGTAGACAATTTTGTAAAACAGGTGAGAAAGCAGAGTCTCTGGAGCGGTAAGACTGCATTAGACATCATTAGTGGTATTGTAGAAGGTATTTGAATTTATTTGACAATCACTGAAGTCAATCATTTTAATTTTACCCCTCAGTGTGACATTCTGTTTTAAAAATTCTTTGAATTCAGTTTGAAAAAAAGTCCCAAGTGTTTGCTCTCACTTCTGAAGTTGTTTTATTTTACACACACACATATTGTATTTTCAATTTTGTTTTTCTTTGTTTCTGAGAAGAAACAGAGAATTCCATTGACCACTAAATGACTTCTCTTAATCCAGTCTCTCAGCTTGGTAAGTGAGCCATTCCGAAAAAAAACAAAAAACAAGATAGATCATGATTTCAAGGAGATGTATGTCAGTTAATACCATAGAGGTGCCAGTTAGTGCACAGCTTACATATTATGGTCTTGAAGGATATACAAAGTTGCATACTACCATTGCAACTTACTCCAGGTAGGCAGCTCACAGATGAATTCCCTGTAGTCTGATGGACCATGTGCAGCTTTAGTTTTAGCAACACTGTCTGAACCATCTGTAGCATGAGGTACTTGTTCCTATGCAGCACACACAACTCCTAAGTTGCGAATACCAAAGGTTAGAAAACAGTATTTTAAGTCTGTATTTATGCTCGTCCCTTCAGAGATTTGATAATGAGATCTGTTACTTTAGCAATCAGTCCTTTGCTTCTCCCTGTTGTTTCCCCAGACATCTGTGGTTACATGAAGAATCCAGTGTCATGATAGAGATGAATTGTCATTGCATACTTAATTTTTAAATACAGTATTTATCTTTAACACCCACTGACCCCAGGTGGGTTTGTATGACACCTTTTGAGGTCTGAGCTTCTAGACTTGCTGTATCCTCCATAAAGAACAGGTGACCGTGAAGCCTCTGTTTTGGAAATAATAGTAAAAAGAACTTGGGAGAGAGGATCAAAACCCAAAAGATCTCAGCCCAGAGAATTATATTGAGGTTTTATAACCAACAGGTTGCTGCAGTCACAATGAAATGAATCAGAAAAAGTAGTAGTTCAGCTTGCAGTAGCATGAGCTGCCAGTTTTCCTTCTATCTCCGAATGAAGAAAGAGCCAAGATCTGCTTTAAATTCTGACATCTGGTAAAGTGTAGTGATGTATGATTCGGCACACAAGCCAGTACATTGCACAACAAAGTATGCCATTTATGAGGCTCTCTAAATATAGGAAAGCAGTTTTTTTAAGTAATGCAGTAAATAACAGAGTGGATATTTTAGTTCAAGGGAATGTATAAGCCTTGAGGCTGAAATCAAGCAAAGACATTTTTATGTGGATACAGATCTTGGATTATCGAGACCATATGCCTACCTGTCTGCAGTTTCTGTATTACCCAGTGATCATTACTGCCTGACATCTTGCAATAAATATTCATAATTGACCAGAGATGATGATGATACAAGAAACAAATTGATCTCATTTAATTTGGCCAAAAAAATCTAAGCTGTCAATATCAAAACTTCCTTACACAAATGTAATTGTGGGTCTGTGTTATTCAAATTGGTGGAAATCAGAAGTGTCAGCATAGCCAAACACCTTTAAGTGTGAAATCTCAATTAAAATAATTTCTTTGCTCATTCCCTGGCTGAAAGGAGAATTTGGCCATTGATTTCAGGAGTGGAGCTTAAGATCCTGTAGCCCTGAGTAAGACTTGCTGCGTCAGCTCAGAGCTGGGAGCCGGCCGGCCTCCTGCCTCCAGCAGCAATCGGCAGGAGATGCTTAGGAAGGGGCTAAACACAGGACAAGTTACATAGGAAATGATAGAATCATAGAATGCTTTGGGATGGAAGGGACCTTTAAAGGACATCTAGTCCCTCCCCCCTGCAATTGGCAGGGACATCTACAACTAGATCAGATTGCTAAGAGCCCCATCCAGCCTGACCTTGAATGTTTCCAGGGATGGGGCATCTACCACCTCTCTGGGCAACCTGTTCCAGTGTTTCACTACCCTCATTGTAAAAAATTTCTCCCCTATATCCAGTCTGAATCTACCCTCTTTTAGTTTAAAACCATTACCCCTTAGCCTATCGCTACTGGCCCTGCTAAAAAGTCTGTCCTCATCTTCCTTATAAGCCCCCTTTAAGTACTGAAAGGCTGCAATAAGGTCACTTCTCCAGGCTGAACAACCCCAGCTCTTTCAGCCTTTCCTCGTAAGAGAGGTGTTCCATCCCTCTGATCATTTTTATGGCCCTCCTCTGGACCCTCTCCAACAGGATCTCCAATCTTCTCCTCCTGTGTGTTTAAAGCGAGGAGGTCATGGGAATGCCAGAGCCAGAAGTTACACTTGAACAGCTGTGTTTGGTAGCCATTGGTGGGCATGAATTTATCCAATCCTTTTGAACATGTGTAATTCAATACATACATAGTCTTGCTTAAGCCAATGGATTGGCTGAAAGGTAGGTACTGTGCAATTGTTTGCTAGATCCAGACTTTTCCTGTAAGTTACCTTTGATAAAGTTATAATGATAAGAATAACATCTATAATTAACTGTTCAATTCTTTATTTATCAGCAGAGCATTTGTTCAGCACACCTCACATTCTACATGTGCAGCACAAACAGAAATAAGTAATAGAGTACAAATTCTGGACCCCTTTCCTTTTGCTTGCAAGCTGAAAGCAGCACATGGGGGCTGTTGGGGTTCATGCTGAGATACCCACTCTGCGGGACCTTCCACCATGGCCCTGCTGGGGGGTACCCTTATTCCCCCCTGTGGTGCCCCAGTTGTCACCACGGAAACCCAGGTGGAGGGTGAGGGGGTCTCCCCGTGAACTGGCATCTGGGACACCATAGACCAAAGCAGCTCCATCCTTCAGCCGCAGTGCTAGACCCAAACTTCGCTGGGTTTCACGGGCAGTGAAGACAGCTGCATCTGCTACATTGTTCTTTGGGGCCACCAGGTTTTAAGTGAGGAAATGATGGGATCAGAGGAAAATTAACTCCAGTGGAGTCAGCAGGTTGCATTGACTTATGTCAGTGCTGCAGTTACCCATAAGTTTCAAAAAGAGGCTGTGACTCTCTAGTTTTCCTATTAAGAGATTTAAACTTTTTTTTACTTTACTATTTTACCACGGTTTACTATTAATTAGTATTATTCTACCATGTCCGAGGTTTGCATATACGCATATGCAAAATCCTATTTACTTCTAAATTTAGTGCTCTCATTATTCCTGTTATTTAATACCACAACATAGTGCATGAGGAAAAATAATGCATCTATTTCTCTTTTTATATCAACTCCAGAGTTCTACAATCCATCCAGCTGGCAAGGCCCACAGAAGTCACTTTCCCGCGGAGCAAGAGCAGCTCGGAGTCCACAGCTCACAGTCCCAGGGGACCTGCTCCCCTGTACATGGCCCTGTATCCAATTATCCTTGTAACCTGGCTGCTCTGCGTGTTTCCATTACTGATTACAGGTCCCCCTTACCTTGATGTCATTTTAAAAAAATCTGTTGGACTGGAATGAGCATTTTGTTACTGTCAAAAAGCTTAGATCAGATGCAGACAGTTGACTGTGACCAGCATATAGGCAGCATACAGGCAGCATACATGCATCCATAGGTGCCATAATGTGCTTTATTTTCATCTAACCACGTGCATAGTCCTGTTAAAATAAATGGGACACTGTTGACTTAAAATGTGTACATTTCTAACAAGCTGTGTTGGACTGGGGGTTATGGACACACACATTGTTAGCTCAAGTGCTTAGAGCCCATGTGCATCTAATTAAACATTTTTTTAACCTTTTCTATTCGATAGCATAGCATTTCCTATGCTGCACTATTAGAAAGCTGGGAACTGTCTTTATTGGCTATTACTGATAAATCATGGATTATAATTACTTTTAGTCCATTTGTGCTTTCAAATTGGGGCGGGGGGAAATGTGTTTTCTTTTCAAAGAACAACACATTTTGATATTTATGGTGAATTGAAAGTTTGGAAAAATGTGTTTCTGTCAAGAAACAGTGGTATTCTTCCTGACTGAAACAAAACATGGCATGGAGAATAAAATGTTTATTTGCCATTTATAAGACCAGTGCAAAATTTAAAAAGTTTTAAACTGAACACTTACAGATATTGCCACATTTGTAAAAAGAGTTGCTGTTGTCAAATCTGTGTGTTTTCAGCTGAGAAAACAAGCTCTTCACTGTACCCCATCCAAGCTAAGGTTATGTCTGCATTCTTGTTTCCTGCGGCACCTGAAGCTTATACACGTGTATCCAGGAGAAGTTGTTTGGGGTTTTTTTTGGGTATTCGTAGCAGCACGGCTCTAGTAACACAACGGTCTAACACAGCCTCAAACACAGGCTGGTTTACTCTTTTTTTTTTTTTCCTTTTTTTTTCTTTTTCCTTTTTTTTCTTTGTCTTTTTTTTTTTTCTTTTTCCCTTTTTTTTTTTTTGGTCTGAGTTGCCACCTGCGATAACTAGTTTAAAGCTAATGGGATCCTGTCTGTGACAGCAGTGACAGCATGGATGGGGTGAATGCGAACACCCCAAATTGCAATAGATGATAAAACGCAGATTGTTTCCTGGGCTGCTAGCTGGCCTATCTGCTGCAGGTGTTGCTGTGTGAAGCCTTGGAAAAGCAACGGCAACCTAAAGCAAAGGACGTCATCTTTCAATACCTTGCTGAATTTATTCAGCCGTTCCTGCGCTGCCAGGGGCAGTGTGGCTGCCCCATGTGGTGGAGGAGAGCAAGAAAGGTTTGACACAGCGTTGTAAGCCCACCTTCTCCTGCCCTTTTCAAAGAAGCCATAGGAAAGGCACAAGGTTGGAGAAAGGAAATGTGGCCTTTTAGTTTTCCTTTACTGTGCCATTATGGCCACAGACTGACCTGCCAAACCCATCATTAGTAGCTTTGAGAAATTCCAGCATGTAGTAGTAAACCAACGGAGACACTTTGTGCATTAGCTGCAGACTCCTGTTATAATCCAAACAACATTTAACTTGCCTCTAGTTTCATACAAATTAGCTGCTCATCAACTCTGTTATTACACAAACGCATAGCAGCTGCACTGCAGAAACTGATTACTGTGAAACTCCTTCAATTCAACTCTCTTATGCAACCTTCCTGTCATTTTACTCAATTGATTAACTCAATACAATTTTACTATTAATTTAATTTCACTGTTGTCAAAGGCCTCGTATAATTTTTCATTTGTTTGTATCTTTTGGGCCTGGCTGTGTCTAATACACCCTTAAATCAATTATTTAAAGAACTCTGTTAGGCCTTAGTAATTTAAAATATCATCACCGGGCAGCAAGCATCCATTAAAAAGAAATATTTTAACAGATATATAAACTGCAAAAATCTAATGACATTAAAACAACATGGGTTATTTTGCTGATTCAAAATTTTATTGTCTACCCCTTCTTGCCATATTCAACAAAGACTTAAGCTAGCTTCTGTGAAAATCTCAGAAAGCAGTAAATAAATAAATAAATAAATAAGATTAAGACTTGAAGAACTTACAGCTGATATCAGTCAGTTATCATGAAGCTTGTCTCTTAGATCTGATGCATTCTGGATGCATGCACTCAGCAGATGAAAAAAACTCTTGTCCTTTTCATTTGGAAATGAAATGAAATGTGAGTCAGTTCTCTGAACACTTAACTCAAACTTAATTCAGGCTTACAAAATCTGTCAGGCTGGTCATGACTAACCAGTTTATGGTTGGGATAACTTTTCTTCTCCTTTCATACTTACCTTCTCTATTCCTGTTGCCCATCAGCCACCCAAACAGTATTACATATCACTGTGTAATCTGGAACGATTCTTCACCAGATTCCCCAGGTTGCATGTTATACTTCCATCATCCATTGAACCTGCTGGTACCAGGTTACTGGCTCAGGGGCAGAATGATTTTTTATCTGTGTATTTAATCCCACCACGAAAAATGGGCCTCAGAGCAACTTGCCCACCAGCAATATGTATTGCTGTTATTAAGTAGTGATACAGTAAGGGAAGGCCACAGAAGGCCATTGAAATCAGAGGAGACCCTGAACGAAGGAGGATACATGTTGGAAGAGAGGGTATGAAAAGCAAGGGCAGCAGCTGTATACAGACAAATGAGGTTGCGCTGATTTCTTCATAAGCAACTGTGGGGAAAGGAAAGGACAAACAAAGGAAGAGTTGGGCAGATGTTGTTAGTGGGCTTCTACAGAGAGCTGTGGAGAGCGTTAAGGTGCTCATCTGAGATGCTGAGAAAGAGTCACTGCCAGGAGGCAGAGCCCCCTGCACAAGGAGTGGGAGGGTTGGGTTGCCTGTGGTGGACAGTGGGAATGGGAGGGAATATTTGAGGGAGCTGAGCAGTCAGAAGCTGATTTGTTGCTAAAAGAAGTGTGCTATAGTGCTACTTACATAGTTCAATAGAGCTTTGTCTGCCTAAAGCAAATGGTGAGTCTCTTCTCTGAGCCCACTGGAAACCACCACAGGCCACCAATGGTGTAACAGCCCATGTCAAGTGATTGTGCCAACACCCTTTTGATGTCTCCATTTCTATTAGTCATATAGTATAAGGCTAAAGAAAAGAACATACAGCTAAATGTTCAGTATCTTCTGCTTTGAAGTAGATGTCTTTGTTTCACTTTTGCCTTTTCTGTTACAGCAGGAGACCTCTACTTAATTGCAACAGTCCATTACTCTGATCTTACCCCATCAAGAGGCCCTTTATTAAATAATATGAAGGATGTTTTTGTATAAAATCTGTCCTCTTGAAGGTAATTGATGGCCAGATAAGTTCGAAAGTGGGAGATTTTTCCGGCCTAGTTTTCTGCCAGGATATACAGCAAAATTGTCCTGCATTTAGAAGTTAATCCTGTCCTTCTACCCCTCTCACTTTCTCTGGAGAAGCAAAAGCTTCCCCAGGCATGAGTTTCTAACTTCTCCAAGTCTGTGAGTGTGACAGCCGTGGTCTGACTGCAGAAGACCTCAGGGACAAGCCTATCTTTTCTGTTTTGTGTTATTTAATGCCTAGCATTACAGGGTTCCTGCATTATACTGCAATATAAATAATAATAATAAAGTATGAAGATCATTTCTTAAGTAAATCAGCAAGCAGTCCGTTCTAATACTGTACTGCTATTTGTTTTACTTGTTCTGTGTAGATAAAGCCCAGGTGTTCTTTTTTCATATGAAGGTGACTTATCTATAAAACAAATAAGATGGGTGCCAGCTGCCCAAATTGCTCTCTAATGCTGTTTAAACAGTGTGCTTTGTGTTTCCAGGAGAAAATCTCTTCCTTTTTAAGTCTATAAATGGCAGCATAAGTTCACTTAGGTGTACAATAAATGTTCTGCTTAGAAAAAAAATATTGTTCAAATTACTGAATGGGATAAACAGAATCTTCTTCATCAAGCACTAGTAAGAAAGGTCCTGCCCTTAGGAAGGTGCTCATTTGGGGTTTTAAGTCATGAATTTGTTGATAAAACAGGAGACAATGAAGGGCCCAAAAATGTATCTGATCACCACTTACAGCATTTTGTGTGGGACACAAGCCCTCAATGTCCTCTGTTCTTATCCTGTGACCAATATAAGAGTTTTGGAAAGCCCATCTAACTTGAAGGAGAACACCGTGGACAAGGCAAATGGAAAAGGAGAAGACTGGTGATAGGGCTTACAAAATATCGGGACCCTCTTGACATGTACAGGGACATCTTGGGGAGTTCACTCTCAGTTACTGTACTGTGGTGCTTTAACCTACAGGCCATACAGATCGATACAAGATTTTAGTTTTCTTTATTCAAAAAGTTTTGTTTTCCTTTCCAGACTACTGACTCAGCTCCCTGACCATCCTTTATTGCTCTTTCTTGCCCCCTCCCCAAGCTAAGCAATAGGAGCAGATGAAATGCTGACAGCGTGTCCATTGCAGAGGGCAATTTCCACTGATGGATGACATGTCCATAACAGGTGAATCATCATTCTCATTTCTGTCTTTGAAATACATTAGTAACTATTAGTCAGTGTTACCACTGGACTTGCCTTTGCAGCAGCTGCACTGCTCTGACTGCTCTGCTTTGTCACTGTCTTTGCCCCTTTGCTTGCCCAGCATTTGACATTATGGATGTTGACCTGCCTTGGCCTACCTCTTATAGGTATAAATTATGCTATTCTAATCCTCTGGCGTCTTTTCTTACTTCTACCACTTTTGTGCTTATTTAATTTAACAGATCCCAATTTACCAGGCACAGGTGAGATCCTACCCTCTTTCGGTCACCTGAATCCACTATATATATTGGGTGCATCCAGGCTGTGAGGGAGTTGTAACCCAAATTCTGAGTCTTCTGGGTCTTCACATGAGATGCTGAGTATCTCTTTATAGCCCTTGATGTTGTTTTCTGGGTTTTTTTTTAGAAGGCTGTTCTGCTTTGACACAGTATGAAATAGCAATCAATAAGGAAGGAAAAGAAAAGGGGTTAAACAGAAGTGGTAGTAAAACTAGTCATCCACATAGCTGAAATTAAAGTATTCAAAATCATCAGCTGTTTTCACTGGTGTCACTAGGGTTTTGATAAAGTATAAAATGGGAATGACTGGGATCAGATCTTTAGCAATCTCAGGTTTATTAAAGTTTAGTACTTATCACTTAGAGTGTACGTGAAAACTTTTTTTCCCACCTCAGCCAATAATGAGGATACAATTATCATACAAAGAAAATTGGAGATAAAATGAAATCACATTTCAAAGAGATTTTGGAGATGAAGGTTAAAAAATGCATCTTAGTAGGCTCAGGAAATAAAATTCAACAGGAATCAGGATCCTCTTCTCCCCTCCTTGTCCTTGAGGTTTTTGTGTTCCAGGAGCTGTGGAATATAAAGTGACAGAAGTCATACCAAAAGGATGCAACATACTTGAAGCTCTTTCTCTCCCCTACGGGCTCCTCTGTCGCCTGCACTCCTAAGTAAATAGCCAGGTCACAGAAAATTAATCTTGGAGAGGTCAAAAGTGCCATAGCATTTGCCAACCAGCCTTTCAGTTGGGAGCACAGATTAAGCAACCACAATAGAGAGGGAGCCTGATGAAATCGATCATTCAGCTTGGGAGAAATCATAATTAGCTTTCCTGTAAAGCAGCTCCACAGGAACGCAGCCTCTGAGGCTCCCTGAGACTGTGACAGATCTCTGGGAATCTGGTTTTCTTGTCCCTTTTGGGATTCAGCTCTTGTCTGCTGCATTATGTGCATGACATGGGCAAGTCCTTCTTCTGCTCCCCAGGGTGCTGACAGGCAGGGTTGGAAGGGTCATGTTCTTGTATAGTTACCGCTCAAAGACTTGGTCCAGTTTCCTTTTCCCAGCTGTAGCCCCACACCATGCAGTAAACAATAAGGCAGGGAAACAGCAAGGGAACCAAGAAAGAGGCCACTTTTAGCTCCTATCTTCCCAAATCTTTGTTAGCTGTTCTCCTGCTGCATTATTCCTGAGCATGCATTTGAAACTGTACTGGATATAAGAAAATATATTGGTGCTCAGGGCAATCTGTGGCAGACTCTGACTCCTGCACCTGCATCAGTTTCTCTCTTCAGCCCTGCTGGAATAAAAAAGGATTTCTTGCAAAGTCGCTTACAATTGCTTCTAACTTTATTGTAATAGACACTGACCTTTTAAACCACTAAGCCTATAGAGGGCTAAATTATAGAGCTTACCTCCCTAGATGCTCCTTAGCTGTCATAATGAAGGAAGTTTACAGTGGGAAAGTGAATGAAGCAAGCATGTTTTTAACCATATGGTAATTATCTGCTATCTGTGCAAAAGACATAAAGTGTTGTTTACCGGATGTGAAAAGAGCATCTGAGAAGGGATTCCCTGGAGAGGGAGTAAGGGAGATTTGGCACAGTGGCTGCTCTTCAGATGGCTTGTAATAGACCCTATAAATTTGGAATATGCTATTGTTAATCAGTGGAGATTGGAGATGCTTAGCACATAATGTTTAAGTTTTAAGGGGCAGGTGATTGTCTTGCCAAGCAGACATTTTTTTAAAACTCTAATTGAATTATGCCAACGCATAATTGTTGGTTGAGCTTTTAAAGTAAGAATAAAGAAAAATGTGTAAAATGACATCCTTAACTCTTTGATATCAGTGGCACATTAAATAGGAAGGAAAAATTACTCTCGTAGTAGAATTATTCTAAGACCAATAACCTATAGGCTGTATTCCTTCTCTTAAAAAAGTAAAATGTAGTTTGAATTCTCTTTTCTTGCTTCCAGTACCTAAGTAATATATTCTTTGCTTCTTAAAAAAGGAGCGGGGGGGAGGGGGGAAGAAAGGAGAATATGTCATGGTTTTAACTGTAGCCACACAAGATTGCAAACCATTTAATTTTCAGTACATTAAATTATTCAGAATAATTGCCAAGGATCATTTGCACAAATCTACTTAAACTGCTTTAGTACTTTAATACTAAGAAAGTTAGTTGTGAAAATCTAGTCAAATCATTTGCGCTATAGTACCCGAGTCTGATGCACACTTACAATCCCTTTAAACTGCGCAGTAGTGCACTGAAAGATTCAGCCCCTGACATGCAAAAAATAGGTTTTGGTGAAAACTGATGTGCTAAGTGTCAAGTAAAGAACATTCATTTCATTTTTTTTTATTGTTTTCAGCTTTAGTCATAAAACCAACAGGTTTTTTTTCTGTGCTGAATAGTGAAAATATTCACTATATAGTTAATGCATATTTCTTATGGAACTCCCTTTGAAGTGGTAGGCATACGTGCTGCAGGAAAAGCACTGCATTTGGAAATGAGAATGTGTCTGATCAGTCCCTACATCATTTTTCATTTGTGTATTTCTCAAAAACCTTGTTTGCTGAAGAAGGAAAAAGATACGTTAGTCACTTTTATTTGCAATGTTTAGTACTCGGTATTCAGAAGATTTCCAGGCTGAGCATGCTAAGTTAAGCAGTGAGACCTTCAGGTGGAGATTTCAGAGAGGTAAAAGGAGAAGCTGAGTTGTATAGGTGGAAGGAGCTCATGAATAAGAATGTAGGCGATATGAAGAAGCAGGCTAAACCATGAAAGGATATAACGAAAATGATGTGTAGAAAATGGAGATAGGATCCTAAGACAGAGCGTGATCCTTAGAGGAGAAATGAATGAGCCAGACGAGAAGGGTTTAAGAGAGCAAAGCTGGGAAAGCTACAGGAAGGGAGGATGCCATGATTGATAGATTCAAAGGCAGCAACAAGCAAAAATTCAGACAAAAAAACCCCAACCTTTTCCTCACCACTGTATGCTGTCCCTCAGCGACTCCTAAAGAGGTAGGATCTGAGCCTTAAAGTCCTTACTTTTATGAGAAGTCCTTTGATATCTGTCAGAATTCCAGTTGGGTTACTCACTTGAGTAGGTATTTCAAGGAGTAAGTCCTTAAGGTGTAAATTTTTCATGCCAGGGTTATTATCTTTCAAACCAGGCTCTAAAGCCCAGCACACATTTATGGTGCCGTTCAAATGAAAAACAATAATATATGATATAGTCTGAATATTGTACTTAATGAGCTATATTTTCTTTTAAAGTAAGGTTACAGACTATAGCCAGAACATTATGCTGCCATAAATTTCATGAGACTTTTTTCTAAACACCTCAGTCTATAAAAGTCAATGACTCACAGAGTAGACATAATCTAAGGGAAACTTTGACCTTTTGCGTAATAATAGCCTTACAGCCTGTCGTGTTAGTGCTCTGCTTCCTCTGAGTGTACTCTGAAGGCCTCAGTAAAATAACCGTTATGGCAATTTCCATCTGGAACTTGCATTTTAATAATTCTGTAATTATATTTAAGCAGTAATCTCCTTTACGCAATGCCTTTTTTGCATTGTTACTCAATGGCCCACACAATTATTCACCCCTTAACTCGGAGCAATCTGCCTTGTAGGACTTGAGAAAGCAGGTTGCGAGCAGTTTGATGGAGCTGTTGTTGTTTCTCAGTGACTGTCAGAGCAAACTGGATGTCTTTGCTTAAAAGTGACAAATATTACTATCTCACTGATATATCTGGTTATAGGTTATTTAAGCCTAACAGTGTTCAAAGCTTTCTAGTTCTCACTGCACGTCAAACCCTTTCTGTTTTACACAGCTGCCATTCACAGCATTTTCGATCCGGTACACAGAGCCTGAGCTCAGATGATGTTTCTTTTTACTTGAGAGGAGAGCTGAGATGTGTTTATGTCTATGAATTATCCCTCCTCACTTTCCCCATGTCTGAGTTTTCCTGGATAGATGCAAGAATATGATACCTGTCCTAAAGTCTCAATTTGGTAATTTTTATTCTCCTACATTTCCTACATTTCCTATTTTCCTACATTTTTATTCTCCTACATCTCCTACATATTGTCAAGTTTGTTCCGCTTTTAGGTCAAAACAATGTATGTGGACTTCAGGACTTCACAGAAACATCTTTTGGGTATTTGATGTCTGTGGATATGTTTATGTGATGGAAAAAGCAACCCTTGGTTACAGTGGGAGTAACCGTGGCAGAGAAGCTGTGATGATTTGCCAAAGGATTTTGCCCTTTACCTTTCTTAATCTCAACAATCATAAGCCAACACTCCTCTGATATCAGGAGACACTCTGATATACAGTAGACTCTGATAAAACTGACTTTCAGTTACTAAGATGGCATTCAACAGGACATGAAAATGAATTTTTGTGACTATTTGTATTGAAGTCCTTGGGTTTCTTGAAAGTGCTTTGTGTGAGATCAAGCTTTGAATGCTTTTCTAGAAGGTCAGGCAAGCATCTTGCTGTGTCCTTCATGTAGGAGAACATCCTGCATTGGTAAACAGTTACCTCTGTCTTATCAAAGATCTGTGAAGGCATTGCTCAAAACGTAATTAAATAAATAACTCATGCAAAAATGTTGGTTGAGCCCTCCAAAAATACTTACCAATCTATGCTAATTCTGTGAGTTGGGGGGGGGGGGGGGAAGTAAAGGAGGAGGGGAGAAGGAGAAATAAAGGAATATAAAAATAGCTAAATTAATTATTTTGAATTATTACTCCCCTGAAAAAAATTCCATGTATTGTTTTGGCTGCATTTTCTTGTTTTTCAGAAGAACCTCAAATTGTGCTAAACTTTTCTTCCTATAATGGGTTACATATTTTGCTTTATTCATAGTTGTGTCCTTTCTTCTGCAAATAAAAAAAAAATAGCAATAATGCTTTTCTTTGCTGCAGAGAGGACACACAAAAAAGCTTTGTGGGTATTTTTTTCTTCTGATTTATCTAGTAAACCAACCATGGAACTGAGCACAGTTCTACATATAATATTGTGGGCTCCCGCATATCATCTCTTTTGTATTTGGATAGAAGAGAGTGTAAGAAGACATGAACTAATGCATGATTCCTGCATAAAGAAAGCTCCATGAAGAGGGAATGAAGATCTCAGGTAGACTTGTTATTTGTTATGCACTGAAATATCTATGTTTACTTCACTGTAGACAAGATGTGATCTCCAACAAGCAAATATCTGGTAAGCTACATCAGCATTCATGGTCTTCCAGTACTTGAAATGACTTGAGACTGGACTCAGTACTGTCCTACCTGGTGACTGATGCTCGTTTGAGGTTGATAGAATAAAGTGGTCAACCAAGAACAACGTTTATTACCTATCCTAATTCTAAGATGCTAAGGCTGAAACACTGGGAAAGCTCTCTGTCAGGTGTATTCTGGAACAGTATGTGATTTGTCAGGCTGTGTAACACTGATAATGTGATCTGGAACAGGACATACAGACTGCGCTTCTTTCACTTTTCTAGGCAAGAAATGCTTCAGCTGTACTTCCCTGAAACTTCCTTTATCTATATTCTGCTTTTTACTTTCCTGTGTCCTTTATTCATGCTTTCTGATTTATTTGATGTTTGATGTTTACTGACCCCACCGATTCACTGGGATCTGTTTTATTAGCTTTGGATCTCAGTCTAGTACTTGATTCTTATCCTAAGTCCAAAATTCAAGATAATATTTTAATCCTTGAATCTATACTATCAAATACAAATGTTTCACTTTATGCATATTTCTAGTCCCTTTAAGTTCATTGGTGCTTTCACTTTAATTTCAGTGAAACTGATATGCAAAGTACTTGCTTAAAGTTAAGCATGCACTTGTTTGTGAAAAGAGGAAATTTAGCAGGGATGACTATGCAGTTATGTAAGAATTACTGTGATGTCTGATCTTTTTATTTTATAACCTTCTCAAAGAAATTGCTTCTTTCTTTTATCATTTAACAGACTAACAACAGAATGATTTTGTCTTTCCCCATATACACCTCACTTGGGCTTTTCCCAATATATTCTTGAGCAGCATTTTGACCTCTAAGTGATGATGTACACAGGTTAGTAACATTTAGCTTGTAAAATTCTAACCTTCAGGTTCTGTACAGATCATCAAATAGGACGGTAAAGAATGCATGCAAAATGTTTAATTCTGCTTTGCAATGCAGATCATTCAGGACATTGGCAAAAATAATTGCAGGAGGCTTTATTTTATGCTTCAAGTGAATAAGCTTGACTTTGGGGTGTTTGTACTCTTTTTTTTCCTGTAGAAAGACCAAGTGGCTGAGAATACTGGATGGAAATGATGGGATTTTGTTTTGCAGTAGTACGAGTCTACTGTGTTTTTTGAACGTGAATGTAGTCTCATTGGCAGGGTTTGCGCACAGATGTGTGGCATTAACATAGTGGATAATTGGATATTGCAAATGAATTATCCAAATGTGGTGACTAACGGGATAATGTCCCTAGCCAATGTATTCAATACTCCTTTAACATTAAGAAGGAAAAAAAAACCCCAATTATAAGAATAAATGTGCCTCTTTACATTTGGATTTTCTTTAATCAATGGCAGTCTAAATTATCATGATGCAATTCACTATATTTATGTATGCACATATATTCTTATATGTAGAATATATCCACACAGCAATATACATGTTTATATATAGGGAGGTATGATCGTAGTATATATACCCTGTTATAGTAGATACTTGATATGTATTAAAATAACAGATTCTATCAGAGGGCCTTGGCACATTAAGAAAAAGGTTGATCTTATAGCACAATGCCTGATAAACTCCCATTACATCTGTATGAGTTATGATGACAATGTTTAGATAAATAAATCAAAAAGCCAAAAGAGAGGAAAACTGGGAGATCCAGCTATCCACTTTTTTTTATCTTTGATTGCCTTTTTTTTTGGTTGTTCACTCATCTTATGTAGTTGTCTGTCTTGGTCACTTCTGTACCTTGTTTCATACAAAATTACACTACAGGAAGAAATATTTTTATTTTTTCCAGTAAAATACTGTTGTCTACTGTATTTGGTGTAGAAATTTTTCCAAGCTTTATTTTCCTTCCAGTTAAAATTAAATGAAAGTATCATGGTTAGTTATCCTTTCAGGTCCCACAGAAAACTGAATTGCTTTCCTCTCTGAATCTTTATTTGCAGAGTATTATGCATTTTCTTTTCTAAATTAGCCAAGTTTTCCAAAATCATCATTATCATCTGCAAAAATGATTAAAACATAGCACAGTATCTGAGTTCATATAGTGTGACCAGCATGTTGTTTTTTATTTGGCTACTGTGCCTGCAATGAGTATTTCAGGTTATTATTTTGAGAGATGTTTCAGGGGGTCAGATAGCCTGCAATTCTTATATTTTTTTCTTTGAATTTTTAGCTCTAGAAACAATTTGCTGTTTATCACTGTAGGTACAAAAATTGCTTGGTCTGCATTGTCCAAATGTAAAATAACTTTTCTTGTCACCATTACTGTCAGCAGAACTAACATGTTTCCTAAGGTATTTCACTGTGCTGCTGATACCTTACAATCTGTAGGCAGCCTGGGTAAAACTTAAAGACACATTATCTTGTAATAATTTTAATAAAAATAAGTACACAACACATTCAATGGTTTCATTTCAGGCATCACTGTTTGGTCTATTTAAGCCAAAAGACAAATCAGATATTACCTTGGTCTTTACTGTTTGCAGCATTTCATGTAATTTGGGGGGGCTATTTAGTGTGGAATTTTAGATCAAAACAATGTTATCTTTGATATCAAATTAAATTCTCCTTCACTTTTTAAAGGATTAAAATATTTTTACAAAAATGTTTGTCAAATTTGCTTGCTGGTCTATGCTTTGAAAATAAATTCAGAAAATAGATAAATTGTATTTCTATCATCTTGAAAATTATGCACAATATTGGGCATAAAGGTCACAACGTTTTTAACTATTTGAATTCATAAGATGTACAAGGCAGACTAAATCCATCAAAGGACTCGCTCCTGGCTGACTTATGTACACCAGATGGATGTACATGCTGTTACATTAATTTTAATGGGTTTGCCTTAAAAGGTATGCACTTAGGTGTGCCAAAGACCTAGCATTCTCATGCAATAGGAAAGGCATCATGTTTTACTTCTGGGGTTCAGCAGGAAAAAGGCAATAGGTATGAAAAGCTGCTAGAAACAAGAAAGGAAGTTTAAAGGCATGTGGGGCTGTGAAAATTCATGTGTTATTACAAAAACCATCTTTTGTAAAAAGCAAAACCTTCCAAAACAACTTACCTTAGAGATTTTTAAAACTAAGTCAATAATTGGCTTAAGAAAATGGCTGCATCCCTATACATTAATAAAGGAAATGTCTGTCAGTACATGTACATAGCTGCAAATGGAAATTTAAGACATGACATAAAATAATGGTTTTGTTTATTCCAGACTGGATATATTTATTACTCTGTGTGTGGCTGTATTGCTTACACACTGTTAGAAATCACTAATGCTGATCCCATTAAGAATCAAATTTTGAACTTTGCTTCAACATGGGGAAACTGAAACATAAATTATAGCTGAAGTCTAACCACCAAAGACATGGAACACATATTACTACTGTTTCCTTAGTTACAACAGGTTTACAGATACAACACACTGAATCTTTAAAACAAAGTCAATCATAGAATCATAGAATTGTTAAGGTTGGAAAAGACCCTTAGGATCATCAGGTCCAACCGTTAACCTACCACTGCCAAGTCCACCACTAAACCATGTCCTCAAGCACCGCATCTACCCGTCTTTTAAATACCTCCAGGGATGGGGACTCAACCACTTCCCTGGGCAACCTGTTCCAGTGCCTGACTACTCTTTCAGTAAAGAAGTTTTTCCTAATATCCAACCTAAACTTACCCTGGCGCAGCTTGAGGCCATTTCCTCTCATCCTATCGCTTGTTACTGGGGTGAAGAGACCGACCCCCACCTCTCTACAACCTCCTTTCAGATAATTGTAGAGGGCAATAAGGTCTCCCCTCAGCCTCCTCTTCTCCAAACTAAACAACCCCAGCTCCCTCAGCCGCTCCTCATAAGACTTGTTCTCTAGACCCTTCACCAACCTCGTTGCCCTTCTCTGGACACGCTCCAGCACCTCGATGTCCTTCTTGAAGTGAGGGGCCCAAAACTGAACACAGTACTTGAGGTGCGGCCTCACCAGTGCCGAATACAGGGGTACTATCACCTCCCTGGTCCTGCTGGCCACGCTATTCCTGATACAAGCCAGGATGCCATTGGCCCTCTTGGCCACCTGGGCACACTGCTGGCTCATGTTTAGGCGGCTGTCAACCATCACCCCCAGGTCCTTTTCAGCCAGGCTGCTTTCCAGCCACTCCTCCCCAAGCCGGTAGTGTTGCCTGGGGTTGTTGTGACCCAAGTGCAGGACCCGGCACTTGGCCTTGTTGAATCTCATACAGTTGGCCCCGGCCCAACAATCCAGCCTGTCCAGGTCCCTCTGCAGGGCCTTCCTACCCTCCAGCAGATCGACACTCCCACCCAACTTGCTGTCATCTGCAAACTTACTGAGGGTGCACTCGATCCCCTCATCCAGATCATCGATAAAGATATTAAACAGGACCGGCCCCAACACTGAGCCCAGGGGAACACCACTCGTGACCGGTCGCCAACTGGATTTGGCTCCATTCACCACCACTCTCTGGGCTCGGCCGTCCAGCCAGTTTTTAACCCAGTGGAGAGTGCACTTGTCCAAGCCGTGAGCAGCCAGCTTCTCCAGGAGAATGCTGTGGGAGACGGTGTCAAAGGCCTTACTGAAGTCCAAGTAGACAACATCCACAGCCTTCCCCTCATCCACTAAGCGGGTCACCTTGTCATAGAAGGAGACCAGGTTAGTGAAGCAGGACCTGCCTTTCATAAACCCATGCTGGCTGAGCCTGATCCCCCAGTTGTCCCGCACATGCTGCATAATGGCACTCAGGATGATCTGCTCCATGACCTTCCCCAGCACCGAGGTCAGGCTGACAGGCCTGTAGTTCCCCGGATCCTCCTTCCGAACCTTCTTGTAGATGGGTGTCACATTTGCTAACTTCCAGTCATCTGGGACCTCCCCGGTCTGGACACCTTTACCCAGCCTGTGATCCACGACCACGAGTTTTGTGTGTGTGTAGGAGTAACAGAAGTAGCAGTTTCCATGGGCATCCTGCTTCTCCTGTGCCACCTTTCCCCCTCTCTCCACTGTAAAGCCCTTGATTTTGCATTTTATTTTATGAGCAGGAGTCTGGTTCTGAGGAAACCATAGGAAAAGGCTAAGTATTACCAGAACCATTGCCATGATATTGGTGAAAATATGATGTATTTTGAGATGGACAGCATAATCTGATGTGTAGACTTGTAAGTTAGGACCTGATTTACACTCATTTCTGGCTTGGATGCAGAGTTCGGTTATGAATTATTTTGTTCCTTTTGCCTCTCTCTCCTTGAGTCGGCCCTGATTTCACCGTTATCTGCTTGGGTCAAGGACTAGCCTTTTTTGTCTTTGTACTGGTCCTAATACTGTTTGAAGCTTTTAGATAAAGGCATAATATAAAATAATAAAAGATACATTATAAAACTTAATGGGAAATGAAAACATATTTCAATCTTGGGGTGGGGGATAAGTGTTTGAAGAGTGGAAGTGCAAAACATGATCAGAATGATCAAATTTCATCTTCAGCCGTACTTGACCCTTTCATCACAACCAGAAATTTAAAAACAGTCTTAAATATTAACTTAGCTGTGACTTGATAATATGGTATGAAAGCTCTGCAGTCTCAAAAATGCATGAGAGCGCTATTGATGAATTTTATCATATAATACAGAAGCTGCCTAATCCCTCAAGATGTGCTTAAGTGAGAAGGGGAAGCAGTGTTGCATGCTGGAAATGTCACCATGAAATGAGAACCATTAGCGCAACGTCGTAGCACACATCTTGGGGAGACATGGCAACTGCTGCCACACTGCCAAGGACATCGTTTTAAAGCGTGTTGCTGAGTTCAGGAAAGGCATGTAGGTTCAAAGTGTGTCTATGCGGAAATGAACAGGAAGGAGTCTGATATTGGTTAGACACATTGCTGCCATTAGGGATTAGGAAACAGCAGCATCATCCTCAGAAGACTTATTTCTCAAACTGAAAAATCTGCGTCCTTTCCTGAGACATGTATCTTCAACCTCCTTCTTTGTCTTCTCCCCAAATCGAGAGCAATCCATGTTTTCACAGAGGAAATGACAACCAGGCACTTATATTCACCCTGCTGCCCCCCAAACCTGAGCTGTTGTTGGCCATTAGAAGTAATGTGGAGTTGCCTGAAAAAAACCCAATCATCTACCAAAATACAACCTTTAAGTCTGTCTGCCTTTGAGGGACTGAGCAGCCACTGTCTAAAACATTGCAGTTCTTTGAACTAAATGGTGTTTTGGAAGATGGCAGTTTGAAAAAACTGCTGTTAGTAATATTCACTGTCTTATAAGCTACAGAAGATCATCATCTGTCCAAAGTAAATATTTAAGGAAAAACTACAAAAATAAAGTACTGACTTTCAGCTCTATAGCTCTTATTTAAAGGAAGAAAGTCGATAGATGGGAATGATTGGACTGGGCACTTAATTTTTTTTCTAGTTCATCAGTGCATTTAAGTCTGTCTAAAATAGAGGAACCTTAGAAGGATGAGACAGATTTGCTCTTTATGGCATGAGAAAATCCAGGAGATTTTTTTTACAAAAAATCTCTGTAAAGACTATTCATTTTTATCACCGTAAAGAAGGGAGGAGATATTTTATACGTTTTAACAGAGTGCAACCAATTTCTTGTCTGATGTTGGTAAAGGCAGGATTCTAAGTCTGATTGGCAGAAGAAACCCTAGGGCTAGCCACTAAAGATGGCCATTATCATTTATTAAGCAGGTGTTGAAATGAATTGGTCTTTTATCGTAATGCAGATTTACAGTGCATTAGGCAATCCATTTTTCAATTTAGTGTACTGCCTCTGATAAATTAACAGATGTCGATTGATTTTTTTTTCCTTCAGTCCCCCTGTTTACACCTGACAGCCAGTGCTTTATAGCTGAGCAGTTATTTGAAGTTATAAACATTATAATTAGCAATTTTTTAATTAGGCTGACAATTAACAGGAGATTTGCAAAGCTGCTAATTTGACATGTCATACTCTCCACAGTGTTTATGTTAACCACTACTTGAGTGAATTCAATTGAACAGAACTACGGTGTCTGAAAAATCAATCTCAGAAGAACCCTTTTCCCCACTTGGCTAACATTATGGCACTTCAGGCAGAGAAGTGGGACTTCAATGAAATTTTACAATATGACAATTCCAACAACTGAAGTTTAAACAATACGCCCATGTTAGCTCAGAGATGCAGTTAAACGTGACGTGCCAAGCACGGGCATGTTCTGGGCTCCTTTACTAAAGTTAGGCTTTAAAGTTTTTATTTTTTAAAGACTAGGACCAAAAAAAAAAACAACCACCAGCCATCCCCAAATAACACAGAGTCTCAGCCCTGAAGATAACCTTAGTTCTTTGGGTTAAACAGAGGAAAAAGAAAATACGTCATTCTAGTAAGTACCTGTGTGGTCATTGATGAAATATGTGTAGCTTTTCCAGCAGAATTCTGCATATCCCAGTACAAAATGGAGTGGCGTGAATAGAAGTGTTACATCAGTCCTGCTGGAACAGGTGGGAATTTCCTGGCACTTTCCATTAATCTGACCTTCCTTTCAGGTGGTACAAAATGCCCTTCTTTCTGATTGAATTTTCTCTGGGAGCATTATCCACTGAGTGCTATTGCCAATCCTGACATAGAGAAGGCTGGGTGGACACAAGGCAATAAGGGGGTTGGAGTGCTCAGCAAGAGACAGGAGTTTGGGTATGGAAAGAGACAACTGATAAAAAGTTGCCTGCCAACACCAGGGTTAAGATAAATTGGTGGGGCAGCCTGAGAAAACATGTTTCTGGTTGGCTGCAGTTGAAAGGACCAGAAGTGATGTACTCTTAGGTAATTTCTGTGAATTAAGATACTTAATCACATCCACTTTGTAAGGGAAACAAGGCTAGCTTTTAAATGCAAATAGACTTGATTTTGACTGAGAAAGCTCTCTGCCTTGAAGAACATGGGTATTTCCTTCTCTTATATAGGCGTTTTCTTAACTTTATTTCAGGGGATTTTATTGCATCAAGTCATGTACTTTCATCAGGTACCTGCTTCTTTTGTATTCTGTTTCTGAATTGGCTCCTCATTCTCTCCACTTGATGGCTCATCTGGTGGAAGCACCATTAGCCCTTAAACTAGAACACAATAACAATAAAAAGAAAGAAAAAAAAAAAAGCAGCCTTTTGCACACCTTTTTAAAATCCTACTTCTTTAATCCTCTGCAGCCATTGAAAGATGTTCACACCCCTTCCCATGTTAGCCTTTCTTCCCTGAGGTCCTCACTTGTGATGGAGGCGAGACACATCCCTAACTTGACTGGTGGTGAAGTACCAGGAGGAACCAGGATGCACAGAAAGCGCCGCTCTCCGAAATACTCCCACCCTGCAGTCTCCCCACAGGAGCTCAAAAGAAGATCTAGACACAAAGTTATTGAAACCTTTCATTCTACTGATATTGCTACTCCACATATCCATGATTTTAGTCATTTTCTGAACTCGCCTGCTTCCTAAAAGCTGCCTGAGAATGAACGAGGTGAGGTACTTCCTCAGATTTCCCTCCAGTCCGATAGGAAGATAAAGAAAAGGGCTTATTTAAAGGGTGATCTCAATAGAGGTCTCAGGAGTTGATTCAAAATGGCAAAATACTTTGTGCATGCGGGATTTAACAGGCAAATAGTATCCTGCTTAAATGAAAAATATGGTCCCTGATGGTGACATAGCATTGAATTATGTCACCATAGTGAAGATTTTTACTACCTGGGAGTCTTGCATGAAGTCACCGAGGGACAGATCCTTGGCTGGTACAGATTGTCAGGATCTGCCTCTGAAATATCCTGTTTTCTCACACAGAGTTAATGATTTCATTTTCTATTTCCTTTCAGTGACTAAATAGACACAATTCTGGGTTCACAACCCAATATGTTTTATAACTTAGAAAACTTAAATGCCAGTTTCTTTCTGGAGCAATTAGACAAAGAGTATCTTAAAATGGGTCTATCAGAGCAAATGGGGAATCAATACCAAATGAGTTATAATTAAATACGTGAAGCTGTGGTACTAGCATCTTGCTATTTTTGAGCTCAAACAGTTCTAATTAGTTACATGGATAATACCATGTTTGACATGAGGTATATTCAAGAATCCATCTACTACTTGTTTTATGTAAAATCCTAGTTGCTCATTTCAAACAGTGAGTCAAACACTGCTGCCGAGGAGTGCTATTAATGGGTGAAGTATCCAATTTTTTTCCCCTGTGGGACCAACACCCACCCCCAAAGCAGCAATTCTCCTTTGAGAATGAGTCAGAAAAAAAGTATTTAATCATGACTAGCATTCACTGCAGAGCTCATCTTCCTTACGTTGATTGGGTAGGGAAGAGAGAAAGTTCTGGATTATGAAGATGTCCTTGGGAAACTAAAAGTCAAGGAGAACTCAAAAAATGAGTAGGAGGGGCCTTTCACAGGGAAGTTTTTGAAACGGGAGAAGAAAGAGGAAGAGGTTGTTTAAAATCTGGAGTTCCAACTGGATTTTCTTCATCAAAAAGCTGATACACGAAAGAAAGACCGTTGTGGTAGAGGAACAGATTTCTAGGTAGGATACATACAGGTCACAGCTGAATCAAGGAGAAAAAGTTCATCTTAGGAGAAAGTGGGGAGGGAGAAGGGATAAAGGTGGACCCTGGGGAGGGTTGCTAAGGTGGGAGAAGTTAGGTCAAGGCAGTAATTACAAAAAAGAGAAGAGAGTATCCCTCCCTGCCAGCATCTGAGAGGGGATCATGGTTTAGGAGATCTGTAGGCAGTGTAGGCTACAACGGTGGTACATGTGGCACTGACAGGCTTCAGCCCATCAGGGTAGCAAACCCTACAGCGAGGATGAAACTACACATCATAAGGGAAAATAAATCTTTGCCATAAAGTCCAATGAAGTGGATACTTTGGGAGAGGTGTGGGAGAGGGTTTAACTCCACAAAGCAAACTGGTTAATGCCATTACAGCCTTTTCAAACTCTTGCATAATGTCAAGAAGGCCCCGTCCCATTAGGAGAAAGGAGACAAAGGAGACACTCTGCTAATGAATATCCCAGAAAAGGACGTGAACAACACTCTAATTGAGAAAACTATTTATTTTGAGCTGTTTATTTAAGCGCAGGAGGATTCCTAATGGAGCCATCAGACCTCACTCATTGGCTAATAGTTTAATTAGGCCCATCTGGTGGAGGCTGTGGAGAGAACTGTCCCAGCTCTCATATTGGCAGAGAGGTAATTTGTCATCCCGTGGCCCAGTGACTGGCACGCGAACATCTCTAAAGCCAAACAGAAGCTCAGCAATCTGTCTCACATGAGAATAGCTGAGAGCTATTGGAGGCATTTGTGTGGTTCACCTTGGCACACTGAGGAGAAACGACACTATTGCACAGTATCCTTGAGATAACCTCGGCAGAGAAATTCAGGCAGAGTCCCTGAAAGTCAAGTCAATCTTGCCATTGTCAGCCAAACCAAATATAGGGAAAAGTTTTTTCCTCCCTTTTTCCCAGCATCCCCTCTTCTCTGCCATCCTGATAAAACAATATGGTGAGGATGTTTTCTATTAGTTTCTGTTCAGGAGCATCTGTACTTCAGATACAAATTTCACTCCTACAAAATCTTGGAACAATAGAATTTCCATTTTGGATAGGAGGAACTTGCTGTTTTTAAGAAATACTGTTTCTACAAAACTGTATCAAGTGATAGAGCTGCAAACAAAGAGCACTGCAGAGGCTTCACAGAACTGTAACCAGTCTGTAAGCTGAGTAAGTTGATACAGCTATGGGTTAATTCAACTAAAGAAGGAAAAAACTTCAAAACTGTAACAGCAACTGTCTTAAAAGCTGCAATCAGTATTTTCTTCGCAGTCTGGTGTTACTGTTAGTATTAGAAGATGTTAAAACCACTGCTGCCTCTTTAGGGGTAATACTTGAGAAAACATGGAACAACATACCAACAAAAGTATCTCACATTTGTTTATCCAGTAGTATTTATGTGGCACTTTTTCTTATTCTTCATTCTAGTATAACCCACTGACTTTTCCAAAACCCTGAAAGCACTTAATGTGTCAGATATTTTATCAGTGGTTTTTTACAGGCTCATAATATCAGTGCTGACTAAACTAAAAGAAGCAAAAAGCTCATCCAATGCAAACATAGCAGTTTCCACTATAAATGACACTTGAAGAGTCTGAGTGGCCTCAGAGGAGGCATCATAGCTTAAAAAAATCTCTAAGTCAATAAATCACTGAGCTTTATACATGTCAGGTACCTATCTATACCTTAAGAAGCAAAAGACGGAGACAATACAGAGATTAAAAGGAACTGATACTTAAGAACTGAAAGCATCTGAAGTGAATGTTTCAATTAGTCTCATGGGCAAACAGTCCACTGTGATCTCTTGACCAAAAAATATTAGTATTCTTAAATTATTTTTCTGCGCCTGGCAATATTCACCACAGTTTTCTCAGTGTAAGTTAATACTCCTTTTTATTGTAGAATTTTTTTCATGAGCTAGACATTGCTGAACCAAAGTGCTATGTTTGTATACCATAAATTGAGCTTTCATCAACCTGATCTAGTGAAAGATGTCCCTGCCCGTGGCAAGAGGTTGAACTAGGTGATCTTTGAACGTCCTTTCCAACCCAAACCATTCTATGATTCTATGAAACTGGATTTTGCTGCTCTTCTCACCTTGTCTGGTTGTGCATCCTGTTGCAGGTGCACAGTCATATGTTCATACTTTATAGATGCTAATTCCTGTGTATCGTTCTTACAATGAATAGATACATGTTTTAAAATTAACACAAGTGAGTTCAAAGAGTTTTCAGTCTGCAGTTTCAAACCTAGGAAATAATGCAGTTTACTAAAATTCTGCCAGTCTAGCTGCCCCATTAATTAATTTTGCTTCATATGCAAGTACAAGCATCATTAGTTTGTATCATTTTTAGCAACATCCTGAAAGAATCAGCAAGTCAGTTCTGCGCTCAGCCTGATAAACTGTCAAGACAATTTTGCCGGCAAAGCTAACTTGCGCAGTGCAAATATTTACCAAGAGATTATCTATTCTTAAAACAAAGTCACTAATCCAGGTTGTCTCTTCCAGACATAATTCTGAACATGTATACTGAGCGAGCTAAAAGCATAGTAACAAAAAATGTTTTGCAATGTAAGAGCTTCATGATCATCTGCAGCCTTCAGCCAAATCTCTTTTGAAAGCTCGTTGTTGTGTGTCTTGCTGCATTGTGAATTCTGCTTTGTTTACAAAACTGGAGGAGACAGTGGATAAAGTGGAAACATTTTTACTATTTATATATGCACCTGACTGGTATTAAATGGTATTTTTGACTCCTACTGATCAGTTTTCTCCTCACTCACCTGTCTCACTTGTCAACAGCATATGGGACAGGTGACAGTCTTGTTCTTGTTCCTTGTATTCCAGCTAAAATCTGGTGGGTTTTATGTCTGAAGGATCTAGTTTTGGTCTTGTATTGGTACTTCTATGATACAAATACTTCATAATAAATGAAATGCTACTAAAATTACTCAGCAGCATGCCTACTTGCTACTGGAAAAGCGCAAGAGTGCCTCATGTAGTTTGCAAAACTTGGAATAAAATTGATCTGCCATCATCTATGCTGATAAAGATGACATATAGAAATGAGGCCCTGGAGATGAGTGCAGCCTGAAGCTACAGTATAGAGCTACATGGACCACAACAGCCACATCCCTACCAGCTTGGATAGTGCAGGAATGGCTTTCCAAAGGGGTGTTTTCCATGGGAGCTGCACCCCTGAGTCCTGGTGCCTCGAGAAGAGGCACACAGGATGGGTGCCCAAGACATGGGACTGCTCAGCTGCCCACCCTGGGGGGGATAGAGTGGCCACCTAACACACGAAGGGCAAAAATGATAGTGGGATAATAGATTACTTTACTGTGACCCAGAGCAAAGTGCTGGATTACTTCAGGGAACTCAGGGAACCCCAAAGTAGATTAAAGGGATATTTTTCCTGTGAAGAATAAGAAAAAAAGATATCAAAGGTTTGTTCACTCTTCTATGTTAGAAAAAGGCAATCCAACAGGAAAAGGCTCAAGCTATCTATTTATCTTTGTGGAAGACTGTATGGTTATTTATCTTTTTTAATTATGCTTCAAAAGGAACATGGTGCTGCAATAAATAACATTAGGCAACGATAAAGGGAACAGCACAGAGAGCTGACTGTAACGTGTTCCCCTCACCCTCTTCATTTTAACCTCCATAAAAGTGTGGGTTTTTCCATGTTATTTGAGATATTCAAGACTGTGATATTTCTGGAAGCAAGTGAAACACAGCTGCTTGCTGATTAAGGGGATACAGAAGATGGCAGGATTACATTAGTATGATGCATGTGCTGCTTCTCAGGGACCAGTGAGTTCCCAAATTTAGTGCCAGATACACACACATACGGTCGCACCTGAGCACATCTAAAAATGTGGCACTTCCACCAAAGCCTGAGCAGATTTTATTATCCCGTGTGTACTAGAGAAAATCCATAAAATTCCTTGATGAGGAATGGGAAAGCACTGATACCTCTTTTAAAAGAATTCCGGTAACTTTGAAGCATCTTTTTCACTTTTAACTCTCAAGATGCCAGCTAGGAAGGGCATTTGAGAAGTAACATTTGTGTTGGGCCAGATCTTCTGCACAGCGAAAGCATTTTCAGAAGTAATTAATATTACAGGGCTTACTTCAAGAGGTTTTCACTCAGGACACTTATTAAGAGGTTTGCTTTCCAGCAGATCAAGTGAATGGCATCTCTCTGAAGTTTACATTTTTCCGAGTTTGACACAGCTTGGGTAGTCAAACTCACTGCTCTTTCTTGTTGTTTAGTATTTGGAAGCAAATTAAATGGAATTAGTTAAGACTTTTTCTGGTATAACTTTGGCCCTAAAGCTTTTTTGTAATCATGCTGGCAGTAATGTAACAATTTATCTTGCAGACAAGTCTAACAACAATGTCATAATTTCAAAAGCTAAACAGTCTTTCATATTTCTTTCAGCAGGAGAGAACTGTTGGGAATTTCATGTGTGTTTTGCCTTTGTAAAAATAGAAGTTGGAGTGTGAAACATAGATCATCCTTCACACTCATTAGCATTTTAATGCCTTCTCAATTGTTAACAGATTTGATGTAGCTACTAGAAAGACAAGACTGGGTTGTGATTTACGTCTACACTTTCTAATCCTGTAGTAGTCGATTATATTACGTTTTACTAAGTGTAATGTCAGGTCTCTGAAACGAATTTTCAACCTTTTGAAAAAAATAATAAAGAGAATGATAAAGGAAAATGCCAATATGCCCTCTCCAATTTCTTTGCAAAGTGATAGCACTGATTTGTTATTTTTGCAGAGCTCAGAAAATTTTCCCCAAACAGAAATAATAATTAATTGTATAATTTGAAAATGAAAGATGGATCTATTCTGCAGAACTTAACTTTATAGTGTAATAGCATAATGCAACATAAACATTCACAACAGAATGATTTGCAGAAATTATAATACAGAGAAGTTATTTGAAGATTCATATTTCTCTGTATTTTTAACATATGACTCTACGTTTTTATCAGGAACAGAATATTTGGTTTGGCTTAGCGAACAGTAAACACGTTTCTGAACATGTACAGACCAACTAGGATGTAGCTATTACACTTTGCATGCATTTTAACTTCTCAGAAGCTACCAGCTCCAAAAAGAGCTGTCAAACCCAAGAGCACTGTGGCATTGTATTTAGAAATATTCGTAGTGTCAGGAATGATTGGAACTATTCAAATTAAACTACAAAGTACAAATCAACAAAGCCTGGCTAACTGCATCTTACCATCCAGATATAGGCTACTGTAGCCCCATGTGTCATTCATGATATGTCCCTCTTCCCTCTCCCTTAAAGACAGGGCTGAACCTAACCCTAAATGTAATACAGGCGTTTATGATCTAAACACTGGCAATATGTATTTGACATGCCTCTCTGGTTTGACTCCTTTGCAGTCCAGCGCTCATTGCCCAAAAGTGGTATGTCCTGTAGCATCAGAGCAAAGCAGAACCCAGAACATCCCCAGGATCACGAGAAGGTCCACCAGAAGGTATTTTGTTGGCAGGAGTAGCATTACTGACATAGCTGAAACAGAGTCAGGACTTTCGAATGAAAGAGATTCCTCTGTTCAGAGAAATCACTATCTTACGCCAATACAGCAAACAACTTTTTTTTTTATTTGGAATTTTCCATTTTATATGCCATCTCCCTTAGGCAACTGAGAATGTCGATAGGGAACTAGACACCACTGGCAGTTTGCCATGGGATATTCATGTACTATCCTATGCTGGCTCTGTTATGATCTAGAAAGTCTCTAGCGGAAGTTGAACAAAACACCTACCTACGTGATTAATTTGTTTCAGCACAGGGGCTTTAATACAACAGATGGAAACTTTCAATCTGATTGCCTGTGCTGTGCCTACTGTATGGAGGCAGAGGATTTGAATTTTCAGGTGTGCTGATTCAATGTGTTGTGACTTTTGGTGGACTGGAGAGAAGACTGCAAGTCTTGTTTGCTGTTTTTAAAAGAAAGAAAATGGTCTGGAAGGTTCCCTTGCATGGCTTGTCCAGTAGGTCAAGTGATCGAATGGCTCTTTTGGATCTAAAGATCTGCTAATCTTCCTCAAACTAAGAGGGTGACTTGAATGCATTGGATTAGATATTTCAATATTGACTGCAACTGTCTGAGGACAGTCTTTATCTCCTGCTGTGTTAACCCTTGCTTTGAACCAGAATCTGGCTGATGTTATTAGCTCTCCCGTACTGGGGGAGAAGGGAGGAGGGGGGCAAGAAATAAGTCGGGCAGCTTTTCTCACAGAGGGCATAGCTTGAGCTGATATTTGCACAGTGCTGTTAGAAAGTGCCTTGAATGCGCTTTTCATCACTTGGCAAATTAGATCTCTTCCTGTCAGAAAGTTAGACTCTAAAAATTTAAAATGTCTGTAGCAGAGATTTCCAACTGCCAACAAAAGGCTCGCTTTCATGAGGAAAATAATTTAAAATGCTTCTGAGTCATTGTGAAAAATACGGGCCATGACTGTGTCTGCAAAACCCCGTTGAGCTGAGGCACCGAAGACAAGAAAAATTGCATTCATACCACTGCGATCATCATCTGTCCATTCAGCGCGGTGCTCTCCAGGAAAAGACAAAGCTGGAGTGACAGCTCAAGGAGCAGCCTGCGCCTTTCTGTGTCACTGCTTGTGCTAACCTGTGGCACCACGCAGGAGTGGGGGGGTAGAGGAGTGTGAGAAAGGAAACCCTCCATGCAAGTTTCTTTTTCCTCCTCTCTTTTCTTCAGCCCTGAAGTCTTGATGTAAACTTGCTGTGATAGATGCAGGTGGCTAAAAATAGTGTGGTTTTTGTGTACCATACAAGCAAGTGAATAATTTTCTGCTGTAAGCAGGATGCCAAGGGACAGCAAAAACCTGATGGTAATGGCAGGTAAGGTACAATGATGGAGTGCGGCTTCCAGCCCACTAAATCAGTGGCAGAGTAGTTGGCACATTTGCCAATGCTGCTGCAGCCAAAGAAAAGCCCTAGGGAAACGCTCCCTGCATTTAAAAATTATACTTCAGATATACATGTTTTATACTAGGAGTTTGATAATTTATCCTCGCAGTGTAGGAACCCTGCAGTAACAAGTGATAGTTCTTGTTATATTACTTGTTGCAGCTTCTGCCTCCTGGATTTTTGGATTCTCTGCTTCTAGCCAAGAGTATACCATATATATCTCCCCACCAGTTTAATTGTCTTGGGGCACAAGAGTTTAAAAATTGCGGTAAATGACGGACAGAATCTAGGAAGAAACCATCATGATCAGTTCAGATTTTCATGGTTGTACCTGTCATATCATCAGCACTACATCTGGAATTTATTTCATACAGTTATAACAGATGAGACAGTTCTTATGTATAGGATTGTGCTCTGACTTTTGGACAAGTAGGGAATCCACTATGAAGATTCCCATTTTGACACCTCAGAGAGTATAAATCCCATTGTTATTTAGTGTTCTAATGCCATACTGACTCTTACTAGCAGCGGTTTCCATCATCTGGACTGAAATCCTGATCCTTTTGAAGTCAAACGGCAAAATTCCGATTGACTTCAGTGGGACAGATTTAACTCCCAGAGCTGTGCAAGATCGTAAGTCACCTGCCGCTAGCCAGATCCTTCAGCAATGGGTATTTTTATCAAGTCGACCTCGTTTATGGAGTTGCCTCAGAAAGTCTGCTTAGACTCAGAGAAGATACAACTGGAATAAAGCAGGTGTCTTCCTAATTGGAAAGTGGGGGAGGCTGAGTTTTACAAGGGGTATTTAGTGCTAAATAAGGAATAGAATTGTTTCCCAGGGGACCCTGAAATCCTTTTAAAACTTTTATAGCTTCCTATTTCTTTGCCTCTGGTTCCCGCTGCCAGATGGAGCATTTCATGTCCCAGAAGGATGCACTTCTGTATCCTCACCAGGCTTGCCGCACAAGGGACGATGGAGGGAGCAGCCGGGAAGCAAGCCTGCTGCGATGCTGCTCATGGGTGCAAAGAGGCAGAGCCGTACAGGGTGTCTTGCCCCTTCTGTGCTCAGTATCGTTGTATGGTGAAGCATGTCTGAATTCCTGAACTGAGTAATGGACTGTGAGTTGCATCCCCACTGCAGCAGTATAATCTGAGATGTATAAATTTTCTACTCAGCATGGTTTTTTCTCCCACCATTGCAAGAAAACCAGATCTGGGAGGATGCTTAGATCCTTTCCTCTGGATGATGAATGCAGTCTATCGCCACACTCTCCTTCATTATGCAAATAGTTCAGACAAATCTTCCTTCCCTCCACTTCCCTATTTAAATGTACTATTGTGAACAAAAGATCCGGTGCCATTGCAAGGACTAGTATTACATTGTTCACATCATTAGTTTAAATGAGATTACGATTGTACTATCTGCATTCAAGTTGTACTCCATTCAAACCTTGTCATTGCCTTTGCCAAACTCAAGATCTTTTGGGGTGTTTCTTTGAACACCGTTTATCTGTGTTTCCAGCCTATTCAAAGACACCTCACTGCCTGTAATGGCTGCATTTAATTTCCTTTACTTAAACATTGCTGGTTTGCTGGGTCTTTATGTCAGATTTCCTGTTCCACATTATTAGTATTTAAACTTGCACCTTTTTAAAATCAGATGCCAAATTAACCTCGCGTTGCTCTTTTTCTAAGCATTCCTCGCTCGCTAGAATACCCTGGAAATTAGCTAGTTTTCTCTCACGCCTGACATCGGCAGCCAGCTATGAAAGCCAACTTCACCAACTGGCAGAGTTCACCACCTAGTTGTTGGCCCTGCAGAGCACACGTGGGACTCAAAACAGAAGCCCCATGGTCCCCTGGCAGCAGATCTGTTGCTAGCTGCAAAAAGGAACAGCGTCCTGTGTCAGTCAGAGAGCTGAGCTTCTGTGAGCTGGAAGCAGCTCTTCGCACATCTCCCCCCGCCACGGTAATGTGCTGCTTGGCATGCCGATGGTCCCAGGACCGGTGAACACCCGACTGCCTGCACGGTTCTTGCTCTCGTGGTGTGATTTGGCTGAAGTCTAAGGTGCTCTTTAGTTCTTAACAGCAAAGTCCTGCCAGTCTGACCGATATCCCTCCAACAGCCTGCTTTATATATACTTGGACATTTCCAGCAGTGCTTCCAGCTTTTATGTTAATGTTTGCATTTGGTGACGTTCGCCTGTCACAGAAGTCACCCTTCATGCCCTGGCTGCATTTAGCAGCTGTGCTGGTGGCAATTCCCCACTGCCGTGTCCTTCCTCAAATCTCTTCTCAGGACAGGTGAAGGTCGCCGAGCATGCCACACCTGGCAGCCCGCTCCTGTTCTGCGTCTTGTCTCAATTCCCACTCATCTGACGGAGCACCAGAGAGATCATGGGCGTCTGTCCTTTGGCTGCCAGAGGCGGCTCTGGTGCCTGGTGATCAGGCAGCTGGGCCTTCCTCTCCCCTGCTCATCTGCCTCTTGCCTGAAATACTTGCAGGGATAAATAAGAGGCTTGGGGAGAGCATGCTGAGACGCAGCTATAGGAAGAAAAAGACACTGAACCAGCCCTTTTTTATTTAAACCAGCTGCAGCCACAGGAGCTATCTACCAGCTGTCCCCTATCTTCCAGAAGAATTTAAGTTGAGGGCAGCCTGTGACATGTTTTGAACTTTTGATTGCAGAAGGCTGCATCCAGGAGAAGATTACAGTCATGGTGGATTACTTGTAACATGTAACACAGATCATTAAATTTGCATAAAATTGCACAGGGAGGACAGCACAATTTGGCTGCTCCGAACAAGATACATTCAGAGAGAACAAAAGTAGTCCCATTTACATGTGAGCACGCAGGAGTTATTTCTTCCTCTGATTTTGTAAGTAAGTCTTTCATTTGTTTCCTTATTAGAGGACTATCCATTCAGTGTGAGGTCTTTATTTTCAGTGTATTTTATGGCTCTATGTGTTGTGGAGGCTTAAGGAATAGCAATAACCATAGAACACAAAGTCGCAACACATCATGTGCACAGTGCACAACACAAATCTTTTATTAAAGGGAGATGAAAGATGGCCAGAGTTAAATTACTGACCTGGGTCTCAGGAGAGCTGAAAAATTCCCTGAGGTGTATGTCATCCCTCCTCAGTATTTTCAGTTTCCCATATATAAAATGGAAATGTTCATTCCTTTCTGAGTGCCCTAAATATTTAAACTGTAAGCTTTGTATACTGTCTTATGGCACTCAGTACTTAGTTCAGCTGGCTGCAGTCTTTTACAGGGCCCGTAGATGCTACTGAAATTTAAATTATGAATCAGTAACTTTGCAATATTTTCTGTCACATTCACCGAAGATCATCCTACTGAGGTTTGGAATGCCACGTGTTGATTAGACAAGATTTTAAATGTCTGCTTAAAGTGTCATAGACAAAACCCACCAATTCACATGGCTTTAATAAAATGCATGCCAAATCTAAACAATAAAAAAAAGGTAGCCATCATCTGTCTGCATTCAGATTTTAAATATACAGAAGACGAGTACAGGACCTTGTGCTTTAGTTTATTACAGCTTTTGTGTAGACCACTATTAAAGTTGGCTCATTAATTCAGATATATCTAAACAGCATTTCTGCTTTTACATGAACATTTTGCCAACCTACATACTTAGAAAATTATAATATTTTCCAAAATGTTACACTTTTTGTTATTTCCTAAGGGCAAAGCCCATATCTTAAGCCGCTTTCCTATGTTGCAATGGAGTTTCTGCATCAGTCTTGCCGTTATAAATGATTAGAAATCTATTCATTTTTTCTGTTTACCTTCAAGTTTAACGTAGTCCTTTGAGAACAGTAATGGCAGCTAATGAGACTTGTGAAGAGAATCTTCTGCTGTTTCAAAGTGCCCATATAGTGAGGAGCAGAAAGCTAAGATTCCCTTGTCCTGTTTATGACCTGACTCCAAATGATACACACTGCTGGAGAGAAGGTAATTTAATGCCCATTATTACCATACAATCCTGTGCCTCCTTTGAAGCTGTCAGCTTCAAAATCAACTCCAGTCGTGTATGTTCATTTGAAACCTTTAGTGAGCTTTTTATCAAAGCATGACACAGAGCTGCTTCCTAAACACCTTCCCTTTCTCGCACACCCAAATTAACCACGTTCTCCTCATCTAACCAAAGGGAGAGATACTTTGAGGTCCAGGTATATATAGTAACTGTTGAAACATGGCATAAAGAGAAGGAACATGCTAATTAGATTACTGAGGCACTTTAAAAGGATTTGCTTCCCTTATAGAGTGTGCAACACGGCTGGCATGTTAATTCAATTGTAACGTAAATTATTTAAAGTAATAAATCATTAACTTCAGATTTTAGTGAAGTATCTCATTGAGATGCAGAAACATGGAAATTTGATGCATTTTTGAAAGTACAAGACAATGCTCAGGTTGTTTGTGAGGTGGCAGGTTTGGCTTCTCCTGTGCCTGAAGTCAGAAGAGCAGACTCTCAGCTGTGGGGTGGATATGATCTACAGGTGTCCTCCAGCCCAGTTCCTTCATCTGCTGACCTTGGTACCTGATATATGGGCATGTCACTCAGCACTTGGCTGCAGAGAGGCTTGTAGTGCTTATAAAGGTTTTACAGGCTGTGAGGGAATTTGGTATTTGAAATAATTTCTTGTGGAAGGACACGGGGGAACGTTTTATGACCCTTCACTTTTTTTATAAGCTGAGCCTTCCCTGTGAGTTTGATCTGCTCACCCTTCACTGCTTCTCAGCTACAATGAACATGATGCTAATTCTGTCTGTGCGGAATCTGTTGGATACCGTTCTGTGCTCTGCAGCAGTCCCTTGCTCCTTTGGGCCAGCAATGGACAAGTACACCTAGAACACGGTCCTTGATGGCTTGTTATCAGGGAATATAGGCATTTTTTGTTAGTAGGTGGCAAAAAAAAAAATATTGGGAGATACTGTGGCATACCTTAACAGTATTTTTTACAAGGAAATGATACAATCCTAACATCACCCCATCAAAGTCCATCCAATGCCTGAGGGAGTCAGAAAGTCAGCAATGCCTATGGATGAACCAGCTGGCCAGCAGGTTAGAAGAGATGGCAACATCTCAGGCACAGAGGGAAAGAAGACTTTGCATGTTTCTGGATCTCTGATTTAATCTTTAAGTCAAAAGGGCAGAGGAAGCTGAAGCAAAACAATGTGAAAATTAAGGAAGGGATTTTCACAGGTCCTGTTACCCTTCCACTCGCATTTCTCCTCCACCTGAATAAAGGCATACAGGCTAATCCATATAGAAATCATCTTCTAGGTAATGCAATAAAATCAGTATATGCCTTTGGCTGGTTTCTTGGTGGCTTAGAGTAAATAAGTGTCAGGAGGTCAGGGAACTTTCCTGTGACCGTGAAAGTCAGAGGAACGTGGCATCTCTACAGGTTTGGACTTCTAATTGCAGATCACCTTGAGCATTAGCAAAGCTGAGATTCATGCTGCAGATTTCCATAGTTTGTATGTAGACTGTAGAAACTCTGGCAGCTGAATCAAAAAAAAAACATGAGAAGGTTATCTCTACTGGATATGTTCTTTGTTTATCATATGAAAGTCTACTATTAATAGCAGCTGTACATACACTTCAAGGAGGATTGTCTCTTCATATGAAATCCTGGAAGAGATGGGACTGACTTCCTAATTGCTAAAGAGAAGCAGGAGGATACCTATTGTTAACGTGTACCAAAAATGTTATTAAGTCCCCAGTGCTAAAAGCAGCAAAATCTTGTAACTGATCCATGGAAGTGAGGTGAATTCTGGAATCCTTTATAACCAGTTTCAAATATTTGACAGCAAGTTTCATTAATGTATATATTCCTACTGTGCAAAGAGATAACAAAACCAATTTCCACAGAAGCATTACAGGACAGTAGCATTCTTCATGTGTGTGGGATTGGTATGCACTTATTGGTAATAAAGCAGTGTTAAAAAATAGAGATGGACATATAAAACCGGAATAAAAAGAATGTACTTAGGATGCTTTGAAAAGCAGCTGTGATATCAGGGGAAAAGTGTGTGTCCTGTTCTGACTATACACCAAACTCTAGGTGAAAACCTGTGTGCCACTTGGAAATCATACACCAGGAACTCCCCTACAGCCAGTTTTTAAGAACAGTTGCCAGTAACTTAGCAGTTTTGACATCTCATAAAGAAGTTACTTTCATAGAAATCCCAAATAATTAGGCTACAAGTATTGGATCTCCTTATAGGGACAACCAAGCTGTCCTGAACGGACAGGTTGGTACTCAAATGTCAGTGCACCCAAACTGCACCATTCAGATCAGTGCGGCACTGCATGCTGTATGTAAATGTTGACTTGAATCCAAACTTTCAAGACAGCCTTGTGACTATTTCAGTTTTAAAAAGTAGCACTTCTTACCTAAGCACTGCATTTTAGTAGTTCTGTAGGAGCACAGGATATATTTAGATCTGTGCTGACCTGTTACATCTTAAGAATGTGGCTCCATCCCTACTTGAATCCTGAACTCCCGAAGTTGCTTTCCTGTTGATACGATAAATCAAGCAGTGCTGGATGTGTTAAGTAAAATCCAAATGTCTGAATAGAGTTGCTGCCTACATCTGGATCATCACTGAGGATCATTTTAGTGAGCCCTGAGCTCTGGCTGCCATATTGGAGATGCCTGGATCAATGGAGCCCAGTAGTAGCACAGAAAGGAAAGAACTAGCTTTGTGAAAATGTGAAGGAGTCTATGTGAGCATACGTGGAGTTTTAAGTGAGAATATAAGCCTTAAGCCAATCTGTCCTGCTTACAAATTTGATCTGCCTAAATTACTGGGAGGAAGAGGGAAACAATAATACCATTAAAATAAAATCCTGTAGTACTATCAATAGCAAGCCTACTGCATTTCAGAAATGTGTTAGTTGCGGTTAATGTGCAGTGGGTGCTAAAGAAATATTTAAACTATCTTTCAAGGATTTAAATGAAAAATAGCTTTTATAAATGCCAATTGGTTTACTTAAATGCATCCAACTGTGACAAAGCAGTGGTTGGAGGAGAAATAAATCAGAAGGAATTAAAATGCATTTGTTTTGAGGTGACTACTGATTTCAGTGAAAAGCCATATTGGGTTGAATAAAAGTGTTGACTATTTGCTCATTTATTTAAACCATATTCTTTCCATATATCAGTATCAGTTCTTCTGTTAATGAAATTAATTCAGTTAAATGGGTTCAGCAAAACCATATCAATTAGAAAAATTAAACTGGCAACAGTAGTGGTAACACCTAAGTCTTTGATGCAAAAAGAATAATCCCACTGAAACTGATAAAATAAGCACAGAATTAATCCCAGGTACTGGATTGAATATAAACGAATTGGGGAGATATTCTGGATGTACATTTTGTGCATGTTTGTACGGTATGGTATATAATTGTGAGCAGCAATTAAGCATGGTACTTGAGCATAGCTGTAACTGTTAATACATATGTAGCTGTTCTTTGACAAATCCAGCTGGGAGATGCACGAGTTTGGGAATCTGGGATCACATGCATTGGAAAAACAAAAGTGGAAAATCGAGGCATTTAGGGAAGGTCAGAATTATACAGTGAGGCATGTTCATGTAATGATTTGACATATTATTATGTTTCTTTTATGTAGTTATAAACCTGTGCATAGCTTTTGGTGCATTAGGCAGTGGTTTTTTTTATGTGACTTAATAGACACATAACCAAAGTATATTACAGAGCCAAAGATTTAATAGATAGGAGCTGATCCTTTGTGTGACCTTCCTGCTCTTGTCCTCTTCTAGGCTCAAGAAACTACATCTGTGATTGAGGCAAGGCCACACTGAGGAGTGCTCTGTGCAAACGGGTGCCCTCCTGTTACTGCCTAAGCGTGACTTGCTCCAGTTGCGTTTCCTTTGGGCACAGTAAGGAGCTCACAGAAAAGTTCAGGCGGTACAGAAACCTGTGGGAATGTTGCTCTTGAATTCAGGAAACCTCAAATTCATCTGTGCAGTGTAGGTAGATCAAAGAGCTGATGGGGAGTGTGATTAAATGCATTTGTTCTTGTTCTCCAAGCTCAGCTCTATAGCTCTGGAGCTGCATCCCCCCTAATCAGAAGCTTCCAATCCCAGTTCTCACTGTGGTGGAGTTTTTGCAATGGGATTTGTAGGTAGCAAAGGAAAACATCAAAAGGGATGCATTTTTCTCAAGCTGGGGAACTTTACTGTTTTGATTTCCATATGTGCTGCATAAAGAAAGGGCCATGGGAACATTTTTTTAGGATCAAGACATTCTGATTTTGAGAGGTCTCTGTCTTGTCTCAGCGGAGTTGTAAGGTGCATTTTATATGTTTGAGACCATTCCCCCTCCCACAAAAATACCCGATTTGTCTACACTTATTTTTTAACATACTTCCTATGCTGGGATTTTACCCAGTTAAACCAGTAGATCCATTTTTCAGCAGGTAAAACTGTCAGAGATGCAACTACGGGCAATAGTTTCACCTAGTACACAAGTATGGCACCAATAAGTCTACAATTTTACCCTAGGCGAGGAGCAGGCCATAGAGTTTGCTTTGTAATAAACTTTTTCTGCTACCACTTTCCTTCTCCATAGCTTAGCATCTCCTTGCTTCCACAGTAATAAAATAACTGAGCAGCTATTAGTGAAGTACAAGTATATATATTTGAACCAGGGTCCCTTCTCATACTGAGAAGAGATGTTGATCTGTTCTGTAACATCTTCTTTTCCAGATGGCTACGCAGAATGTGCTGCTGGTTTGGTTTGCTAATGATTTTATAATGTATTTTAATCTGACACCACAATTGCGTGGATCATTCTTACGGATATATTTCTTAGAAGCCAAATAAATATATCTAGTAGTACCACATCATCTGAATGTAATTGGAGGAAGCCACAGGCTTCCTACCTGCATTAATCAACTGTAGATGAGCTTAATTAATCTCTCAGATCTAAATGGAGAAAGAGAAATGAGAGCTATTTGCTTGAAAGCCAGTATAGCAGGCTTTGAAAACATAAGAGCTGTCCTGTTTACAGGTAGGGATGCGTAATGATTGGTGTCTTGCTTAAAAACTGTACATCTCTGCAAAGGAAACACAGTCAAACACTTGGGGCTTGGTTTTCTTCCAAAACATAATTTCCCTCCTAAGACAGAACTTGCCTAAAGCTCAGCTGTGTGTATGAGGGTCCATCACTAATACCTCACAGTACTTAGCTTCTTCATTAACTCTTCATCACTTATTTCCTAGGAGAGTAAAAGTAAATGTGTTATTTTTATTAATATTTTATCAAATTTATAGGGGCTAAAAGAGGTAGAGTAATAACAGGATACGCAACTACAATCTCCTTTTAGGCCACCTCATTTTGCAATAGCTCTGTTACAATTTGGGTGGCTGAGGTGATGCTTCAATAGAAATATCCATCATAGCTGAAATTCAGGTGCACATAAAAAAATATGTTGAGGATTTTATGCTTTCAGCGTAAGACAAACAAGTTCCCCTTTTCATAACATTTTACATTTCTCTCATGTTGTGTTTGGGGGTAAACCTGCCAAACACTGTTACAGAGCTGGCAACCTCAAATTCTGGAAAGGGAGCTTTTGTCTTCTTCATCTTCTTCCCGGCAGAGTTGGTAGCTTCCTTGTGCTAGCAGATTCATGAAAACTAAATCCCAAGGGATAATTATTTTGTCCATTCTGACCAGTCTATTATGAAATATTAGATCTCATTGACTCTGCTGAGCTCTGTAATTTGTGCTTAGCCAAAGCATGGCTTCCAGCAAGGCCTCTACGGTCACTTGGAAGAGATACAAAGACAGAAAACCCACCACTTCCTTTAATAATTTTTTCCAGTGGTTAGTCACCCTCACTGTTGCAAATTTGTGCTTTATTCCTAATTAGAACTTGTCTGGCATCAGTTTCCACCCAGTGATGTTGCTGGGCGCAGAGGTAGATGCCTCCTAGGTCTCTCACTCTTTCTGTCACATAATTGATTTTTCATGAACAGCACAAAGTAAGGCTAAAATTAGCCCAGCAAAGCAATAGGAGACATGGTGGATCAGGAAGCCCTCCTGCAAGATATGAAGGTAATTTTTTATCCTATTTATTCTAATATTTTATTGAGCTTTGCATCAGGTTAGTGGATACTCTTTAACCGTGACTTCCTCTGAGGCAGCACATTGTTGATGCTAATACTGAGAAAATATATTAATCATTTGGCCTCTGGCACACTCTGCTCTCATTCTCTCCCCAGCACATTCTCCCATTTCTCAACAGGATGGTAATCGACATGCAATTTCACTATCTCGCTGATGGTTCAGACACGCGTAATCCAGATCTCTGTTCCACAAATGTGGGCTTGTAAAACTGGTGCCTCTGGATTGCTTTAGGCTCCTCTGCATGTAGGTACACGTCCCTTGTATGTGTAATCTCATTGTGTAGGCATAGGGATGCGTATGCAGATGCTCTCAGGCACTATATCTCGTTTACATAATAGCATTAGTTGATAGCAGGAATTGATTTACAAGGTCTCTTGATGTTTTCATTAAATGAATCATTTATGCACTTTATTTATTTTTAAATATTTGCTCTTTAGGTCTAGTTGTAGCTCTTCCCACATGGAACTGACGGGAGTTTTATAGATCAAAACCCAAGGAATAAAAATGAAACGCTTAAAAGTTCCACCACTTTTGATGGTAATTTGGTAACTAACAGTACCCAGTGCATTCCCATACACCTAAGAAATCCAAACTGACTGAGTCTCTAAAGCCTTTTTCTGGAGAGAGGCCAGTAGGGCTGTAAATTTGATCATGACAGATTCCCTGGTCCAGGATGCAATTTGTGGTCAGAAGGATCTAATGATGGCATCCCAGAATGGGCAAGCACCAGGAACTCAGATTTTGTGCATCCACATATTCCAGCCTTGGTTCTTCCTGCTCTCCCACACCCGAAGTATTGACACCAGCAATCTCAACGTGGAGTCTATTTCTTTCAGCTATTGGATCTGTTCCACTTAGTTTAAATAAAGGTCCTAACTCTAGAAATGTTGGCATGTCAGAAATTGGTTTAATTCTGAATCAAAAGAGAGCATATCTCAACATTTCCTGCAGATCAGAATTTAAGGAAAATTTTGTTTTGGAAAATTTCAGGAGAAGTAAATTTAAAAGGATTTTTTAAAATATTTTTCTCATTTTTAGATTCTTTCCATTATTAGGACTGCTACCAAAATTTAATCTTGCTTTTAATTATCAGAGATAATTAGTGATACAGATTACCACTGCTGCACATTGCACAGCAGTCTTGCATGTCTTCTACATGGCTGCACCATGGGTAAAACTTTTAAGGCTGACCATTATAAAGAGAAGAACATCAGCAGAAAATAATTCATTGTGTCTGTTTTGGTGAAGTAAATGTTGACTTTGAAGTACTAACAAAATATAGAGTGAGTGGCAGACCTTACATCATCAGGCAACCCCTTTTTTTCTAGTTTGGTAATGTAGTATTTTCTCTCCTATGAAAAGATCATTAGTACTGTGCCCACCTTCTTAATAATAATAAAGAAAAATAATGTGGGGTGGGTTTTCTTCCAAGTCATGAGGGATATGCTAAGAAAAATTTGATTAAAATATCCATTCCAAAAAACTTGGAATCTGAACGCAACCCTTTTAATCTTCTCACTTGCCTTACGTGCCAGAGGGTATTGCTCTATGTGTGGGTGGATGAAGAAGAAAAGAGTTTCAGTGAAGTATAGATAGGATGCCAAATGTCAGTGCTGTCTTAGAAGCACCTTTATTATCAGTGATAGCTTATCTGGTCTCAGATAAAGCAAAATTATTCAAAACATCTTAATAAAAGTATCTGTCTTTCCTCTGCTAAATGGCAGCTTATTGATTTCTTCACTGTTCTATTACAGTAGCAGAATTTGAAATGTTTTGAAAACATCCCTTAGAGCCACACAACAATAATTAACAGCATAGCAAGTGCTGAGCAGCAAGTAGCTGATAATGACAGAGTCTAATGTCGACTGAATGCAATTAATCATGGATACTACCCATAGAGCTTTGGATTTATACTCAGTTATTATAAAGCACTGATGAGGTCCCCTCTCGATCTTTCACAATGTATGTATTAAGAGTATCTCTTCGCCATAAGCAGAAGAAAGCAGAAGGAATGCTTTGAGACTTGTATTTCTTAATACATTTACTATCGCTCCATTATGCAGTTAGTGGCTGGTATTCTCCTAGGAAGGCAGTATCATAGAGAAGCAGGAGCAGTTCATGCCTCTAATCTTTCCAGCAGACAAGACAACAGGCAATATATATGCACAGTCCCAAAGTGGCAAATAAGTGCCAGTGTTTTGATACAGGATACTTTTATGCAACCTAAAACCAACCTTTCATTGCCCAGCTTTGCTTAGGGTAAGCAACTATGATCAGCCCTGTGTGCATACCAGTGGCTTCATAATTCATATAAAATTGCATTCATTCTTCTCTGTTGTTCCTGCCATCATGTTCCACTTGATCAATCCACTCTAATAGCTGTTTGGCACTTGACAAGTGACTAGACTCTTAACCCTGAAGTGAGTTCAGAGCAAGGAAAAGGGCACAGGAGTTTGTCATGTTGCAGCACACTTTCAGTCAGACCTGAAACTCTTCATGGCTGAGCAAAGAGGATCTCAGTATTCAGATTCGTATCTCTTCAAACTCGATTCAAACACAACTCAGTCTCACCTAATCCTCTAGAAAGGACACAGGAGGGAATAGTGATTTTTACAGTGAAGGCTAGGTATGCATTCCTAGTCCTCAAGGAATTCCTGGTGGAAGGATCATCCATATCTCCTCTGTGTTCAAAAGTACTTACCTGTCTGCTCTGTGTTTAACTTCAAAACTGAATGTGCAGGAATAACTCCACTGGTAGTCAAGGCATCTGGCTGATGAAAGGTGTGGTCATTGGCAGGCTGATCAAGTCTTGTACACTGTAAATTCTCAAATGTTTCATGGAATATGGGAAATGAAATGTACTGCTTAAACCTTACAGCTCCTTGTTGGTCACCAACCAACTCAGGAGTGAAAGACTGGTGATGAAAGCAAATCATCTTCAAGGACTTGCAAGAAAAAAACATAGCAACAAAACACTTTGTATGGGTTTGCATAGCAAGGTTTCGGTAGCAGGGGGGCTACAGGGGTGGCTTCTGTGAGAAGGTGCCAGAAGCTTCCCCTGTGTCCAATAGAGCCAACACCAGCTGGCTCCAAGACGGACCTGCTGCTGGTCAAGGCTGAGCCCATCAGCGATGGTGGTAGCACCTCTGGAATAATATATTTAAGGAGGGAGAAAAAAAAACCTGCTCAACTGCAGCCAGAGAACGGCGTGAGAATATGTGAGAGAAACAACTGTGCAGACACCAAGGTCAGTGAAGAAGGAGGGTCAGGAGGTGCTCCAGGTGCCGGAGCAGAGATTCCCCTGCAGCCCCTATTGAAGACCATGGTGAGGCAGGCTGTGTCCCTGCAGCCCATGGAGGTCCATGGTGGAGCACATATCCACCTGCAGCCTGTGGAGGACCCCATGCCGGAGCAGGGGGATGCCCGAAGTAGGCTGTGACCCCGTGGGAAGCCTGCACTGGAGCAGGCTCTTGGCAGGACCTGTGGACCTGTGGAGAGAGGAGCCCAGGCTGGAGCAGGTTTGCTGGCAGGACTTGTGACCCCGTGGGGGACCCACGCTGGAGCAGTCTGCACCTGAAGGACTGCACACCATGGAAGGGACCCACACTGGAGCAGTTTGTGAAGAACTGCATCCTGTGGGAAGGACCCATGCTGGGGAAGTTCATGGAGGACTGTCTGCTGTGGGAGGGACCCCATGCTGGAGCAGGGGAAGAGTGTGAGGAGTCCTCCCCCTGAGGAGGAAGGAGTGGCAGAGACAACGTGTAATGAACCGACTGCGACCCCCATTCCCCATCCCCCTGCGCACTCGGGGGGAGGAGGTAGAGAATTCAGGAGTAAAGTTAAGCCTAGGAAGAACGGAGGGGTGGGGGGGAGGTATTTTTAAGATTTAGTTTTATTTCTCATTATTCTACTCTAATTCGATTGGTAATAAATTAAACTAATTTCCCCAAGTTGAATCTGTTTTGCGTGTGACAGTAATTGCTGAGTGATCTCTCCCTGTCCTTATCTCAACCCATGAGCCTTCCATTATATTTTCTCTCCCCTGTCCAGCTGAGGAGGGGGAGTGATAGAGCAGCTTTGGTGGGCACCTGGTGCCCAGCGAGGGTCAAGCCACCACACACTTCTTAGAAGATAATGGGGACAAAATAGTAAATAATGATTGTTGATATGGGTGGAAGAGTTCTTTGGAATTGACTCTGAAGCTGGGCTCTCAAACTCCATTGGTCCTGATAGGCATTGACACAGCTACAGAGTCAGATCCCGTTCTTGTTGCTGCCATCCACTCCTTTTTAGACTTCACAGTAAGCCTATGGAACATATGGACATGAAATGTTACCTAAGATGAAAATGGGATTCCATACCTGACCTGATACTTCAGACAAAAAGTGAAAACCTCCACTGAAGTGATGTGTTTTTTATTAATTTTGGAGGACATGAAATTAATGTTTTTAAACTGGAAAGGACATAAGTTTCTGGGTTTTAGGCAAAAAGCAGTATTAAACTGAGCGAATGGGAAGGAAAACTCCTATGTGGCCAGGCTGTTCCTCAGCTGAGTTTCCTCAGAACTGGACCGTATGATACAGACAGTTGTTTTCAGTAGGGTATTATATGATATGCAACTTTTGTCTAACTTTCTGAGTTAACTCCTATGTCCTGAAGGTATTTCATAAGAACAGTCAAGAAAACATAGCAAGAAATGTGATTGACAATATTTCACTCTATCTGTAAAGAATACTGGGGGTTTTTTTCATTGTCATCTCACTTTTAAGCCATTCCTCCACAGCATTTTGGAAAGTGATAGATGGACATTGCTCTCCTAATACCTTACTTTAAGTGAAGTGTGATTCCCTTGTGCCTGATTTCCACAGCTAAATAGAAAAGTGCAACACACTGGAAATCCAATTTTCAGACAAGACATAAAACTTTGGAGCATGGGTGGTAATTACAAATTCTATGTAACTTTCCAGAGAAGTAAAAGGTCCTTATTCTAATATCTTAGTCATCTTGTATTCATGAGTTTTCAGTACTTCTGCATATTCCAGTTGATTTCTTTCAATAGTATCTTTCTGATTAGAAGGGTGTTTTTGCAAACATGAGAAAAAGGAACTAGTTTGTGGGGAAAGTACCATATGACAATAAATGAAAAAGCAGAATAAAAAAACAAGCAGTGGAGAAGACTGAAACGATGGTTCCTTTGTTGACTTTCTGGAGTTGTCTCCACAAGTTCATTTTCTGCCTGTAAGTGAAACAGACAGGAGTGTTTTAGTTGGGCAGCTAGGAAACAAAAAAATATTATTTTGTTTTCCCAGAAAAATAATCTTTTGAAAAATCCCCTGTGCCCCATAAATAAATAAATAATAAGCAAAACCAACACAAGCCAGCAAAATAATTAAGCATTGTGTTTTGAGTAAGGGGAAAATTTTAATTATGCAGGATTTTATTTTTTTTCAAGGACAGTATTTGTCATGTGTCATTGTAATCTAAATAAAGTAGAAGACATCTTTAAAGCCAAAGATTTTTGAAAGCTGAAATGATCATTTTCTTTCCTATCACCTGTGGTTTTCTTTCTTCTTGCATTTTTTTCTAAAGCTAGAATTCAGTGCAACATTCCTGAAAACAGGAGGACCATCCAGGCGTTTTTTCTTTCATATGTATCTTTTTTACTTTACTCCAACTGGAGTGAAATCTGTTAGTTTTGCCATTGGTATTAGTGGGAGCACTAATGAGGTTTTATCAGATTGGATGTCTATCTATCTAACATCAACACAGGATTCATATTTTTCTCTTGTTTGCATATCAGAAAGTATAAAAAGAGAACTGTTTGTTCAGGACAAGGAGTTATGAGGTATCAGTGACATGTTAGTTGCACAATCTGTTTATTTCCTGCCTTATCACTTATTATCAGTACTTATTTCACTTCTCCCCACCACAGAGCAAATGCCAGGCAAGCAGCAGAATTTTACATCATTTTCTGCTACACCTTTTTTGTCCCTTTACTTCCATGACAGTGGCTGCCGTGAGTCTGAATTAATGACTCTATACGTGTGTTATGTTCATGATGGACATTAAGTCTTCCAGGTATAATTTTCTGTAAAGAAAAGTCATTTTATTTCCAGCTGAATAGGCACTCTATCATACTACCCAAGTCAAACAAAGTTATTATTTGGCTTTTCGCCAAGTTGTACAGTATAGAAAGGTCATATTTTTAATAGCTTTGTACTCCATGGTAATCAAATTTGTAAGCCTGGAGAAATAAACTACTCGAATATATCAGTGTTCTCCATGCATGTTTAACCAGTGCTGTTCTGTTCCATGCTGCAACAGCAGAGCAGTCTGTGTTTTACTCTTATCTTGGTTATTAGCTTTGTACATTAAGGTATATCATGCTAGTCATATAAAAGCAGCGATAGCTAATTTGAACTATTTCTTACTAAACTCCAGTTTTGAGGACTAAACCAAAAGATACTGTTCTCAGTCAGATATCTGCTGATAGACAAACAAGGTTACATTACTGTAAACCTGGGTGCACGTAAGTGTTAATAACTTGCTCGAATCAACAATAATTAGAAAGAACACCTGCTTTTAAAAGTCATTTTTCTTCTGGTTGACTGGGCATTGCATTTGCGGGAAATGGATGCTGATTACATGCAAATGAAATTTCTAAGGTTTTCTTGTGTTTCATTTTTTAAAATAACCATGCCCTGTTGTGCATCGGGAACAATCCAGCTTGGTTATTGTTCAGCAGCACGTGTATGTCAAAAAGGACCTGTGAAACCTTGAAAAGTCCAGAAGAAAAGAGAAAATTTTGCATCAGCACTTGGGCTATCTATCTTCTTAAACATTAGATTAACCTGAGTTTTTTGTGATTTTATAATAGCAGTTGTTATGAATTGGCTTAGAGTCAAGGTACAATCTGACTGGTGAGAGGAGATGAATTATTAACCTGTAACACAACGGCTGGGAATTGGGGCTGCCAGACAGGACCGTTAGTGCGATGTGTATTGATGGCTTCCTGATGACAAGCTTTTTGTCTGTCTCAGAATAGCTGAGGCTAGTTGCAGTAGCCACACTCCTTTGGTAATGATACCTTTCCTGGTCATTGCTTTCATTGGCCTTTCCCTTTTTCTTTCTTGAATTTTACCTCACCTGCAATTTGGTGGCCAGAGTTTGAAGTCTACAGCCTTTGGCCACGCTTCTTGACCTCTACAGTAAGGTGAGACTCAGATCCTAACCATTATCTTAAATAGTATCTCTTACATTTAATCACTAAAAATGGTATTAAATACCGTTTAGTATTTAGTCAGAAAACCTAAGCAATATTGTCATGGAGACAGAAATCTTCACCTGTTACAGATTTCATTGCTACAGTGCACTGCTAGAACTGGGCTTTATGTTTTGTCTGTAGAACATATGCTGCAAAATTTGAATCCAAATTACCTAAAAATGTTAATTTAAACTGGATTGTTAAAGCATATGATGTAAATCCCGTATTCAAAATCAAAGTGGTCTTCACTGGATTTAGCTTAATTCACTTTGGAAGTGTCCGTATAGAATTGCAATGCATATTGATTAGTCAACTTAAAAAGCTCAGTCAATGTAATTTACCTGAGCATTGCTTGTACTGTCCTCTGTCTTTAACATGTTCTCTGATAAAAAGCCTTACTTTGCCAAACCGGTGCTTTTCATAAACATTAGAGAAGCAGCAATGTATTTTTGCTATGTTGAATAGTGCTTGCCTCGTGACTGGGTTTCATCATAATATATTGTAGTACTCAGGACTCACCTCTAAAAGACACACATGGCTGCCTGCTCCAGCGTGATCTAGGCCCTCTCCTATAGCTGCTTTCACACAGCAGGAAACCCCAACCCAGCAGAGCACACTGCTCCATCTAAGCACAAATCTGTCAGCTTGCAAATGCCACGGGCTGGGGGCCCTGCTTTGCATTTTGAGTAAGTAGGTCACAGAAGCAATGGCTTTTGTGAAGTGAGCCTGCATAACTTAGAAAATTATCATTTGTAGAGAATTAAATGGATGCTTCAATATGTTTGACAAAGGTTCTTCAGAGGTAGAGTCTTTGGGCATGCAATGAGAAATGAGGAAAATGTAGTGCATTTTGATTTTTTACTCACTTTTGTCTTAGCTCTCCAGTTTGTAGTCATCTTTGCTTCTCATGACCATTTTTTCTTGCCTTCTGAAACTTCTTAAATACAGCTCCAAAAGCAATGCTTTTGCTTCAGAAGCATTTTTTCCCTTTCTTTGAAAAGAAAGAAGTTGTTCCTGTGCCAACTTATTCTAAGGTAAATTTCAGTTTCAACTAATTACCAACAAGTAACTTGTGTCATCACATAGAAAATAGGAATTTAACTGAACAGAAATATCAGCAGATTCTTCATGTTTGAAAACAGGCATCACAAAATTTTAACACATATGAAATGGTGTCATAAGCATAATTACATTTAAAGTTCTGTGTCTTCATGTTGCCATGTTCATAATAAGGTCACCATCGTCTTGGTGATGACCAGGTACTGAGCATCAAAAATTGTTCTCTTGAGATGCAGTCACAAACATTTACAAGACAAGATTTTTTTCCTGAGGATAAAATTAAACTTGCACAACTTTGTTCCAACAAGAGGTACTTCAGGACTGGATTGAAATCTTTGAAGAGGTAAGTCATTTTTCCATTAAGATAGGGAGAAATTGCCTTCTGATGCTTTTAACAGAATGAATTAGATCTCTGAGAGAAGACTTGAATTGACAAAAGGCTGATTTTAAATACTTCCTCTGTATCGTGCAGAGGGCTCCAGGTTGTGACTGCTCTGCAGGCAGAGTGGTTGTGTACAGCCAAACAGACAGTCCGTGACACTGAGACGTCGCTTGTGCGGCAGCTCCATTCTGGATGAGGTGATTGATTGCAGTCCACTTGCGAGCGATATTGTGCATAGACTCAGTGTGTGGCTGCAGCCAGGCAAAAAAAATGTAGCTTCAAAAATTTCCTCTTTTAAGAAGTGTAGACTCTGACTTACTGGTTAGGCTCTGACTGTATGACCAGCATTTAATACACCCCTCTTTGGGAGCAGATCTGGTGAAGACAAGTGTTGGGATATCTTACATTTTCATATGTTTTGGTGTTTCTCTCCAAAAATGTCTGTGAATCTGTTCCTTATTGACCCATGTACCATTCCTGGAATGTTACATGATGTCTGCCTTTCCCCCTTGTTTGGTGCCTGCTATTTCTCCTCTCCTTGGACTGGCGCTACAGGATAGGAATGGCACATATGCAGCAAGGAGGGGTTTTGCACATCGGTGGTGTTACAGTCCCAGTACAATCAGTAAAACAATTGGACTGAAATCGCAATGTCATGATGGACCCATTTCTAGTGCCTCCCAGCAAAGACCTCCAGTGTCTTATGGATGCCAGTCTCAACCAGAGAGACCTTACAAAATAAAACAGAAGTAAGGTCATTCTCTGAAATGTTAGTCCAGAAGAGTCTCATTAAAAGGAAACTGAGATCTTTACCTGCTTATGTGTGCAGAAAACAAGGGATTTCATTCCCTCTGTGCAGTTGTTATCACCATGCAGCAGCCGGAGCAATCAGACAACTGCAGGCTGCTCTCCCAGCTTGTGACCTGGGACTCCTTTAAACCACGCAGCATGTTCGGTGCAGTGGCACACCAGCCTTTTGGCCCTTAAGTCACAAAGACACTGTCCCAACAAAGCGATGTGAATATCTGGAAGCCAGAGCTTTATTTTGGTGGCTAGATTTTTTTTCTTTTAAATTTTTGGAATTGTCAAACTTAGCCAGGAAGGAGCTGTAATTCATAAGCAGTGCACTGTCTGTGCTCTGGTAACGGTAAAAGAGGTCAAAAAATTGTCTGGAAGTCATGGAGGGAAAGAACAACAAAAGAAAAGAGACATTAACTTTATTAAGTCAGTAAAGAATAAAGGAAGGCCACATGAATGTTAAAGTCTGTGTGACAACATACCTTTTCTTTATATTCCCTTTAAAGTTAGACAAGGGATATATCATTGGAAAGGCAGGTTGATTGTCTGTGAAAACATCAGTTAAGCTTGAAAGGAAATATTCAATGAGCATAAAATTCACAGATGCATAAATCTGTAACTTGGATGATATGAAAAGGAATCTAGCATTGCATTTTCCTGCCTGTTACAAACCCTGTCTCTTTAAGGGTGGTTCCAAGGAGCAGATTGTGGAGAACTGAAAAATGAGACGTTTGAGTACAGCAGGAGGTTAGAAAGTGAGCACAGGGACAAATAAGCAGGGAAACCTGCTGCAGGTCCCAGCAAGATGGAAAAACTGGCAGAACTGTGTTCATTAAGCGATAAGAACCCGTGGCATGGGCAGAAACTTGGTGGAGTACAGGGAAGAAACCTAAAACTTGGGATTTCCAAAGCCACTGGAGAGGATGAATGTGTGCTCAACCCTCTAAGACTGCTGCACAGTCTTTGATCTTAACAGCTTGATATTTTCCCTTGTTTAATACCTGTAGTATAGTCTGTAATCATTGTGCCTGAAACAGCTTGCCAGGGTGTGAAGGTGCGGTGCCCAAAGTCAGCCTCCCCTCTACCCTTCCTTTTTCTTACCTTTCCCCTGGGCCAGGTGGCAAAGGACAAAGCCAAAACCTTAACTCACATGAAATAACTGGCACATATGACTTTCCAATATTTCAGACATACGTCAGGCATGTTCTTTGCTGTGTCTAGTTCTGAGTGCATTTTTGATGGCTTGTGCTGTTGTGGGTGTCTGTCCAAAAGCAATATGAGTTAGGGCAAGGTAGAGGTAAAGGGGAAGGGGTGGTGAATACAGATATGTGTTGAAAGGCTAGTATGCAAATAATTTTCCATGGCGCCAAATCCATAGTCCCATGCATATTAAAGGTCGAGGTCAAAACTGTTTCTAATGTATTTTACACAACTGCATTAAAAGATTGTCTGAACAGAAAGAGAGGGTGCTGTCAACGATATCAGGAGCAACCTGCCCCTGCCTCCCCCAAGCACTGAGAAGGGCAGAGTTTACAGCACTGTGCAGCTATGCAGCTAATTGTTTGCCTGTAAAAGACTGATAGACTGCATGATAGCACAAGTGATGTGTATCTAAACCAAAAGAGGAATCACCTAGTGATTCCTTAATTGCATTCATTTGTATGGCTAAAGAAATAAGTTGTTCTCTTAAGATTTCAGGCAGCGTTGTGTAACACTGGGCATCCCATGTATGCATTTCATAAGGGCACAGACTCCAGCCCAGCAAAAAGAAGTGTGAGATCCAGGAAGGAACTGTCATACTCTGAAGTAAAACATTTCAGTGAACAAAGCAAAATATGACTTGTGCTCTCATCCAGAACCAAACTCAAATGTCGTTGTGAATGTGCTTCTAATTGTTTGGATCACTTGAAGTATTGCTGATCCAAGCGCTATCTGGGAAGGAAGTATTTGTGTTTACAGGCATCTGAGAAACATGCAGAGTCACCAAATGGAAAGGGTAGAACAAAGAAAGGGTTGGGGGGGCACAGGGCAAGGTTTCTTATGCTTGATTTTCCTTCCTTTTCTACTTAAATATTTGTATTGCAACACTGAGACAGCAAATGGTTAACAGCCAAAGACAAAACCCACTGTGACCGTCAGGTCTCTGTGCAATCATCAGCAGAACTAGCTATTCTAGCCAATTTAATAGCTTGAAAATAAACTCATTAGTGGTCTTTTATCAGTGGAAAAAAGTCTATTAAATCCGGATGTGTGAAGAAGCAGTACGGAGGCTCATTTCCATCCCACTTGTGACCTGAACAAATCAGAGAAATGCTTTTCAAGGAACAGGGTCAGGCTTGACTGCAATAAGATATTTTCTACACACAGCACCCAACTTGTATCTTTCCTTCAAGTTTCTGATGCAGTTAATTTTAATTTACAGTCTATTTGTCACTCCCCACATCTCTCCCTCTCGCCCCCTTCCCAGTACCGCTGTCATCCATAAACATGTGGGCTGTTTATACTTTATAAAGAGAAAATGTACTACAGTCTGTTGGATTTCTTGATATACCTGCCCAGTGATAGCCCTTTGACAGCTCTGGACTCCACTTCTCACTGACCGAGGCAATAAGTAAAGATTCAAACCCTCATCTGGAAACTACTACATTTACATCAGCTTGGCATCTAGCCAGAGCTATGGGCAGAGGCAAAACATACTGCAACCTCATTTCTACCCCTCTGGTGAACAGAAAGGCAAATGAGAAGTGTTTGAGCTGTACTTCCCTCAAAAGAGGCAAAAATATTGTTTATGTCAGGATATCGACATTGCTCTGGGATTATGTCTTAAAATTATCTATAAACAGCTGCTTCTATATTTTTTGCTTCTGACATGATGCACAATGCTGAGTGAGCTAACTAACCTGAGACTAAGAAACACATTTCCCTCAGAAGGTGGTATATCTGTGGGATAATGCTGTAAGCAGCTGTCTGCCTTTTAGCAACAGTCCACAGTGAGTTTTAAATCCTTAGCCTCTTGAGGAGATGAGCATTTAAGGACTTATTTATTTTTTGACATAAATATTCAAAAACCATCTCATGTTTTGGCACGAATGCATTAATTATCTTTATAGGACTAACTCTAAAAACAACTGCTTCAGACACTTCTGAAACACTGCATTTCCACAATGAGTGATACTGTCGTTCCTAGAGAGCTGCACACTGTCACTGCACACATAGTGAAATAACACTGTCTTCAACACTGTATGGGAAAGGCTGTTTCACTTTTTCCTTGCAACTATTTGGTCAAAAGTTAAACTCGTAATGGAATTAAATTATTTTTTAAAATTTAATTCCAGACATTTTATGCACATGTATTTAAACTTACATTACTTAATAATATACTAGGATTACTTAATGGCCTCTCATCCTGCCCTGAAACATAACCCTATTATTCCAGTCTTTGCTCTCTTATGAATTGAAAATCCCAGCTATGGTAAATTCCTTTGAAATGATGCTGGGATTTTACAGTGAGTCTGTGGGCTATTTTGAGACCACCAAACTCATTTACTGTTGTCTGTTAAGCCAGGCATGAATCACAGATCTCTGGGGTGAAAATTCGCTTTATTAACCCCCTGGGTCACCCAGCTACCAAGGCAACGGCTTTCTGCAATGAGTAACTCCATAACTAAAGCATCAGCCACATGAAATCCAAATCCCTTGATTAGAACAGGGGCTGGTAAACCTCAGACCGGGCACATAAATACTTCGCAGAAGTTTGTTTAGCTCTTAGCAGAAGCTGTTCTCCTTCACTTGCTTTGAAAGGACCAAAATTGAAAATTGTCCCCCAGCCCGCTTTGCCAGCCCGGAGCCGGCCTGATAACTTGATTCGCATGGTCCCAGCCTCACGGCACACCACAGTGATTTTCCTGTCGTTGCCTTGTGTGCTCCTTCTTGCATGCCCCTGTCCTGGGGGACGCCCATCAGTCCAGGAGGTCTGGACATGTTATTAGCTTGTCTTGTAGATGCTGTAAGGTTTGCTGAGAGCCTATCATGCACTTCATTGTGCATCAGAAGAGGAGACACAGGGGATACTTTATTCCATGCAGTCCAAACTTAAATAAATTTGGAATTAAGACTAAGGACTTATTTAATATTTTAAGGTAAGCAGAAATCTCATTTACCTAGGAAAAAGGTTCCACCCTGTTAGGTCTTCTGAAGTCCAGTTTAATTGCTGCATCTCTTTCAAAGGCATATAAAAGGTCATAGAATTACAAGAATATGGCAAGTGATTGTAACAGGAAAATTTTGTTGAACAAATAATTGTCTGTCTGTCTGTCTGATTGAAGGTGTTAAGGTTTGTATCCCTGTGCAGCAGTAGAGGTCCTGCAGCACAGGCAGGCTGCAGTGGAGCACTCATAGGCAGTTGCCATTATTACAGAGCACCGCTCAATCTGCTTTCTCGCTGAAGCTTTTGACACGCTGTAAATTTGTTTGTAAAATTCCACTGTGCTTTGCTTAGCACATCTATAGACTGGAAGATGTGTGCATTTGTTGCTGAGAAGTAATTTTATGTTATCTGAAATCCCATTTTTATGTTTCAAAGTCTTCCTCCACACATCACTGGGAAAGTTAAACTCTCACAAAGCAAGGGGAGAGAGCCATTTAAATAACATGCATACAGATAACATGCTGGCTTTTATTCTTTGTTCTCAGAAAGTATGTACTATACAAGAAAAGAACATGGTCACCTATCCCCTTACTGGAGAAACTGTCATTCCTAATTCATTTATACAGGGTACTTAAGATGCCTTGAGCAAACTAAAATAGCTTTAAAGGAAAATTAATCTAGTTTGACTGGAGAAAACTAGGGTTTTTTTTCTACAGGTGTAACACATTTGTTAAAGAAAGAGGTCATGCTGCTTTTGTAGGTCCATTTGGGAGGACTGTTAATAAAATCCTTTGCCATGCTTTCCCTTCCCCATGGTGGGAGGATGGCAGCACAGGCAGCCACCAAGCACAGTCCAAACCAAAGTGATGGGGTGGATGCTCCTGTGGTTGCTCGCATTTGGTTTGGGTCCAGACTGGGCAGCCCTGTGCAAGGCAAAAGGTGATGTCCTGCTGCGCTGGGAGGCAGAGGCCCTCATCCTTGCCCACCAGCAGGAGGGACACCCAAGCCACCCAGCCCTGATGGTGTCAGGGCAGTGGCAGCAGCTTTGGATGTCTCCCGATAAAGCAATCATGAAATGAAGGAGCAAGTCTTCTGCACCCAAGAGGGAGGACTGGGCTGGCAGGGTTATGACTACTGAGAGGCTGAACCGCTCAGGAGTGAATTTCCCATAATAACTCTACAGGACGTTATCTGTTGAGCAGACACCTTGAAGGGCAGAGTTTAACCTCTTCTCTCCAACAAAGTTGTTGAAGAGGTGTGTGTTGGCTGAGAATGACTTCTCAGCCTTGTCTTCTTTTCTTCTCACATCTCAGGGAGCCCTGTTCCTGTGGCTTTTTGTGTTGAAGGATTTTTACTTTGTTGCTGTGTGAACAGAGATTTAAAGCAGTGATTTTTCTAGGGACACTAATGAAAGTACTTTGGAGAAATTAACACACTATTTTGCATTAAACTTCTCAACTTATTCTTTTTTGGAGGGGGGAGAAATGTAATACTGACATGTATGATGGTTCTTTGGCTCTTATGATATATACTGCTCTCCGTCAGCTTGGTGGCAATGTCAGTGTGCTATTCCTCAAAATAACAGTTGAGATTAATTAATGGGTAATGTGTCAAAGTAGTAACTCTTCTTTTTGTGGCTGGATACTTTCAAGAATACTACAAAAGTCTGTCTAATGGTTGTACGGTGGTATTTAATGATGCTGTTGTATAATAGTAGTATCACTACTTGTAGAGTTTTTCCTACAACTTTTAAAAGCACACAGATTTTTTAAGGGCTAATTTCTGTATTCATGGAAAAGATTTGGACTTTTGTCCTGAAAATGTATTCCAGGAAAAAGTAAGAGCAACAGTCAATTTTGAAATTGCAAATGTAGGTAAAAAAACAAAATCCCAAGATGTATGTTTTTCATTGCTTATATTAAAGTTCTGTAAATGTGTCGATGAGGGAAAGGATCTTTTTTTTTAAAAGAGAATTTCAAACTCACGTGATTTGTCATGAAAAACTCTAGATATTATATCAGTTGTAAATAAAGCTATTTAGAAGCAAGGTGAACAGACTGCAGTGTTTATTTAGAGACTAAAAAATATTCCAAAATTCTATCCTTGAATCAATGAAGAAATATTTTTTGGAAAATATTCAGATAAAAACTCTTTAGAGAAATAAGGGAGCTTGTCCATATACAGATTTTTTTAAAAAAAATCTGGACTATGTATATGTAGCATCTCTTAATTTTCTTTATAGATTTACAAATCGTCCTGCCATAGAACATCACGTGGATATTTAGAGCTAGACATTGAAACATAGCTAAGATATTTATTCTAGTAGCTCACCCCAAAAATACATGAAGTGAATCCTCCCAGAAGTCAGGGCCAGTACTTATCCCTGTAATGTTATCTTCTTTGTAAACTTAAGTGGTCCGTATATGTTAACATAGCATCACCGTTACACAGGTTGCAGAGGTTGTACAACACCTGTTGTGCAGGTTAATATGTGTTAGATAGCAGCAGGACAAAAATGGATAGTTTTTAGAAAAAAGTCTTTCTGGGTTCTGATTTGAATCTTCTAAGATACCCACGTTTATACATCACAGCTTTGAGAGCATGATGCTCTTAAAGAAACACATTGTACATAGCCTGACATGGTCATCCTGAAGGTCAAATCTTAATATTTAGTAATTATTGATTCTGAATGTAACCTAGCATTATTTTAGAGTGGTTATAATTATGTGTGTTTATAATTTATTGTCATATTAGAATCTCATTAATATAGTAACGCCAAGTACATTAGATTCAAATACATTTTCTGTGTTCTCTGTTCTGCTGACCGACTGGTTGTTCCCTGTGCAGTTCAAGACATGCTTAAGAAAATGTACCTTTTGTTCGGCTTTGATGGGGAGTGAGCAAAAAGCATTAGTCTGTCTGATGAGATGGGATTGAACTGTTGCATAAATCCCCAAACAATGGTGAATTCCACCTCATTGTAAAAAAAAAAAAAAAAAATGCATCTCATTAGTTCTCTGCTGTCATTTCCTGCAGGTTATCAGCTTTAAAGCACTCCTTTGAAGTGTCATATAGCTAGTTTTAAAATAGGAGGAAATGATCTTGGAACTTTTGAAGAATATTGGCATTTTTCCTTTAACAAATTAGAAGCTGAAGGAAGACAGTTGAAAAAAGTGTCTTGTCTCGCCTCCTTGCTCCATCAAAACGCTGTCCTTTAGGCAAGATCTTTCAGGGATATACTGTCTCCTGACTGTCATCATTTACACCATAGAGAAGCACCTATGAAAAGCTGAGAAAAGCAATGTTTTTCCATCAGTCCACAGACTACTGTAAGTATTAATATTGTCATGTAAAGATTCCTAAATAAATTACAATGATACCTAAAAGATGACAGTAGTGTCTGATGATGACTTACATTTCTGAGACCCCAATGTCAAAATTTTCTTGTTCAGACAGATGAATTTCATAAAACTGTTATAGACAGACACAGAAAATATAGTAACTGTGACTGTTCTGTTGCTCCTGTCTAATAAGACTGAGCTTTGAAATAGGCATTGCATGATTATTTTGATTTAAAGGAAAGAGAGGTCGTATTTTTCCTGCATAGAGTTGTGTCTATAGAAGGACATATTATGTAATGCTGGCTGCATTTAAGGACCAAAAGAGTCTTAAGATAGTATTGATTTAATCTGTTGAGTAGGTTTTCTGTTGCAGTCTTTTATTAATTGGAGTGGTCACTACGGCCCTGAATGTTCTCCTCATTCCTGAAAATTATTTTGGCATAATGGGTTCACTCTGACTTCAGCCTACCTACCTTTTTATAGCCACTGTGAGTCCTGGGTAGCAGAGTCTGAAAGGTGAGATACCCAGCTCACAAACGTGTATTGCTGTACCGGTGGAACGCACAATGCGCAAACACTAAAACATGCCTCTGTATGACAGTAAATTACTCAGGCTTCATTTGAGCTGCATCTTTTAACATCACAGTCCAGCTGGTAAAAAACAGACCTGGGAGCACCCGTCTCAGAGATGCTGCTGCGACTGGTGGCCATGAGCAGGGGGAAAGCACAGCGCAGCCTTGAGTAAACTCAGCAACTCCTGAAATAATACTGTAACCAGGGTTCCAAGGTTGCTGTCTCCCAAGATTGTTTTCCCCATAGCAAAGTGGGACACATCAGCTTTCAGCTCACTAAAACCCATTCAGGTATCTCTCCTATTCATTCTTATTGTGCTTTGCATTTCTCTTCATGTTTCCCACCAGAAGATGTAATGGAGACTGTCTAGAGGAGTAACATAAATAAAGTTTTACCTGTGATTGGAAGCCCAGCATCAGTTTGTAAGGTGCAAGAACAGATGTGGTGTGATTCACTTTCTGTCAGGCCTTTGTTCCATTTATTCTCTTTGCTTTCCTGCTCAGTTAACTTTTAACAAGAGTGAACTCTTTTGAACAAGCCCCTTGTTCATTCATTTTAGTACTTTCATTTATCTCCTGATGCCTGCTGTGGATAGGAAGCCTAAAGATATTTCATTAATGAAGCATGTGAAAACGAACCAAGTGGACAAAGTAAGCTATTAATTAATTTTCATGTATTTTGGTTATCAGCATTGTGCAAAATAATTTGGACAGATTAAGAACACATTTTAACCTTATCCCAAATGCTAACTGAATGAAACTGGAAGTCAAAGTATTTAGCAGCTTCTGTAGCACGCACCACTCACATCTGTCTGCTGTGGGTCGAGAGCAACACAAGAATTGGTGGCTTTTGGCTCGCCAAGCACAAGCCACAGACACTCATCTGAATGGGAAATGCTCACCTGCAATAGCAGAAGGAGCATCTGTAATCTCGGGTATGCAACTACTAGCAAGCAAGTAGCTTTTCATAGTAACATTTGAACAGATCTTTTAATGTACAGAGTACAGAGGAAAACTCCAACAATACTCCTTTGTAGGTTAAAAGGGGACGTATACATTAGAAACATTGGTTTTGTAAATGAAAAGAGACTCAGAGATTTGTGAATACTATTTTTATTGTAAAAAACTAAGAGTGGCCCTATGGCTCGCAGCAGATGTACATGGAGCTCAGTCCTGTGTCTCTGACAGCGGCCGGTTGCGGACATGAGGGCAGAGCATATGCTGCTCTGAATAGTCTCTCACCACCCACTGACCAGCAGCTGAAGCATTTCCTGAGCTAGACATAGCATTTTGCACCACAATAACAGGGGGAAAAAAAAAAAAGGTGTTGCATAAATGACTTGATTAGTGTATATAAATTGTCCAGCTTAAGATTAATTGGTATGACTGCATAAAACCACAGAGTCCATTTATTCCAGAGCTCTTTTGAGTTTACTGTATATAAGATATTCTTTCTAGAGCTGCCTTGGTGCAGTCATCCCAGGTTTCACCTGATTTATGGGTCCATTCCTGCTAAGTGCCCTCTACTCATAGCTAATGAATCCAAGTCAAAGTCACCCATCACCAGCAGAATTTAGGTGCTAATCCCAGTCCCTGTGACCACTTGTTTTCTTGTTCACTGTATGTTTCACTTCCTTGCCTGGATTCCAGTTTCAGAAAACTCTCCCTGTACTGCTCCTCCTACCCTACCTGCTGGATGACACGAAGTGTCTCAGTATCTCATTTCTCTACATTGCATGCTACTTTTAGAGTACTGATCAGACCTGCAGATCTTCCCCTGCCTAGAAAACTGTTCCTATTTAAAAATCTGTTTGGATAGTGTTTTCAACTTCTTGAATGTAGGTAATATTCCATTTTTAGTTGGTATCTACTAGTGTATTTTATTTTCCTTGAACAAATGCTTCAGTACGGGTCCCTATTCCCCTCTTACTGTAGGTTGCTATTTAATGAGCTTTAATAAGCTTAGATGCTGAGATAGGTAGATAGATAGATTCTGCTTCCTACATTTAATATAATGTGTTGCCATGGAGATAAGTTCTTCTCTATCTGACAAGTGACAAATAAGCCAAAGAAGGCATTGCCAAAATAGTTCAAAGATTGGAAATGTGACATTAAAAAAATCTTTTTGCCACTGAGCTAAATTATTTATTTTGCCTCTCTTTTTGCTGTTCTATTTTATCTCTTCTCTCTGGAACCAGCTTTAACATCCCCACTCCTGCTAACAGGACTGGCAGGGATGTCCCTTTGGAGACTATACCAGTTCTGCTCCATGAACTGGATTACATGTTACTCACTGATGGAACTGGCATTAGTCTTCCTTGTCTTGCTCTCTGCTCCCTCATCGGCAAAGACTGAAAGGCTTTTCTTCATCACAGATCCATCACTTGGTTTTTTCATGATCCCACATCTAGCGGTTCACTGTGCAGCGCTACAGGAATTGTACCAGTTGGGATAACTCACAAGCTCATCTCCTGGGATTTACAGTCTCATTTTAGCTTGTCCTTGGTACTTCTCCAAAGCTCTTTGCCATTGTGTGAGTAACTCTACTGGATTAGCAATTTAGGGTTTTTTTCTTGGGGTTTGCTAGTTTAATTGGTTAGATGGATTGAATAATCCATTTAAAATATCCATCTGTCAGGGTAGAGCTAGACAATTGCCACCCTATGTGTTCAGACACACACTGAAGCACCAGAGTCAAAATTGTTCTCTTTTGCCTTATTAAAGCCCTTAGGAGCACTGCCATTGATTTAACCCCTAACACAGCAGTGAGGGCTGTGCGCTCAGAAAGCACAAGACAAGGTAGCCTTCTCAGCAGTGGAAATGGCATGAATAGGGGGAGTAGTGCATGGAGCTTCCCTGGAGAAAGGAGAGAAGAATTATGTTAACCCTGAATGCTTTCAATTGACCACTGAGCCCCATACTAAAAGATAAATATTCTGAGATTATCAATCATTTTTGCTTTGCAAAGGCTCCTACAAGGGCTGTGCCTTACCACACCAATCACTACCCTGGCTTGTGTCTTCCATCTTTGGTATATTCATATCAGCACAATTTATTTGTTCGCAAAAAGGACTGACTGAATTTCATGTCTGTGATGTAAATACCAACAGTCTTAAGACAAATTCTAGCTGACAGGAATGCATGTGGTAGAGTTTTCAGAGCAAAGCACAATGAACCACTAGTTCAGGAAACCTGAAATCCCCTCCTGCCCTGCTAGGAAAGCTCACTACTCTCTTTATTGTGTATTAATTTATGGAAGACATATGAGTTTAAATATGGAAGACAAACAGGTTTGAGATCCAGTTAAGTGGTGCTTCTGTAAGTATACAAGGCATATTTTTCAAATTCTTCAGAAATGTTGTGCTAACAGCATTTAAATTTATAGAAAATTTACAAACTCTATTTTTTTTTTTTGTTTTACCTGGATATTGAGTACTCTCCAATCATATTCTTTTAATCAGCAGAATAATTTGTCACATACCTCACAAAATATTACTTTCTTCCCTAGCTTGATGATCTAAGCAATGTAGGAAAGTCATATCCAAATTGGTTGCTGCATTATTCTGGCCTCCAACCAAAACTACTCTAATTTAACCAAATAATTTTATTTCATGATTAAGTACTCCTTTGAAATTTGTCTGATTTTTTTAAAAACTAAATGTTTCTCAGGGAATCTAAATTCAAAGTATGAAAAATGCAGCTAAGTAGTCAATGAAGTTCTTAATTTCATGTAAGTATCAACAAAAGTGGTACTCTTTGATGTTCTCCGTAAGAAATAAATGGCAGAGAGCTGAGAATTCAGGAGCAAGGAGGCAAGAATGGTAGGATGGCTATATGTCATGTAAGGGGGAAAGAAGAACATTTCTGATCTTTGCATTTAATAGCTCCTGAATATTTTTTGCTTAAAATTAGTCACATGAAAACCTGGTGGTCCCCATTAGCAGCTATTCTTCTAAGCCTTCTTTCAGTTGTGAATGTTCACATTTTTGGAATTGATTTTTAAATGTATCAGTTGAAACCACTTAGTTTCACTTGGCTTCACACTAAAGCTATTAAAATTCCTGTCATTATCTTTCTTTGCCATAAACTGGAAGAGATTTGGGAAATATTCAGTGCAACTTAACTGAGCTTCTAAAAAGAATTTGCTTATTTCAGGATTTCTTGTGAATGTTTTACATAAGAATTTTTAAAAAATAATGGTCTGAAATATGTGGGGAGAATATTCTGGTTTTTTTTCATTGAGCAATGTTGATGTGCCAGAGTAAATAATGTTTAACCGTTCTAAAATAAAAATGTTGCATCAGTCAACTGAATTATGTACCTTAATGATGAAGCTGCATCTGACTGTGATAGAGGGTTCTCACTTTAGCGTTCTGTATATATTAGAAAATTATTATATTAGGCTATACATTAGGAAATCATAAAATTTCCAAAATGGTGTTTGAAACAAACCTCATGACATCTCCAGTCCAACCTCCTAGTCAAAACAAACCTGTGGCCAACACTGGATTAGGTCAGCATGGATATGTCTACCCAAGGATAGTGCCTCCACAGCCTTGTTCTGTCATATTTTCCTACCAAGGAGAGTTTGGCTCTGTCACCTTTGTAAATCCCCTTCAGGGAGTCATACTCTGCTACTAGATCACCCCTTACCCTTCCCTTCCCCAGACAAAGCAACATCAGATGTCTAGCGTCTCATGTTCTAGGCCCTGGACCATCTGTGTAGCCTTGTGCTGGACTCTCTTCAGTTTCTCAGGATAACTCCTAAACAGGAGGACAGAAACTTAGGCACAATATTCCATTTTTAGCTTCAGCAGCACCAAGTGGAGGTGGGTAGTAACTATCCTGACCTGCTAGGCAAGCTCCTCCTAAGGCAGCCCTGTGTGCATTTTGCTTTATTTGCAATGAGCACATACTGTTGGCTCGCATTCAACTCAATGTCCATCACTGCCCCAGGTCCTCTCCAGCAGGGCTGTTACTCAGCCAGTCACTTCCCAGTGGGTAGTTCTGCCTGGTGCACAACAGTTCACTTATTGAACCCCAGGAGATTCTCCAGGTTTTCCAAAGTCTGGTTACTCCAACCTTTACCTGCTGGAGGACAAGCCAGTCACCCTAATTTGGGATCATTTGCAAGGATGCAATTCTGTCTCATCATTCGGGTTGTAGAGGACAATATCACACAATATAAGCCCCACAGCAGCCCATGGGATATTTTTGACAAAGAAGTTGCTATCATGTAGTCCCCATGATGTAGCACATAGCTTGATTTCACTTTGCAGGAAGAGCATTGAAGAAAACATATAAATGACATATTCCTAATAACCTCTTGCATTAGGGCAGAATTGTTCTTCGTATAACTCTTCTGAACTTGGAAATTATTTGTCTCCTTATTTGCATGAGTAGATAATCTGTTCTTTCGCAGTTTAACAATAGTAATCAATATTATTAGAAAGGTTTCACTTTTTGTATCAAGAAGTCATAACTTTGAGAGAACAGAATTGATTTTTTCAGAGTCTTGCTAGCTAATAAGTATCATAATTTTCTTCTCATTTAAAGAAATTCCTCTTCTGTCCATCTAGGTACTGAAAAGCTTCTGTGAAACATTATTTGTGTTTAAGAAGCAGTACTGTGTATTTGTCAAGAGCTTTACTGCTAGCAAACTACAGGTGTTTACTTCAAATCTGTGCATACTGTGTATTTTAGTATTCACCCTGAGCTAAGAAAATGATATGGCAAATAATTATCTGCACAACTTCACAGAAGTCACGTATGCCAACTCCAGTGCATATTCAGTGAATATTCAGTACATGCATTCTGAAGTGCCATAATTCAGAAAGGGACATATACAGACCAGACTGGAGCAAATGCAAGTCTGAATGAAGCCAATATGTACAGCATGCACTTTCCCCTGTGCTTATAGTCAGCAGACGTCAGCCATGGCAAGATTCAAGCTCATATTTTCTTTATTTTTGATAAAGAAAGAGAGAACTTACATAATCAAAGTCTGTTGGAAAAGTGTCCAATATGTGGAAAAATTCCACATATCAAAGAAATGAGGCAAACTTTTCTCCTCAGAAATGCAGGTGAAGTTCAGTTTCACTTCAGGGCATGGAAATGCAGACCCAGGCTTACTTAGACAAGAAGTGGCTGTTTGGCCAGGTTCCAACATTAGTCGCAGAACTCAGACTTCCTTGCTGGCTCTGAGGTTATCATTTTGCCAGTAATATCCCTCCTCTCCTCCCAGGCTAGAATGCATCTCCCTCAGTTAATGAGTACAAATGAAGTTGCCCAATCTTCTCCAGATTTCTCTCTCTTTCTCCCTCTCATTCTCTCTCTCACATATTCATGCTCGTCACTGTCTGGGAGCAGGCATGCTCATGACATTTTACCCGTAGCAGCAAAGAGGGCAACTATCACCTTTAACTAAAAACGTTTTTTAGATAGGTACCTAATGTGAAGTGTTGACTGCCTGCATGTCAGATGAATGTGTTTTCCTAAGGGTTTTGGAGAGTGAGAATGCTAACCTGAAGGGCCTGTGCAATCATGTAACATTTCTTCTTTTGTTTCTTACTGTTTGCTGTTGACAGCAAAGGGATAGACTGACTTGGTGCTTTAACCAATACCATAGCCATGAGACAGTTTTACTTCTAGTTTATTAAATCTTCTGACAGGTTGCATATGTGGAGGGAGTCTCTTGGAGAATGAGCAGGTGGACTTATCCATCGTTGTTTAAAGTTGGCTCAAGTCCTTTTGCAGAACCATTGCCATGTTGTTATCCTGGGCAACTTGGTAGCTCGAGGGCTGGACAGTCAGTCCATGTGATTTCTCCCAGGATTCACTTTTAGGCTCTTTGCTGTTTTATATCCACCTGCTTCCTTTCGGAAATGTGGTTAGACTGTAGGACTGGAGCCGTCACCACTCTGTCAGTGATGAATAACCAATGTGCTTGTCATTCTCCCCAGTTGTGCCATGAATGCTTTATGCTGCCTTTAGCAGATGTTCTTCGATGGAAAACTTGTGAACTAGTTAGGGTAAAAATCTCATCAGAGAAGGTTTAGTAAGTAGCTCTAGTCCCACCCTCAGGATTCAGTCCAAACATGGATTCTTTGGTTTTTAACAAACACCACCAGAAAGCCTGGAATGCTTCCCTTCCACTAAATTTGAGTGCTCTTCATTAAATATCAAAATATTGAGAGTGTTCAAGTTACCCCTAAAAGGTAAAGTCTGTGTTTTGAGGCATCCTTTATGTACAGTCTCATCTCAGCCAACTATCTCAGCCAAATCAGCTGGAGTTGAACACTGTGGCAAGCCAGTCCATGGGACTGGGGCTGTAGTCACCTGGGAAGAGCAGCACACCCCCTTAGGCGAGTCACCATCATCACAAATGTTTATCCTCAGGCTGTCCAAAGTAAGGCTGAGGTGTCGAGTGAGCTGCCAAAGGCTTTGATTTGGGTCGTCAGCTTTATTTCATGTAGTCTGTCACTAGCATGTTTTTAGATTTCCAGAATTATTTTAGAAATTATTGGCAAGACCAATCAACACTGGAAAAAACCAGCACCATAATTTTGATGTACATTCTGCCCCATGCCTCCATGTCCTTCATGTTCTCATAAACCACTTTATCCGATACCACATCTTTGTCCAGAGCCTGTGGGATAGTAGGAGAACTTTCTGTAGTTTTACAAACAGTAACAGATTATTACTTATCTTTCACCATATCTTTGAAACAGTTTCCTTCATAAGCATCAAAGCAATCTTTTCATGCATTTGGATCAGAACGAAAGACTTCCGAGTCACCTTTCCTTCCATTTACGTAGGTTTTACTTTAATACCTGGAGAGCTACCCTTCTTTACAGAGGACTAATCAAATGGATTACTCTTCTGCCTAATTTTGCTGCTCCTCTTTTACCTGATAATGTTTTCTCATTTCCCTCTGTTTAAAAATAATGGTTGTAAGCATTTTTCTCTGCTCTCTCTAGTGCAGCACTTATAAAAAAGGTATCGCTTAGATTTTCACACAGATACCATCTTCGTGATGAAGTCTGACAGGGCAATTGTAATTCCTAGAATGGAAATGTTTCAGGAATTGTATATGTTTGGTAAATGTCTTAAAAGAAATTAGTAAATGTTAGGTCTGATAAAAGGAGCCATAAACAGTTCTGGGAAATGAACTGTTATTTATCTACCAAACAGCTACAGACGGATACATCTCCATGCTGATCTGCAGGGATTACTCCCGTGGGTGAGCTCCACAGGCAGTCTGCTCACCACATTTCTTATGGTTTCTGTAATCAAACTGCCTGCTTGTATTGCTTGTGGCACTACTTTGTTAAAAAAACAATTTAAAAAGATGATGAGTTGAACTGGGAAAGGACTCCTGAACTTTTAGGGGAATTGAGTGCTGGGAGAGTGTAGCTTCTTTGGAAACTAGCAGGCTTGGCTCTGTGTGCATGAGGAGGAACACGGCTGAGATTATCGGTGCTCTCTTTGCCATCGCTAACCGTCCCTATTGTTATTTTCAGCTATAATCTTAGTTCCCAAAGGTAACTAAGTCTCTCTCATGCTACTTTCACATCAGTGTGGCACTGCTGACTTTCTTTTACAGTAGTCTGAAAGAAAAAATTGATGTGTTAAGGAAACATTTTACTCTCTCTAATCACACAAAGGGTAATAATATTTTTAGAGTGACATAGGGAAAAGCCAAGAGGAGCAGTGTAGCTGAAAGTCAGACTTGAACATTCAGTAGAAAAATGAGGCTTGGGATGCATAAAATTTCTGTTTGGGCAAGTTCAAACTAATTTTATGAACCGTTCACCCAGCTCAACTTTCTTTTTCTATCTCATTTTCCTTACCAGCTAAAAACAAATATAGCAAACATCAGTAGACCTTGAAAAACACATTAAAATTGAGCACAAGGTTCCTCCTTTCTTTCAATATATCCCAGCTAAATTGAAATACCACTATATTTTTAAGATGACAGCTTTCAAGAAAATATGATTATCAAGTTTAATTATTAAAAAAGACTATGTTTTAGTTCAGTCTAAGAAATTTATGTAATGATATACTCCAGAATATGTTGTAAAGAACTATTAAAAGACACCTTCAAAACCAAAATGCAGTACACCAAATTGTTTAAAGCTCTGTATGTGTGTTGCTTTGTCTTTACAGGTTGTTAATTATAAAGTCATAAAACACAAAGGACATACAGCCAAAGGCATACATAATGACATTAGATTGAAATGTATACTATTGCATTTGTGAGCACTCATTTCCTTTTTTATTACTGCTTTGTGGATATGAATTGGCATTTCCATCCCTGGGAACAGAAAGTGTTTCATATTAATCCCTCAGACCACAACAATAGCCAAGCAGCTCCAGTGACTGCTCAGTGCCAGTACCGTTAGATATGACATGGCCTTTTCTATGGGAGGATCTGAGTTAGTTAGAAAAGTAGATGCTATTAAGTGGTCACAAAATTCAGCAGTGTGGGTAACTGGCAGTTTGACTAGGCTTCCCAGCTTTAGAAAGCTCTTCAAAATGCACACCTGTGCACTGAAAACTCTCCACAGGAGAGTTTTGTTGCTGGTATGAGGCATACCCATACATCTGTACCTTTATCCCCTGGAAGAACAGGCAAAGAAGCTGCCTGTCTTAACCAAATAGGCAAACAGCATGTCCATCAGCCAGGGCAATGTGCAGAAGCTGTTTGAAGTCATGGTTGGTGGAGCTGGCTCAAAGTGGCTCCACTCTGGTGTCACTATCAAGACGCAGGGTTTGTTTCTCTGAGATTTGTTGATAATCTTCAGTGATGGGGTCGGTGTGTGTTTTGAAGAAGAGGTACAAAGACACATGCTCTGAATTTCATGAGTCAATACCCTGCCTTGAAACATGGATTAGTTACAGGAAAAACAGGCCATAAGCACCAGCTCTTGTACCTTGAGAAGGGAGGGCTCAAGTGTTTAGTTGAAAGCTGCAAGTTCTGTGTGGGGACTTGGATTCTCCTAGACTTCGAGTGCTTTGCTGTTGTTCTGAGTAGGATCAGGATTACACATTTGGATTTGTTTCTCATGGCCAAAAGATCATGAGGGATATAAAAAGAATGAGACACATACCCAGCTGGTACAGGTACGTGAAAGCCCATAACATTGCCTTGATTTACACTGTTTGGAGATTTAGTTCTGAACACAACCACCTTATTAAAATTAGGACATATGATAACTGCTAAGCTTCATCACAGCTGTTGCTGTGCTGCTTAGATATGAAGACAAACTTCACCTCCTTAAATGAGAAAAACTTACCCTCCCCTGGGGCTGCCCAGCTTCTCGGCAGGATCCTCTACCTGTCCTGCCTGAAGCATGAGGCAGCCTTGCTTTACAGGCTATCAACACAGAATCCTTATCTTCATGTCTTCTCTGTCCCTGCTTGTCCTGTATGCAGAACATAGCAAAACCAGGTTTGCCAAAACTCACCTTGTGCAATTCTTCCATTTTGTTCTAATTTTGGCATGAAAAGCCCTCTTTTTCTGAACCCCATAAAAATTGAAGAACTGCTTAGGTTGGTTTTATTCCTTTCAAAAAAGGCTGAAATCCAGCCTTTCTTCCTGTCTGATGAGGGTTTAGGACATTAGTCTAACTGAAAATTGTTTGCTAGTTACTGTATTAACCACCTAGAAACATAAGTTTTGGCCATTAATTCTTCCAGAAGGTTGCTAGAAGTTACTGCATAAGCATAAGCCAGCACGATTTCATTTCATTTCCAGGAACTTTTGTATTTGCTCTTTCTAAAGCAATTCAGTGAAAAATGTGACAATATCATAAGCACTGAAAGGCAGAGATCTGATAATTCAGGATGCGAAGTGTTTCTGCTAAATTTTACTAAAATATGGCTGTGATTGATGTCATGACTGAAAACCGCTATATGACTGATGGCATTTCAATGGTGTCTGTGAAATGGAAGGACCTAAGGCTTCAGATCATCCATCATGTGCAGATGTTTACTTTACTGCAAGAATTCCCATCCCTATAAAGTGGTTTGCCTGGGTGGGTTATAGTTGGAACACCAGCATTCTCCATGCCATCCCAACTCATAGCTAACTGGAGAAACTCAGCACTGCCAGGTCTGATGCCCTACACAAGTTCTAAGTTTATTTTAGAATTTGTAAAATGTAAAGATAAATAAAATGCTGACACACAGGTGATGCAGACAGGTCCCCTGTCTTCTCAAAAATCTGCACTAGAGGAGATCACTGGAGATCACTTTGGCAGTTATGTTTTGCACTTGGTTTAGTCATGGCAGGATTGTTTTCTGGACTCACTGTTGAGGTTAGGGATGGTTATGGACTGGAAAAAAAAGTTAAAAGTTTCTGTTCTCCAGTCAGAGTCCACCTCTAATGAGAGTATTTTGTTATTGAAGAGTAAGGTGCTGTTAATGAAACATCACTGATGATCACTAGGGACTTTGCTGTTCATACTGATGCTTATGTAAGGGCTTAGATGACTACACTGATAGGCCCAAGATAAGCAGGCAATATGAGAGTGCACAGATAAGATATTTGCCTTGTTATTCTGCTATATTGTGTTTGTAATAAGTTGTGCAGTGCTATTTAATTTGTAGTTATTATGCACAAGATTGATAGATTCTGGTTATCTTTTGTAAATAGCAGAGTACACAGACAGGGCCAGCCTTAGACAAAAAAATCAAGGGGTTATTTGGGACCCTGCAGGCCTGTCCAGTCCATCTGGGCCAGCTTCCTGACCATCAGATTATTGCGTGGTACCTGGCCATGTACCTGGCTTACCTGGTCATATCTCTAGGCGGGGTGAACTTTCCTCCGGAGGTACAAGGGTGCCCAGAGAGGCAGCAGCTGCAGAGCTGAGAGGTAACCCCCTACCACGTGTCTGTTGCTCTAAAGCAGAGACTAAGCCAAGACCTGTGCCCCTAGCTTAGGACTTGTGGCACCAGCAGTGAGAGGCAGGAAATTGGGGATGAGTGTGACGGGGATGTGATGGGGGACAGGAGGGTGAGGAAGCAGGGGCCCAGGTCATGGCTTGAGGACTCAAAGTGCAGTCAAGAGCAATGCAGGCTAGGATAGAGGAGAGGACAGCTGACAGCAAGAAAGGGGAAGACAAATTTGCATTTTTAGGACCCAACTAGATCCTAAATTTTGGTGGACTCCAAAATGTCTAAGGCCTACCCTGAAAGTAATTTTCAAATGTTAGCTTATTTTGATAACGATACATGTGATAGTACAGTTCAGTAATACCAGACATTCATCTGGGGGTAAAGTTAAGATCACATGTTAAATTTTCATGCTGTCATAACTTGAATGTTGAAAAAATGTTTTTACCAAGAGGATTTGCATTTGCCTGAGTGACTCAAGATGCCAAGTGGCTGAAGGTACTTGAGCTTCATTCTTTCCTCTAATGGTGACTAGCCACCAGTTGCTCACTCTTTTAAATACTGTATGTACTTAAGAAAAAATACTGCTTCTTAAGAAAAAATAAAACATCCCACAAAAAACATATGAAAAAAATAGTGCTGTATAAACTCAAAAAGCGCAACATCTTACCTGATCAGAACCTGCTTGTGCTTCAAGCTCTTAAAGCAAACACCTCATAGGGTCCACCTCTCCTAAAGAAATTGCAGACAGGACAGTTTAAAGAGCCTGAGACACCTTTAATAAATTATTAACTTAAGAGAAAAATGCCTTTGCTCCAGCTCAGAGATGTAGATGTGACGAAGGTGTATAGGATCAGATCTCCCCATGGTATTGCCCCATTCTCAATTCACAGTTTTGCAATCTTCACAGGACACACAATCTTTTGCACAGTGCAGTTTCATGACACTATCCACGTAGCCCTATAACAGGTATTGCCATTGCTAGTAACAGGCCATAGGCTCTGTACTGAGGTTGTAAGGCCTCAGGACTGAGGCTTGATAAAAATAAGTTTGCTCTGTCTGAACTCCTGACCTGCCTGCAGCTTTGTTTTCCCTGGTTTAGCTGTGACAGCAAATTCTCTAATTGACCAGGTAGCTATGGCTAATTTGTTTTGTTTATCTTTGTGTGGTACAACCATGGCTTTATACAGATAGCAGTAACAAGCACTTATGCTGTATAGAGTAAGATATTTATGGCTCTAACACAGCGATGTGATGCACAGAAATGCAGACTTGGTCTGACAGCAGAGACCTTGAGAGAGGGAGACACAGGATGGGCACAGAGGCATGCAGGCATGGAGTGATAAGAGACGGGGCATAGGCAGGCACTGGGGACCCTATGACTGTAGACAGCTCAGTAGTGGTCAGTTAAAGAAATGCAGACATGGAGATGGAAACAACTGGATCTAGGGGTAACTCAGAGAACACAGAAATAGTATCTAACATATGCAAAAGGCATCACGTAATGAAACTTGGATGTGTGGAGCTGCAGACCAGTGACGAACGAGCCATGGTGTGAAAGCATGTTACCAAACATTTAAAAATTACCCGAGTGCATCCTGGAGTGAAGAAGAAGAAACTACATGGACATCATGCTTGTCCTAGTGCATGACGTCTAAAAAAGTTGTTTGCCACAGCAAGGTGGAAAGATATTACTTTGTTTTACTTGTAATACTTGTTCAGTAATCCTGGCGTATTCTGCCCTTAACATTAAAAACATAAATACTGAGTAGCTGGTTTGATTGAAGGTGATCTAGAGTTCTGTTCTGCTTCAGTGTTGCACTAGATGGGAATAAAGTCAGGTGAAATAAATGTTTGTTTGGTATTAATGAACAAAAATGTCCCCTACCTTGGCGTAAGAAAAATAAAACCTGAATGGCAAATTGTTGAATATTTTTCTTTCGAGCGTACCATCATGTATGGACTACAGCTTTAAATTCCAGTGTTAGTCTTCATTATGTCTGAAACAGCATAGTTCTGTTGGTATAACTGTCTTATCTTTCATAAAGGAACAGGAATGAGAAATTTGGCTTAATTACATAGTTTTAAGTCAGAGCAGTATTCCTAGCATCTAAGTTGTGTTAGTCAAGACATCCCAGGGTCTGAAAGAGCAGAAGAGGCTATTAGTTCTTCTTCTGGGTACTAAATTGGTACAGATGTGAGATACTCCCAGTGTAGTTCAGTATCTGCTGTGTCTCTCGCATGTCTCTGAAATCCTTCCCCACATGGGTCTGCATACAGCTGGGCAGGCAATGTGGCTTCAACTGAACTATACGCTAATCAGGCTTTCAAATGAAGATGGAGCATAATTAAAGTCAGTGTAAAATTACCCAGAAGGCAGTAACACATTTTAGCAGGCTGTAGCTCTTTGACATTTATATCATTAAAAAGTATGTTTTCTCCTTAGGGGTGCAAACCCGAAAGGTGTTTGATCTGACCTAGCTGGGGAGGCTCATGACCTCCAAAAAGATGTGCTATGCCTTGCAGAATTCAGCTATAAGGCATGAAAACATGTTCATGCTTCTTTCCATTCCTCTGCTGCAGACACCAGCCTGGCTTGCGGCCTCAACTCACACGCAGAGAACAGCAGCAGAAAATAATAATTCTGTTCTGCAGAGGCAGCAGTGCGATGATCTTGCTTTGGATGTGACCTCACACATCAGCTACTTTTTTGCCTCTCATGCATGGAAGTACTTACACTTCCCAGAGCGGCAGAAATTTTTTTGCTGGCTCTTGTGGACTCATCTGTTTGAGCCAAATGAGTTTTCAGGTGGTAAAGGTGTCTAAAAAGGTAGACAAGAAAGGCCACCCAGGAGTTTTCAGATCTTGAGTGAGGCATCTCTCTGACCTGGGCACCAATAGGATGAAAATTATGGCCAATTCAGGGCAACTTCCCCTTGCTCTGTGAATGCACAGCAATAGGATTCCTGCTGTCAGGGAGGACAAAGGCTAATTTGGGATCAGTAGTGACATTACAGGGCAGAAGAAGAAAATAGAAGAAATAGAAGAAAATGCAGATGTTTCAGAGGGTTATATCATGCTCTTCTGTCCCACCAGGGCTGTGTGGCCACCATGACTGAGACGGTAAAAGAAAAAAAATGTCATTTGATTTAGAATGGCAGCTAAGGCAGGAGTTGCACTATTGTGCACATAAATTTACTCATGATTATTTCTCCAAAATGAGATTTATGTAGTGGGTCTAGAAAAATATTAGTAGGGGTCTGGAAGACATAGGGGTCCTGCACTAATACAGCTTTATGGCATCATTCTGGCTGGTTTGGAGCATAGGTGGGACATCATGAGTAAAACCCCTCCTGGGCAACATATGAGTCCAGTCTGCCAAGGTCTATATGAACTTTTGTGAGGTGGAAACTATGAACAGGGTGGCAGCGTGCTATTCCGGAGAATCCCCTACACAGACAGCAGAGGCACTGGGGCGGTTCCCTTGCACCTAAAGGGTTCATGGTGTCATGGGGCTCCATCATTTTCTGTCTGCCCCAAGGTGATCAGCCACTACTTAATCCATTTTCCCATCTCATCATCATGTAAATGAAATGTGGCACATTTCTGTAAGAGGCTATTAGACTGCTAAGGCAAGTATTTTCAATTTGGTTGGATTAAGTAAGTATATTTGGACTTCAGATTCTAAACATACTTTCCATTTTATTTACAGCCTATATATAGAAAAAACCAATGGATTATAATCAGGAATGAACAGAAGCCTCTTAAAATATAAAGCAGCATTCTCACTAGGGTTGATATAATAAGGTCAATAACTTGGGAATAATGCTGCTGTGTTAGTTTTTCTATATACTTTTCTTCTCAGGGGTTCATAAATCTCTGATAAAAAAGCAATTGTCTCAGAATGAAAAACCAGTGGGCAAAATTTTGTATAAAATTAGTTAAGCATTGGTTTTAATTTGAAATATTTTTTGGTGTTTTCCACTGCTGTTTTGCTCATCTTTGACAAAAAAGACAAATAGTTCCTTTTATAAAACAATCCTGAGGAGGTAAAAAGCTCTCATTTGAGCTCAGCTGTTCAAATTTAGTCTCCTCTGAGCTGTGCATTTTCCCTCCCACTATCATGCTGGGAAGCAGCAGGAGAGAAGGCTTGGAAGGAAGGATCGTCTTCACTGCCTCCACTGCTTGCCGCAGTGCACGCAGGTCAGGGCCCTTCGCTTGCACCTGACCTCCAAGCATTTCATTTTTGCTGAGAAAATACCCTCAACATCTGTGTGCCTGCTAATGGACATATGTAAAACTGGCGGTGTCCTGGTGACAGCATGCTATTTCATAACCAAGCCGATCTACAGCCCTCCAGGTGGGCATTATGTTGCCTGTTCCGCTGGTAGGACACATCTGGAGAGTTGAGGCCATCCCTACATGACCATGCAGAAGACTGGCATGGGTTATGTGAAAACATAAAATAGCAGTGGAAGCAAAGGGAGGGGGAAAGGATGGAAACGGTGCATTAGGGTTTTCATTTCAAAGCATAATGCTGTTAAAGGCATATAGAGTACTAAAGACACAGATGGCGTAAAGGTGTTTTCAAAACTGCGTGCTCAGTGTGTCTTGACCTAAATGGTCATAACTGAAGATGACACAACTCAATGGTATGCACCTTTAGAGAGCAAAATTCTTTTAAAATTCGGCCTTAAGTATTTAATATCTAAATTGTAAAACTTGGACAACTCTAAACTTTTAAGAATTTCACCCTTTGTATTCTTTGTCTACTTAGGCATTTATGAATATTTTATCTTTGGTATAATTACAGGAAACTGGCAGGTAATTCTCTAATTGGAATGATATGATTTTATATTTTCTAAAGTAACTTTTAAGAGTTATAGAACTGCTGGACTTCATGGTCTGTAGTTCATCAAGAGCATTGAAATAACAGGTAATGTTAATTAATTCAATCAAATGCTTATTAGTGTGTTTTACAGGTAGAGTAATTTGACTTTATTAAAATAAAAATGGGTGCATTTTTATTGTGACATGAGAAGCTACAATAAATTAATGGTTATTTTTCTCAGCTCATTAAAAAGCTAGCAGCTTGATATTGCATTGTTACTGCTGATTATTTCTACAGTGAGAAAATGTATGGCTATTCCTTGCAGGCAGTAATGACAGATAATAATTGGTTTTAAAGATGCCACCAGAAAACCCTAGCAAATGGAGGAAGTGAAACAGTACCAGCGTGACCAAATGAAATAAAATATACTATATATTGCTAGGTATTATAAAACTACTTCTGGTAGCTGAATGCCTGCTCAATAGCACAAAAAATGCTTATAAGGTTTTTCAATACTTAGCCAAAAGTCAGCATATGTTTTCATCTGGCGTATAATTGCATATGACAATAACGTACAGGAAAGTGAACCGCTATCTGACAGTTTGGTTGGATTTGCACAGATACTATATTCGGACATTGTGAAAAAAATCTATTACTGTCTTACAAGCATATTTAGAACTCAGCTAAAAACAAGATTCAGTGGAACATTTGCACTATCCAAAAAGAATGGTGAATAATTCTGCAGAAATGAGGAGAAATGCCTCCAGAAAGAAAATTGCTACTTCAGGTCTATCTATATTTGTTTGCTTTTCTGTGATCATGTTTAATCCAATGTAAAGAAGGTATTATATTTGCTGAGGTGTCTTTGGAAAATTACAGTTCTATTTCATATGGAAAACAATGTTTGTTTCATGGTGGCTGTACCCAGATATTGCTTTGTTAACTGAATTTTACTTTCTGCACTATATTAATTCCATATTAATTAATCACCGTTCTTTTCTGCACATCTGTGTTGCTGTGAGAGCTCCGAGAAAATGTGTAGAGAAGGAGTGCTGCTGGTTGTCATGTGGGGCTATGGTGGGACCAAAGGTATTTGGCTTTAAAAAAAGGAAATAATTCCAGGGATTCTTGTAGAATAGGTCAGGGTTCATACCTCATAAACTAAATAAAATAAAAGTAACCAGACAAAACAATTATATTATGGAATAAGAGACTGCCAAGGGTTGTTACACAGGTTTAACTACTGTGTCTGTAATTATATCACTAAAATGCCTTGCCAGATTAGGCTGAACAACTGTTCTGAACCTAAAGATCTCTCAGGATCCCTTCAGTGTTGCTGTGAAAACAGAAGTGTGGAAGTTGAACATCGTAGGCCAGAACCTGTGAGAGAGGAAGGTAGTCTTTTAAAACACTGAATGGCTATGCTCCTCCAGGATTAGAAAGGTGAATGCATCACCCCGTGATTACTGTGGGAAATGTTTCCTTTCCAAAGCCATACCCCTAGGTACCAGGAAATACTACTGCATTCTTCTAAGGACCAGCTCCACATAATCTTTTTTTCAAGGGCCTTAATTTAGTTGTGAAAGAAGGGTTACAGGCTTTTATGGCTTGGTAGCAGATGGTCATGGTGTTGCGTTGGCTATGCCTGTCCTCCAGCCGCTGCGGTCACAGGCCGGCCTCCCAGCAGAGAGGGAGCCCTAGGCTGGGCTGAGCTGAAGCACTGCCTTGTCAGCTGGGATGGCGGGATGGCGGAGATCCCGGCACCTGCTCCCTTCTGCGGCTCTGGCAAAGTGGCGGCAACCTCCAGGAGATGGTGAGAGTGAACAGTTTTCTTAAATTACAGCTAAATCAGCTAAGGAATTCACTGTCAGACCTCTACGTACACAGCAGTGGCAGTGATCAGATTTGATACCTAAAGGCACCTAGACGTGCAGAGCCATTTCAGCTCAAGCCTTCTAGAAAATGTCCTTTGCTGTGTCAGTTCTCAAATTTGTTTTTTATTAACTTCCCTCTTAACACTAAGATTTTCAAATTCTTCTACCTTAATTTGAGATCCTAGATTTTGATATCAGGCTTGAAAAGAAGTGAGGGGGTTTGGATGGATTCTGAATACCACCGGCTCTCACTAAATTATTCAGAGCCAGAGTCACTTATTTTGAAGGCAGAGTTTAGTTTTATGTGTCAGAATGTTGTATCCAGAAGGTTTTCAAAATAACTTTTGGATTAATAATGTCGGGTTCACCTCCTTTCATTTTCCCCTTCCAGTAAATGTTCATAGGAAATTTATTTCGTCATGACTGCAGAAAGTAGAGCAAAATTGCATGTTTTCTATCTTGGGAAGTCTCGACACTTCTAACGGGAAGTTGGCTGGGAAAATAATGGCCATCTAAAAAGTTTGATAACCTAGGAAATGTCAGACAGCCATTCATTCTTCCCATTTTTAATGCAGATCTACAGTGAAATACTTAACTCTGAATCACTATCATTTGTTTTAGAGCATAGTATGACATCAGCTAGCCAGAAATATTTTGAGATCTAAGTGCAACAGATAAAATATCTAACAAAACCTTTTTCTAGAACTTATATATAGTAACTCCACTAAGACTTTGCTACAGACCTTTTCCATGCAGTGCATGCTGTCAATACACCTTTTAAAGAGCCTTTGCATCACAAAAAAAAAAAAAGCTATACTGATACAGAGCAAACTATCTTTGTTATAGGCTAAAATAATTGCATCCAAAGTGATAACTATCACACTTTCCCATTACTTTTCTCTCCCGTCTTTACCAATTATAGTGCAGTAGTGGGCATAATCCTGGCAATTTAAAGTGAGCAGAAGTTTCAGTGAAATCATAGCTTTCGCTGTGTAATTGCAATCTCTAATTGCATAAATGCAGCCTATTTGTTTGCACTGTTTGCTCAGGCAAGGATGCCAACTAAGGCATTTGATTCCTAGTCACACAGTTGACATTTTCCAAGACATTTTTTTGTGAAAGTATCTCTTTCCGCAGTAGTCTTTGACACAATGGGATCTTGATCACAGTTGGGGTTTCTGCCTGCTGTTGTAATGCAACGAGTAGTAATGACCTCATCTCCAAGAGAGGACAAATGAAAAACTATCAGATAAATTAAAGATTAAGAAGAAGACAGAATTTGGTTGGAAAGTCATCATCTTTGGATGGATATTTTCTTTCTCTTCTTTTCTTTATTGTGAATCTCTCTTGGTTTTGCCTGTACTGTATGGACAGTCTCATGTGGCTTGGTGCTTTTCCTTTTGAAATCAATAATCATTCAAACTATGTGGCACTTATCCTTAACCCAATACATTTTTCTCTGTACAGAATTAATAAATCTTATTCAAAGCAATTTCTCCTTTTTCCTCAGCATACGTTTTACAGAAAATTATTCATAAATATGCATCTCTGTGCATGAGAAAACAAATATATTTACATGTTCTTGAGTTGTTTTACTGCGCAAGTTAGATCAGCATATACACACAAAAGAAAAAAAATTAAAGATTAGCTTTGAATTGTGCAAAAGACCAAGCATTCTGTAATGACTACTTGTTAGAAATGGGAGTTGTCAAAATCATTGTCATGATAATTACTCTAGTGTTCAGTCTTCTGACTAATATTAGTTAGAAATTGTGACATTCAAGGAGATTGCTTGTAATAATAAACACTGTCAGCATTTAGTGACCAATATTTCCATTCTCTGGCACTTACAATTTAAGTTCTCCAAATAGAGAAAAACATAACATTTTTAAAAGAAAAGGAGTAAAAAGCCTTAAAATTGAATATTTAACCTCTTCTGCCTGCAGAGGTCTCTTCCTGGGTAGCTGGCTTGAAACGTAGCGTATTACAGCAGCCAGTCACAGTTTTTAGCTTCTGCAACATCTTCCTTGAGGAGGTTTCATAGTATTTTGCGAATGTGAGGAAAGTTCCCTCTGTTACCAGAGGCAGACAAGTGTCAAATCTATTGTACTAATTATGAAATCAAAGGTTCATTTACATTTTTAGTCCTTTTAGAAAGCAGAGTTGAAAGACACTTTCAGGCATTAAACCTGCCTGTTGGTGACACTGACAAATAGTAAGGTTTTACAGTTGAATCATAATCTTTAAAAATGTTTTCCCATCTTCATTGTTCCTCAGGGAAGGGCTTACATGAGCAAGAGAAATACTAATACCAAGAGAGAGCAAGGGAATACTGACTACACGCAAACTGCTGTCAAATGCACTATTAAATAAACTGAAAAGATAGGGGAAGAAACCATTTTCTGTAATTCTTTTCATTACAAGGTTTAAGGAATTCTTTAATAGAGACAGACAAATTTCTCATTCAGGGTAACGTGATTTTTCTTGCACTCTCTGAACTACCTCTTGGCCTGTTTGGCAGATATTTCCCCTGTGGTCCAGAGCAGGATCCAAACCTCTGGTCTGGCAGAAGCTGTCCCTTCCTTCATAAGGCTATGAGGAGGCTAAGGACAGCACGGCGAGGACCTCCTTATTGCCCCCCTCAAAAGCCATGCATTTGTGTCCTTCGGAGCCCAAAGCTCAGCCTTATTTGAAGCTGGCCTTTTGCAGTTTAAGTGGTGCAGGCACCGCCGTGTGCCAGCACGGTGTCCTTAATGGATGCGCCACAGAAAGAGAGTGACTCCATTAAACCAAAGTACAGCCTTTTAATTCCCTTTGGTCCTGAGCGCTCACTTATCACTATCTCACAGCATCCTACAACCAAATCAAACCTGTCAGCTGCTTGGAGCTCTAGTTGTATTTAATTTAGTTAGTTAAAGCGGCACCTCGACTTTTCCCTCCCAACCGCAGACAGGTTCCTTTCAAGCTATGCTGAGTGGGCGTTTTCTCTCCTGACATGAAAGGGCAGCCAATTTGTAAGGGGGAAAATTAAATTTAGGACACTTAGTTCATATGAGAGGAAGGAAGATAGAGCAGGGGGGTGAGACAGGGGTATAACATTTGTAATGTGTGTTCAACACACACACGCATATATACATACTAGCAGAAATAGTAAAGATATTAGATCAAAAACAGCTAGTAATTTTTGAACAATTGGTAATACTTTGAATCTTTCCACAATAGGCAATTCTGTGTCTATTGCTAAGACTTCATGAGTTTTATCAATTTTTTTTTTTTTCCCCAGGCAGAAAGAAAAATAAGGTGTCCTTCTACCCCTGGAAATCCACCAAAGCCCTAAATCAAAATATTTTAACATGAATGTGAGTGATCTGAATTCATATTTTTATGTGCTCAAGAGTTCCTTTATGATTTTGAGTAAGTCACTCAGCAGTTACCACTTATAGTGCTCCAGTCCTCCATCTGTGAAACAGGACTAGATCATCTTTCTTTTAGGTCTCCACTTATTGTAGTTCACTCAGGAACCCTCTGAAGCACGGATTGGCCATGGATATATTCAGCACCTATCAAAATTAACTCTGAGGTGTATTTTCCTTTCAGTCTGCCTGCTTGAATCCCCTTAATACCAGTCCCTACAGAGCTGTGACCCTGAGGCAGGGGATTATAAAAGAGGATTTAACTGTGGGAAAGAATAAGAGTGGATATGTAAATGTTAGAAGATACCGAGTGATTGTTCAGCAGGAGGGCAAGCAAGTGCTGCATGCCTTAGGAAAGACAGCCAAGAGTCCTGCTGAAGTTTTACCTTCTAAGATCTGTTTCCTAGAGAATGACGCATTTGCAGAGAGTAGATGTATGTAGTTGTACTTACGCAGTAGAACAAGCCTGTTTTGGCACACAAGCTTTCTGCATGATGCAGAGACTGCTGTTGTGGAGGCTTTTGCATCACTAACTTTTCTGGAAGCCTTGAAGTGAAATAAATACAGTAATTCAGATTCACATGTATATTCATTGTATTGGTGTTCCTCACAAATGGGAAATGTGTTTCCCTTGGTGAATTTAGACTCAATACTTGCTTTTTATCTTTTTGAAGATAACAAGTTCATTCACATCCTCTCCCCCATCCCACAACTTCCTGCCCTGGAGCATCAGCTGCCTCCAAAAGCAAGAAAGCAATGGGTTCATCCTGGACAAACCACTCCTTACCCTGTTAGCTAAGGCTGACAATAAGGAAAAAATATTTTTTTCCAAAAGAGAACAGCAGAGGGGCTGATTATTTTTTTCCTAAAGAATGCAAAGGTTTCTTGACATCTACTAACAAATCCTTAAGCACGACTATTGCAGTATTAGCTGCTACAATCACAAGCCAGGTCCTTTTGCATAGTGTCATCCATACACCCTTAGGAGATGGTTCTTGTATTAAGATCTTACTGTCTACACAAACCAAGTTGAATGGCAAACAGATTTTGGAATTCGTGCTGAGTTAGGTCTGTTCTCTTTATTCCTATGGCTGTGTCCTGAGTTTAACTGATTAGATTAGAGGTTCCCCATGGGACTTTGGGATAAACAGCTTTGTATTACTTAAAGTTCACAGAATTCAATCTGCTGGTTTGATATACGAGGTCAGAAAATATTAAAAAGATTATACACACAAACACAGTGTTTGATGCGGATTGTTCCTTTCCCCACGACTGATTTGCCATGGTATCTTGTAATTTATTCATGCAAGGGAGCTGTGATGGATGATGCAAATTATTTTGTTTTTCCCTTTTGACTTAAATAATAATTGCCAATATCTTAGCGCAATATGGAAATATGGGGATAAGACTTGGCAAAGTGTTGCAAAGTCACTATTTTTTTCTTTAAGGAAACAGCAATTATAAGCATGAGTTCATTATTCAGAAAGAATGTGTTTCTTAAATAGAGTGAAAATGTCACAGTTTAAGAACATCACCTGAATGCTGAGAGGCAATGTTGTCAGATGCACATCGAAATAAAAGATGATCAAATGCAGATATCTTTTTTTTTGAGCCAGCGGTCCTTTTTTCAAACCTTAACTCATTGCAAGAGATACAAAATTAATAGGCTCTGAAGATGAAAATATAGGTTCTGGCATAGAAGGAAGCATTTTGTAAAGCTGCCTCTTATGCATCTCTCTAGGGATGGAAGCTTAGAAATACAAACTGGAACTAGAAAATAGAATGTAAAACAGCCCAAGACAACTGAGCTGGACCTTGCAGAGCTGCATCCATCCCCAGTATAAATCACTGTATTTTAGTGAACCTACACTTGTCTTCATTATTACCTTGGTTTTAAGAAATTGTTTTCTAACACAGTCTTGTATGATGTATAAACGGTCCATACAGTTTTCCAGAAAGATCGCGGGGGTGTACACTCAGGCAGGAGAAGTCTCTCATCCAGAACTTGTCACCCAGGTCAGGGACGACCAGACTTACTGACCATGTGAGCTGTGTCCCAGTGCCTTCGTATTAACAAGCCTCATTGCTCCTCCACCAACACGGTTGGTCTCTGATAGACGCAGATAGGCAGAAAGTAGCAGAGGTTCCCCAGACGTCCCATGGCTAGATTGTGTGAGGATACTAGACTGAGTGTTCACAGGGATGGCACAGGCAATGACGTCTCAGCAATGCCTGGTAGCCATCAGCAGCCAGGGACTTGGGTCACCTAGCACAGCTCTGCTGCCTGCTATGCAATGTAGCCCTGACACATGAGCCTAACTTGAACCATGGATGGGCTGATAAATCTGAATAGATTGTTTTGATGAAAATAGGACAAAAAAAGTCAGGAAGTGGGACAAAGGAGGCAGAGGGCTCTGAGGTGACTTGGGTGACCTCAGTGAAGAGCTGCAAATCTGAATCCTCACCCCCTGATGGCCAGTGTCCAATGCTGCATGCAGAAATCACACTACCAGTTTTATTTCCTTGTTGTACTGGAGGACTTGAGTCTCCCTAAAGTACTGGTGGAAAGCTGTGAGGGAGCTCATCATCCTTTTGCTGCTTTAGACCTTGTCCTCTGGAAGATATCTATTTATAAGCTACATATCTAATTTCAAGTTTTAATCTGCATGCCGAATCATGCTTCATAAGACATCAGTCTCTCAAGTTCATGAAATTCTCATCCTTAATGCTCACTGTTTGGATTACATACTGTGGACAGGCCTCTGTGTAGGATGATATAGTGTCTCTGTTCCTGGTCATGCAGAATCACAAGGCAGGAGAAGGCTCATGGTGATAAGACGCTTTTGGTGAATGTGCCTTCCCAGAGCCCATTCCCACATCTTCTGTTTTCTGCTGTGACTGCCAGGTACCACTGAGAGAGGAAGGACCTTTTACAGCATCATGCTTTTGTCGATGTGGCCCCTTGATGAAAGGGGCTGGTGCTAGGTCACTGCAAGAAATAACTTTCTCTGTTGGGATATTGTGTTCAGAGTGACGGCTTGCAAGGACTACAGGCTGACCAAAAGGGTGGAATTCAAATAGTCTCTTTTTCCTGGCTGAGGCAATGCTTCAAGTACACAAAAGGCAGTAGTGTGTCTATATCAGAAGCAGCTGTCTGCCAGCAGTGCAAAGGGTATTGTTCCTGCTGTTTCCCATGGAACAAAGGCACACATATGGGAATCACAGGATGTGATTAAAAAAAGGGGAGATAGCCAGGAGCTAATGGGAAGTGGCAAAACCCTTCATATACTTTCTTTTCCTGTAATATCTAAATTCATCACCTCAGATACAGAAAGTGCTCCTTCGGCCAAGCCAAGGATTGGAAGATCAGATTCAAGTATGGAAAATGAAAATTCACATTTGATGTCTGGTTCCTCTGTGCCATGGAAACATGAGACTTTCAAATAAAAATCCACCAAAAATAGGTGAGCTATCAATGCATTAGAAAGTGTGAAACCACAAATTATTCTGGTAAACCTGTTCTTACACTGCTTGTGCAGATAACGTACACGTGCTTTTACAGTAATAAGCATATCCCATGAATTTCTGTATTACCTGCAAAGCACTCAGGATGATTAGGACCAAGTTTAATTTGGTCCTAATCAGCTCCAGGCAAGTGGACCGCGAAATTAGCTTGACACATTAATTTTATGTTTTATAGTAGGTAGCCCTGCCCAATTTGCCCGATTGTGCTAGACCAATTTTATAAGTCTGTCTATATGTGCATGAATATATATGTGTGTGTGTGTGTGTATATATATATATATAAAGCATTTCAGTTGTCTCAAACACAGGTGCCATGATGTAAGATGTTCCACTTTTTCTTTAGACTACAGGCAATCCCTCTTGGGCCTCACATTTAAAGCATCACACTTTCTTTTAGTTCCAGTCTGTTGATGGTGCTAATGTTTAGTGACAGTTACTCAGTACTAATGATCACCTTTGGGGATTTTCAGAGTGCTTGCCTCTTGATGGTCATTGGTGAAAAGTAATCAATAAATCTGCCAGCCAGGCTTTTCCTCTTGCCTTTCCTATTGGAATTAAATGAACATCACAGTAACAGATTTGTGATGGAGTCCCCTTGCCATCCAGAGCCAGTCTGTACGTGAGTAATGCCAGTTTAACTGATCTATGAAGCATACCGTAAAATTATAAATACATGGAAGAAAACAGATGAGTAATATTAAGATTGTTCTTGGGTATAATTCTTGACTGGAAAGAAGGAGGAAAGTTAAAAATTGTTTAAAAATTTGTTCTCTTTGGTTCTCACTTTTTTCCTGATGAACTGCTCCTGTTAGATTTTCTCTTTCTAACTCACATCTGTATTGGCATGAAGGACCATTCCTTATTTTTCTTCTCTGAGTAGTTGTTCCAAACATTTTTTCTTTCCAGTTTAAAGTGGTGTGTTACTTACTGTATTTTACATTCAGTAAGTGCCTTTAAACTTTTTTTGCATTGTTGTTCACCAAACAAAAGCTACTTGTGTTTTCTCTGTAGGGAACAGAGGATGTCATTATGTAATTTATCAGTATTATCAATTAAGAGTTTGTCCTGGTTTCGGCTGGGATGGAGTTGGTTTTCTTCCTGGTAGCCAGTATGGGGCTGTGTTTTGGGTTTAGGTTGAGAACAATGCTGATGATACACTGATGTTTTGGTTCTTGTTAAGTAGTGCTAAGTACTTGCTAAGTGGTGCTCACACTGGTCAAGGACCTTTCAGCTTCCCATGCTCTGCCAGGGGCACGGGAGGCTGGGAGGGGGCACAGCTGGGGCAGCTGACTCAGACTGGGCGGGGGCTATTCCATACCACGTGACGTCATGCTCAGTATATAAGCAGGGGAGTTGGCCAGGGAGGGGTTCGATTGCTGCTTGGGGGACGTGCTGGGCATTGGTTGGTGGGTGGTGAGCAATTGTACAGTGTACCGCTTGCTTTGTATTACTACTGTTCTATTTTTTTTTTATTTTACTTTAGTTATTAAACTGTTTTTATCTCAACCCACGAGTTTTTCCCCTTTTGCCCTTCCGATCCTCTTCCCCATCCCGCCGGTGGGGGGTGAGCGAGCGGCTGCGTGGTGCTTAGCTGCTGGCTGGGGTTAAACCTCGACAGAGTTAATAATCTTTCATCTGAAAATTTACATTGTTTATTTTAAACCACTGTCCTTAGCACAGTGACATTATTTTCTGTTTATGATTGTAAGAGTAATTTCTCTTGTCTTTCCATCTGTAAGATGTAGTATTCAAATAGATGCTAAATGTTTTCCATGGAGCTGAGAATACTGTGCCTTTGACCAGAGGTGGAGCAAGGTCTTGCAAAGTACCATGAGAAACTTCCATGGAAGATTAAAGTTTTCTTCAGATTTTTATGCAAGCTTAAGGAGAACTGCTTCTGGAAAACAAGGGTCTGCCCTCATGTGCTAAGAAGTAGTATAATTCCAGCGCTGCTTGTGTTTGTGTTACAGGGCTGTGGGGCAATGGCTAAAAGCATCTTGCGTGATAGCGAGTGAGTGGGTGTTTCTGAATGCTTATAACATTATCACAGAGTGAAAGCTCCCAGGCCTTTCAAAAACATCGATGGCTTTCATAAGATAACAGGGAGAAAAAAAATCAGAATAGCAAACCATTGATTTGTCTGCCTTCTGCTTCTTTGCTTTGTAAGTGGGAAAGCACAGAGTTTATGTCCTTCTGCAGCTCATTAAGCTTTTCTGAGGGTTGACAATTTAAAAGCTGAAATCTGTAACTAAATGGTTACAATAATTACAGTCTAAATGTGGTCTAAAATAGCTACACCTGAGGAAGTCGTGAATTAAGAAAAAATGAGTCCTCTCATGGCAGTCACCTCTTTATCCTTGCTGATTGCCTACCATTTTCCTGGTTATATCCTGAGCAACCAAAAGGCAGTTGGCTCAAGCACTTGTTCTTCCTGTCAATAACTTTTCTGATGCAAGTCCTTTGAACACCTTTTCCTTTGAGAGCAGCAGCAGAGGAGCGCAGGAGCCACTGCCCTTGCCGAGCATCACGGGCTGCCCACAGGGCTGAGGTCGTGCTGTGCGGGTCCGGCTGGGTGCGGGTCCGTGGCCAGGAGACCTCTTTGGCTACTGAACAAGCGCTGCCATTTTCCTCCTGCTTCAGGAGCAAACTCTCACAGTGACTGTCTTGTTTGGTACGTGGGTTTGAGGCACCAGAGAGCAACCACAGTGTCAGAGCCATGGCAGAAGAATAGGAGGCAGGGGCTAATAGGTTACATTCCCCTGAGCTTGCTATAAATATATTTGGAGTTTCAATAACTTTGAGTTACATCATGTAAATGACTCACACTCTGCCTTAGTCCTTGTAGGATGAGGGTCAACTTTTTGGCCAATTAAGAAAAGTAAATGCTGTCAACTTGCAGACGAACTGCAGTTTCCTGGATTTCATGAACTGTGCTGAGTAGGGAAAGGAAAGGAAGTGCAAGGGAGACGAAAGCAGGTGAGTTTGTGCTATTTTATGGTGTTCTAATCTAGTGGTGCCCCAACTCCTACAAAGTCAAATTGAATCATCTTGAAGATTTAGGCCTATTTTGACATCATTTTCTTATAAAAGCAACCATTGTAATTCTGCCAATAAAAGTGTTTTAGACCTCATGTCTTTTTGAATGTTAATCATAAATATAATGCATTTTTCTTAAGCTAAAGGTAACCAAATACAAAACCTGAAAATGGTGTATGTGTAATGAAGTATTTCAGAAACAGAACTTGGGAATAGGCTATGAACATATGCACATACGAAATGTGCAACACCTACGGTTGTCTTCTGTATCACTCCTCATATATGAGTTCTGTCACACGCATGTGAATAAGTAGCATATGGCTTTCAAAAAATACTCATGTGGATGCTCTTAAAATACATCTCACAAGAAGTGATTCCCCTCTTCTGAGGAAAACTTCCATAGTTTTTCTCCCCATGTGCACTGACATTTAAGCACTTTTCATCAACGTGTTTGTTGTCCAAATAGACTACTGTGCAGAGGCAGCTCAGTTAGCCCCCAAAACAGCAGGGAGAAAAGCTCTCCCAAACCCAGCTCTGACCAGGTGCTAACTGGGGGCTGTGACTCACTGTGGGGAGCAGCTGCTGTCTCCACCAACGACAAAAGGACCCTGGGGGCACTAAACACCAAGATCAGTGGGGTTACGTTAGGTCTTCTCAGAGCCTCCTCTGTGACATGGAGGAATTTTCCTAGAGGATGAGGTTTTAAAAGCCCTCTGAGAGAAACATTTCTGAGGTTATTCCCATTACTGCTTCCTACCGTGAAGTGAAGTCTTTAAGGAAACCATGAAATCACTCTGAGATGCCAATGCGTGACCAGCCCTGACTGCTTTTCTCTGCTCCCACCTCAGCCTTCACCCCCAGCTTGGCCGTGACAGATACCTGGTAGAGGGGCTGTCCTGTAAGCTGAATCATTAACATGTCCACGTTAAAAACACACTTCCAAGAAAAGGAGAGAGGTTGTATTTAACTCAGAGGGGTGATTAGAGCAGACTCCGCCACAGGGACAGCACTGTGAGGTGGGGACGGTGAGCCATGCTGCAGGGAGAGGTGAGGATGGAAGAGCATCTGTGGGAAAGGCTTCAGCTGGGCTTGTCCCTGGGACTCTCATCCTCTGATATGTTGGCAAATGAAACTGTAAACAGCGGGTGATTTCCACTTTGATACTAAAATATTTATTTTTAACAATTATGATAAATTACTTTGAAAGTAAAACTTCCAACCTAAATTCCTTGTGCGATACAACATTGCTGTGCATTGGGGAAGAGCTTTAGGTGGGACACTGCAACGCCACTACCCCATGAGTGTCACCAACCGCAGCAGGCACACCGACTCGGTGGAAAACATGCCAGGCATACCTTCAGATAGACGTGTCCTTGTGATCCTCCTGGCAAACTGTTAGGAAAGTAAGCACTTGCTGCTGGGCTTGGGAATTTTCTGAGCAACGAAGAATAACTGCATGAGGCTTGGCTGCAGGCTTGTGATAGGCAGGTCCATTAGGGCTGCTCTTTTCTGTTTTGTCATGTTTGGGTTTTGTTAAGCACAGAGTCGTGTTGCCAGCACTTCTAAGAGGGCATAACGAGAGCAAAGTCAGTTTCTCACAGTAGTAAGTGGCACGTCCGACAGAAAATACTGACAGGATCAGGCCCTGGCACTAAAAAATTCTCATTAAAAGGTTTTCATTTTTTATCACTTCCATTCAGCCCTGTCACCCCTGTTCGATAACTAACACTATTGACTTCAGCTGAGTAAAGATTACATGTGAATGCAATGACTGATGGATTAGGCCACGACATGTGAGATGTATTTTCTCTTTCCAGAGCACTTTGCTTTGGTCTTTTTACAAATGACAATTATAGCATTTGTGCAGGCAGATAACACTACAGTGCTGCAAATGCCAAATTAAATATTTACTCTGGGTTTTTTCCCCATTTTCAGCAATTGCGTGCATGCCAACATATTTTGAATCCAGTCCAGCATTTTTTGCACCATATAACTTTCAGAAATGTAGCAATTATAAGCCATTAAAATGAAACAATTTATGAAATGCAGATGCCAATTTATAGCATAAATCAGTGCTTGTATTATATTACTGAATTGACATTTATTATGTAATTAATAATTAGAACAGGCGTTCCTTCATGCCATCTGCTATTACATAGGTCTAAATTATGTCCCTAAGGGGTAACTGTAAGTTAAGAAACTGCATAGGTGCACACCTTGGGGGAACCACAGGGAGGCTGGGAATTTTGGGTTGGGTTTCCCATATGAAGATGGCACAGATTTTGTGCAGAAAATAAAGTCTATCCACTGGTGCAGGAAATGCTTGTACTAGGCTGGAGCATATTTCTGTACAGCCCCAAGGGTACATATGTGCCAGCTTATTCCTGTGGATATCTGTATAGGGGCAGGATGTAGCTTGAACTACATGATACAAAAAATAAGCAGAAGAAAATAATTTGCTATGGGCTATTGCTGTTTTAACATGAGTGTTGCATATTTCCATGTTAACATAAGAGGTATTTCCATATGCTCTACAATTTATTCGCAGTTATCCATCCTGAAGCCATCTGCCCAGACCTTAAAGGATAGATATGGAAGCGAAGAATGGTTTGGCCTGTTCTGAGAGAGTATTCTGTACGGGAGCTCACTTCCTATATACATGTCTGTGTTGTTAACAGAAAAGCCAGTTTCACTGTAATCTGACAGCCACTGAGAGAGAAACCATTATCTCCCCACCCTGGAAGGGCTGATAACACCAATCTTCATAGCATCTAAAAATCTGTGCTGAGAGATAAGGAAAGAAATTAACACACTTAGAAGAGAAAATCATTGCAAGTTACTAACATGTAAAACAGCTTTCATAAATGTGAACTGTGTTATACTGGGATGTAAATCTAGAACCACTCTGTTTCCTTTGTCTGACCAAATCACTCTGGGTCCAGTCTGACATGCAAAAGGCGAGGTTTCTAAATGCAGCTTCCTTTTTATTCCTTTTTTTTTTCAGTATACAGGGTTTTTTTATAGAAACCCAGCTCAGCCTGGAAATGAAGGCGTGTAACAATTTTGCTGAGCATCAAACGAGTATCTAACTTTTCCTATGTCGTAAAATACAACCAGAAGAAACAAAACTGCAGAAACATGCTGTTAAAGTAACAGTATTTGGGTGAAAGCAAGGAAATTCAGAGTTAAGTGCTTCGTGTCCTTTAACTCAACCCCATTGTGTCTAGAGAGATTGCACTTTGCAGCACTTCACTATGTGATCATTTCCATCCCTGCAAACCCAAACACAATGGGGTGAATTAAGACTGGAGGGGAAGCATTAACTCTTTGTTGCTGTGGGTGCTGTCAGACAGCCTGGCTGTTTGTGTAATAACTTGCTGAAAAATGAGATTCAAACTGCTAAGAAAAGTCAGGGCTTGGTAGTCCCCTGGGAGTCCAATGCACTGCTTAAGACCAAAAAAATTAACATGAACCACCAACCAAAATACTACAGCATAGCCCTATTTTTACTCTTCTTTTTTTCCCTTGATTTGCGTCTCTCATATTGCCAGCCCTCAGGCAACAGAAGTGTGAAGTGAATATTTCATACATATCCTTATACACAAAAAATTACATACATAATACATTATAGATCCTTTTACTTCCATACATAATATCCCACGTGGTGATTTCTTTTCCAGAAAAGGATTTGTGAGAAAATGGCAAGTCTATTCTGAGTTGTAACTGTAGGCAACATGTTACTAAGCCTCTTGCCACCACAAATTGAATATAAAAGAAGACGTGCACCGGTTCAGCGTAATAAAATGCGTTGTTGATTTTGGAGTTTTTAAACAACCCTAACATGTAGTATATTATTTCTGGAGTTGTTGACAGCAGTTGCTAGTAGAGATGCAAAAGCCCCACGATCACTTCTGGGTTGCTGACATAAGGAAACCAGTATTTGATGTGGCTCATCAGAGACCCTAGTTGTCCTATTGCTCTACAAAGACTGGTACTTCCAGTCTGCAACACATGTGACAGAATGTTTACCTGATATTAGATATTCCTGTGGGGTCCAAATGGGCTGATAGTGACACTGGTATCTCTGAAGAGCTCAGTCAAGAGCTTCCTCTCCCAAAATGATGGATATCATAAAACTGGACATACAGGAATTCACAGTGGAGGTGAAAGTAGCCACATGAACTCTGAGATGTGGTGAGCAAATCAAGGCCACTTGTAGCCCTCCCTAAACAACTAGGGACAGACCAGAAAAGATACCCTGTAGGCTAGTTGTTAGGGCACACTACCAGAGGCTTAGCACAAAACCTTCACGTAACTATTCCCAAAGTCCGGCTGCTCAATGTGTATTTACAACCTGAAGCAATGGCTTCGTTTTCAGCATATACCACTCACCCAGAACTCCTGCCACAGTCTCAGAAAATCAGGCTGCAGGTTTGATGCCAAATTTTTTTTTTTTTTTTAGCATGAGGCATAGTTTAGTTTGAGTCCCCTCTAGCTTTGAGACTTACTTGTGTGACTTTGGACACTGAGGCATGGGGAGATTAAGTGACTTTGTCAGTGACTTTCATTACTCAGGTAGGTCTTTCATTACTTTCATTACTGTGGTAGGTCTAGGAATTAGACCTTGATGTTGGGCATTCAGAGGAGTACTTTTCTTCCCTAATAACTGAGTGGTAATACACTGCATTCTTATTTGGAAGATTCACATTTGATTTTCAGTTCTTTCATCTCCAGAGAAAAGAGTGCTCTGGAGTCTGAGCACTCTGCCTCTGAAAGTACGCAAGCCAGTATTTCTGTCAATTAATGGATGTTAGAGGAATGGAGAATGTCCACTCTGACATACACATTTAAAGTAAGGGCTGAAATAGAAGGGAATATTGCAAGCTAATTGTTCCCATCTGAACTATTTTTCCCAATGACTTTTTCTTGTGCTTCTATTACAGGTTGAATTCAACTGCTCTTTAAGCACATGTCTTATATAAAGGGCATAATGGCTGCATTGAGAATAAACATAAAAAATTTGAATAATTTTAAAATAAGCAGGCAGTCATCATTAATTCACTTGGTACTCATTACAGTAATATTAATTATGACTTATGCATGGGATATTATGGCCTCAAGCTGCGCCAGGGTAAGTTTAGGTTAGATATTAGGAAAAACTTCTTTACTGAAAGCGTAGTCAGGCACTGGAACAGGTTGCCCAGGGAAGTGGTTGAGTCCCCATCCCTGGAGGTATTTAAAAGACGGGTAGATGCAGTACTTGAGGACATGGTTTAGTGGTGGACTTGGCGGTGGTAAGTTAACGGTTGGACCTGATGATCCTAAGGGTCTTTTCCAACCTTAACAATTCTATGATTCTATGATTCTATGATTCTATTAATATAGTCTTCCACTAAAAAGCTGGTTTACTTCTAATTTTATTTCAAGGAAAATAACTGATACTTAAAATGCCACCTATTGTGTCTTGTTTCCAAATCTTTTAAAAGTTAAGATCAGGAAAATAAATAATCTGTAAGGTGACTAGCAGTGAGCTATGAAGCATTTTATTCCCTAGGTCACACCCCAAATGTAAAAGAGAGCAAAAGTAATGAGGATTTGGTGGCAATTCAGTACTTTAGCCAAAAGGGATTGGTAACCTGCCTCCAGTTGCTGGGGAGCAGGTGCCTCCAGTTGCTGGGGAGCAGGTGTCTCCAGTGGCTTCTCCAGGGGGTTTCCTTGCAGAAGGGCTGGTGGAACTGGGGGCGCATGTTGGGGATGGTGGAAACCAGCCTATGCAGGGGCCAGCTCACATAGTTACTGCCCAGTGCGTGTATTTAGTTTGTAACCCATGGTGGGAATAAGAGTTTCATTTCTGTGGCTGTCAATCTAGAGTGTTTCATGAGCAATGTTACTTTCTAGATGCAAAGGTCAGACTTACTAAAATACATGGTGATACTGGTGTTTGCGGCAAAAGGCATAATAAAGGCAGAATCCATTGCCTTCATTTGTTCTGAGGGGTTTTTTAGGTGCTGCCTTCCATCATAAGAGAAACCAGAAATGTTGACATTGTTTTGCCAATAAGTTGAAATGGCAGTCTCTCCCCTAATGTGCTCACAGCAAGTGCAAGCTGTCAGTTACCGGAAAAGATGTGAACAAAAAGGTTTTGTTTTCTTACTTGTTTGAAGTAAGAAAACTTCTTTGGATATGTTCCACATTTCAAAAAATGGCCTTCATCTGATAGGTTTGTATGGAAATTTATCTGTCTCCTGGTGCTATATGAAATGTAACTTATTCAGAACATTTTTATTCAATGTGAATTCTTGGGAGAATAAACATGTTTAACAATGAGCAATATCATCTGTAGATTGCTGAAGTTCTTAATTGGCCTCCAATTAAGCCTAAGATTATTGAGGATGCTTTAATTGATCTCACTTTCAGATGCAATAAACAATTAAAAGCCAAAAGCAAAACCAGAATTCCGCTTCTGGACATGATATAAAAACAACTGAACATTGCTTGAAAGGGAATGGCCTGCTTAGTCTTCACTCTTTGTCTAGTCTGACTAGCCCTCTAGGAAGTCTCTGTGTTTTTATGAAATTGGTTTCTGTACTCATTAGTGTTTAACAGTCAGTATTTTTCAGCGGTAGTTTTATTGTACTCTTGATATCAGTAATATGTTAACTCCTTAAAATTCAGCCATGGAGCAGGCACAAGTGAAATCTGCTGTTGCAAAAAGGCTCACTGGACCGAAAGAATGGCTATTCCTTTTGGAAGAGAAGAATATGAGATAGACAGAGTATGGTCTTACTGCTTTCGACCTGAAAAAAGTATCTTAATTTCTGGCCCAGGTTTCACTTGACCTGAGATGGGCTGGGAATCTGTGTTGGTGATCACAGCCTGCTCCTGAAAGATGTGACTTGGGGCAGTTCCCATCGCTAAGCAGTGCCCTGCCTTCCTTCTGGGTAAACACATGCTCTCAGTCTGTGCCTCCACAGGAAGGCAGCATGCACCCCATGGATGTACCACCTTCGTCCTGCTGTGTCAGACCTTGTGCTCAGGTAGCACCGGTGCCACCCGTGTCCTCCCACCCACCACCCTTGCTGTGGGGCAGAAACTGCAGACCAGGGAGAGGGAGAAGGCTTTGGCTGGTAATCCCTTCCTTTGCACTAGAAAGATGTGGCCAGGCACGTCTGCCAGTTCCCTATCCAAGTTATTTGTTTCCCCTTGTTTTCTTGTATTTGTTTTCTCATGCACGTTCTCCAGACATTGCCCTCTAGTGCATAATCGTTCCCCATGTTTGCACTCCAGGGGCCCAGTGTCAGACATGAGCCAGGAATAAAAAATAACTTATTTTTCCCATTGTTCTTGACAAGTAGGGGGGACACACACCTTTATTTGGTCCCTAAACAACAACAAGAAAAAATCAAAAGAGTAGCTGCCACTGCTCAGATTAAATGCAAACTGTCTGTTAAACCTCTAATTATCAGCTTGCCTTGTGGGTAAAATGGTACCATTCAATTATTGGTTTTTTGTTCGCTTGTCAGCTGCAAAAAACATATTATCACTGCTTTTCAAACCAGCAAAAAGAGCAGAAATTCTGCAAATTGCTTTCTAAACGTAGTTACTTTAAACCTAATACCTCTCTGCAGCGTGTCAGCAATTGTATAATGCGATGTTGCATGCAAATTGTATTTAATGTAGGTATTCCAATTATTTGTTTTACATTATGTAATTTTAGCGAAATGATTTCCTTTGTTGCCACGTTACATGTGGTTCAGTTTGACACATCCAACTTAGCATGTTAAAAATAAACACATGCACACACATACACACTTGCCTGCACACATTTTATCAAGCTACTGTAAATACAAGCAAAAATTGTCAAATGATAGTTCTCTGCAACTATGGTGAGGTGAGAAATAAAACCATCTTTTCAAAAGTAATTTCAGGACTGATTGTATTTGACAGTCTTTCTATTTATTTATTTACTTACTTACTTAATCTTGGAGGGTACATGTGTCTAGGATATACTTGATCAATTTATTTCCCCTTTGCTTCTGTGTGGTGCTGGCAATCGCCGCCAGCAAGCACCACAGCCCACACCCTCCCAGCCACCGCAGGTAATGACGGCTCTGTTATACAGCTGGAATGACTGAAGCTCCACTACTCCTGTGATAAAATACATGACACATTTACATCTGACTTGGCTAGTGGATTTTGGATGTTTCACTTCCTTAGCTTTCCATTTTTCCATTCACATCATGTGAAATCTATTTCACTAAAGCAGAGGGAGCTCAGGAAAGATTTCTTATGGAGGGTGTTAAAACCCCTTCTTCCCCTCCCTGACTTCTGCCTCTGCACAGCCCTGTAAGTGATCTCTGCCATAAGCAGGGATCTGTAATACCATCATTGGTGGCAAATAAACATAGTTTTTGCTGAGCTCCTAATTTGTGAGCAATATATCTTAACAAGGTGGGCTGAGAGGCGGCTCTAGTTCAGCCTTTTTGTATCATATATTGCTTCTGCAACTCTATAGGACCCTATATGCAAGGATTCCTGGGGATTTCTTTGACTAAAATGGTGATTTTCAAAATATTCCAGCACTTGTGAAGATAGAGGTCAGGTTTTTGTAAGGTGCAGCATCCTCCTCCTCCCAGTGGGAAACTTCCGTGGGTTTATTTCCAAAATACAGCTGCATGTATCTTACACTGCTTGAACCAGGTCTTACTCTCCCTTTCTAATGTTAGAAAGAGCAATATATTTATTTATTTTGGGATGAATCTGGAATTCTGCAATTCTGCTTTAAAAGGCTACCAGGAAAATTTTCAGTTTAAGAACATAATCTATTATTCATCTTTTGCTATGGGAGGAAATACTTTGCTGAGAAAAAGCTCAGTGCTTGACTTGCCAATCAGAAAATCTACTTGCCTTAGGCAAGCAGTGAGGAGAATATTTCAAGGCTGGTTTAAGCCCCGGATGGGCTTTCCTTCAGCTCTCACGATGCTGGTGCAAGATGTTTTTTTCCTGGACAAAGCACAGCAAAGCAGAAGTACACGCGGAGAGAGTTTCCCCAAAGTTTCCATCTCTGATTGTTGCCTGTCCTTACTCAAAGACAAATGATGGTTTGACTTCTATTGACTGAGAAGAGACCGCAAGGGGTCAGAGGCAAGGAGATTCAGCGAGGCCAGGCAGCCAGGAGAGGCGAGTCACACCTCATTAGCAGGCATGCAGGTAGGAGAGCTTTAGATTTGTTTCAGGCCCCTTGCAAAGGTGCCTTGACAGCTTGAGTTATGCTGACAGCCTCCCCTCAAAGGGAAAGAGAGTGTCAGGCAAGAGAGATGAAACATGTTTCACTGTCACCCTCCACACAGCGTAAATGGATGGCCCAGCATCTTGCCATCAGCGACGTTCCCATCTGGGGAAAAAATGGAAGAGTTGAGTTTGATGTTATAAATCACCATAATTTGTTACAATTTCCAAAGACAAATATGACAGGGTGGAATTACTTTGCGGTGCTGAGACAGTCATTTGCAGAAGCCATAAAGTGCCAGTATAAATCTGAGGATGAGATATATTTAATCTGAAGAAACAGAGCACAATATCACCTCAGTATATTGTGTTTACCAAGAACTTAGCTGCAGTGATGCTATGGTATTGCAGGTTGCTCATTTCATTTTACCCTTTGAAATCAAAATGACTCTTTTATAAAAATTCTAATGAGGTAGAAAGATTCTTTTGTATATTTTGTATTTGCTCCATTGAAAGGTGGAGATATTTATTATGTCCTCCAAGAAAATGATGCCGTGCTCAGTTTTGATGAAAGAAATAGTTTGGGGGTTTACAAGTGAGGTTCCAGAGAGAGACAATGCACTGTCACGCATTCAAGGCTGTGTCTTCACAGCGTTCATGTTTAGCAGCTCTTAAAATAACAAACCCGCCAACATACTATTCCTTTTGGAAGTGTCCAGGTCACAAGCATTACTCCCAAAAGCTGTATCTGGAAACCTTTTTTTTTTTTCCCTTCATCAATGACGGCATAGTCCAAGAAGACATTTTGAAGACACATTGGAAAAAATCAGAGAGGAATTGAAGGTGTTACCCTGTGACATTTCTGTGGTCACAGTCTACATCATCGATTTTCTCTCTTCTATAGCAGACACCATCTGAGGCAGCACACAGAAAGGAATGTGGGTGTTCAAAGTGTAGAACCTGAAGCCAAAAAATTGCTAATTATTGCCTATATGTTCGTGGGTAGGTTGCTTAGCCTGTCTGTACCTTGATTTACCCACACAGAAAAGGAGGACATTGCTAGCCTTCCTCACCCTTCCTGTAAAATTATTGGAGCGGGCCATACGTAAAAGGATCTCCAAAGAAAAGTGCAAAGTCCTTTTTAATAGTATTCACTTTAATACCAATCTTTTTTATTTCCCAGGTGAGAGAATGATGGCACATTATGCACTGTGTTTTTTTTAAAGGCCAGAAAAGAGAGAAATAGGTCTAAATGGTGATTTGGCACTTACTTAGATAAGCCTTTCCCAAGCCCCAGCTTTTTACTTCCATAAATCCCAGCATTTTTATGTCAGTAAGTAGATGATGATATGTTCACCCATTCCACATTTGGGTGTTATCAGGAGAGAGATGAAACACATTTCGGTGTTGCAGTCGCTACTGAATAAATCAAACCTCAGTGATGCAGTGTGATGGTATGAAAATCTCACAGCCTGTGAAGTCAGTCACTCATACGTGATGAAACTGGATCACCCTCCTTAAAACACTCTCTTAGCCGGAGCTCTCAATATGTCAGCTCGCTGCTCTGGAAGAAACTGACAGGTGTTTTGAGCTTGTTGAAATGACAGCAACTTTAGTATATGTTAAGGAGAAAGGGATTACTGCTGCCTTTCCCTCTTCCTACTGGCCTATGGATGGAGTTCAGCTTGTTTCAGCCCTTTGAGATGTCATTCGTGAAATCTAACTGCACGCAGGCAGCCCACAGTAATTGCCTTTACAATCTGTGCCTTTGCTGCTTTCTAATTTCGTGAGCTCTGCACTTGTCAGTGTATCCAATACATAGCAATAACAATGGGACATTTGTTTTCATGCTTGTGTTATCATTGTGTTTTCATTTCGTTTCTTAAAAGAGGAGCTAATGTGAGTGGCTACTACCCATGAAAAGTGAGGTGTGTTTCTAAAAGGCTTGTCTTTCAGGAACGTGCCAACTGGCATGTCTTTGCCAATGCTAGGGGACTTGCGGTGGGTTTGTAATCCTGCTTTAGACAGAATGAAAATCACATGAGCAGAAGGGAAGAGTTTCCTTTTCCCTGCTGAAATGAGGTATAAATAGTATGTGAAAGCTCCTTCGGTCTGACTATGAAGGTAGCTTCTGGTCTACTTCCGAGAATGCTCTCGGATGTTTCCCACACCTCTTCTAAAGACCTGCTGTCTCTGTTTAGAGGGAAAAAAAGTTTAAAAATTACTGTAGAAAAATAAACACCTGACTTCCATCATGAGGCAGAGGTTAACATAGGAGAGGTTTGAATCTTTCTCCTGTTATGTATTCAGTATAGAAGGAAACAACCAGTTCAGCATCTCACTGCTCAGCACCAATTTACTGCTTTAATGGAGTAGTATTGGAAGGAAAATTAAGAAGGCACTCACACACACAACACACACTGCCAGTGTGGAAACACCTGCTAAACTAAACAGCAAAGAACCAAGTGGGCAGAAGTTATACCTGCTTCCCTACAGCCTGGCCTAGACTGCCTGAGCAATGGTCAAAGCCACTTTACCCCAAAAGCAGCATGGTGTGGGGTGGGAGGAGCAGTGGATGGTCTGTAAGTGCCCTGCTGGGAACTGCAGACTTCTTTAGCAGGTGGGATGCAACAGGAGAAGTGGGGCTGCTGAAGAGCAGCTGGGGCCTGCACAGCAGGATAATTCCTTTCGGACAAAAACTGGGTTTAGCAGAGGAGATGGTACAGCTGGAGCCTGACTGTGTCTGGGCCTATGGAGATGGGTAGGGTGGGACGGAGGTTTGCAGTTCTCCCTGGCATGAAAAAGGAGTGAGAGAGGCACAGAGAGAAAGACTGAGGAAACATTAAGAGTTTTGTGCATTTGTTTGTCTAAATTTCCTCACTTTTGTGCCTCCTCACTGACCTTCAAGTCGCACTGAAACAATCCTGAAAACGTTTCCATCCATTTTGCTGTGAGTGCTCCCTGAGGAAAGTGGCTGGACATTTCTCCACACGATGGGAGGGAGACGTAATCACTCGGCTGGGGCACCCCGAGGTGCTGCACAGCCATTAATGGAAGGTGATAAGGGCAGCGATGCCTTTCTCCAGCAGAAAATGCAGCTTTTTCTAAGTGCCACCGGCCTGCGCACTGCTGTGCAAACTGTTCCCCTGCCATTCCCACCTCTCTGCCCCCTCAGGGCTCAGACAACCTTTAACTCCCGAGTTGTCTGTGGGGTTTTTTTTGTTCTTGACATCTTCAGTATTTTAACAACAACAACAATAAAGTCCTTGCAGTTGTATCACTTCGTGCAAGCTGTTGCCAGACCTCGTAAAGCTGCTTGCAGGGTGGAAATGGTTTGCGGGCAATGTCAACAAGAGGAAGAGGGAGCTGTAAGAGAGATGGGGGAGAGGTATGTGAGCTGCCGCCAGCGCTTCACGGAGCAGTCGGGGTGAGAAAGAGTTGTGAAGTGTTGCTGGTCGGTGACTGCTGCTTCACCAGCTCAGGCTGGTCCTGCTGGCAGGGGCATCGTTTCAGTGACTCAGTCACTTACTGAAGAACCTCCTGATCTTTCTGCATTTGTCTGTCACTTTGTCACCATGTGTTTGACTTCTCTTACCGATTCTCACCGCAGCAAGCTGGTTTGACTGAACCAGAGGCAGTGCACAATGTAATTTCTTAGACCTTATTAATCTTATAACATTTGTATTATTTTTTGAATAGGAATGCTCTCCAGGATTAAACAAAAGCCTAGAAGCTCAGCTGGATTTCTTTCTCCTTTTTTTTGTTGTGTCACTGTATGAACACCGATAAGTGCTTAACCACTCTGGCTGCATTCAAATCTCCTGTGGTAAGACATTGTGACTATGTCTTCATTGTCATGCTCTGGCAGCTCTGGTTAGTAGACAATACAAATTATTTTTTCATCCCCTTGACCTTAAAAACAAGAGTAGTCATGATTTCACATTTTGGCGCATACAGTTGACAATGTGGATGTAGACCAGAGAGGATCTGGAGTTGTTCAAGTTCACACAGTGACCTGTTGCAGATTCCCGTTGGCTGGGATTGGAGTAGTAGCACTTATCCACTGTCTCTCAATTTGTGCAGACTGATAGATATTTAGGGAATTGACTACAGCCCCTTTACCTAGAACAACTCACCCCAGTGAAAATTAGAGCAAGTGATAGACATTTGCAGCATGCAACAGATGAAAAAGGGGTTGCCTTGTGTTTATATACCCACTGCACCTCTTCTGTCTCATCACCTGCTCCAAAGCTGAGGGTCATTGGGTTGTCCTCTCTCCTCTTACACCCTTCTGTCAACAGCATTACTTTACAGAAGATGAAGTCTCTGTAAGCCATTTCTGGGACAATTCTAACCTTTGTGAAGCAACGTGAATAGAGCAGAGGGGAGACCCCAGCCTTCCAGATGACTTTTCTTGGTTCAAAAGCAAAACTTGGAGAGCCTGTCATCTGGGAGAACTCTCTCACCTCTCCTGCGCCCCAGGAGAAGGACAGCTGCCCAGTCTTCAAAAGAGAGAGGAGCAGAGGCACTGTGGCTCGGTTCTCAGACCCAGTGGTGGGCATCCCATTGCTCCCCCATGCATACGTGTTGCCATAAGCACAGGCTGGCGACAAGGCACAGGGTGAAAGGGTGTTCTGCTAAGCTTTCCTGTTCTCTAGGGACAAACTCAATTTCACAGTAATTTAATTTAACGTTAATTCAGTACCTAGCAATTGTACAGCCATTCTGAATGTGCCCTGTCATCAGTCTGATAATAAAGAGCATATTCTGCTCTGAAAATTACTGGAAATGTGAACTTCATTAGTGTTCATTTTCTTTGGGGAATCCTGTTTCTCTCCGTCTGCAGTCTGGCCACAGGAGTTCTGTAAAAGAACAGTTTATTAGACCAGTAGTGTCTGACCTACAAGACGTGTATTTTGGTGCTGAGAAATCTGATTACAGAAACACAATCACTCACAATTTTAGAGGAGGACTGTTCTAGCGTACCCTTGGCTTTTCAGTTGGTTTTATTGGTGCAACATGTATCATAAAAATGCATACCACACACGTGAATAAGCTCTTGCGGGTTAGCGTTTCTCCTTCAGTGTGTAGGTTTATTGCTTAACTGTTTTGTCCTGTACTTTTAGTGTCCCCAAAGGTCAGACTTCAAAACTTCCCCTGGCACATCCTTCTGCAATCCAGCAGATCTTCCAATTAGCAAAATGTTCATTATATGCAGCTAATACAGTATGGATTTACTCATTTTCTTTCACTGCTGCTTCTTGGGACCCTCTGAATAATAAGATATTCCATCTCAGAATAATTCATAGACTCTTTGCCTGAACACTGTATCTTTCAATAATCAATCTAAATTGCAAAGTACCTTAAGCAGCAGCATTGTTTGCCTGGCGCTATTTAAAAATCATGGAAGTGGTGGAATGAAGGATAAGGGAGCAGATCCATTCTCTACTCAATATAATATCATCCTTGAGAAGGGGACATTGCAAAGACATTGATATATAAATGGATGATAAAAAATTGGACTTTCATGTATTTGGGAGGTGAGGCTGAGGTGTATATCATGAACAGTGACACAGCTCTATAACAAATAACAGTGTATATTCTAGAAGAGCATGTAAGGAAAAGGGATATAATCTATATTTCTAAAGTTAATTTAGTGTCCTTAAAGGTGCCTTACTGAATGTAATCTGTGCATCCCTAGTGAATGGATGCCAGGTGAACTACACTTACTGCTATGAAAATATGGGCTGGACAAAAGAGTAAGTGTTACCCTTCTCTAATTTTTCTGTCTTTATGGTGTCTGGAACGTTTCTAGGGGCATGTGAGGTTCTGTAGAAACACAAATTAAAAGCAGGGCCTAATTGGAGAGGTAATCTCAACCCCAGTGAAGTGGGGTTGTGTCCCCCCAACACAGGTGGTAGCAAATGAAAAGGAAGGCAACCTCAGCATGGTGAGGAGTGGTCTCGACATGCTGCTGACCATGTTGTTTCTGCCAAGTGTCGCAGCAAAGGAGAATCCCCATTTTTTTCTGTGTTTCATTCTGGTTTCTGTTATGCTCAAAATCTTTTTTGTGGACAGAGAGAAAACACTGTGTGCCTGCACTCTTATATGCCCTGCCCTGTGTTTCCACCTCTCAAGACCTCTGCTGTTGTACCAAGTCTGTGTTTCTCTTGACAACATCATTGTGTTAGAGGCATAAAAATCCCATTCTGCACAGGATAATTGCTTATTTCTGTTATCTACATAAAACTATGGCTGTACAACACAGAGATAAACATAAGTAAAACAAATTAGCCATAGGCACCTGGTCAATTAGAGGAACTGCTGTCACAGCTAAACTGGGGAAACAAATCTGCAGGCAGGTCAGAAGTTCAGACAGAGCAAACCTGACGAGCTTCAGTTTTGCATCTTTGTAAACTCAATACAGAGCCTAAGGCCTGTTACTAGCAATGGCAATACCTGATGAAGGGCTTGGAGCAGTGTTATAGCCACTGGTGGTGGTGTTAAATGCATGTTTGGGGTTGATCAGCCTCTGAATTCCTTCAACTGGCAGCAGAGTGAGCTGGAAAGGTATTAACTTTCTGCTCTGCTACAAATAGCTGTTGCAAGTCATTGTGGGAAGCATATAAACTGCAAAAACTGTCTTAACCTTTATACTTGGAAGTAAACACAACACATGAAATGTGGATTATTCCTGTAGAAGTATAATCTGGCCTGACCCATCTTGCTGCTTGCCTTCCTCCCAAAGTAATTATCTTAATCCTAAGAAACCAGGTGTTCCTAAGAATTTACAAATGGTGGGATTTATTTCATCCAATATTAGAAATCTCTGCATCTACATTTCAGCTAGTCACCATAGACTTTTTTTCTAGTCTGCACAAGAAACAGACACTTTCAGTGCTACCCATTTGATCACTAGATTCTCTGGAAAAGACAAAAAGGCAAATAGGAAAGCTTGGTTTTCTATACTGCCTCGAAGAGGAGGTAACCAGCTCAGATGAAGACTGCAGGTGTCTAATTTTGAGTGAGGTAAATAATTCCCAAAGTATACACTTAAAATGTATTCCACAACTCCTGTTTTAAATTCGTGCGTGGCAACTCACCATTGTTCTCAGCTTTGTCCTGCAAAATAAAAGAAAAAATACTTGTGTAAAATTGGCAGAGGGCAAAAGAAAATTTCAGCAGTCACAGTTCTCCATTGCTGTCCTGGTTAGCCAAAGAAAACTTATTGTGTATATTTTCGGTTCTTCCCTCTGGCAGAGGTGGAGTATTACCAAAGGTGTGGGGGGGTTAAATTTACAATATCAACCTAAGCAAAAAAGTAGTCAAATAAAGAAGCACTGTTTCTCAAAGGGAATAATGGAGTAGGATAAATAATTACACCCCGTATTTCTGATTTCTGGAGGACTAATCCTCTTCTAATAAAAGATTCGTGGAGACAAAATGATTTAGCACAATTATATACAGAGCCAACATCTCAAGAAAAATAATCAAAGCAAAGGATAGCTGGAAAGCCTAGAGGGTTCACAGCTGCAACTCAGCAAGCACAGCAACTGGCTAAATGCAGACCTCATATATCAGTGAAAGAAGGCCAGTAGGACAACGTGTCCTGGCTGTGACAGCCTTTTGTGAGAAACTTATGGCAAAGCCTCACTTTCCATAGATTTATAAAGCTCAGGACAGAAAAGATCATCTAGTGTGATATCCTATATATCATAGGACATTAAATTTCTTCCAGTTGGCTCTGAGTTGAGCCCAATAACTTAGGTCAGCCAAATGCATTTGAGTCTTCAGAATGTTAAATGATATTGTGCCAAAGAAAGATATTCAGTAACTTGCTGATACTTAGAATTATTTCATAATAAAGTTTGGATTAAACAACATCGCAGATGATTGTAACTGATTTTGCAGATCCATGAACTCTGACAAGTCTTGCTTTTATGGTGTAGACATAAATTAATCTGTATAGTTTTATTTCCAGGTTTGAATAGCTCAGTTTCAGCATACAGCTACCTCTGTCTCCTAGCAGTACCTCTCCCTACACTCCATCAAAATCAGAAAGTCTGCCCTAGGATCCTTGGGATAGATTTGCCTTGGATGTCTGCTCCTGCACAGAAGACCTGCGTAGAATGTAGAAGTTTCACAGAAGCTTTTTTTCTTTCTACTTTTTTTCTCCTTTAAACTCCTTACCATGTCATGGTGATCTCTTAGGATGGTATGTAAGTATAGCATTAGGTGGTGTAAGAACTGATCTTTGTGGGATGCTGAATGTAGGAGCTATTTGCAAGTAAAAAAAAAAGGTGGAGTGTGATTATTCATAATGCAGTGGAAAAGTGGTGTAGAAAGCTGGTGTCCTTACATTCAATGCCAATGTAACTGGACCAGCACATGAGGGTCGAATGTGCCGGAGCTTGCTGGCAGAACAAGTGTTGTTCACCTAGGCCTATCACCCCAATATTTACTTTTCTTGGAAAAATGACAGATGGGACTCTGTCCACCTAATTTGTAGATCTGACTTATGCCCAACTTTCACCAGTTTAACGAGGCAGTTGAATAAGTGCCTAAATTCCCCATATGTGCAATACAGAAAATGAGGTGCCTCTGGAGGCCTCCAAAAGGAGATCCTTTCTGCTAATTTTAGGTAGCTAAACACAGACAGACACGGTGTACCCCTTAGAACCTTCAGAAAGTAATCACAATAATCTGCTTCTCTCCATTGGTTGTATTAGCAACTCACTCTATGTAGGCTGCTTCATTAGGTGCCTAAAATGTAACGAAGCCTGGATGTTTAAGTTAGGTGGATAGGCTCCTATAGTCAGTATGTTCTTACCATACGCTAATTACCTCATGTCATCTAACTCCAGATAAGAGCATACATTTAACAAGCCTGCACCTTATACACATGTGCTTGGAAGGCAACTGTGAAGAATGCTTTTTTTCCTGAAAACGGACTATGTTGTGGTAGTCAAAGGCAAATCAGCAAATTGTCATGGATCCATTACAGCAGAGTACTGGCAGGCTTCATATCCTCATATCTGTCTCTTCTGAACCATATAGTTATGGTGGGATTGCAGAGCTTCTCCAAAATAAAAGGGAGCAATGGCTCCTTTTCAATTTGACTCAGTAGTGTTCACATAACCCAGCAAAGAAATGCTAATTAGTAGGTAAATTAGATGCCTCTATCTGTATTTGTCCTTGGAGAGATGGTAGATATAATTTTCTAGCAACCTTGTTAGCCTCTTCTCATTCAGTGGGCTGGATTAAAAACCAGTACAATAACCCAATGGGTGTATCATATAACAGAAAATCTGTTATGAGTAAAACTCAGCTTAATAGCCAGCCACTGCAGACAGTGCTGCTTTACCCTCAGTAATATAACCACGTAGCTATTCTGTGCTGTGGTGTAACAGAGGATGAGGAGACACTGGGGACCTTTCACAGGCTTCTCATTTCCTCACAGCTTCCTGACAGCTAAACAATATAATCTACTTTGTGGTATATTGCCTTATTGTGAGAAACATACTTCAGTATATTGCAATAAAAAAGAAACATTTGAATGTTCTACATCTCCATTGCACATACCCGTCAAGTTTCAGATGGCCATTTAGATGATGCTATTGCAGTGGATGAGTTAATAGAGGAAGCGTCTTACACCTTGTTTTTCAATCCAGCCCTGCAACTGAGAACATTCAAAGGCTGGAAATGGTATCTTCAGACTTTCCATGCAGACTTGCTATTATAATACCATGAGGGTGGTTTAGGCTGACATGTTTTACTTCACGTTTGGTATTGTCTTGGTGCATGCCCCAGTTGGTTATGACAGCTTAGTTTATTTGCAACAGGTCTCTGAACAGTGTTTACTTGATCGTATGCAGGCATTTGGGCATAACTACAGTAATAACTGTTTTCTAAAAGGGGACTCAGTTTTAGTAAGAAAAATACTCCCAAACCACGTCACTGTCACAGCTTTATGGCGTAACAGGAGAGGCAAGTGCTCTGCCTTATCACTGGGCTAGAGAGACTTCTCCCTTTCTAGCAAATGCAAAATTGCTCTGGGAATCTGAAACCCAGTGATCTGGTGACAAGGCAATGCTTTTTAGGTCCAAAAGCTGCAGAAAGTTTAACAGGATTTGGAAATGATGGTAAAAGTAAAGGAAAATCAAGTGATTTGTAATGGCAGGCTGAGAGTTTGTGATGGTGGTGGGGAAGGGATAGGCAGAACATCAGAAACAGGACTTTGGTTTGAAATGCAGAGATGGTCTGACTAAAGCAGAGGAAAGAGGTTCATTTAAAAGGAAGTTACAGTGCTTATGAGGAGATAGATTTTTGTCAAGGACCTTCTGAGTGACCTTAGGCAAATCACTGTTTCTCAGTTCCTCATTTGTGAAATGAGTATAATAATACCTCTCTGCATTACAGGAGAGCTTGTGTGAAAGATGCATCTTATAAGGAGGCTTGATATAAGTACCTAAAAGGCAAGGAAGAAATCTTCTAAGACATTTGATCCCACTGCTTTCTTAAGGTCAGAATCTCTTCAGAATCAAGGATCTAATATTTTGCCCACTGGTGTAGATGGTGTTACCTCACAAGATGCTGATGCAAGTTCAAGCCTAAACCTCCAGCACTTAATAACTAAATGCTTGCCTGAAGCAAGATCAGTTGGAACTGAATCATTTCAATCCATTTTATATGCTTGTAAGTGAGTCTTTAGTAAGGAATAGGATTTCCTCCATAGAAGAAATTAGGAGTATGGTTTATTAATCTATCCATGTAAATTCCTTATAACTGGCTAGAAGGAGTATTTTAAAGTGTTTTCAAAAAATAAAGTTTTAGAATTACATTTGCAAGATATGTAATTCATCTGCAGTACGGCTTGCACTCCTGAATCACGTGCTCATAAAATGCAACTCTTTGGCTACTTTTCTTTACAATTTCTACCTATTTAATCTCAATAGAAAATGAAGGTATATTTCATAAGACAAAAAAAATGATAAGAAGTACTGTCTTCAAGCTATGACAGGTTAGTCTCTAAGGCTCATTGTCATGGTATCTTTTTGGCCAAGAATATAAAAGGATTCAAAAACCATTTGGTATTTATAAAGGCAACACAAATATCCAGCAATATTAGGATTTTTAAAAATTTTAGAAGTAATAGAAATCCCTGTGCTTCAGGACATAAGCCAATCTCTAATTAATGAAGGTTAGAAAGAAATCTTCAGGAAAAACTGATGTATTGTAGGATTTCTACAGCAAGTTTTTAGCTTGTTACTCTCAAGTGCTTGATGTAACAAGCCCAGACTAGAGACGAGTGATCAGGTTCCATGTGGGATTTGCTGTTTCTGTTTCTCATTATGTATTTATCACACAGACATTCATAAGTCCTTCAAACAGTATTTCTGCGTTGTTCCCCATTTTCTGATGTCACAGTCTACACAAACTGTGATCGAACAGCATATTCTCTGCACTCTCAGGAGCACATCAGTTTTTCTTCCTAACTATATGCCCCAGCTGTCTTCATTAAATATCTGATCAATAAATATCAAAAGAAGTAAAGTGGGCAAATGAAAAGCACTGACTAAACAGGGCTTTTTCCCAGGAAAGCCTTGATTTCAAATATTAGTGAATATTTGTATTGAATTCATTATTTCCATAGACTACAGAAGAATGGAGAATTTGCAATTACTTTGCATCGTGCTTCCAGCAACCCATGCAAATGACTTTCATGTTTCTAAAAGCCTATGGTCATTCTGCACAAGAAATAATGCTCCCCCCATGTGTGAGTGCCTGTCCTTCATGTTGCCAGCTGAGCAGGTTGAAAAGAAGGACTGTTGCTCCCAGGCCCCAACTCACAGGTCAAGAACAGGCAATATGTGCAGCATGCAACCCTGAGCATTTCACAACTGCCCCTTTTTGTCTTTTTTCCCCACACTGCAGTCTGACAGAAAGAGCTCTTTTGAAGTATTTTCAACTAAATGATTTCCCATGTCATGGTTTCTAAATTCCAGAGAGAACTTTTTCCTGAAAAAGAAGGGTTACACGGCACTGGTCTGGTGGTGAGAGCTCCTGCCAGGGTACTGGAGACATGCATTTAGCTACTTGCTTTGCCTGATTTAGACCAGGGGCATGACCCTGGTTCTCCCATGTTTTAGGTGCGTGACAAAATCATTGAGCTATCAAGGCAATCACTGCTGCTCTCTGGCCCTTTTAGTATCTCATTAGTGAATCAAACAGAGCGGCATGCTGAACCAGGGTCTCCCACTCTCCAGTGTGTGCCAGGCTGTCTGATACTCGGTGGTCAGGATCTCTGGCTTCACTGAAACACCTCCAGGAGATCTTGGCTTCATCCCACTAGGAAAGAGGAGGAGTTCTGAAATCTCAGGAAGTATGATGGGCTAAAAAACTCTTTCTCACTCGGCTCCAACCCGGAGTTTCTCATAGGCTTGCATCCACACATCAAAGTCTGTGTAAATATGACTAATATATAGTCCATATTTCTGTCCTCTTGTATGCTGATTTTTGCAGAGCTGGAACTAATGCTGTTTCATCAATTTAAACTAATGGATGGGGATGCAAAGAGATGGGTGCTATGGGGTCTGTAACCACTACTGAGTCAATCCAGTAGCATGCCAGTGCAATATGAGAACAATCACCCAGGCTCACACAGCCACAGAGAAGGTTTGCAAATTCAAATTTGCAGGTAAAAGACTTAACATCCAACAAAACTGTTACTTACTTTAGCTTTCCAGTTGGGGCAGAAAAGAATGGCATCAGGTGAATGACAAAGGTGCAGCTGGACATGTGCCAAGTGATAGGCTTTCAGGGAAACGTGCATATGTGAGTGCTGAGATGTCCTCTCTCCACAGAGAGAAGAGGGAAGAGGAAAGAGAGAAGTATTTTTTTTAACCCTTCTGTGAGTTAAGTATACATATTAACTGTGGAACTGCTGAAGCAAGTTGTAAATGATGTATGAAATGGAAAATCCTTGCTCACTGCACAATGTATATGACAGGGCTGTGCATTCACCACTGTACTGTGCTATTTGCTGTGCTAATCAATTTAGGCAAAGCCACAAAACCCTACCAAGCTCAAAAGTTTTGGATAAGAGAAGTAAAAAGGCAGAACACAAGTATTCTATTCGGTGGGATGATTTAGTGGTTTAAGCATCTGATCTGAAACACCTAGACTTCATGAAACCACAGGTTTAAATCCCAGCTGGGTTCATTTCATCCTTTTATCTCTCAGAGAGAGATAAATTGAGTACTCTGTAGTTTTACTCTGAAGGGTTCCCACAGACGAAACCTTTTAAAAACAAACAAACTCAAATTCTTCATATTTTGGAATCTTTTGATTCCCTAAGTTTTAAAAAACATTGTGTTAATCTTGATGGCAAAAGGTACATTTTGTTTATCTCCGGAGTGCAATAAAGAGTGAGGGGAGTTTATGCTCATACTGCCCATGGTGAATATCTCTCTGGCAATTAACATGGTTAAAATGCCCCAGGTTACATATCACTATATTTTATGAGACCTCCATGGGGATCAAGGACTGACAGCCATTTGAGTAGCACTGAACAGTGTGGATGTTTCCAATGAACCCAACTGGGCTCTTCCAGAAATCAGGAGCAGTACTGAGTCAGTACATGCATTAGAACCTGGTACTAAAATACTGAGAAAATTTCATCAAAGATGAAAAAATAAAGAAGTGTGCATGAAAAATTCTGCCACTGCTTTTAAAGTTTGATAAAAATTATTTTATCACAAACTGAAATTCTGGAAGATCAACCACCTCCAGGCACACCATCCCAGGAAAACTAAGACACAGTAAGATTGAACACCACAGAGAACTGTGTTACTTAATCTCCTCCTCAGCTAAGTGCCATTCAGATGAGTGATAAGCAGCATTTTATATTTAAGTTGTCATAACCACATCCTGTACTTCCCCCCTTGCTCCTCCTTCACCCTGCCCTCCCCTCTCCACTGCCTTCATATTGAAACTCCTTGTTTTTCATGATGGCCTCATGCTCATGTGCTTGCATGGCAGTAGCTTGGACTGGAAAGGTAAACTTATACTTGTAGATTTCTATCTTCCTTTGGAAACACAGGAAAATGTAGGTTGGAAGGGACCTCCACAGCCCAAGCCCTGATCAAGGCAGGGCTGCCTACACAGGACATGTCCTGTCGAGAACAAAAACCTCCAAGGACGAAGATCCACAAGATCTCAGCAATCTGAGACTCCTGTGCTTCCACTCTCACTACAAGGAATTTTCTCCTTACGGCCTGCCAGAATTTCCCCTGCTGCAATTATTTTTTCCTGTTATTAATACTATAATTTCTTCTATTGACAGAAAAGGCTGTTTTGTGTCTTTTTTGTGAACTTGTTCACCTGGCAGTTTCCCTCCCTGCTAAAACGTGTGACTTTCAGTGCTGTCACCCATCTCTGCAGCAACTGGGGACTCCTCTGAACAATCAGGGCTCAATCTGTCAGCACCGGGTTCCCCAGGGTGCAGGGGAAGCATGTCAATGCAGTGCGGTCAAATGTAGAGCACTGTTGCTGTTGGTTCTGGGTTTATTACATAGATATTTCCCTTTCCTCAGTTTCCAGCCAACACAAGCAGGTGGTTTTTTTTGTGGTTTGGTTTGGTTTTGCTTTTAAAGTCATTCCCTATCTGAAAACAGTTTTATCCTCTATTCATGCTGATAGTGGTTCTTTGAAAATGGCATCAGTTGCTCTGTTATTTCATGTTAAGCCTAGGTCAGAGCTAAGTGTAAACCCAAATTACTAACACTCAGCACAAGATTCGGTACTTCACTGCCAGGCTCTGCAAAGGGGTGCTGGGCACCCATAGGTGGTAGGAAATTAATCTCACTCAGTGCAGCACTGGTTGAAGCCCAGATGAGTTACCACCAGCCTCTCAGAGACAGGTCAAGAGGAGAGCCCAGCCTGGAGCTCCGACCCCAAGAGAGCTCTTCCCTTCCTCAGTTTTACCGTGGCCAGGGTCAGCGTGGCTGCTCAGCTAGGATTGGATCCTGCCATCTGCAAGGCCACCATGCCATCAGCTACCTCCAGCCAGAGCTCCATGCCTGACCAGCTCCTTGCCTAACCTGTCTCAAAGGTCTCTGCACTCATGTTGAGGGCACATATTTTCCAGTTTCACCATTTTTGCTGTTACATCTAGAATCCTTTGCTAAATGGCTACCAAAGCAGAGTGCCAAGGATGCTAATAACAAATGAAGCTGTACAGGTGAAGACCAGATAACACAGCAGCTGAGGCCTTCGTGCAGAAGAGAAAACCTACCTGCACTGAGGATGAAATGAAAAGTACATCCTTGTGTTTAGCACTTCAGAAGATTTCCTTGGGTGGAACAGCTTTTGTCTCGGCCAGAAGCAATGTCATCCCCTAGGAAACAGTCATCCTCTTGGAAATAAAGACATATTTAGATTACAGAGAGTTCCAATAAAAAAAAAGACAAAATCACAATACAAAGCATTAAGGTTAGAATGTGATGTCTGCTTTGAAAAAAAAAGGATCAAATACTTACCAGGGCTGAGAGTGTTCTGTCTGAAAGAAATGCCTTTATGAGAGATATAAAAGTAATAAAAATAGCCAGTACTCACAAAAAGCGGTAAAAAATTAGTCTCTTTCTGGGAGAAGATCTAGCTGTACATTAGGTTAAAAAAAAAAAACCTAGAGCAATCAAAGAGGATTTTTCCCTCCAGTGTGTATTTTCTTGGCAGCTGTGCTCACTTCTGGATGGTGTTAAAGCATTTTTTAGTTTTCATTGTAGAAAATAGCGTCAGAGAAAACAGAAATGGAAGGGACCTCAAAATGTCACATAGTCCATCCCATTGCCCAAAGGCACAGTCAGCTATGCCAACACCATCTGGACAGATGCTTTCCTTCTTAAATGGGCATTTCACACATCCATAAAGACTGGTTCAAAATTAAACCACATTAAACACCAACTATAGTAGAGATAACATGTAGCTACGCTGTCCTAGGAGCACTTGAGAGAAGGAAATCATTTCATGTTTCTGTTTCTTCTCTAATTTCCTGCTTTGCTTTCTGGAAACAGATGCTAGTTCATTGTTACTGGCAGGAGAGAGAGTGGCAGAGATGGGGCGAGCAGCACTGTCCCCGCTGGCAGCAGAGACAGGCAGAGCAACTGAGGGGTCTCCACTGGGAGAGCCTCCACTGTCTGCAACGACAGCATGTTGATGGTCATGCAGCCATAGTTCCCACATTTAGCATCCTGGACCCAAGTCATGAACCCACCAGGAATTCAGTCTGAGAACAAAAAGTGACCACAGGAGGTTATCGCTAGCTCAGAACTGAAACAGAATTGAAGCTGCTGGGGCATTGGGGGAGGAGACTTTCACGGTGTGCTAAAAGTAAGCAAGAGGTCAAGCAAATGCACTGTCATAGTTGTTCACTCTGAGACAGTTAAAATTTATTTGAGTCTAGTTTCTGCTGACTTTAATTGAATTTTGCACCTTATGCAAATATGTACTTTATTTGTCCTTGTCCTTTAAATATTACACTTTCTGTTGGTCTTCACGGGGTTTGTGGAATAATTTGTTGAAATCAGATGTGAGCAGAGAAGATGTTTTGTAGAATGAAAACAATTAGATATGCAAGTGGCAGAAAAGTGATAAAATTATTCTTTTCAGCCAAGTCAGTTTTCCTAAGTGAAATTAGTTATTTTTGGTAACAATTCTGCTTTCTATTTTGGAAGTTATCCAGTTGGTTGTTTCATTTATCTGGTCAGGTCTAAGCTGTGAGTGAGAGGATCTCACACATACTCTTTGCAGCTGATTCAAACTCTTAATTTAAAGATTGAAGACAGAAAACCTTCCTTGACTGCTTGTTTTACAACCATTTAAAATTAGTATTGACTGTCTAAAACCTTAGAAAATATTCAGATGGACACCTGAAGAAGTATCTTAAAACGGTTTCTTGAAATATGACATTTAGGTGCTATATAATGAGATTTCAATATAAACTGATGTGAATGTGTAACTGTGGCTTCTGTCATGCACATATGAGGTACTGCGCACTTATACAGAGTGTTGCGTGCATGGTTGACAGAAGAGTAGGACTGTAGTAGAGTGTGATCCATTGCAGTATCCTGGAATGTGGTCTTCCTATTTCGGCAGATGATTTCCAAGTAAACTCATGGATTTTGTCACTTGAAGGTCAGGCCTCTTCAGAGCATCTTGCCTTGGCTGTGAATGTTGTGAGCTGCACAAGTACCATGTGAGTGTGTAACGGCAATTTTCAGCTGGTCACAAATTATTCAACCATACACTGGTTTTCACCAAATTTTCATTTCTTCAGTGAGGACTTGTTTTCCAGACCAAATGTCAACTCTCAGGTATTTTCTCTACAAGGGCATCGTAACTTTCTATGACCAAGGAAATATTTTTACCCTGTGTTTGGGCAGAAGGTCACAGCCACAGTGGATAAAATTTCTCCTCGTGCTGCTAAAAGCCCAAGATTTTATTCAGACCTCCTTTCAGCTTCAATTCGTGTGTCTGTGTCTTAATGTCTGCTCTAACAAGAAAGCAGCCCTCAGGATGGTGTTTTCCATCTGTAACAAAGATAAAGCTCTATCTTTGAGACACATTTGTTGCTGCTATTGTTTTTTGCTAGGACATAACCCAAGTCCTTTTAAGTCATTGTGATTCCTCCCTGGAGATCAGGATCCACCACGAATAAAAATGCCTTAGGATAATTTTATTGTATTTCATTTTGATGAAGTTCATCCTTTCTAGAGTTATCATTTTTGAGAGTATCTCCACACATCTTCCTCCTTTATTTTCAAGACCTTTAACCTGCCTGAATTATGATCTTTCTAATATTTCCTTTCAGCAGAAAACCCCATTCTAAATATGTTTCTCTATATATCAGTATATAGAATATATAGAATACAGAAATATGTAGAATATAGAATATATATAATATAAAAATATATAGAATATATAGAATATATTCTATATATTATATATTAGAATATATTCTATATATTATATATAGAATATATTCTATATATATATCTATATATATAGAATATATATTCTAGTATCAACTTTTCACGGGCAAATTTGAATGTTGATTTGCACAGCTAGAGCATTATGGTGCTTTTTGTGGCACCACAATGCTGTGACTCATGTTATCAAAACTAGTGCTTAGTAAAGAAAGTATAAGGAGAGAGAGTTTCCAGTACATATTCCAGAGGTGGGAAGTTTGGAGTTGTCTCAAGAGATCTTCTCTCCACATTATTGCTGTCAAGATGAGTTAACTGAAGCATGATGTATACAGAAATGACTTTTTCAGTTAATAGATATGGGGAAAAATAGACATAAGTGCCATTTCATCAGTGAAAGATTTATTGCACTGCTGTTTAGGATCTATGTAAAGACTAGAGTAGATTGAAGATAGGGTGCTCATATGCAGATCATAGCTCTCAGAGCTGCCCAGGCTCAGTTATTTAACCCACTGTACCGATTACAGTTTTGTCATTACTGGCTATTAATGAATGATTTTAACATTTAGTCCGTGGACTTTTCCAATACCTTGCACATTTGCTGGTGAGGCGAGAATCGCAAAAGATTAGGAGACTCATTTCTTTCAGTCAAAAGCTTATCGGTACCTTTTGTATCTACTGAGCTGCTCAGAAAAACACACTTCGAGACAATTTCTAAAGTGCAGTTTCTGATTGAGTTAGAAAAGCTGACGGACTAGCATTTGTTATAGTGTTTTATCTGGTTTTTTAGTACTTCCTTCCAGGACATCTGGATTCAGGAAAAACAGTCTTAACCAAACCTGATCTAAAAACCTTTTCACTGAATTTTGGACGCATCTTTCTGTCGGGTTTCACTTAATTCACACTGACCATCCACTGCCACAGTTGCACAGCAGAGGCTCCAGATCCTGAATACATTTTACTGAAATTGCATTTGTAAGTGCAAAGTAATCTCATGATCCTCACAAGGTCTATAAGCCACTTGCACCCTATATTAGCATCCTGTTAGTGCCTTTTGCACAGCAGTGAGTTTAAGCATACTTTATAGTCTTTTAGCCTGGAAGGATTTATGCACATGAACTATGAATAGGTCTATAAAAACCAGGATTGCCCACAATGCATGAAATTAAACATCTTGTAGGATCAAGGCCCAAGATCTCTCCAAGCATCAATTTTCAGATTTTTTTTTTTTGAGGAAAAATATAAATATTAATCCCTCTCTCACTGCAGCACAATGATACTTGACTTTGATCTTCCTTCAAGCTATAAGAGATCTCTGCTGTCAGGGAACTTTCCAGGGCCAGAGCGAAGGAGCACGGAGGGATGAAGGGAGGGAGACAAGGAGCAAGGCTGGGAAGGGCCATGCCGGGAGCTGACGCACCAGGGAGGCCAGGTCTGAGCCCGAGCAAGCAGAGCAGGGAGAAAGAGGAGAAGGGCCCATTAATATTGAGTCCAAGGCTCCCCAGAAGGGCAGTGGAGTCTGCTGGAAAGTGTTTTAATGACTGATTGGAGAGTTGGCTGTGATTTATGAGGTGGCTCTACCAAGTCAAACCAAACCGTATAGCCCATATAACCACATATAACCATATTTCCAGGACAGCCCTGTCTTCTTGGATTGAATGAAAATAGAATGACAGACATATTTTAACCTCTTTGCAAAATATTTAACTTTACAGAAAGTTTCATTAAATCTGTCTTTCAAGAAAGGAACTTTATGTTTTTTTACTTTTTGCATGTTCTTCCTGAGATTTTACATGGAATTTGAGTCTCAGATGACCATAGTTTCTACTGATGCAAACAGAGCCCCATTATAGCTGAACTGATTTACAACAGCTAAGAATCTGTCCATAAAGCCAAATCAACCTTTAAATTAGGCTCAAAAGAAATGCTACCAATTAAATTTAGTCTGTGACCTCTAACATAGGTTTAACAAGCTCAACATATTATGGATTTCAGTAGGGGAAAAAGTCAATTAAACGTAAAAAAAAATCAAATCCCCAAAGTCTAAACCTTGACAAAAGTAGTTCAAAAATCCTGTAGCATCCAGCTGTTTCCATGGTTTCACATTCTGTGTTCCAGTTTTTAGGGTGCTATATAGGATGTGAAAGCAGCCTGGAAAAAAAAAAACTCCATGAGAAAAACCTTTATTTCAGTTCCTTTTTGTTTTGGTTTGTTTTTTTCCAGCTGCTAGAGCTGGGGGTTTTTGGTTTGATTGGGTTTTGGGGGGGTTTTTTGCCCCTCCTCCCTCTCTCTCTGAAAAAGCCCTGTATTTTAATTTGGATTTGAACACTTCAAAGCCCTCAGAGATCATGGGACTGTTCCCACTGTGGGCAATAGCAAAATTCTCATTGCCTTTGGTGGGAGCTGGATTGGGCTCCAAGAAAGAAACGAAGGGAAGAAAGCTTCATCTTCTCTCAAACTCCCTTTCCCCCCAGAAATAAGCTAACATAACCACCCTGATGCGACAAATTTATTAAAAGCAAATAGTCATCCTGTGCTACAAATCCTTCTGAATACAATATTTTGACTAAATGACATTTAGCAGTGTTGTAGCTTTAATGGTAAAGAAAACACTAGCAGCTCGGTACTTAAACCTCTGTCCCACGGTGAATATCATTTTCAATATCCTGTAAAAATTCTTTGAAGTGTTTGTATCCAGACTGCCCCAATGGATTTACTCAGAATTAGTTAATAGTGAGAAAGCATTGAACTAAATTTATCGGTTACGGTCTCTCATGATCACATAAAAAATAAAATTAAAAGGAACCCTCTATAGAATACTTTATCAGGCTTGGTAATGGCATCATCTCTGACAGTGAGGCAATAAAAGCATATTAGTGACCCCCTGATGAAACATGTTTACAGGCAAAGTCAAAGAGATTGATCATTCTATCTGGAAAGTGGCATTTTCCTTCTATGCACTGTTACTGCTAGTCGCAGAAGCATACTGATCGGCTAATGCATGACAAGAAGGAAATGTGTAAAAGGGGATGCAATTATCAAGTCCTGCTCAGCTTTTCAAGGAAACTTCGGAATCTTTTCTGCTCCCAGCCTGAACTCCCTTGTTAAACCAGTAATGTTGCTACCGCTATGAAAGAGAACCAAAAGGTCATAACCAAGACTCCAGGTGTTGTTGTGTTGGGCTTCATTCATCATTTCCCCCAGAAGTGTTTGCAATATAAATAGGTAAGAGAGACAAGATGAGAAAAGAAAGGGGAACGGTTAAGGAAGAGACTTTCCCAAGATCAGAGCAAGGCTGGGAAAGAATCCCTCTTCTAATGCCATGAGACCATGCTGAGCAACCTCTCCTAAGCAGTCACTGTTGGGGTTTTCAAATGTGATCTTTGGGATATTTTCTACATGTTCATACTCTCATATTCAAAATCCCAAGCCCTAGTGACACACCGATTGTTTCCTGCAGTTGCATCATCTTGTAGAGTCCTTCTGATCTGTTGCAGTTTTTCTCATTTTAAATCTTTTTTAGTCTGTCACTCCATCTGCTATATTTCTTCTTCTTTCTCCAGTTGCTTCATTTATTATTTGGGTGAAAATGGCAATTTTTGTATTGCATACATGACAGTGCAAATTGCATTCTTTCAGTTTTAACAGCTTACCTCTCAAACGATGGACCGGTGCTCTATTAGGAATGGATTGGTCTTGCTCAGAAATTGCCCTGCTTTCATTCGCTCCCATTTATATTTTCTGTAAAATGAAGCAAAAACAAATCTATGCATTTCTGAACCACTTTTGGCCCTCAGCTCATCTCCTATCTAAATATGTAAAAGTCAAACATCACCTGGGCTGTTTCACAGTGCCTTTGAGTGCAAACCAGAACCTCGTGCTTTCCCAGTCCCATTTCTCACCCTGTCCGTCATTACAAAGTCAGGGTGGCAGGCATGGCTGCAAGAGAGGGTTCTTAATGTAAATATATTTTTCATGCTATAGTTTTCATAAATAATAATTGCTCAATGATTAGCCAAGTAGAGTGGAGCTATTACTGCTGTAAATCTCTCTTCCTTGATTTCCTTGAGCCTTCCTCTTCCCCCATGGAGAAACCTTAGGCATCCACTCAGCCCTTCCATGTGGACATGTGTTGTGGGGTGAGCAGGGGAGATGGGCAGCCCAGGCTGCATGCAGGACAGGGAAAAGGATGAGCTCAGCGGGGCTGTCTTTGCAGCATGACAGTATGTGGATCAGCAGTGGGAACAAGACAAGATCATGTGTGTCTGGCAGAGCTTGGCAGGACTGGGGAGGGGTCAGGAGTCAGGGCCCAAGGACAGGAGCTTTGGGAACTGGTGTGTATGGAGGAAAAGCTTCAAAACATTCTCCATTTTTAAAACTTTCTCTTTCTGTTAGCTTACTGATTGTCTTAAAAGTCAAAATGCTCACAGTTCTTGGTTAGTCACTCACTTCTGTGTCATCATCCCTATTTCTGTGTTAAGGTCCAGCTGAACCATTGCCTGGCTGAAATAAATAAGACATTAAATATGAACCATGTAGGTGCAGGTGGGAAGAAGAAAAAACTTAAAAGAGCTGATTCAGACAACAGTTTTCCTTGGTGTAAGGGATCCGTTAAGGTTTTGCCATCTCAGCCAGGTCCCATAGACTTTGTTGCTCCTGAGTGCTCAAGACATGTCTAAGGTAGAAATGCCGCCTTTTAGCTAATCAAGAGGCTGCATCTTTTCCTGCTATGTGGCAGGAAGATCAACCAGCCTTGTGTTTGTCACCTTTGCATTAAATTACTGAGCATTACTGTAGAAGGGGTTGATGGAGAACATGATGAAGAGGACCCAGATGGTCCAACACATGGTGACCTGTCACATCAGCAACACAGATTGATAAGAGTTGATCAGTTCAGTTCATCACAGACCACACTTGGCTCCTTGTTCAGTACTGTGTTTTATTTTTAAGACCTTTATTTTCACGGCTTTCAACTGTCTGGATCTTGACTCTTTCCTTGACCTCATTTCTCACTGTGCTGATCACCTATGGCAATAATCATCTATGGCAAGAAGTTCTCTGGAACAACAACTGACAGATACCAGAATAAGACTTCAACAAAGATGACAGGACCTTCTAAATGGACCTTGAACCAGAGTCAAGGCTAAACATCAAATCAGCCATGCTCCTGGCAACATCTAGAATGAGGTACAGAACCATATAAAATACTTGTTTCAAGATGTGACTTCCAAGACTCACAGTCTGGAGGGAAATGACAGAAGAACAGAGAATATTAGTGAGAAAAACAGGTACTGAAAACCAAGCAAAATTCAGGTTCTCCCAAAAAAAAAAACATTTTTAGAGGGACATAAGAGAATCTACTGCCTTCTAATTTTAGCAGACTTAAAGCTCAAGTGCTGAAACAGTCACCCTTTGTAACAGTGGCTGGGTAGGGGAGAATTTGGTTCATATATCTTAATAAAGAGGATTAGGAAATATAGAAAATATAAGACTTTTAAAAGCATTTTTAAATAGAAGTTTCCCAAAGACTGTCATGAGGCTTTTGCTTTAACACTTTATTACTGCAGCACAGTGTTGTACTGTGAAGAGCATTTCATCATTTGCAAGGCAGGAGGTTGTTGGCTCAGACAAGTGTCATTATCAAAGACAATTTTCACAATGCATTCAAAAGCTTCATTAAGTGCCTGCCTGACAATAATATTGGTCCTGCTATGTTCAGACGCTGGAATACAGATCCATAGCTGACTACTGTTTCAGGCATAAGAGGTGAATATCCATCTTTGACCTGCAGTTTTATCTGAATCCATCACATTGCCTGCAAGACACAGGTCAATGTGAGTAGGTTTGTGTGGTAAGAACCTCCCAGCACTGAATGCTTTTTGGCTAAAAACAAAAAACAAACACAAAATTACATCTAAACTGGAAAATAAATTAATCATTTTGGTAGGACTTCTTCAATCAGAAGAGAGCAACGGGAGACAAGATAAGGACAAAGCTGTTTAAGGTTTAACGTAACTCAATAAATCAGATCTTAAATCCTTTCCTCACCCCACATCTCAGCAAAAGATGACCAGAAATCACAGAAAGTTATTTCCTTTGTTTAACTGAAAGTGATTGTTATGTTTAGGGTTTACAATAAATGAGGAAAAACTAAACAAATATTAAGTGGAGATACTTAGAGAAACAAAAGTGGGTTATATATCCAAATTCAAAACCATTTCTGGGCAATTTGGATGCTGTGGAATCTGCAGCTATAAAACAGAATTAAAAAGTCTCTCTGAAGATGCATTTAGCTGGGCTGTGGGCAAGTCACTTAATCTTGTGTCTCAGACAGGCTGCACAGTGTAAAACCAATTGGAGCCATGTGGGCAGGGCTTGGCACAGAATTAAAACATCCAGGCTTGTCCTCTATGGACTTTGAGCCACAAAAAAAAAGAAATAAAGTAGGAGCAAGGGGACAGATTTGAGTGAAAGGGAATGGAAAAGAAAAAGAAGGCTGATTGTCTTAAATGCTAAAAATTTAGTGGATTAAGCCCAATTTAGGGCCTGATTCAAGTTGTGTGAGGTAGAAATGAACTTTACTGTCCTCAGTAAGACAGAGTGAACTTGATGATTAATGAAGAATTGGTATATTGTGCCATTAGGTTGAGGAGTACTGGTGTGACAGCCCTGATTGAACCAAGGTGAGGAGTGCTTCTGCACCCATTCGAAATCCACCTTTCCCCAACATTACAGGTTTCTGCTGGATTTTCCTGGAAACAAACAGTGGTGCTGTTTATTTCAATGGTCTGGAAGCCAAGAACTTCCACTCCTCCTGGCCTTGAGGCTGGGATGCCAAAATCTATCCCTTTATCTCACTCTGTCCTGAAACAAGGTGGGGGAAGTTACGGAGAAGTATAGGTTGTATCTAAATGAAGTCTTCATCAAAAGATACAAAAGTATTCCAGCCAAGCTCCTGTTTCCATATCATAAAAGTTTACTAGAAAAATACTCATGTTGAAAGACTTTTAACAAGTTTCTGAGCCCTATGTGAAATGAGATATTCCCACCTCCGTTCTGCAGCTAAAGGCTTGTTCTGATAACAGACTGCTCTCTATTCCAGCTCACTGCACGGTGGAAAGGATTGGTTTCCAGTCTTCAAAGGGCATTTTCCTTCTAGCCCAAACAGCTTTTCTAGTCCTAAATTTTCTAGGTTGTGGATTATGTATTTTGCTCAACTGTGAACTCCAAATAATTTTGTTTTATTTGAAGACACTATAAATATGTGTAGGGATCATATCTCCTTCTTATATATAATTGCCCTGCATTTTATCATGCTATAGAAATAATACTTTGCACTCACTTAATCCATCATACTCTGGGGTCTTAAAGAATAGATAAGAATGACTCTCTTGTTGATACTCAAAACACATTGGGGGAATTTCAGTTGGCTATTTAGTTCTTCTGAGCACCTGAAACTCCTCAATGAGTCTTTCACATCTTTTGACAACTGATGCATAAACAACATGCCCAAGGTTCCACAATGAGTCCCCTGGTAGGATACAGGACCAAGCTTAGAAGATATTAGTCATATGTGCCATAGCAATTGGTTCATATTCTCCTACCTAAAAAGCATCAGACAGTTCATCACAGTCATCTTCTCGTGGTTTCAAGAAAGCTAAATTAGTCTCATCTTATATTTAGAAATCAGAGAATACAGAATCCACTTTGTCTTGATACTAATAAATAAATTTTTAAAAAAATGTTCTAATGCTTAGTAGCATGGATACCACCCAAAACCCATGAGTTTTCCAGAAGATCATCCCTCCTTTTTATAGTTCTAATACCAGCATTTCCCCCTTTATTTTTCCGTATCCACTCAGAACATGCTTTGCCTTTGACTCCACCTTTAACTGTAATGTCTGCAACTCTTGCAATGTGATGGGGGCAGAGAACAACAGTAGCAAAGTTGATGACATAGGCAGAAAGCTGTGGCAGCTGATGTGACAGTACTAATCCACTAAAATGACACCAATTTATTGCCATTTTTCACAGAGTATTACCAGAATAGCTTTTGCTACCATTTTTGAGTAAAAAAGCCCTGCTCAAAAAATCTAAAAGAACAGTACGTTCATGGCCTTTGCAAATCTTTATAAGCCTAGTTTTGTTTTCTGGGGCTCAGGAATAAACCTACCAGAGCTTTAGTCAGCTAAAGGTCATCTGTCAGCTAAGGGTGCTGGGCCTTAACTTTGCTGTCACACTGTCAGAAGTTAGCATTGGGGAGACTTGCAGTTGCAGGGAAGTACAGTATTTCAGCATTTTATCACTCTGGCTGGCTGAGACACTGTAATATTTCTTCCCAGCTTAGACTTTCTCATGGGATGCTTGAGCAAGTGTCACCTGTACTAAACCCAGCACTGTAAGTCCTGGGGGACATGTTTCAGAGATGTTTGTTCTGGTCCCAGTTAATGAAGGTAGGTCCCAGTGGTCACTCCCAGCTGCCTCAAGCTAACATTGGGTGAAAATCACTTCGGGTAGCCAGAAGAAATCTAGGTGGTATCCATGTGCTATTGCATAGCATGAACACTCAGTGTTTCACTTAATTTTAGACATACGCACTGGGAATGTCCAAAGGTGAGGTAGTGTCCCCTTAGTGTCAGGTGACAGCTAGTCACCAGTGGTTTCCTCTGTGGTCAATGAAGAGAAATAGGCACTTTTCATGTGAGATTCATCTTATCTATTTTATTTGACTTCTTTGAGAGGAGACAAATCATTCCCAGCTCTGGTTTGGGTATATTGACTCTTTGGTGAGTTGATCCAATTGAGCATCCCAGGGTGCTCAATTCATCTGCATGGGATTAAGCTAGAGATCAGGCAGGAAACACCACAGTGCCCACAGCGACACTGGACACCTAAGTTTAGGACACTGCATCCCACTCAGCCTCACCTCTGTTACTTGCTGCCTGTATGAAAGCATTGCTCTTTGTCATGATTTACCAGTGAGAACACCAGCACAGGTTTCAGCCTCCCGTGAGCAGACAAGTAGCAACCACACTGGTTCAGACCAATCACTCATATTCTTCATATTCTTCAGTAAGTCATCTCTGACGATGGCCCTATTGGATGTCTAGGGAAGAGTGTAAGAATAGGGAATGGATACAGCAATACTTTCCTGGTGTACATTCTCAGCTTCCTGTGATCAGGATCATGAGCATCTGTATGACCTCAGTCACTCCTGTTAGAGTTTTCTTCCAGTAATTCATTTAATTGGTTTTGGAAACCATTTACTATGCACAGCATCCTACTGCAAGAATTTCCACAGCTTAACTATGCATGGTGTAAAAAGTGTCACCTTACCTTGTATAGTGTCTGTCCTTTAATAGTAAGTCAGTCATTAGCTGTAAGTAGCTAATGTTTTTCCCAAAGACTGAGCACTGGATCCTAAGGGACAGCGTCTACCTCTAAGAGCTAGATCTGTTCTCCTGGATGTGTAGCTAAGCAGAGATCTGCTTTTATTCATGCAGTAATGAACAGGAGTATGTGGGTTCTCCCTGGTGTTGCAATGGCCACTCTGAAGATCATAGATTTCCAACAAATGAACTCTAGCATAGTACTGCTATCAGGGCCTAATAGCTGTACCTCCATACGTTTTTGTGGGGACGGATTTGAAAACACCATCTGTAAAAGTCTCTGTTCAACTACACATATTACAGAATATACAAAGAATAAGAACACGTCTATCTATACACACAGATTTGTGTTTGTGCTTTTCTGTCTCTTGTAAGCAAAGGTTCACTTTAAGGGAAAGAAAAAAAGAGGAAACATGGGGAGGTTTGGAAGGCAAGCAATGAATCGTGGATGCGAGGGAGCCCAGCATGCAGTGTTAGAGTGCTAGATTCAGGGAAACCAGCTTGCATCTCTGAAGCATATGCTGCTGTAACAACGGCTACAGTACAGAGAGCTCTGCTCGGAGGCACTTTGGAGTGGCAACCCATAGGGCTGCCATCTGTCCCATTTCAGGAAAGGAAAGCTTGTCTTTTCACAGTAACAGAAGCTGCAAACTGATTGCAATCATGTGGGGCTGGGGTTTCCTTGCTGGTTTATGTTTTTAAGAATGACTGGCGAGATAACCCACTGCTTTGGGTCAAATTATAAATGTTCACAGTTTGACTACAATGTTCACATTCCGGTGATCAGCGTCACGCAGGTACCCAAAGTAACCAAGTAGTTGGTTAAAACAGTTATGATCTATGTGGTGTTATGAGAAAATCCTACACTGGCAAGGTGGACTGGCTCTTTGGATCAGTCTTTTAAAAATAATTTAAGAAAAAATAATTTCTTCTGGGATAGTAAATGGCAGAGAAATGCACTAGGTGACCTCTTGAGGTCCATCTCTCCTGCTCTGTGGTTATACAGTAGCTAGAGTTCAGGCCCAGGGCTCATTCAGCTTTTTCCAGAAAATCTTCCTGAGGATCTGAATAAAAAATGATAGTGAATCAGAAAAGAGAAAATAATGTTCAGAACATAGCTGATGTCTTATATTCCTGTACCAGTACCCTGGTCACTGCTTGTGATGAACCTTTGCGTGTTTGTCTTGCCTCCTTTGCAGGAACCTTGGTGTCTTCAGCAATCACCAGTAACTTCCCAGCACCCTTGTGGTTATAAACCCAGGATGCTGGTATCACAAAGTACAGAACCAGAGGAAGATTAAATACTGTAGCTTCAATTTACTCCCAAAGTAATGGGAATACACTTAAAAGAGCATTCATTTTCAGAGTTGTGATATTATTGCTTTGACTGCAAACACTGTCGCCCTAACCAGGTCATCTGAGTGTACAGAAACATGCTCTCTTCCTCATAAGATACAAGCAAATGGGTGAAATTAAGGCACAAAGATAATAGCACACATCAGGGGAAGAGAACTAAGCTTTTGCTTCAAAAACATTCTTCACAGAAGGGTCTAGTGGGATTTGAAGTTTTCTTCTGAAAGTAGGTAAAAGTTAGAGCTTTCATTTGAGTTTCACTTTATGTTTTGTGTTCATTTCAACCCACAGGCTCAAAGTGAAACTCCAGGATTTGGGGAAATGAGCAAAAACCTGAAGATGTGCATTAAAATGTCACGTGCAGAAACATTCCAGTTGGGGCCTTAAGGCACCATCCCTTTAAAAACTACAATGGAGTTTCAATATTTGACCTACAAAGACTTCTTTGAAATCCCAGCCTTAAGCACCCTGTCCAGCACAGGACAGTTGTGAGCGTGCAAGACTGTCTCCTTCCTTTTCTACTGCAAATGTGTCTTATGCACATTGAAGATGGAGCAGGAAACACAATAAATGCTAAAATACTTGTCATCTCCTCAAAAAAGTGTTTTCCAGTAGCAAAACAAATGATATAGACATGAAGCTTGATTTTTTTTTTTAGTGTATCATAATACTGGTTAGACTAGAAGCATATTTGAGTGTGACATCCAGCCACATGATAAAAATCATATCACATTGAATATGGATGTAGAGATAAAGGGAAGGGAGAACAATATCTGTGGGGGAGTATCACAGTTCAGCAGCAAACAAAGAAAAATACAATGAGGTTTGGAGAATACTATTTTATGTGTGTTCTGTTAAAGAACATAATGGCCTTGTTCCAAAAGCAAAAAGCTCCTTTTCCAGCTCAGGAGCCTGAACAACCACCTCCAGTACCCACCTGGGGTTGAGGAATGATGGGGTGGGTTGTTGCTGAGGAGGACAGAGTGCCTTAAAGGCTCTTGGGCACTGGTCCTCTTCCCGTGTGTTGATATTTTCAAGGCAGCAGACTTTTGCCTGGATAAACAGGAATTTCTTAGTCTTGGGCAATTTCCTATCTTTTGAAACATGTGGATGGAGAGGCCTTTGTGCCTTTAGCAAGCTGAAGTTCAATTAGAGGAGTGTTATTTCTTACAGCACAAAATTTTATGAGTACTTATTGTCCCTTCAGTGAGAGGTTGATATGACTTTATACATCAAAAAGAGGAAAGGTTATTCCTTCTTAGGATGGCAGTCAGATGATAATTTCCAATTTAAAATTTTAAAAGAAATGTCCAAAAAGAAATGTCCATAAACACACACACATTTTTTATTTTTATTTCCAACTATTCAGAAGGTGGTGAGAGCTGCGATAATTTTTATTTATGTTTCCTTCTATCAGCTGAATTCAGAAATTGTTGGGATTTTATCTACAGGCTTGTTTTCGTTCTAAAAGGCTGAATGGGAGTTAAAGGTTACAGTTCCAACAAGGCTTTATTCAGGAAGAGTTTCTGAGCTGCAGGGGGGAGGTTCTGGTCAAAACCAAAGGTGCTAAAACAGTGCAGGAAGCAGAAGATCCAGGTCCTGTTGTGCTGTTCTTGATGAGATCTGTTTTGTCCCATGTCTGAAGAGAAACAATCTATGCTGTGAAAACAACAGTTTCCAGCAGAGCAGTACCAGTCTACCAGTGCCTTTGCCCTTCTTTCTCCACTGGTACTAAAGCTTCCTAGACCTGTGTTTTCCTTGTCTTCCCCACGTTTCTTTCAAAAAAAAACCCCCTTACAGTATTAGAAGCTCTTTGCAGTTTACTGGCTCCTCTAGTCCTTGTTCTTTTTTTTCCCCTTTTCTTTTGTTCTTGTATTCAGATGGATAAAGTAGTCCCAAGTTCAGAAAAGCAGATTGGCACACCAATGATGGCCCCAGGCTGCATCATTCCCACTGATGACCCCCCTGAGCAGTTACCATGTTGGAAACTTCCTCAGAATTATTCAGTGAATAAATATGAATTATTTCCCTGCTAATCTGAATCTAGTGTTGTAAAAGTGGGATAGAGACAAAAGAGGAGGTTCAATGCTGCCAGCCAGAAATAGGAAACCAACAGTGTGCCCTTCTTTTATTTAAAGTCACTAGACAAGAGGAAAATCTGCAGATTAGACCCTTACAGCCTCTTCCAGAAGCCTTGGTGTCTTTGGTGGAGCACAGTCCTTTTTACCTGCGAGAGCAGCACCACTCAGTTTATAAACCTAAAACCTCTTGTTTGTGCAGTTACTTAATCACTGTAAAACTGCACATTACTGTTGTCACATGGCTATACTAAAAGGAATATTTAAAAGGAAACAGAGCTTAAGGGTAAGCTAGGGTTTGGTGATCTGCCAAGCTGAAAATAGCATTTAACAGGCTTTTAATCTATTTCATAGGTTATTGTCCCCATGAGTGCTGTTATAGGCTACAGATAAGAAAAATGAGAACAAAGGGTTATTTTCACTTACAATTCAGCAGCTGCTGGTATTATTACTATGTCATTGGTAATCAAACAGAGGTACACTAATAATTGTATCCTTTAAAATGCAGTGTGCAGTAAATATTTGTTGATTTAAAAATAAGCAGGTTGTAGAAATTAGACAGCTCTTTCTGTCAAAGTTAGCAGATTAAATGCTCACAGAGCCAAGAACCACCAAGAGAGAAATCCCTGGCATTTGTGGAAGATTTTGTTGATCTCTGCAAGATTGCTCAGGTCTGTTTGCACCGGGGAGAAAAATAGATGTTTGAAGTAAAAATGCAATTAAAATCAAAATTAAACACATGTTTTTGCTTTTGAATCCTAATTTGTAGCTAGTACGTAATATACTGTTTTATACCTTAGAGATAGGCAATTACCAAAATAACCCTCTACTTGCATCCATTTGACTTGCTGTAATTACCAGAATACACAAGGCATGTGAAGAAAAACTTTTATATCTTTCTGCTCATCAGCTCCGCTCAGGATGGAGAGCAAGGCTTTCCCTAGAAGCTGCAGAGGACAGGCAGATGGCCCAACAGGATGGTTTTCTCCACATTCAGCAGCACAAGGGAGCTGCTGGAGATTTCGTTTTGCCTTGTAAGGGCAGGAGAAGGGAAAAGAGAATTTCTAGAGTCTGGCAGGTTCCTTTGCTTGCAATTGTGCCTCTCCAGTGGAAAAAGCGATAGAGCATAGGCTGGGATGGCAAAATGTCTTGTCCTCCTCAGTGTCTGACAGTTGCCTTCTTAGGACTTGCTCATGCTGCTTTTGAGTGTTGCATCCTGGAGAACCTGAAACAAGACTTGAGCCGCTGTGTTCATTGTGCAAACTTAGAGGGTTGGACAGGCCTTAGCAGAGAAAAGTGATGCTGAGGGGATGGGATGTGTTGTTATCTTTTTGCACGGCAGGACACAAGGTGCATGAGCACATTTAGCTTAATATTAGATGCCTACAGTGCAGACTTCCCCACTGGAGCTGTCTAGAGTCAATGAGAAGAATCTGGCATTTCTAGCGCCTGTGTTGGCTCTTCCTCATGCAGGAGAAGAAGCAAAGAAGGATCTCAGGAAAGACAGATGAGTCATGTTATACCCATGCCCTGTTTCTGTCCAGTAACTGTAAAGGAAACACAGAATAAATAGCTCAGATGAGTTCATTCATTCTGGAAGTGCCAAAACTATTTAGGAGACATTCTCTCATTTTCAGAAATTACTTAAGCATGTATAAGCCTATATGTTATTAGCAGTCAATAGGATTTAGGTTCTGAAAATGGCATTTCAGCTTTGAAAGCACTGCACACTTATGCAAATGTTACCTAAGGTGACTTGCTCTGGTCACACAGTAAAACAGGCATAGATGGCTCTGAGCCACAGCTGGCTTTGCTGTCCAAGGGGTACCACACAGTCCAAATGCTGTAATAGCAGAAAGTCTGGCTGTTTTGATTTGATGAGGTTTCTTTTAAACACCTTGAAATATTTTGGAGTCTTTGAAATTTGTTATGATAGGAATAACAATGACAACAACAACAACAACAACAACAACAACAACAACAACAACAACAACAACAACAACAACAATAATAATAATAATAATAATAATAATACAGCAGCAGGCTCCAGACAGTGTTCCCGCTGTGCTCCAAGCTGCATGCAACAGCTACTGCAACTTTCAGTAGCCAGGGATTTTCCCCCTTAATCACCCTTTGGTTTTGTAAGTGAGGAAGGTTCAGACAGTAATAAACTGAATCTGAGCTACACATCTGCTTTTTCAAGTAGTGTTTGGTGCAGGGGCAACACTGACAGATTTCATTACAGCCGCCTTTGCAGGCGTTGATGTATTAACACTGTCATCTCGCATGCAGTTTGGATGAGAGAACCCCTGAATGAAGCTGAGAGCTTCTGATACCAATGTGGCAAATGATTCAGCACAGATCATTATACGCATTGGCCTGTTATCTCCTCGACGACGTGTGAGGCTGAGAGTGAGCTGTCTCTTTGGTTCATTATTTATTTTTCCTTAGCTCGGGGTTCTGCCAGCCGAGCAGCCTGGAATGGAGCCCGAGAGCCTTTTCGGGTACGGCATGGCGCGTGGAGGAGGCGGTGTGAGATCACGGCACTCGCAGCATCTCCACTTAATCTGGAGCGCTGCCCAATGCCTCTGTGGTGGCAGGAGGGCAGGGACGTCACAGGACATCCTACTGGGAAGCATGGATGTCTTGCAGTCTATTTTTTCTGCCAAGGCTTTTACTGGGGCCAATAGCAGGCTTTGTGGTACGATACTTCAGAGAAAAGGTCTGCTGTTCTCATCCTGTGCATCTGTTGCATCTCGCATCTGAGCAAGTTTAAGCTTTTTGGCAAGCATTAGGCCTTTCCCTGCTCCCCTCAGATAAGCAAAATTAGCTCTGTTTTGTAGGTCAGGAAGGTGTAACAGCAAGATGAGATCATTTTCCTCAGGTCATGTTTGAAGACCGACAGCATAACTGGGAATAAAAAAAGAAATTGTCCCAGCTGCTGCAGTGTCCCAGCCATGCCAGGGGTGAACCAAGTCAGGCTGGAGACTCTGGCACACACAGGTGAATATTTATTTACAGAAAAGCATGATGATGATAAGAACTATGAGCACGGGACATTAGAAGCATTTCATGCAAATCACTTGGACAGGAGGTGGTGCTCCAAGCGATGCCCCGTTGTGCTGTGCGGCATGTCGAGGGCCACCCACGGGCTGGTGCCACCAGTGCCACCAGTACTCAGCGCATCCCCGTGGGGGGCCTGGAGCAGGGCTCGACCAGTCAGGCAGCTCAGGCTCTCTGTGCATGCCATGCCCTTGCCTCGTGGGCTCCCACACTCCCTGAAAGCACATTGTCCTCCTCGGTACAGCCAGTCCCTTGGCTCATGTAAACTGATAGCGCGGTCTTATTTCAGTGGAAATAGGCCGGGTGAGTCTAGCCAAGAGTCTGGTTTGTATCTCTCACAATAGGCTTTAGCTTTAAAAAGCCAGGGTTTTTCTGCTTGTCAAAAAAAGCAGACAAAAGCTCCGTCTCTGACAAGAGCTCTCTATAAGCTCCAGCAGCTATTTCATTTCATCTTTGCCCATGAAGAAAGCTGTATTGTAGAGCAGGGTGGGGATAACTCATGTCAAAAGCTTTTTAAAAGTTACTTTGAAAGTATATTTCATCTTCAAAATTTAAGTGGCTTATCCAACTCGTGGTAACTGAAATCGGCTTTCCTTATCTTGGTGTATGGTGTCCCTCAGCCAGTCACCAAAAACTGTTCAGCTGAGGCAGCAGTTTGGGGACATCAGAAGAGCCAGCCTGGAGCTGACACCACTGAGAATATGTGTGTCATAACATGCCACAGCCCCGTGGAGGGCATACAGGTGCTGGCACTGCATGTCTTCTCCTGTTGTCTCGAGATCAAATCCAAGCCTGGATCTGCAGCAGGAGGTGAAGCTGGTGGCCTTATCTCAGGCCCTGTGTGACCACAGCACAAAACTGCCAGGCAGTTTGGCAGTTTGTTTTGGGTGGAAGAAATAAGAAAAGCCCATGTCTGGCATCATAATGATGTTTCAGCTGAGAATTCATAGCAAAACAGCCTGGAGATACTTGTACACATCCCACTAGCATCCTGCATGGCTGTAGCTACTGTTACAAACTCTTTATTGTAATAGAGTAGGGTTAATTTGCTTTCTAAGTGCTGTCTACAATCCCCTTCTTGCCCAGCCAAACCCGCCCAGATGCCACTGTGTGCTGGGTATGGGGATTATTGATGAAAGCTGAGCAAGACACCACATGTGGCGAGCTAATTAAAGGGATCCCAAAACAGTGAATATCCGTGAGCGTGGCAAAGTATGGATGAATAGAGCCCAGAGGAGTATATTCTCAAATTAGACGCACAACTTGCATTGGAAGTGGAGGAGAAGCTGAGTTAACTGAGCTCCACACATCAGGTTGAAATCTCTTTCTGTACACATTAAGGCTGATTGTTTGCTGAAAACGCTTCACAACTCATTCGATAATAGCAGTAAATAATCATTGCTTGTGTAGATGAGATGGGGAAATGTACATATAACACTCTTCCACAACTCCCCTAATGCTGTTAGGGCATTTGTCTATTTTTACACCAATTCAGAAATGCAGTCCCTGAAGGTCACTCTTTAGGAAAGGCCTTAATTAAGATTTCTGCCTGCAGCAAATCGTATGAAGTATAATACATCACGCTGTAGCAACCCAGATACAGATCATTGGCTACCTTGATCCAGTCATGTGGTATGAGCAAATATTACCATTTTCTTATCATCAAGGATCATTTTACAATGTGAATAAAAAAATAGCAGCATCTGAGTTTTCTTAAAATGTCCATGAAAAGACAGAAAAATGTCTGCCATTCAGGCTAAATAAAGCGTTCACTTAGGGAGTGAAGGTCAAATGGAGACATATACTTTACTGACAGAAAAATGCAAATCTTCTTTGCATCATAAATATTAAAAACAATACCGTTTAAAAGGTCTAATTTATTTTTATTGAATTAATTTCCTTCCATCTGTTTTTCTGCTCTTTCCCTCTGGAGCTCCAAGGGCTATTCTTCCCAAACCAAGGACAAATCCTCTCTGCCTGCCAAGCCTGAAAGTTCAGTTTGGATACATTTCCAAATCAGAACTTTTAAGCCCTTTTTTCCAAAGCACCCAAAGCTCTAGCTATGGTCAAAGGCAAAAGCACCTATGCAGTACCGCATTGCTGTGTCCATCTCTTTAACCCCTTCCTCTCTCACTTCCAAACCTTCCCCTGCAGAATTTTATGGGAGAGCCCCCGCGCATTTGTGAGGTTGCACATACATGCAAAATCCACTCCTTAACAGACAGTTGCAAGATCAGTTCCATGATAACCACCCCTTTCAATTTTTCCGATTTAAGTTTTTATTCAGCAACAAATCTTCCATTTTTCCTTGTGATATTCCTGTCCATGCACCATCAGCCAAATAAATATTTTAGCTCATGTCCTAGTGAAATTATTTCCATAGTGAAAAGGAGCTTAAGGAGCTTATTTTGGAAGGCTTTTACTTCCCTAGAATAAAGTATTTGCTGTTCAGATATACTCAGGAATACTAGTCGGAAACACAAAAGCACTCAGCTATTGCTGATGTGTAACTGCAATCCCATTGCAAGGGGTAAGGAAGATAAGGGTGCTTATTAGTGGAACGAGTGAGTGGGTTAATTAAACATGAACCAAACCCAGCCATTACTCTGAAAGTTTGGCTTATCAGGGACGCTTAAATCAGGGGCAGAGGACTAGAAAAATTTGCACAACTACTGATCCTCTTTCCCCTGCACAAATAACAAGGTAGAGTCAAACCAAGCTCCTGTGGCAGGTTGATCGTGGAGTTTGTTTTCAGCTGGAATTAGCTGTCGGCAAGTCAGGAGGATCTCCGTCTACCCACTTTGAAACCAGGCAGCCTGCTGGGGGAAGGAAGAGTGAAATCGAAGCCTTTGGTAGCTGTGATCTGTTCCCTTCCAGTCTCTCATGTTTGTTCTGAGCACTGCCGATGTCCAGCTCCATCAAGCAGAAAGGACTAAGAACTAAAGAAAAAAGCTTTTCTTGCAGATTTTCCTTCCTAGCCAGAAATTTCCCTGAAGAATCTTTTTCATTGAAACCTTCCCACCAAGTAGTTCCATGTTACCCCGGTAACACTTGTGCCTGAAGATTAGTATTTCCCAACTATCTGTCTTTCTTCTTCCCTCTACTGCATGGCTGCAACGGTTTTGGCTGTTTCCACTATCACAGCTGCAATTACAGGGAGTTGGCTCTTGCAAGAAGATTCATGGGTCACTTTCTCAGAATGCCTCCAGAAAATACATGGCAGATATCCACTGGCTACAGGGATATGCAGCCACATTTCACAGATCTCACCTTTCCCTAGGAAGATTAGGGATCCAGACCTGATAGATCTGGCCTGGCATACACCAGGAGCACAATGTTCTGGAAGGTCAGCACAGTCTGAATTTGTTAGGAGCCCACCAGCAGGTCTTCTAAAACATCTAATATTGTTGCAATGCCTGGGAAAGGCAAGGAGGAACGTGCATTCATACAGAATGACATCTCTATGGGGCTATATCCCAAGCCCAAGCTCTGTCCCTTCTCTGAGTTGCAGAGAGATTACTACTTGCTCTGCATAATGTGAGCACTTGAAAGAAAAGGAAAGGAATGGGAAAGGAAAAGGGAAAAAGGAAAAAGGAAAAAAATTGGCTTAGTTTTTAAAATTAGACCTTACTTTAAGGTAGTTTTCCTTTTCTATTTGTTTTGGAGGAAAACATTTCCCATTGCCAGCTGACAAGACAGTGAAGAACAAGTTAGTGTTTTAGCCTTGTGGGTCATAAGAGGCCAGTAATCAACCACCCCTAGAGTCCTGATCACATTTAATATTGCATCTTTATAAGGCATGGCAGCATATGTGGCCTTGAAAATGTGAGGGTGAATAACAACAGTGGGTATTTAAAATATGCCTGTCTTTACACACAGAACAGACAGTATTCTTCCTTTCCTGATTTGCAAAATGCTCTTGTGATACAAAGCAGTTAGAAACAGATGACAGTAGTATTTCAAAGCAAACAGGAGTACAGCAGCCTAACTACCTTCTTGCCTTTCCTTCATTATTTAACTTCACTGTCATGCTCACAGAGGGGCTTAGTAAATGATGTACTGCAAGAAAGATAGATGATAGATAGATAGATGGATAGATAGATAAATAGATAGGAAAGTCGTCTCATGAGCAAAAGGCAGTTTACCTATGACTTTCTTGTGTGTCACTTTTCAAACAGATTTTCAAGGATCTTTTCTCCCCTTTGCAGCCAAATGAGAGAAATATAGCCTGCACATGAGAGATAATATTGTCCTGGGAAATATCCAGTGGATTAACGTATTTCTACTGAAGCTAGCAGGAAATTGTGTTTCAGTTTGTGCTTATGGGCTTATTGTGAATACGTCATATTGAGAACAATTTGTTAAACAAGAAACATAGGGTGTTAAAAAAATCAAAAGGGAAAATAAACCAGGAACGTCAGGTTCTATAATAGGCTTGATGTGTATCTGTATTGTCAATAACCCCGATGCCAATGACTGACACCTTTCATTCTTGTTTCATAATGAAACAGAGAAGTCTGTGGTTTTGCGTGTTATTTATGGTCCATCTCTAAGCTTCTCTATGTAAATTATTCCAGTGCTGTACTCTAGCAAACAGCCTTTTGATGACATCATTATAGACAATTAGTTCTATACCTTAATTAAGTAACAAAGCTTTATCCGTAGTGCAGTTACTCTTGAGCAAGATTTACCTTTGGGATGGGAAAACTCCGAGCATGAACAGGAGCCATGAGAGTCAGGTCTGAGTCAGGGATATTAGGGCACAGTAGATGGATGGCCCTAGTGAGTCAGATCCCAGGGAGACAGGATCAATAAGAAGTTGAAGTAAATTATGTACCCAGGGTCAGCCACTTATATGTGGATTTGATGGAAAAATGGCTCCTTTTTTTCTTTGTTTTCAGTGAAGCTATGACAGTGCTCATTCCCTACCTGTAGAACATACTATTGATGGGACCCCAGACTTAGTCACTGCTGCAGCTGGGTGAGATGTTTGCATAGCCACTTTCTGTCTCTTGTGTTCTCTGTGCACGAGCCTTCCTAGGATTTTTTCAGCTTACTCAACAGCAAATGGGCTTTGCAGCATGTGATTAAAGCCCTTCCTATTTACAAACACAGATCTTGCCCTTTTGGTGCAAATTTTATATATATATATATATATATATGATATGAAGCCAGGGTAACTCAAAGTAACTAATGATACTGGGCACCTACATTTTTTCCTGCCTAACACGAACTATGTCTACGAGGCGTGATTTACAGAGGGCAGATGGTCTGGTTCTCCTGTTCTCCCCTTGGAAATCTAATATTTTGCTTCAAACCACTGACAGTGGATCTGCATTGGCACTTTGAGCTCTCAGAGTGTTCATGCTGGGGTGTGTGTCTGTGTTGGGTACCAGTTCCTCTCTGTAGGTGACACCTTTAAGTGAGAGTTCTTCCTGCTGATGATGTGTCTGATCCTGTTTCCATGGAAACCAAGGTCAGATAACAGAAGAAAAGGTTAGGGGATATTTTTTTCTTAATTATTTTAAAATCTTCACCTTTTTTTCTTCCTTCTGCTGTCCATTTTCATAGAAGAGAAAGCAAATATGTTCTATTTCTATGTATTATTTATGTAGCGCCTCCTATATGTGGGTGCACACACACACACTCATGCACACATACATATACGTATATAATAAGAGATCTCTCCAAAGTTTACATGGCATTTGACGGAGAGAACCATAACTCAACTTCAGATGTTTTTTCTTGTTTACGTATCTATTTTCAGCTTTAAAAGCACAATAGAAATATGATACAATGCAACATGAGCAACACCAACCACCCCGAGTTATAATAGTGATTGTGTAGTTTTGACTGCTCAGCAGTTGAGACAAATTATGGGATCTGAAGAACTTTTTTCTGCAGTAAAATGATAAGGGAGACAGAAGCTTCCAGAGGGAGTCTGTCCTGTCCTGACCCAGAGGTATTGAAGGCAATTAGCTTAAACATGGACTTTTCAGGTGGGTAAGGCCAGATAAAATAGTAGGGTGGGATTTCAGAAAAAGACACTGAACAGTACCTAAAAGAAATGGGTAGAGATGGCACATACATTGGAAAATCTTCCCTACAGATATGTCTAAATTGGGCCCAATGTTAAATACCAGAGCTTGCCTTCATAAATATAATGTCTCACATTAGCTGCATCTCATATTTACCCTTCCCATATTCTTCCATGGCAAAAAGAAAGCACTTTTCTAGATCTGTCCATACAGAAGATTTCCCTTTCCGGAATAATTGATTTTTGCAAAAAATAGGAAAGATGAGGCTTTGTCTCTGCTTTCACGCTGGCTGGCAGGAGGTTTTATACCTTGGCTTTTTATTTTATCCTGAAACTCATATTGCTATCAAGGGCAAACTCTACACTGCAATCAGTGTATAAAAAAGCAATTAAATTCCTCCTGGGTGTCAAAAAGTAGCCTGGCTGTCAGCACTGAATGCGCAGACAATCCCACGTCAGTCAGTAATACCAGAGATGTGACCAAATGAACAAGGGAAGAGAAATGAATGTAAGGGGTTGATGCTTAACCCGTGTAGGTTCCTTAAGTTTGCAACCAGCCAAGGGAATAGACTTTTTGGATGCAAGTTTTGAGAGGGAGGATAGCGACTGTGCATGTTCTCACGTGCCAGGGATCTAGTCAGTGCAAAGCAAGAAGAGAGACAAGTAGTCATGGGCCCATCTATTCTGCCAGGTAAATGGTTCACCTCCGCCACACTGAGTGCATGAGCATGCAGGAGGCTTCCCCTATGCCTCAGTCCTTTACATGTCCAAGAATAAATGGAGACAGTCACAGAAAACAGGTATGGGTCAGAGTCTGTAAATGTCCATTAGCTGGCTGCGGACAAGAATAAACCATTCTCAGTGTTTCTGGGTAAGTGTGATGGACTGCCAAGATGCATCGTCAGTCTGCCCCAGAGACCCTTCCCTGAGTTTCAGCTTTTTCTGAAAATGCTCAGTTGAGTCAATCTTTGATACAAGAAACTAGTTAAGGTGAGTGTCGTCAGATCACTGAGCTGGAACAGTGCTGAAAACCCTCTTGCCTGCTGAATGAGCCTTAGGCTCAGCTGGAGCCAGAGCAAGGAAGCAGTGCAGAGATCTTTTGATGAAAACAGTATCACTTGAATTTTGAGCTAGTGTCTTAATTAATTGGGTGTGCAAGTCAGGATTTTCGAGACACTAAATCAACTCCATAACAGGTTATTCATGAATAATTTCAACCTATTTTTCCATTATTAATAATTATTTGTATAACAATATGACAGCAAAAGCCCTAATAAATGTAAGGATTCATTGTTCTGGACACTCTACAAACAACATAATAAGGGACAACCTGATAAGTCGTATTGGTGGACTGAAGGAATTGATCAGCATTACCATAAAAGGACTTAACTGTAGAAAAATGTTCCTTGTGTTTCCCACAGAACTGTCTGAGAGTGCAGAAGTGCCTTGACCCTATTTCCAGAGGATTCATAGGCCTCTTCAAGCTGCCCAGAAATATCAAAAAGAGGGGCAGGGACAGGGCGACATGACACTACAGTGAGGGGGAAAGGCAGCTTTGGGTAAATCTGGAGACATGGGATCCCTAAGCAGTCGGGCATGTGTTCAAGCCTCAATACAGACCAGGAAGGTCAGATTGCAACATAAAGGAGATCTTGTGTAACAGGGGCATTACTGTGAACTTTTTCTCTCTTTGGCCATAAACTCTGTACTGGACCCAAGAAAACTTTCCCAGTGGAAAGTCTAGTGTTGTCTAAACTCTTACATCCCCACAGAAAGCTTTGGTTTTATCCAGGTGATTGTTGTATCCAGGTGATGCTTTCGTACAGCCAAACTTTAAAAAAAAAATAGTATACATGGCTTTCTCTAGAGCTAACTGCATAACAAATGTCATTTGCAACACATATTTCAGCTAGTGGTAGGAAAGACTGGTGATCCGGGTAGCTCTCAGGTGTTCAGATCAGAAAAACCAACATACCCATTCCTGAGACTCATTATTAGATGACTACTGTAAAACTGTAGCCAAATTATAATATTTGAAGAAGAGAGTTTAAACAGCAATTTTCAATGAGGTGACTGGACTCATGGAGTGGTATGAAGGGCTTTGGCTTGGTAGACTGATCTTGAACCCAAACCTACTGTCTTAACCTTGTTATCCATCATGGTGGTTTGGTTTTTTGTTTTGTTTTGGTTTGTTTTTTTAATGTACATATCTTATTCTGATGTGCCTCGTACCTTATTAGAGAGGAAGGACTAAAACTAATCCTTTTTAATCCTGATAAATTTCACAGGATCTTTTCTTTCCTTTAAAAATACTATAATACTGTAAGCTTTAAAAATAATTTGCATTTTTCAGCCATTTTAGGGAGCCTCTGTTTAAAAAAAAAAAAAGAAAGAAAAAGGATTGTTTCTGACAACCATACCATCCTAACATATTAAAAACATATTGCCTGAGAAGTGATGATTATGAATAGCTGGCATTGTAGCTCAATACATTAGTGTGCTAGTCTTTGATTCCTCTATAATTATAGAATGAAAGCTTCAATCCCTGCATTGGGTGAGCACTTAAAATTACAGCTGAGGTAGTAAATTACCAGTCCTCAATGTCCTAGTCAGACAGATTGCTTTCAGTTCATAAAGAGAAATTCAGTGTTGTGTCAGAGGCAGATTCCCCAGCAAGCTTATTGTCTTCTATTTAAAACTAGTAGGTGAACTAAAGGAAATAGTAGAATATTTTACAATGTACCAATATAAGCAACATTTCTTATTTTCAAAAACAAGCAGCACCAGTGTTGCCTCAAAATGTTCACATTGTTCATATTGATTTTCATTTTACACATCCCCAGGAACAAAACATACAGGCTAATAGATTGTTTTTATTAGTTTCACTGGATGCTGTATCAATAATGGGTTTAACTCTTGCATGAAGGTAACATGCTGGGCCTTTTGAACCTGTTGATGGACGTTTGATTCGAAGTGTCATTCTGTCAGTAGGAATCCTAATAAGCAAAAAAAAACCCCAGGAAACACCACAGTGAATTCTCATTCTAACAAGTTTAGTCTTCTGACAAATTATTACCTTTTAGGGATGGTTTCTGAAACATAAAATAAAAATAGGTATCAGTCCTAGAGGTTAATTTCACCCTTTTAAAGCACTGCAAAATACTCTGAATGAAATCCTTTTGCCATTGTCTAGGGCAATGTCTGGCAATAATGTAACTACAGATTGAGAACAGTCATATATGCACTGTGTCCACTTAAGCAAGACAGATTTGTGTGTTGATCCAAAAGTGTATTCTCTTAAACCCATATGTAGGTGTGTAAGTAGCTACCTAATCCAAAACTGAGTAAATTCAGTAGGCAAATTCCCATTGAACGTCCTGGCTCACAGTGTAACACAGTCCTGATTTTCACATCAGCATGAGTTTCCAATCAGCAGCACTTCAAAAGCCAGAGGACGTGGGTAGTTCAAGTCTGACTTCCATCATCAAAGTTGGATGCTCTGGCTGTAGCTCTTAGAGAGGTGATTGCTGGATCGCCAGCACAAGCCTGTGCTCTTCTGCCTTGAGGGCACAGAGACTTGAAATGATCATGGAAGGCAAATGTGTTCTGGTTATATTTGCTGAAAAAAAGTATTTCCACCTTGTTCTAATCATGATTCAGTCTCAGCAGAAAGGTCAAGAATTAACTGGGCAATGAGATGAAATTACTTTCAGAAACAACTAACTTGGTGCTGAAATACATTTGTGCAGTGCTATGAGGAATCATGTTCAAAAATTCTTAAAGGACACAGGAAAAGCCAGCGGAGCTTGCCTATGAAAGTCAGAAGTTGCTTGGGAATTTTTGGCAAATATACCAGTACTTAAGTAGTCAGACATCTACCTTATAAAAAAATCTATCAGATTAGGTTAATGAAAGCTCAGCTAAAGTCACTTACTTTTCAGAATGCTTGGTATTTTTTCACTGTCCTGTACTAATATGAAGCTTATGTGCAAAAGTAGTAGTAACTGTCTCAGAGCAGTTAATATCTTGAATCTTTCACCAGAATTATTACCAAAAAAAAGTTACATGACTGTAGGGATAATGCAGAACATAATCTTGAAAGATGAAAACCTCAGTTCTGAACTGAAGAGATTTTAGATACAATATTAAATTCGCAGGATGATGCCTTTTATCAGGAATGAGAAGGAGACTTTTTTGAACAGGAAAACTGGAAGACCAAGATGGCCAATCTGTCATAAGAGATCAAGATGGCCAGTCTGTCTTCAGCCATGAAGAAGCTAGGCATCAGTTCAGATCCTGTGAAGAATAACTTTGTAGTGTACAGTGTACACTCTTCACTCCACAGCTGAGACCAGATAGGCAGCTGTGTCAAAAACATCCATGTAAATAGAGACAGAAACTTGCCCCTTTAGTCTTCTTCTTCAGATGCTTATGGACAAATGCCACACTGAGTGGATAATAGTTATCTGATAAAGGTAAAGGATCAGAGCATTATTCTAGATGAAGGTGACTGCTTACAGTTTGAAACACCTCTTTTTAACTATAAAAAGTTGAATGGGAAATAAAACAAAAAAAACCCTCTAATCCTTTAAAAATAAATACCCATTGTTTTTCAACCTATTAAAACAGGCTTGGGAGCTTATCCCTTTTGCTGTTAGATTGACTCGTTTTTTGCAATGTGCTCCTAACCTCATTGTTCTCTTAATCTGGCCTTGTTGGAAGCCTACACTTAATAGCAACAGAGAGAAAGCTGCTGCCTTCTTATATAGAAAAACTACATTTACAGTACAAAGCATTACTTCTTTTCTCTAGATCGGGATGTATGTAAAAGTCCTAAAGGAAAACACAGGAAACCTATAGTGATTCCATAACATTCTGAAACCACAAACAGGTATTCGATTAAATTCCAGGCTGTTGGGAGTTCTTTACACCTATGTTTTCAAGTCAGAGAAAAATTCTTACTGCTCAGGTAAATGGACTAATCATGGTTCTGAGGTCAGTGTTTTTGAGTTCGCTTTGGATTTGTAAGCAAGAGCTTGCTGGAGAAAGGAAGGGAAACAGGTGAGTATTTTATTTTCATATTATTACAGGCAGAAAAATCCACTTTACTGCAGCATGTTTTATGGAGTGAGTGAGTGAGATGAAAATAATGACATCTGCCCATGAGATGAATGACTTTTTATGTATTGAAAATACCTACTTTTGATGATAAAGACCAAAAGTTAATCATTCCATATGGCTAAGCTTGAGTTTCTATTTACAACACATACTCCAAATTAATAGACCCTTAACACAGAATAATTTAGGTTGGAAGGGACTTCTGGAGGTCATCTTGTGCAACCCCCTGCTCATGTTGCTCAGAGCCTTGTCCTGTCAAGTTTTGAAAGTCTCCAAAGACGGTGTTTCCACAGCCTCTCTGGGCTACCTGATCCAGAGCTTTCCACCCTGGTTGTGTTTTGTTTTCCTCTTTATATGGAGTGAGAATTTTCCTTGCTGTAATTTGCAGCCTTTGCTGTCTGTGCTTCCACTCTGCCCCTCCCAGAAGATTCTGGCTCTGCCTTCTCCAAAACTCCCCAGTAAGGGACAGGGATAGCAAATCCGTTCCCCTTGTGTTGCCCACCCCCATCGACCTCTTTGCATCCATCGTGTGAGCCAACTCAATGCACGAATACACCAGCTGCATACTTCAGATGCAGCTTCACAAGTTTCTCAGAGATGGAATAACCACCTCTCTTGACCTGCTAGCTGTGGTCTTGCTAATGACAGGTCTTTCAGCAAATACTTCTGCCTCAGCACTTTTCTGCTTGTGTAGGAAAAAGCCCTTTAACGAAGATAACTCAAGACTTCAAACAAAACTAAGAATGAAATGTCAGATTGTCTTAATTTTAAGGATAGTGAGGGCCACTTTGGCTGTCTGGTCTGACACCCTGGAAATGGATGACAAGAATTTCCTGCATTAATTCTAGCTTTAGGTGCAACAATACTTACATTAAAGCACATGTATGAACCTTGATTTGAAATCACCAGCAAATCTCTATTACCTTGATTAACTTGTTCCAGCTGACTGCTTTAGAAGTGTGGTTTAGTTCTATTTTGAATTTAATTTCAACTTCTAGACTTGAATTTGTTTAAATATCTTTGTGCGCAAGGTTGAAGAGCTGTCTGAAGTCAAATTTCTGTCCCTCATTTGGGTTCTTAAAGAAAGTAATAAAATCATTCTATAATCTTCTCTTTACTTAACCAAATACTTTGCATTCCTTAAATAATGTATAATACAGTATCCTCTCCAGTCTCAGAACTGTTTTCATTATTCTTCTCTGAACCTGCTTAGGATATCATCTCTGTAGATACCAGAACTTACTGGAGCTCTCTGGCACTGGCTGTACCACATCAAATACCATGTACTACAACTTTCCTATTCAGTGCTTATGTATCCCTAGTAATTCTTTAACCCTTGCTGGTTAGAAGCTCATACTGATGGCTTACACCAAATGTTTTCTTGACTCACTGTTTCTTAGGACAGAATCCCTGATCCTCTTAACAGAGGTGGCCTTCCTTGTTTCTCCATGTTACATTTGAACGGCTTCATCAGAACAACTGTAGTCATCCACAAATGACCTAAACTCCATTAGCTGGTGGAGAGAAGTTAATAATTTTAGGGTGCAGTTCATCTCTTTATAAATTAGACGTTTTAATTGGTTGAATGAATCACACACTAAAAATTCCTATGTCTCCCCATTGCCTCTTCACATGGTTAATGCGTTCTTTTCCCTGAGGAGAATAGGAATCTCTTCCATTAATTTCTATAGAATTTTTATATCCCTTAAATATAAATGTGTATGTGTTTGTGCGCAGATTCATAGGTGCACATACAACCATACAGACAGCTTTCTAAGTGTGTGTGGGATTGAAAAGTGTTGCTATGTCACGTTGCTGAATGTAAAGATAAATAGTTGTTGTGCTGGAGAGCTTCTGTGCAGCTTCCCTGTATGCACCAGTAACACAAATCTGATGAGATAGTTATCAGTTTCATACCGACACTTACTGTCCTGTGAGCAGCTTGGGCTGATAAGATGCTGAAACAACTGATCCGAAAATATACCATAATCTTTCTCTGCTCTCTTTTTTTAAAATGACCTTTATCTAAGCAGCTACTTAGTTCATTTTTCAGCTTTAAGAAAAAAAAATAGTAGGGGAAAAATAACATTACTTTTAATCCAGGTCTTCTAATTTTGGAGAAATGAAATTAATCTTTCAGTATCATTCTTCACATCTGCACATTTCTTTCAGTTTACTTAATAACATTTCTGTAATTAAGCAGCATATAGAAAGAGCACTGGAATATTTGAATGACCATATAGAAAGAAAATGCCTTTTCCTGTTTGAATTTTGTCAGAAGCCACCAAAGTTTCTCTTGTACTGTTTCAGTTCCAAATACTTGAAAGAAATACCTTCCATTAAGTAATTTACTATATAGCCAATCATCTCATCTATTATTCCTTCTGAAGACCAGTCCTGCTTTTCCTACCAATTTGTTTTTACTAGTGACTTCAGTGGTAGCAGAACTGGCCCCTGTAAATACACGGAGGTGAGGATTATACAAGGACATTTTTAATAAATATATCTGAGAGAAAAAAATCTAAATTGAAATAAAACTAAGTGTAACTGTATGAACAGATTTTATGAGAACAATGGTAGTTATTCATTCCTTAATTATATGTTTACCAACCTGAAATATATTGGTGCAGCTTACAGAAAATACTCGAAAAGAGAAAAAAACAACTATTTCTCTTGAAAAAGTATGAAATAAGGGAAAAGGAAACAGATGAAACTATGCGAAGCCATATAGTTCAGTGGAATTTTCACTTACATGCTTGACATTTTATTGCTGCTAGAAGGTTTATGTCTAGCAGAGGGTTAGTACAAAGTGCTTGCTTTGCACATGGGATTTATTTGCAGGAAATCTCTAGTGTAGGTGCACTCTGCTCTTGTTATGGAGAGTTGCAAAGAGTCACAGATATCTATTCAGGACATAAGAGCGAATCTCAAAAGGCAGTGTTATGTTACTATGTCTTTCATCCGAAGGCCAGCTGAGGTGTTTTGTAACAGTAGCATGTGAAAGAAAGAAAACAGAAAAAGAAAATTGACCTTAAAAAGTCTTCGTTAAGCTAAGCATGTTCCTGGCTGCCACATTAGAACTGCCCTGGGTTCAGCTTTGCCTTTACAAGCATTTATGTCAGTAGTCCCCTAAATGTGCTGCCTCGCAGACCCCAGTTTTGAGCAAAGCAAGCCATCCAGCACCACAAGACTTGGTGTTTAGCTTTATTCTCAGTTTTAAATTCTTAATGTCTTCTGTCAACAACTAGCTTCAGACAGGCTCATAGGCAACATCCTCCTGGCATGGGAACTGGGAATCGCTGGCTCTCATATTTGCCGATTTAGCAAGTGCTGATGGCTGGAGAGGACCAGAGGCAAAGCAGCTCCTCTCCTCCACCCCTGTTGGCATTGCCCAGCCTCCATACGGCCATGCATTGCACAGTCACATCCTCCTCTCCAGACTGGATCTACACCCACAGTCTTTCTGGGGTTTACAGCCTCAGCTTTCCTCAAGATAAAGACCTGAATTTCATCAGAAACCTTAGCCTGACTTCACTTTTTCCGTGGATGTAAGATTGTTTTATTTTTATTTTTTTTTCAGAATACATCAGGACTATAAGAATTTTGAAAGGAAAAATCTAGTCGATGAGACATGATTTCCAGGAAAACATCTTGCCTGGAAATCTGACAAACATAATTCCTTTTACTGTGTCCCACGCTCCTGAAACCGGCAAGAGATGGTGCCTTATCTTCTTTGTGGTGAAACTGAGAAGATTGTATTTTCCCTTGCATCAGGAAAGATTTAACAGGGGAAGGTTCAGCGACTCTTGAAAACATCAGGCAAACCTTTCCTTTTCACTTTCCCTCAAGTTTTTTCCCTTGACTTTGCATTGTACCCAGGTGCCTGCTTGCTTTACCATGATGCAAGGGCACTTTTAAAGCCACATCTCTCTAACTTACAGGAGGTTTTGCTTCACCTTCAGAGGTCAGATTAAAGAGGAAGGAGAAAGGACCATTATATTTAAGACTCCTCATGGGTTGAAGCCCTGGAGCTACACTGCTACTGTAAATAAGTGATAACAGAAAGTCTCTGTGACTTTACCCACTTTTACAGAGCACATATGACATGGTTAGAAAATAAATGGACATGAAAGTATCTGTGGAGTATCAATTAGATAAAGAGAAGGTCAAACAAAAAAAGGCTTCCTCTTTTTTGTAATGAACTTTCATTTCATAAAATACTAAGTCAATAAATTAGATTGAAACTCTTTGGTCGTCTTGTAATTATATATTACAGATTATCACATCTATTAATTATCCAAGAAGATATCCAGTAATATAGTAATCAGAACTGAGTTATGCTCTTTGGGAGCTGAATCCCAGTCTTATAAATGAACTCTTCCTGGAAATTCTATTTTTTCACTGTTGCTGATATATGGATTCAGATCAGTCCTGTGGGAGAGAGGATTGTTATATTTTTAAGAGGCAAAGGAAAAGAAAGCTTACACCATTAATGAAGTTTGTTCATTTATTCCAGTTTGAATACCTTATATATAATATATTTCACTTAAACTCAGATTTTCTATTTTGGATAATTCTCCATGATTGGGTTTTTTAGCTTGGATGAAATTTACTTATGCTTAGAGGTTTGCATTCACTCCTACAATACCTTTTTCTTTACTTATAATAAACTGAGGAAAGAACAAGTAACCTTATTAAAAATACAACCCCAGGAAGGTAAAATGAAGGCATCATGAACAATTCCCTTAAGAGATCTTCAAATTGTCACATTATGGTGAGATAAAATGTTAATACACAGAATACAGATGCTTTCTGCAGCCATTAACAAGAGCTTAACTTTCCATCAAGAGCCTAAGTTCAGCTGAATCTCTGTGACCTAGAATCCACCATGTCCTTTATTTACTAATAAATATAGGAAGGGATTGTTGCTATTTTATTGTTTCAGAATGACAATGGCTGTTTCATTTGCAAACCTAGAAAAGTAATCAAATATTATAGCCACTAGCAACACCAGTCACAGCAAATTAGCATCGTATTTCCTCATCAATTACCTACTACTTAAAACATTCCAAATTAACATTTTAAATTCATCACATTGCTGTTTTTTAAAGTAATATCTAATGAATAAATTCCTGCCAGGTGGTGTCTGATATGCAGCTGGCAAAAAAATATTGAAGCAGCTGCACTTTAACAAGTAGCCTTCTTTTCACCTGCTAACAAGCATCTGTCAGCTGGCTGTATGGATAAGCAGGACGTGGATTTTGCTTGTAAATAAATTGTACCTGTGAAAATCATGCGGTGCAGCTCTTCCCTCTACAGGATAAAAAAGAAGGGGAAGGACCCCTTTACAGGAGAATCTTTCAAGAAGTGTTTCAACTTTGATGTAAACTAAAGTCCTGCTAACCTAGATCTTCTACAGCCCCTCTAATAAATGGACACCTTTCGTGTCAAAGCCTTTAAAGCACAGACGGCGTTGGAGAACTTAGAAAAAGGGAAAAGGGGAAAACACAGATATCACAGTTTTTTGAGGGGAGGTAAGGCAGAAGTTGCAGATGTAGAAAGGGAAGTGCTTCTGTTCATTGCAAAAGCAAAGACCTTATGTAGAAGAAAATGGATTTGATCCTTGATGGAGACCATCTCAAAGCTTATTCCAGCCTGCACATTTTAAAAGCCTTTCTTTGGCTTTTAAATAGATTTGAAATTTTCCAGAAACTATTTGAGGGTCCATGTTTAAACACAAGGTCCTGTCATAGGGTCACTGTGCCCCAAACTCAGATCGTTTGCTGCCAGTGCCAGTATAGTCTCCACTGTTCTCTACCTGTCCTGGCAGCTAACCCAGTGCTTTTTGCCTTCTGAAGTTGGTTGCTAGTTTAGTTGTAGCAATCAAGTGAGGTGCTCCTAGAAACTGGTTTGGATGCTGTCCTCAGTTCCCAGACCTCTGTACATTTTGAAGGGACAGAAGAAATTTATTGGAGCAAGGACAGTTCTTACTGTCTCCAAAGGCTTTATTAATATTTAGGAAGTTCTAAATTCCGGAGAGGACCCAGAAACTTAAGTAATGTCTGCAGGAGAAAAGTTTCAAGTCCTTCCTGCTTTTCTTTACCCAACCAAAATCTGGGGAACATTGACTGCAAATGTGTACATCTTGGGAATACGTAAGACGAAAAGCAAGGGCAGCTGGTACTGATTGCCTGCTACAGCATCCACCCCACATAAATACCCCTTCTCCAGCCTTCACCCCAAAGTGCCAACATGCAGTCAGTCACCACCAGCAGCAACCTGCTTGGGGAAGTCCTCCTCAAACACTGCAGGGAGCAGGCCTTGCTCTGGTTGCAGAGCACTCATGTCATACCCTGCTGGTGCCCCAGGGACAAACATCACATTTTTTTCAGAGATGCCAGCAGTCTCAGGGCTTCCACACCTCTCGCAGCGTGCTCTTGGGCAAAGGAGATGGCATAAAGCTGTTGAACTAACAAAACCTGTGTCATGGAGAAGCAGTTTTGAACATGTATAAAACAAGAACAAAATAGACGAGAAAAAGTAATTGGACCACAAAGCAGATTCCCAGGTAATTTTCAGGAGTGATAAAGAAGGACTGGAAAAATCTGGCTGTGCTCTCCATTTCCATCCCTGGCACCCTCACCCTCTGCCTCCTTCAGCCCATCTCATTTTTGTACCATCACTCCAGATACCCTATAAACAACGTCATGCTTAAAAACCAAGACAAAAGGTTTCCACACCCATTGATGCACATGTGGAAAGCTTTCTGCCTAAACACAGGACACTTCCATTGCAACTTAGGAAAATATGAACCCATCACAAATATCGAAACAAGCCTTGTGAGTCACTGCTGTGTGGCATCATTAATTGCAAGGATCGTTGCAACAGCTCATAGTTGGCGGAGGGAAAAATGGCTACATTCAGTTGTTGTTTTATTTAAGGAGCTTTTCTTTTGGCAGATAGTGTTCAGCTCTGCAAAGATAAAATTCTGTCAGTGTTATTGACAAAAGACAGATTTGAGGTCAGAAATCCAGTGTAAGCTTTCTTGTCTTTTTGCATAAGAAAATACTCTGTGGCTTCTTCCTTCATGGCAAGCTGCTAGTCAACAAAGCAGATGATAATAAAAATATTTACACTAATAAATAGGAAAAATAGCTAAATGTCGTATTCTCGCTAACCATGCAACTTTCTTTCTCATGATAAATTATATTCAAGCAAAAGTAAATATCAGGTCTTGAAGGTTACTTTAAATAAATAGGTAATTTAAATGCAACAGTAACTTCCTCACTGTTTGGTGTTTATTTTTAAAAAGACTGCTTATCAGGAGTATGAACTCTCTCTCCTCTTTCACAGCATCTGAAGGCACATATCAAGGTCGCTAACTTTTAACAATGTGATTCAAAGTCTGTCCAGCCTTTTCTAAATCTAACCTGAACCAAAGATTCCCTAAAAATGATTTCCCTTTTAGAGGGGAAATCAATTGAGTTTGAGAAGCTGGAAAGTGCAGATTTTTCTTGCAGAATAAAAACTTTTCTAGTCTGCATCCATGAATGCATGGTTGAATATCCAAAACTCTAGTAAAGAATGGTGGAGAATTAGAAGAGGTTTTGATAGACTGATGACCCTTGCACAAGCTCTGTCAACCTGAAAAACAGACACTCTCAATTTCAAGCTGTTTTCTATCAAAAGTGGGAAGGGCAGCCCTCCACAAGTCATGTAATTGCTCTTGGACTTACATGGGCTATAAGTACTATGGGTTTAATCTTACTTACCTGCCCAGGACATGACAAGATTTAATTCACTTGTATTCAAAAATATTATATATAGATGTAGATCAATAGATAAACACACACACAGAGCATCATGTATGTAACTCCATACATGGGAACCCAGGCAGTTTTGCCATGGGTTCAGCAGGGTAAGATTTTCACCAGGCAGTTATGCCATGGGTTCAGCAGGGTAAGATTTTCACACATCATGTTTTGAAACCCCTGGTTATTGCAGAAACGAAGTAGCAAAAGAGTTTGTAGATGTGAGGTTTGCCGTTTTGTGGAGGCACCAGTTTAGCTAAGTCTCTGTTCTCCAGCCAGGGGAAGCCTGTTTACTTTATCTGAGCCCTCTTTTAGAATTGTAGAATCATAGCATCATAGCATCATAGAATGACTTGGGCTGGAAGGGACCTTAAAGATCATCTAACTCCAACCCCCCTGCCATGGGCAGGGACGCCACCCACTAGACCAGGTTGCTCAGGGCCCTGACCAGCCTGGCCTTGAACACTGCCAGGGATGGGGTGTCCACAAGCTCTCTGGGCAACCTGTTCCAGTGCCTCACCACCCTCTGAATAAAGATTTTTTTTCCTAACATCTAATCTAAATCTCCCCTCTTTCAGTTTGAAACCATTCCCCCTTGTCCTATCACTATCTGCCCTTATAAAGAGTCTCTCCCCCTCTTTCATATAAGCCCCCTTTAAGTATTGGAAGGCCACTGTAAGGTCTTCCCGGACCCTTCTCTGAACAACCCCAACTCTCTCAGCCTTTTAGCTTTGCTTTTCATTAGAAACAGATCTGTGTTCAGTAGTACAGTATATTTTCTATTCAGATTTTTGTTCGTAACTACTTATCTGCTCAAGAAGCTCAGCAAGCTATAGGCATGGTTTACCTGAAGCTTATTAGTAAAACATAAGCACGGTGCTGATACCCAGATAAGACTTCCACAGGATTTTTTTAGCTCTCCCAGGTGTATTTGTCTCTGAGTCATCAGAGCCGTACAGGAGGAAGGAGAGGAGAGCCTTCCTTCAGCTGGGAGCGGTGCAGAGAAAGCGCAGTCCCTCGCTTTGGCAGTTTGCAGTGTCCCTTGGAACAGATGACAACATCAGTTCGAAGTTGCATGAGTTAAAGATGGCATTACCAGCCTCGGTCTTGCACTGCCAGGGTTTTCCCACCGGTATTTCAATGTTAGCGAACGAGCGAGGTGATGGATCACCCTCTCAGGTGTAGCGGGAGCCCTCAGAGACCAGTTGGTATTTGCAGCACATGCTCTTTTGACCCAGCAACATCAGCTTACAAGAGTGCATCGCTCAGGTCATGCTTGGCCTTTTCTCATGGTTAGGGCTTCAGAGGTACCATTAAATTTTCATCAAACCATTCTGAGGAGGTGCTGTTTGTACCTTAGCAAGTGTGAATTAACATATCCATGACAGGTCAGATTCTTTGGGGTCACATGCAAAGGGAAATGGGAGCTTGTTTTCAAATGTAAGTTCACTTTGGTTTTTGTTTTACCAGATATTCCAGGATTCAGAGGCTTCCCTACGTTGATTTGTTTAGAGATGGCATTATCGATGGCTCAGGGCTCGCACCACTTGCTTGTTAACTTATATTTCAATTGTAGGGGACTCTGTCATTCCCCACACAGCCCGTGGATGATAGCAGATGCTTTATCTGAGGCTGTGCCCTCTCCACTTTGTCTTTCATCTTTTTAAGCTCTTGTTCAGTAAAAACTGAGTTTAAACTCCACAATTTAAACATTACTTATGTTGCCAACAGAAGCTTCATTATTATTTATGAACTTATAACTCTACAACTTCACCTCAGATAATAATTCAACATCTTAGATGATAGGTTTTCTAATGCTGGTTTTGTATAATTTATTGCAGTCTTGATATTATTTTACCATTAAAATATAATATTACTCCCTACTTTGATTATAATGATTTATATTTCTGTTTTTAAAGCTGCCTGTCTGAATAAGACTTGGAAAGACATGAGCAGAGGAACAAAATGTTTTGTAACTCCTTATGATGCTGTTTGATGTTGATGATGTTTTGCAGATGACACCAATTTGGGTGGAAGTGTTGATCTGCTGGAGGGTAGGAAGGCCCTGCAGAGGGACCTGGACAGGCTGGATTGTTGGGCTGGGGCCAACTGTATGAGGTTTAACAAGGCCAAGTGCCGGGTCCTGCACTTTGGTCACAACAACCCCATGCAACGCTACCGGCTTGGGGAGGAGTGGCTGGAAAGCAGCCTGGCTGAAAGGGACCTGGGGGTGATGGTTGACAGCCGCCTAAACATGAGCCAGCAGTGTGCCCAGGTGGCCAAGAGGGCCAATGGCATCCTGGCTTGTATCAGGAATAGTGTGGCCAGAAGGACCAGGGAGGTGATAGTGCCCCTGTATTCGGCACTGGTGAGGCTGCACCTCGAATACCGTGTTCAGTTTTGGGCCCCTCAATTCAAGAAGGACATCAAGGTGCTGGAGTGTGTCCAGAGAAGGGCAACGAGGTTGGTGAAGGGTCTAGAGCACAAGCCTTATGAGGAGCGGCTGAGGGAGCTGAGGTTGTTTAGTTTGGAGAAGAGGAGGCTGAGGGGAGACCTCATTGCTCTCTACAACTACCTGAAAGGAGGTTGTAGAGAGGTGGGGGTCGGTCTCTTCTCCCCAGTAACAAGTGATAGGACGAGAGGAAATGGTCTCAAGCTGCGCCAGGGTAAGTTTAGGCTGGATATTAGGAAAAACTTCTTTACTGAAAGAGTAGTCAGGCATTGGAACAGGCTGCCCAGGGAAGTGGTTGAGTCCCCATCCCTGGAGGTATTTAAAAGACGGGCTCGATGATCTTAAGGGTCTTTTCCAACCTTAACAATTCTATGATTCTATGATTCTATGATTATCAAGAGTTTATCCCAAGGAAATTCAGTAGAGTTTCCTTTAAGGAGATTGTCCTGATTATGATTTACAGGAGTGCTGTTGATGTAGTCAATTTTTATTCCCCCAGTGTTCCAGAAGATGATATAAGAATCAGTACATGTCATTTCAACTCTTTTGAAGGAATTCATGACCCCTTCAAGCTCTTTTCTGCTATAGATTACTTCTTTGCCCATTTGGGAGATAATCAGCTACGCAGCTTCATGCCATGATGATTTTCGTGCTGTAGGTAGCATATGTAACTGCTCCTGCCCTTCATCCCCACACCTGGCTCAGAATTTGGGCAAGGCTAGTAAGGATACATCCTGCATACCCTACATGTTCTTACTGGGGCCTTGCCAGGGAGCACTGCTTTAGCTAATGGCCTCTGAGTGTTTGCATTATAAGACCTGCTCGCAGAGATTGGTGAGTTCATGGTACCTACATTTTGCAGCTTCATACATGTCGAGAGCTGAGCAGTGGTCCATCCCTGGGCAATTGTTTTATCCAATCTTTTAGTCTGAGTCTTCAGACTGCTACTAACCCTCGTCTGTGCCTTGTATGATTGTATTTGGTATTATGTTCTTTCCTCTGTCTGCAGTTAAGGTTTTATAGCAGCTGCTGGAAAGCTAGTGTTTCAGCATGAGCAGTTTTTTACCACCTGTACAGCAGTGCGTCCCTAGTCTATCAGGAAATGCGTGTTTATGGTCAGAAACGTGCATCCACCATTCCTAGCTCTTTTCGACGTGAGTAGTTGTGCTAAAACATTTCGGGAAGATCTTCTCATCTGCTGTGTCAGTGGAGCTGCTTCTCTGTCCAGGTTCTGGCAATGATACAATAAATATCAAGACCCAGATGGGACAGAAAGCTGTGGATGGAAGATGCCTGTGAAATCACCAGGGCCATCTCTTTGTCTGAGCACAGCTCATGTCAGTGCCACGTCCAGAGGAGTTGCTGCTCCCCATCAGGAGGACATGGTCCAATATTTCCTCTGGAAGCAAACAGAGAGAATGATGTCCTGCATAAAAAGAACTGCTCTGATATTAAGTCAGGCCGCTAAGCCATTTCAACATTTCTTGTGGTTTTCCCTCAGTATGAAAGGAAATGGCCACAGAAATCAAATGAAACAGAATGAACTTGCAGGACATAGTGTGCAGGGCTCTGAGGGGTTTCTGTCACTGCTCCGTATGATAACACCATATAAGATCTGGTTAGAGTTAAGTATCCAGTTAATTAATAACCCATCCAGCTTCTTAATCATACAAATAACAAGAGTTGTCTCTGCTGCATGTGGAAGGCAAATTAAATTTTCACCGTCTGCCTCTCTGTGGTCCAAGTTCTCCACAATTTGTAATGCACATTTCTTTTCTGAATTATATAGTGTTTTTTTGAAAACAAGCCCAATCACTGTTTGCAATCTAGAGCACCTGGAAGCCTTCCTACTAGAGTTTCTGCTCCATAGGTTTTGCCAGAGTGCATCAAAATGTCCTGCTAGTGACCCAGCTGACTTCTGACCCGTAATGCAATGAACACCTCCTGCCATTCGCCCTACTTAGCGACAGGAGGGAAGGCAAGGCACTTTCCTCAGATATGGCAAAATTACACTGATCAGAACCTGAGAATATGCGAGTGTAACGCAGAGGTCCGAGACAGACACTCGTCATCTCAACTGCTGTTGAGATTAAGATGCTTCTTCAAATCCAGAGACAGAGGATATGAATGTAGATGAGGATTTATTATCTCAGATGTCTTCTAAAAGTAAGAATTGTATAATAACAATAAATTACAAGCAGCATCCTCTTCTAAAATTACCCATCTCATTTTACAAAAGTACTAACTATTTTGCATGTGCCCTTTTAAGTAACTGGGAAACAAACTACCCATTAAAATAGTTTATTGTAAGGGATATAATAGGATCCATACTATGAAAAGCAAATAACATAAGCTGTGTACAAAAGGGGAGGAATGTCATTTTACATTCTTCTGTATTTCTATAAACACGGGGTTTCCCTCCCCTACACTTTTGGAAAAAGTGGTGTATGGGACTGATATTATTAACTAGTCTGTAACAAATGAAACCAGGTAACAAATACACAGAGTCTTACACTTGTCTGCTAGACTCGACAATTCATACTTAGCAGTGATTCAACTGACACCGCCAAGTAAGCTTAAAAACTAGGCTGTCACACTATGTAGGGAGAAGTTTTATTCATTGAAGATCTGTACAGAAGGAGCATTTGTAACCAGTCTGTCCTATTCAGCATGTTTGACTGGCAGTATTTGGCTTGTATTCACAGCAATAAAAAACTTTTTATTTCAGTGCATCACATTTTATTAACACTATGTATAAAATATTTCCAGTATTTATCCTAAAATACCATGATTCAATATATACTGTGCTAGAATACATTTTGTTACAGAAATATCCGATTAGAGACACATTTTGTTTGGAATCTGTATCTCATTTATCTTTTTAGAAATTTTTTTTCTTTTTTCTTTTTGTCCTGTTGGATCAATAAAAGGAGAAAATTGCACCTTAGCACACTGGTAAAACAACATTTTATCTTAGAAATGGCCTGACCATATTCCAACAGCACACTTTTGTAGGGAGATTTTATGATTTTAAATTCAGTTCTCCAGGTGAAAGTAGTGAAAAGACTAAAAATGGCTGGTTAAAGTGTCATTTAAGAGCAGCTAGGAATCTAAGGTGTGTTTAAGTTTTGTTTCTTTCCCACCATTCAGCTGCATTTAGGCCAAAACAGATGTTGCTGTGAGCAGGGAATGAATTCTTTTTTAATACTGATCGTGCAGTAACAATTAGTACATCCCAGACCATTATATTTTATAGGCATATGCACAACCCAAGTGAGGCCTAGCAACTATACAGTACTGAAAAAGTCTTTCTATTTATTTAAAGCATGGCTTTTCTCTAAGGTCACTGTTGGAAGTAGACCACATTGTGCTCATGTGCAGTAGTAAGGATGGCTCCCTGATTTCACTGAGCTGATGATATTATTAATGGCCTATATCCCATTTTGCCTTTTCTTATTATATATGAGCATGAATTTCATTAATTTCAAACTGTCCCGTTGGAGAAAGACCTCCAGTCATTGGTTTAGCTGCATGAATTCTCCTCCCAGGGGAAAAATGGGATCCAGCAATGAATCGCATGCCCGCCCAATGTGAGAAATCACACATGGTCATCAGCCGTCCCTCCCCATTTCTTTTGCACAAAGTGTTTCCTTCAAAGCCAGAGATAAGGAAAGAAGTGGTGCCCAACAAGGACAAGTGGATTTTCCTTCTAATACAGTCTCTTTCTGCTGGTTCTCAGCAGTACTAGGAGTCACAATGGTGGTGTCCTGCACAAAGTAGCAATCAGATGGTTAGTACCCCAACCCATCCCTTGATTTTGGGTAGTACAGTCTGTTGAAGAATGTTATGAAGCATTAGGGGGTATTAACATTGCTCAGCTTCAGGTATTTATTTAGACGTCTATTGGTCCCAACAGTCCATATCTAATTCATACTTGAGATCCTGTGGTTCATGGTCTTTCCCTGATGGCCAAACAATGTAGAAGTTTATGAGTCTGTGCAACCTTTGCTTCAGCATAGCTGGATCTTTTTGAGCAAAATACATTTATGATTTGAAATAAAAAAGCATCAACCTTGTTTCCATCATAGCAACATTGATTGTATAAGTATGTAGTCTTAGAAAACTTCCTACTTTCTTCTCTTCAGAGAGCCATACTCCACAACCACCATCCATTTCTGATTTACTATTAAAGCTCAGTTCAGTAAGATTTTGACTGGACATTAATAACACTGGAACTGTTAAGACAGACACTGCCTTAAAAATTAATGTGAGCTACAGGTATGGCACTTACACTCGTTCCAATACAAAGGCAGGTTTTCCTGTGTGCGCGAGTGCTCACTGGAATTTACAAAGTGCAGTTTGTGTGCGAACGAAACCAGTGTTAAAGTTGATGAAAAGCTATGCTAACCAACCTTGGGAGAGTTCATCCAATTTTACTGCATAATAATCCTTTTTAAGCCATGATCATACAAAGTTATATAACATTATAGCCTTCATTTTTAAATGTAATAGAAAAAATACAACTGGAAGGTTTTTTTCATCACTTAAAAAGCAAATGTAAAGACTCTGAGCAAAAAGAGATGTTTTTCCCTTCGGAATTCTGTTGTGGTTTTTTTTTTTTAAAGGTACATCCTAAGCCTAGTTTTACTGACAGTTAGATACAATTTCAGAAAAGTAGAAGTGGAAACTTGAAAATTTTTTCATTTCTCAATTTATGTGGAAAAGATGCTTTTCGGGTAGATAACTCTTCTCTTAACATCTCTAATAGCAGACAGTAGAGTAGTTTATTCATGTGAACACAAGATATTAAATCCTGCAAATGTATTTATCCAAATATGTAATTATCTTATTTTCCATTTTTTCCTCCCAGATTTCATGGATGCAGATATCGTGAGATTAATATAAAGTGCTATGTAGCAAGAAATATGGAGCTGGGTGTAGAATGTCTTCTTAAGAAATCTCCTTGAAGGAGTATAGAGTCAGTAATAAATCAGCATGCTGCAGGGTTACTTGAAGCAGCTGCATTTCCATCCCAGAATATAGAACCTTTTTATTTAAATGAAATAGCTGATTTAAAGGAAGAAAGTAAAACTTGAAATGATAGTTAAGTCATCCCACCCCCAGGGGAAATTTAGATGTACCTGGATGCATTAAGAGTTCCAGGACTGATTTTTTTACCCCCTCAAAGCCATTGCAATTTAAGATACTCTCTTGGAAGTCCCAAATGAAGTGTTACTTCCCACCAGCATATTTGTCTTGAGAGATAATAAAAGCCTGTCCTCACCGTTGTCAATAACAAATTTCCTGTCAGCTCCAGTATGGCCAGTGTTCCCTTGTGGCTGCTCCCGTAAGAACCTTAAGTCTTAACAATTTAATCATTTCCATAAAGTTCATAGCAAAATTGCAGGGAAAGGATGTGGCAGTCTTGAAGAAGTACATGGAAGTCATATGAGCGGAGGAAGTTTAAGTGCCTATGTATTACATTCCACGTAAGGAATCACAAGATCAGTCCTCAGGTTTAAAGATATCACTTAATAAATGTGATATCACTATGTACTTTCCACTGAAGACTGTCCTCCATGTTACGCTGCTTAATAGAAGCAGCCAAGTGTTACCTACTGTTGCTTATTTTTCTTCTGCCTTTACCAAATGGCAAATGGGATTTCAAATACTAGCCCTAGGTAGCTCATAGGTGATTGTTGAAGCAGGAATAAAAATCTTAAACTACAGAAAGGCATAAAACATCTTCCAAAATAGGTCTCATGCTTGTCTCAAAAATAGTGATCGCTACTATGAAAACTGCTGGTGGCTTATTGTTGTGTCCCAGTGCTGCAAACCTTCAGGAAATTTATGGGTGCTTCATAAACGTAAGGGACTTCAGAAGAACAGCTCATATTTGCATAAAAGTATTCATTCTGTTCATAAAAGATGCTGAGAGTTTTTAAAGATTTATATCTGCCATAAACTGATGTTACATTAAAAGAGATTCTGATTGGTGCAGTGAACCTAAAATATCTTCCTGCCTTTCCATGGTTAATAAATCGTTTCAGCCAATTCCACTAACATTTACTTGGTCAACAGGACACATGCACCCAAACAAGAAAGGAGACTGGGCAGTAGAGTGAAAACATGCTAGCCACTGCCAAGAGCCTTTCTGAATGGCCATGCCAGTACAGGCAGACAGAGCCAACCTCTCCATCCCTCCTCACTGATGTGTGTGGCTGCCTCTTGCAATATGAATTCAAATGTCACTTCAGGGTACAGCTGGGAGTGGCATTCAGGATATAATCCCTTCATAGGTCAGACTCAAGAGTTACGGATTGATTCTTGTCATTATACGCTCTCCATTCATCTCCCAGGTCTCCCATCTCTTGCTTGGCCTAAAAGAATGAAGGTGGTAGAGAAGCAGGAAACTGTAAAAATGTGGGGTTTTTTTAAAGAAAATAAAAATCCAACCTTGAGTTCTCCCATCATGCACCAGTTTCAGCCTATGGTACTTTTGTCTTTCTATATTCATTGAAAACTGACAGCAACTACAGAAGCAAATGCCATGATCATTTCCATAGGTGCTATAGTCCTTTTTCACAGCCAGCAGAGATTATAAAAAGCCCTAACACACAGAGTCCCACCAGAATTAATCCCTGCAGGAAGAAAGGGTTTTCAGAAATCTCTGTCACATCAATTTTGCACTAAGGCAAACAGAAATAGACAAGTAAGGAATTTTCAAATAAAGTTTTATTTGTTTGACCCTGATGGAGTCAGTGCACGACACTTGGAAAAAAATGTGCCCAGACTTGCAATGTCCTATGACGTGTAAATCAAATGATGCTAAAACTGGGTTGCCTCTCAGGTGCCTGGCTTGTGCTGTCTAGCTTTGGCTTTGATTGTAAGCAGTATCAATCAAATTCTCTCTAAATTGACCCTGATTTTCTGTTCCACTGAATGTAAAATATACAGAAAGTCTCCTGGTAAAAGCTTTTCTCATCAGATTTCCTCCAAGGCTTTGCAGTTCTACAAGGAATGGGATATATAATAGAAAGACCTACAGGGTAAGGAGAGAAGGAGTAAAGTGAAGTCTCTGAGTTCCTGGAGTCCCAGCTGCTCCACTGGGAATCTCAGATGAGATAGGAATTTATTTCTGGTGTATGTATAACCACCTGCTGAAAACCTGGGAAAAGATTATCTTCCTATGTGAAGGTCTCTTAAACTAGTGGGTAGTAATGGGAGAGCCAAAGCAAAATACTTTGGCACAGATGTTACTGGCCTTATGCAGTCTTCCTCCATTACTTGCCTGCTAACACCTCTGCCTCAGATCCACAATGTTTTTCCTGGGCACCTTCAGCTGCCACTGCTTGGGCCAGCTTCAGTTGTGGAGTCTCCATCCATGGAGATATTCAAAACCCGACTGGACATAGTCCTGGGCAACCTTCTCTGGCTGCCCCTGCTTGAGCAGGGGGGTTGGATTAGACACTCTCCAGAGGTCCCTGTCAACCCCAACCATTCCGTAATGAATCCTGCAACCACAAAGCTGATTTTCAAGCCAAGACCAAGAAGTCAGAGACTTAGCATTAATCTTATGGTGAAAGAGGAAATAGTAAAAGCAGTTGTTTTGTTTTGAGTGCTACAAGGATATCATTTTGATATAAATGCAGAACATAATCTCATTTAGTGCACACCACACCTCTGTGTTTAGCAGCCATCTGAAAAGCCTAAATTGTGTGAGAACACTTTATTATCAAATTAGACTTTCTGTGAAACCAGCTACATTATGGACTGTTTAATCCTCAAATTATTCAGCTCAAAATGTGCGTTGCGGTCATGGAAAGCTGTCTTAATTTTTAAGGATCCCCTCAGCATATCTGCTCTGGTTTACTAGGCTGCTTGATTTATTTTTTTTTTCCAAAGCAAACTAAAAGTCTGTCATACACAACTTTAGCAAGGTTTACCCCACTGGACACGTTAAATGGATTTAAGAAAACAAGACACACTGGCAGCATTCTCACATGTTGTAATTTAGGTATTGGCAGGAGTGAAGAACATGCTTTTCCATCACACCCAATTGACAGTTCTGGGCCCGATTCTTGCAGTGTTCACTCACAGAGTGGGCCCTTCTTGCAAATAATCCTAGTCAGGATCATGGTGCATCTTGGGTTTTGTTGGCTGTCACTCAATACCCTCCTGAGACATCTGTCTGAGGGTGAGTCTCTGACACTGAGCAAACTTCAGTTCTGCTTTTCCTTCTCAGGCTTGCTAGTATTGCGTCAGTTAGACTGAGCAGAATTTTCGTTTTAATAAAATTAGTTGCTATTTTTCTTGTCTCTGCAAACTGGATATTCACAAGCCAGAGGCAACCTAAAAAATCCAAGTCTTAAATAACAACAGCTTCCGAACATTGTAAATTGGTACCACCTAGAAAGTATGTTTGGATAAAAGGAGTGTTGTCATCTAGTCATTAGGGGACAACTCACATGAGACAATAGGAACTAAGGAAGCCAGTTTTTAGATGATTCTAACTGGTGTATGTTGGCTCAGACCATCTGAAAAATCTGGCTCGAAATGGCAGTAAACATCACAGGTTCCCAGAAAATAAGGAAGGTCTGCTCACTTTTTTGTCAGAGCCCTAAACTGTTCAATAGCTGGCTATATCAGAGAGGATAACACTTGTTTGAAGGTGTTCAAATTACTAGGTTGGTTTTAGTTTAAATATTTCATATGTAATTCAATTACTAGCAGAGAGAAAGTGTGAACACTTTTCTTCACACTTATGGAGTATTCTGGATCACAGCACACCATTAATTTTAGGCAGAACTCATGTGGGACTCATGTTCAAAGCTTAGGAGCACAACCTGGACACTTGGAGTAATCTTGTGACAAGCTGGTAAACATATACTATGTTATTATTGTTCCAGTACAGATAAGGTGCTGGTTCTTCCTTCAATAACACTAGAGAAACAAGGTATGGCCTGTTACTCGGATCAGTAGTTTCAAAGGATTATATGCCATTAAGTAGAAAAATCACTATTTTGAAATGGCTGGCATTAAGTGCAAGTTATGCTGGTGTATTGCTGATCATTCAGATTAATTATAAAAATGCATGAGTACTTAATTAACTACAGACAGTTCAATCCAGTATTTTTGGAAGTTACATCCCCATTGAATGGGTATGGGAATGCTTCCACTGTGTTTCATAGGCTTTCTCATATTTCTGAAAGCTATTTATGTATATATTGCCCAGCCATTAATAGAACCTGAAATTCACACCTTCAATCAGACCTGCACTCTCATGCCAGAATAGTTCTTGACTGAAGAGAAATGGCTTAAATTAGTCACACAATCAGAATTTAATGCAATAAAGCATTTATAACAAGAAAATTTAAAAATCAGACTGGAAAAGAAATGGCATTCAACACTGATTCGTTGGTAAGGAGATGAGGTAAAATAAACAGAACAAATGATAAATCACACGGCTGTCTTTCAAGAAGATGATCAGCGTGAAGAACTATGGGAAAAAACATTCTCAGCCTGTATCGATCAATCCATATAAACACCAAGGCTCCTTTAGAATCTTTACTTCTCCCTGACAAACCAATCTATTTATGGTCAGGTTCCTGACATAAAAGACCTAGCATACGAAGGCAAGTGTTAAGATCACCACATGCACACCAGCAAGTGCATTTTCTGCCCCCTGCATCACTCCTGTACAGTCAAACAAAACTCACCCAGCTGTAGAAGCAGATGGAAATGTGCACACGGACAGCAAGGACAAACAAACTGTCTCTTGCTCAAGTGATTTGGTTTCTTCTTGCAAATACAAAATGTCTGAGGAGAGATTTCACTGAAATTTCTGCTTATAAAAAAATGCAAAAAAGAAACAAATCTACCACTGATGATCCTTGGAACAGCTGGTGGTTTCTACCAGTTAGTCCCAAGTGGCCAGCAGTCGCAATTTGTGACTAGTCTTGTCTTCAGACATCTCAGAGCAACCAAAATGTGACAGGATGACAGATAGTCCTTTCAATAGATACTGACAAACAAATTAGTGCAAAGATGCTTTTCATAGCGTACCAGATGTGTTGAGTTCTATCATATGGAACAAGGAATGAAAAACTGTCTACATCCCATCTGTGCTTTTTCAGTAATCACTGATGCACTCGTTGTGGAGTATAAGGTACAGTAAACATTTGGACTGGGTTTTACGTGTGAAGTAAATGGAAAACCCCAGGTCTTGGCCTCATCATTGGTGTCTAAATCTTTTATACTAGCAAGAATACCTTAAATACCTGGGAGAGAGATGTTCAGGAGTTAGGGTATTGTCCTGGTGATTAATTGAAAAATTATGCAAATGCCAAAAGAAAGGTTTATGCAAATCAGAATAGACTGCAAAAATGCACTTTGCTTCCGATTGCATGCAGGGCTTCCAGCCTGTCATAAAAAAGCAATAGGTTAAAGAATTGCTGTTTGGATTTACATCATTTCCTCTCTTGGGGCTTATCTGTCCTCAGACTGTTAACCCAGATTTAATTCAAAGAGGCTGCAATTGCAACTGCAAGAACAGCGTTAAAATGGAAACAATGAAAAGTGAGTGCTCTCGGCGGGTGATTGAAAGGCCCAGGGCGCTGCAACACACGCATTTCTAGCCCACTGTAAAAGAAACCAACACCTCTCAGGAAAAAGGCCCTTTGTGAGGGTTGTCCTTCCATTCAGAACAAAAAGCCACTGGGCCTGAGCAGGAGCAGGGGGTGGGGGGGAGAGGTACAATAACGTATGCCAAATATCCATAATGAGAGAGTGCAAATAAAAGGAGCAGGAGACCTGCTCCAGACCCTCTGTGTAGGGGTAAGTTTTACCTGCTTTTAGCTCTTTTACCTTAATTGAAATGTGTGTTTTCCCTACAGTTTCCTCATAGAAAATAATTTCCTAACAGTTTACAGCTAGGGGACCCACTTTTGGCTCCCAATGTCATCATCCCCTGTGCCCTGACTGGCTCCAGTCCCTCTCCACATCAGCGCTGGACCTCACATGAGGACGTAGCCACCCCAGCCCACATCCCGTCCCAGATGAGCTCCTGGCTGCAGGATCTCCTCTCAGCGCCGAGGGTTGCATTGCAGCAACCACCTGTCCTGCCTCTCCTCTGCTCGTGCCCAGGGTACCCCAGGAGGCAGTTGTGCCAAGGAGACGTGCAACCAAGTCTTGTGGCTCATTGGCATCCTCTTTGCAGTAAGTCCAGGACACCAGAGGACGGCTTTTCTCACTGGCTACATTGCCTGTGGCTGCTGATACATGCTCACCCTTTTCTCTGCAGCCACCCCCAGCCCCGCAGACATCCAGGCTCTCGCCTCTCTCCCACCATGAGACTCAGTCTGCCTTTCTTGTCACTGCCCTCTCTTCCTCCCTCTGCTCTATTGCACAAGCCCCTTATTATTGCATGAGAAATAATCTGTTTCACTGAAAAATTCATTTTGCTTTCTCTTTCCCTTTTGGTTGGTTAGACAATTATTAATCCACCTCCTTTTCACAAAATAGCCACAACCATAATAATAAAGTCAAAATATGATTTCCCCATAATATAGTATAATATCTCGCTTTTCTTTATTCCTTGCAGATGGTACACCTCTTAGCATAAACAGCATGTTAGCACACTGATTCCAGATGCATAAAATATGTAAAAATCTTCACATTTTTTCTCTCTCTCCCCCTGAACGAGTGTGTGTATGTATATATATTATCCTTGCCATTTAATTTTCCCTGCTTTTCATTTTGATTTCTCTTTTAGGACAACACAGACTTGTCATAATCCATCTGGGATTTTATTCTTCATCATACAAAAATGTTGCTTGAAGGCCAGTTTTTACTTGGCATTAAGACACTGAAGATCAGCCTAAATCAGAGTTTTATAAACCTCTTATAACAAAATCCCTCCAGTTGTAAATGTGTTGTTTCAATAGTTAGATAAATATACCAGACCACTTGTTACCAGACTAGCGCAGGAACTAATTACATTATTTCCTGTGACTGCATGTGATGCACCAATTCAACATCAAATAAGAGGCTCTAGTATCTGTCTATCTTCTGCTGATGTTGTTGTAAATAACTCTAGTTCTAAAAAGGGGTTACAACAAAGGCTCTATTAGAAGTAAAAGGCATTTAAACAATGAAATATAGGAATATGCTGTGTGGACTAAAGGATAAACTGCATGTATTTTGCATTGATAGGTGAGGGGGTTTAAAATTCTCATTTGATCATTTACAGAAAGCTTCTGACTTGATTGTGAAATGTTTTCTCTTGTGCTTAAATTTCATGCCACAGATTATTAAAAATTGACTTTGCAGTATTTATTTTACTTATCTACCCCAGCCAGGCTGTGCTTAACCATAGATTTTGTGAATTATTAAATTTTGAAAGCAATTTGTGTTGGATTTTATACTCCAGTTCTGTCTGTGGGGATGTGCACCTCCAGTCCTATCCCTGAAGCTGAAGCGCTTTGATTCATCTTTAATCTGAACAGTTTTAAAAGTGCATGTTCCAAGATGTAAGACGTGATGATAGTCTCCAGTGTAATGCTTAACTAACTGCTTGTTAGTTTTAACATTTAACATATGATGAAAAATAACTAGTTTCAATAGGTTATCTGAGCCATAACAATGCTCAACATAATTCATTCAGTCAGATAACAAGAACTATTTTCGAACATAATGAGAAGCTAATAAAGGTCACTGTGCCTACAAACACATATACATCACTATTAATTTAACAGTACCGATGCCGAACACAAGCATTTCAAGTACAAATCTCTTTAACTGAAACTGCTTGATGTTAGAAGAAGGAAGGCAACGCAATAAATTAAAAATTTATAAAGTATTTAAATTAAAGCTAGACCCAAGTTACAAAACTTAAATCTAAATCAGGAATCAGACTGGTACTAGAATCAGACTAGATTTTGACTAAGAAAGCCTGAATTGCCCAATTAAACATGTAAGGCCTAAAGCTTAAAATAAGATCTGCATTTTCCTGAAGTTGAAAGTTGAGATCCATTTCCCCTGTTAAAACTAAGGACAAAGCTGAGGGTTTTGTGTGTCAGTTTTGGTGCCTCCTTTTTGGCTTATGCAAATAGATTTCCTGAAAAATATCAACATTTTTTCAGGGTATTCTTAGACTTCTCCTGTAAACTGAGCCCCTATGTGAAGGTGGGAAATTTGAAATGCTAGTGTTGAAAATTGAGAACTGTTTGAAGAATTTTGTCCTGTCCCTGTCTAGAAAACAACAGCAGCAGATCTCTTCAATGCTGTATGTGTTAAATGCAAATACAGATTTGGCATTTATTTCAATTTTGCCAGTACATTGGTCTCAATGACTTTGTGAAGAATTTTGCTGCCAAGTGAGATGCATTGTGGCATTTCCCAAGTCATATAGGTGTGGCAAGAGAAAGAAGCAACAGCTAATATGCAGCAAGTAGATTGTGTAAAATAATTGCTAAATGGATCATAAACAAAAAGACAAGAAAATACTCCACCTACAAACCTCTGTTCTAACTGGGTCCATAAAAACAAACTAAAATGTTAAGGTCTGGAGGTGCTCCATATAGTAATTAATGCCAGATTTCAAGGTGAAATTGTTTTAATTATACAGAGCATTGGCAAGATTAGTACGTTCAATGTTGACCTCATTGGTTTTTGTTTGTTTGTTTTTTTTCTGGTTGATTGCAAAATTGATGTAATTATTTACACAAGGACTTTTTATTTTAATGCCTTTTTTTGTGTGCCACGGAGCAAACAGTAAATCCCCATCATCCTGCTGAGCAGCCTGGCAGAACAGGGCAGCATGTAAGAAAGAGGAAAGAATGGAAGGAAGCCTTCCCTCTTCTGGTTCTAAATTGTTTTGGGAGAAGCTATGATATTTTTTGCTTTTTCAGTAATACTTTAGAGCAGACCTTCAAAAAGAAAATCATCTTTGTGAGCCAGGAAATCCTATTCTTATGATGGGCTAATAAGCAATATCAGGGATAGCTGTGCATCCTAAATCAAAATGGGATGTCTTTCCAAACACGTATTCTGTGCTGCTCCTTATAAAGCCACCATTCATCCAGATCTACCTCTCCCCAGATCTATGGCCCTGGTTTCTCTTCTACAAGCCTACTCATAATGGCTTTAAAAACGCATGAGTCTGCCAAGCTTTACTCTTTAAAATAAATGCAAAGATTTTCTCTTGGACATGGGGAAGCCTGGTTTAAACATGATTATCTTAGCTGGATGCCAAAAACTCTCAGGTGTAGGTGGCTCCTATAAGCATTTATGTGTTTGGAAGCTATGATTTACAAACTTGGTGCCTGTGTTTGGAAAATCACAAAGGTTCCTTTAAATATATACACGTATGCATGCAGAAGTAATGTATATGTACACTCTCTCATAGACATCATCCATAACAGAGCTCCAAGGGTGTCCACAAGAATTGATAATCATTGTTGTCATGTGCTAAAATCCCTTTGGATGACCTTGGCTCTTGTTTGTAGATGGAAGGCAGCTTATGGAAGAGATTTTCCAAACTGTAGAGTATTGCATGCATATCCATTGAAATTGAAGATATGCAGCATGGCTTTGAAAATTTCAGAGCATCCTTTTGCCAGCTTTTTCTGAGTCACACCTTGAAACCAGCTTACAGTATCTTTTCATTGACAACAGTGCACATTGAAAGGACAAATCTACACAAAGGGCTATAGATAGTAGCATTGAAATTAGAATGTTACAGAAAAGCCTGTCAGCAGAGTCCTCAAAATAACAGTGCCGAATGACCTTCCTCTACGCTTAAAAATACATGCTGTCTATTTTAGGTCAGATATCTTTATTTTCTTTTAATTATGCCACATGTAATGATGTTACCACAAGGAGTCATAACAAGGTATTTTGGGTTATGCGCACTCTGAGTCAGAGGTTGTCCTTTACAAGAGGCTGGAAGCCTCTTGGCGTGACCTCAGTCTGGACATTAAAAAATGCAAAATATTTTGATCTGTAACATATGTTTCTAACTAGGTTGTTAGAAATAAACATGGCCCCAAGAGGTGCCTGGGACTTCGCTGATGGAGCTATGGCAAAGGACGCACATTTGGGAGCCCTGTTCTGTTGACCTCTGAACACTGTTGCGCCTTTGCCTGAAGATGTGCCATTAGCAGTCAGATTTCTTCTGCAGCTCATTCCTAAAAGTCATGCTAACTAACCATAAACGCAACATCTTTATTCCATAGCGGACTCTGCAGATGAAGGCAGTGTTACTTCTGCACTAATCCAACAGTCTTCTTTTAACAGCCTGGGGCTGACAGTCATTACAAGTCAAGACAGTCAGAGTGGGGTTCATCTCATCTAACCATTACTGAGCTAAGCATCAAGATGACCAGGCGAAAGACTCTGGGGTGGTCAAGGGATTTGTTATGGTTTAGTCTTGAGAGGCTTTTTGGTTTTATTCACTAGGAAGGGAGTCCACTGCCATTCATCAGGAGCAGAAATCACATCTCTTTTTACATGATAAAAACCATAGAGTATTGCCATAACTTACTCAATGGATTCAGACTGGGGATGTAGTCTTCCAGTCCAGACCTTCATATCTCTTCATCAGCAGCCTGATTAGAGATAGGCCAAGCGAAGATCTAATATGCATCCATATTAGAATAAAAGCTTTATTGTACTTATTTTCTACGAAGAATTCTGCAAGCTAGCATTTGTATTTATTATTAGTTTTATAAAGAGATTTGGAAGTGAGTTTTACATTTTAAATGTGTTTAGGTTAAAAATAATCACGAAAATGTTCCTTTTCCAACTCATTTTGTGTGTGTGCAAATCACTTCATCATTGTTTCAATTTCTGTCAGGATAGTAAACATATCTGTTGAGAGTCAACAGATAGTGACCCTTGTTATGTGACTGAGAAATAGCTTTTGGTAACCTTATTGGGTGACTGGAAACATATTACAGTAGAGATTTGTAAAACAGTTCAGGGGACTTCAAGGATCAGTCATCTGCAAAAGCACTGGAAAACTGCAGTTTGCCTTAGGTGGCTGGTTACACAGCATGAGTAGTGAACAGTCAAAACAAATAGTTTGCATAGACTGAAATGTGTTTACAATGTGCATTTGAGCAAATTCTACTGACAAGTATATCTGGAAAAATAAAAGTCTGATACAAACAGAAGAAAAAGCTTAAAACCACTGAGGAAATTAGGTACAAATTACTCTCTCAGCAGTAGACGTGAGCTAGATAGATCCCGAGCTCTACACATATCAATGACACAGACCTCAATCTACAGCCTGAACCACCTTACAGTACCAGGGCCATATGGAGCATGACTTTATATTCTTCTTGTCCCTTTGGGGGGAAGATATGGCTTTGTTTTTCTCCATTTCTTCTTGAATTGAACAAGTTCATTTTTTTGCTAGTAAGTCATTTGTGGAAGTGGCAGAGGTCACATTGCAACTCTGAAGTTTTGCCACTCAGGGACGAGGAAACGAATGATGGGATTGTTTGCATTTAAATCATCAGCATTAGACAATTGAATTTATCCTGAAAAGTGTCCATAAAGTCTGGAAGCAGAATAGTGGAAATGGACTTTCTCCCATAAAACTCTGTTCACTGGAGATTTACTGTGTGGCTACTTCTGGAGACAAATTGCCACCTTTTCTTTCTCCCTCTCTCTCTTGCTCTCTTTTGTTAACAAATATGAAGCAAATCCATCCTCTGAAGCTCAGTCAAGGCCAAAGTACTTCAATTTTCTTAGCACAGATGCTCCTGGACACTCTGAATGGTCCTGGACAATCAAATGCCTTGGAAAAGTTAACAAATATGTTTGCGATGTCTTGGTCTTTAGCCATGGCACTACAGATGTGACCCCCATAACTCCAAAGACATTGCACTGTCCTGGATTCAGAATTTGAACAAGAATACTACAAAACTGAACAAATCAGAGCACAGCCTATTTCTAGTACTGAAGAAACTGAGGTTATAAGTATTGCTTTGCTATACTGACCTAATATTTATGTATGGTAGTGTAAGAAAGAAACCATCCACCCTGCAGGACATCGGGCTGCATGCTGGCTCCATCAGAGGGTTGCTCAGATGAGCCCTGTGGCAGCGCCAGCTCTTCCCTGTCCTGCACTTTCTGCCCATGGATGTGTGCCAGCTCCTTCGCTGGAGCCGAATGTTGACGGCCCGTTCGCTGTCAACCCGAAGGGGCTGTGCTCGGGATGGTGACCCGGTGCTGATGGTGGGGGGTAGGCATGTTCCTGTGCTGCAGGGTGTACTGCAATGTGGTCATGGGAGAAGTCACATGGTGGCAGCTCACAGTGTCTTTGCTGCGTATCAGAACCCGGCATATTTTAATCAATAGGCTCGGAAGTCAAGCGAGGCCTCGGCGAGCATGGTCATTAAGTGTGTGATTACTTCAAAGACTGGTGTTTTGGGTGGATTAGTGCCTGCTATAATTGGCAGTGGGGAAGAGCAGGATTACTGTTAAGTGTTCATTATTATTTTTCCTACATTGAAAACTCACTGGTCTAATTTAAAGGTTAAAATATATGTAGAAGAGCATTAAAATATACATAGAAGTGGAACCGTATGTGCAGGTAGCCAGACTGTATTAAAAGTCTGCTGATTGTCAGGTCCCTGAGGGCACTGAGGGGCTCCTCCCACCCTGCCCACAGCCCAGGACCCTGTTTCAGCCTGCCCCGGGGCCGTCAGTCTCAGCCCCAGGAGTGCCAGTCTCCAGCCTCACCACAGCCCTGTTCTGAATAAATGAGGAAACTGTGTCACACTGGATAAAAGGGTCTCCCTTCACTGTCATCCCCCAGCTACCCTGTCTCTTAAAAGACATGATCCCTGCTCCCATTTCCTCCCAGTTTGAAAGACAGGGCCTGGACATCAGTCCCCAGGAAGAAGTCCCAAACAGGAGGGGTCCCTCCCAATGACCTTAAGCAAGCTCCCCAAGCCCTGAAAAGGGACAGGATTTAGGATACACTCTAATCCTCAGTGTTTATTACTGACTACTTTGATCAAAACCTCACTAAGGTGGCTGTCATCTGTGTGCCAGTTTTTGAGATATCTGGTGTTCTCCAAACTCTCCAAAGAAATTCTTTGCTCTCCAAAGTAATTCTCTTGGGCTCTAATGCAGGGTTACAGGTTCTACTTTGGAGACCACAACCTTGTGCCTCTGTCTGTATTTCTATACCATCCAACTACAGGTATGAGCCTCAGCCACCTTCTGACACTGTGTTGTGCCTACATTCTTGTGCCATTATTTTCCCGTCTTCTGCCACCTTGTGCCTGAGTGTCCACAGGAAGAAAACCTAGATGCAAGCCAAGGAGGATATTTCATAGAAGCAAGTACGAGAGGTCTGCTGATGACCAGACATATGACGTTGATTTCATCTGACCAAATGTTTACCTCTGTATCTGAGCCAGTCACATAAGTTTCCCTTTGTAATTAATGGAGTTTAAGGCATGAGTCATCTTATCCTACAATTCAAGTCATGGTCATTAGAGTTTGCCACCAGCAGCATAACAAATGATATATAGCACCAAAAGAGTAAAGTTTTCCTGACAGTGAGTATACCCACGTCTGCAGTAGTCTAAGTCCTGTAAAGAGGTAGCTTTTATTTTCTTGTGGTTTAGGAGAGGACTGTGGTCATGTTGCTCTATCAGTGCATCCCTGGTTTGTTAGGAGATCATTAGCTATGGCAGATACTGTGGTCTTTTGAGTCAGTACAGTTCAAATAACTCCTGCTTTACCAGAAAAGTGGATTTTCTTTGTTGTTGTGGAAAAAGGGAAGATGGCTCGTAAGAGGGAATAAAAGGTACTGAATTCACATGACTAATGGAGTTAGATACATTTGAAGAGTGTGAGCTATACATTTTCTAGTAAAGGGGCCCTCTCCTCACCAGGATTTCCTGTGCCAGAGGGAAGAAAGTTTCAGATTGCTTTTGCATTTTAAAATGAAAGAACAGAGCATGGGAGCTGTCTTATAATCTCTTGCTGAGATCAAAGGAGAAGGGAGGTAAATGCATATGTACTTCTTTCTCTGGTGCTGCACCAGCTATTTTGTAGAACTAATGGAGCCTCCAGTGTAGAAGAGACAGAGATTAGCCTCTTCATCTCTGCTAACTGTAAAGAGTCCAAAAGGATTAATATTATTCAGAGTGAATTTCAACTAGAAAGCAGGAAGGAAATTCTCTCTCCCCTCTTTATCTTTTCATCTTTGTTTCCAGAAATAACTCTGAACCATGGTTTTCAGCCTCCCACCCATTCCTTTTTTTTTTTCTTCTTATTTCTCAGTGAAAACAGACTTGGAAATATCTAACACCCCTGAGAAGCTCTGGCTTTGTGGAATTTTTGACCAGTTTGCATAAGAACTGTGAAGGACTAATGAGACTGAATAGTCATGATAAGTTTATGAGATCAGATCCTTAACTGGTTTGAGACTGTTATTCCACTGACCTCAGCTGGCATGACTCCATGTATGTTTGTGGACTTCAATAAAGCCACAGAGGCTCACTCCAGCTGAGGATCTGACCCGTGAAATTATGGAGTCTTATCCAAAGCAAACTGAACTTCTGTCATGAATTGGTCTTCAAGGGAAAATAATTGCTAATTCAATGACTCCCACTGTTTTTACTGCAGCTGCTAGTAATTCTGTGCTGCAGAAAATCTTTACTTTTAACTGGTGAATCAGGAGTTTCCCCAGCAGCTTCAATACACAGACGATCAGAGGTGCAGAAGTGTATACACAATCCTCCAAATGTTATGTATTAGAAGGCAAGCCCTAGGGTCAGTCTATGAAGCAAAAGTGACATACTCAGGAAAAATCTTCCCAGCTAGACGTTATGCCTTAGTGTCCTATTAGCTTTTCCAGTAAATGGTAAAAAAAAAAACCACTAAAATCCTGGTTTAGATAGGACTTTTTGAAACATACAGGATTGTCATAGTCAGGGTTAATTTTGTGTAGAAGTAGCCTGAAAGAGCTCACTGGGACCTGTTTTCAGCATACCAAAGCAGTAACCCTGGCATGTGTGTTGATGCTGCAGCACCATCCAGACAAATTAGTCCTCAGAATTGCAGAATTTGGAGCTGAAGAAAGTAAGCTCAGGAGGTTACAGTTCTGCTGTTCCTCTTGGCAGCCACCAAAGGGAGATGAGCAGAAAAGAAACGCGATAAAAAGTAAATGGCACTTTCCTGCTAAGCTAATCAGTTCTGTTTGAGAACAGAGGGCCGTGCCAACTGCAAATCAATGCACTAAATCACTTTCGTTCTTGTGTGAGTCCTGCTGCCATGGCAGCTGCTAACAAGGGAATAAAGAAAACTGTTATTGGATATTTAGTAGACTTTTTAAGTGCTTGAGTAAAATAACATATTTAATTTAATGCAAAGTTATAAATGTAATTGGAGTTTATGGACATTATAGTAGGGAAGAGAAGAATAAGATTCCTCTTCTTTCTGCACAAAGAGCTGTTTCATGTTCCCAGTCCATCCTTATCAAACTCTCTCTGCAGTGTTAAAGAGCAGCTTTCCTATCAGATTTTACCACTTCATCAGTTTATTAAAGGGTAAACACTGAGATAATAATATGCCTGGTATTTCACATGGCTTTTAACATGTTCAAGTTACAGAACAGGACTAACACATACTTTAAGATTAAATTAATGTACTTTAATGCCAGAGGCTATATTGACTAAGTCTTCACTGACCATAAAGAAAGCCTACAGTGACTGCTACAGTGATGTGGATATGTACAAAAGCATGTGTAGATGTAGTCGGATAATCCTGCTTCAGACAACAACTGCACCCAGTGGATTTATTCAATGATGTAACATTATATACTTTTTTTCCTATTCTTTTCCAAATAATTCCCAAATAATAATCTTTCTTGTCCCTAGCTGTGGCTGAGCCTAGTCCCTTTCTGTGACTAGTCTCTGGGAGTTTTCAATGATGTTATTAAATTGCTCATAACAAGTTGCAGTGTTCCTAGAAAGCTCCGTTTCTGCAACATTCTCAGAATTCTCTTAGCCTCAAATACAGGACTCGCATCCCTGAACTCCCGGTTCAAATCACTGTTGTACATACAGAGCAGCCCAACTTTGTCATCATTTAAGTCATCAATCGTAGCTGTGCAGTGAAACACTTGATATAAAATACCCACAGGCAAGCAGTCTACTGCCTTCTCTTTAATTACATCAATCCTCAATCACCCCAAAGCAATGCCATCCTTGGAAGTACTAACTCTGACAGGTAGTACTTCTGGGAATGCCATAAAAATGCCAGCAAAGCAGCAGTGGCAGAGAAAATAAGCTGCCTCATCTTTGGAGAATTATTGGACTGTACTAACATTCAAGGGTACAATGTCAGCACAATGCAGAAAGAGTTAGATGCATAGCCCCCATTATTATTGTTGATGGGAGTCAGGTGTCAAGTTTCCTTTGCATCACCCTGAAAACTTAGCCTTCTTTGTAAAGCTTTAGCCAACTTTTCCTTTGTCACCACTCTTAATTGAGGGATAGGTTTGAAGCCATTTGTGCTGCGATTGAATAAAGACTGAAAAGGTAAAAAGAAAATACTAACAAAGTAACAATGATAAACCTGAAGCTTTCAGACTCTGTGCAAGCTGTGATGGAAAGCTTAATAAATATTAAAGGCTCATGCCTTAACAGGTGAAATTGGAGTAGCTGCTTTGTAGTAAATGGCACTGTAATACCAGAAACACCTGGGACAGCCCCAGGGCAGCCCCTAACTCCTTTTAGCTGTCTCAGCTCCCACAGGGTCAAATGGGAATTTAAGTGCCTAAATATTTAAATAACTGGCTCAATTAGCAGACCTGACTTCTGTCAGTAGAATCTTGTCTGAGAAAGCCCCGTAAATCTCAGCCCTCTTATATCACTTGGAGTTAATTGTTTGCTCTCAGTAAGCACGCATACCTCAGTAAAAGCATTCCTAAATTATAATGGTAGTGCCTTTAACTTTCTGCCCACAGACAGATTGGTTAACACAAGACTGTCTCATGTTATAAAGGATAAATCAGGGCAGGATTCAGGTTAAATATGCATTATTATGGAAGTACAAGAGAGAGGGGTCATACTTGGCTGGCTTACAGTAGAGGAACAGAGGGCAGATTAAAGAAAGCCTTTCATCACTAATTGCTGACTGCACCTTTCTGATGCAGGCCATTCATTTCCTAATGTTTAAGTAGGTATTCAGTTTGGGAAGGAGGGGGTTACAGCTCAAAGGGGAGTGCTGACAGGCTCACTTTGTGACTGCCCTCGGCTGGGGCCGTTTCATGTCAGTCCTTTCATCAGCTATGGAGAGAATATGAACAGCTCTATCTGTATGTGCATTTGTAGGCATTACTGCAGGTTGGAGAATGATATCTTAGAAGAACTAAACAAGCAGTTTGTGTTGAGATGAAGCACATCATTGTGCCCATGTTAACTATCACTTTGTAAAGTGTAAAAGAAATACTTAGCTGTTCATCTACACTGCACCTATACAAACATCTTCTTACAGTTTCTCTATATACAATAACTCCTAATGTTTGCAATTCTTTGAGTGCCCTCAGCATGAGCTCTGTGAGCATAAAGAACTCCTGATCCCTCCTTCAGTAACACACAACCCAGTTACTTACCCAAACCTATGTGAAGATCAAGAATTGAATCAGTATCAAGAAAACCTGTCAAGAGCAGATCCTTCTTGCTGGGGCTGCATTGCTCAGGGAAGCAGGACATCTCCTTCGGCACCATATGATCCAGTGCCAGCCACTGATAACACCCACCAGAACACAGGTCAAGACCTCCTGGTAACATAGATGCCCAAGGTAGGGTAGAAATCATCTCTCCTAACTTTGGACAGCTACAAGTTAGTCTTTTAGTCCAAATCAATAGTCCAGGTCCCCAGTAAAAGGAACAGGCACCTTCTGAGAGGGATTTATTGTACTTACCTCAGCAGGCATTTATCTGCACATGTCCACATCAATGCCTCCTCTCAGAAGGTGAAGTGAGCCCCTCCTTGGGTTGTTAAGCTCCTCTAAGCCCCTTAGGTAATGGCTAAACTTGGAAACTGAGTTTGAAGAACTGAAGTTGGGCTTTAACAGCTTAGCCCCACCTTAGACTTTATGTACCTGAGTGGACCACTGGTTTCAGAGGGTGGCAAAACCTTTCAAAATCAGGTAGTGCAGCACAGAGTTTTACATCTTCTATGTCTTTCTGTATGCATGGTCCTGAGACACAGTCTGTAGTAATGGCTGCATAGGCAGCTGCTTCACCTCCCCAGACCTCAGCTCCACTTCTTCCAGAAGTCCTTTTAAATACCTTTGCTAACTTTGGTACTTTTACTTTGGCATAGACCACTCAAGTTTCACATGGCCCTAATTCAGTTAACAGGTTTAAATTAGTGATGAGCAAACCTCTCTTAAGCCAAATTGAGCATTATCATACAGGTTTTTGCCCCAATTTAGCTAAGTCTCCTTAAGTAGTGCAGACCTGTATGTAGACACAGCCTAATGAGCAATTAGCCTGTTCACCTTAATACTGGCCAAACTAGTTTCCCATGTGACTGAAGAAGCCCTTCAGTCTGCCTTAAATGTGTAGACAGATGCTCTGTTTGATATGCAGCTGGCATACAATCAAATAGTCATAGATAGTGTTAATCATGCAGATTTATTACATGCTTAATAAATCCACTGGCCATTTTTATGGTCTCCATTGCAAGACTTCAGCACACAGAGCTAAGCACTGATGTTGTTTACATAATCATTCTCTCTTGTGCTTCTCCTGTTTTCTAAAGTGATGACATCCCAAAAAAGGGAGGGAAAAAAGAGGGGAAAAAAGCCTGCCACAGTTTATAGAATGCAAAATAAAAATATTTCCAAAATGAATGTTCAAATAGCATAAGAAGCTTGTGAAGACGTGATTTTCAAACTGCCATCTCCAAGCCACAGCCAGATCACTTAGAAAATACATAACATAATACACTCCACAGGCAGACGGAGATGCTCATAAACTGATAATAACTCAAGAGTTTTTATCTCTATGTGTCCTCAAGCAAGGCATCAGGAGAGAAAAACACTCTTGCAACAAAATTAAATAGTTTTAGATCTAATTTTACTAGGCTGAACTAGATTTCAGATTGATTTCTGTGGAATCTAATAGAGAACAACACACATACACATTGCCTTTCTTGTAAAAAAAATCTATCAACCACCTTGTGTTTTTACTTACTTTGCTTTTTACTAGAAGTAATAAGAAACTAATATTTCACAACACAAGGTGTTTCATTCTGTAAATGGTCTTTCATGGTGAAGGAGCTTGGAGTGGGCTGTTACGGAGCACTGAAGTACAGCCTCTGAGATTTGGCTACTCAAACATCTTTTTACATTCATACAGTGAAACTGCAGCTAAAACCCACTATCTCCATTCTGGGAAAGGAGGAGAAGAGAGCTGCAGGACATGCCACTGTGGAATGAAATAATGTTGCAGATGCTGCATAAATTGGCTAAGGCCCATGATGTGATCAATTAAACATATCCCAGAGGATATATCCTGTATCTCATATTGGATGGATCCATATGAATCACATGCGTGGCTTTATTTCTGGCCCTTTCTGCTTCCTAAGTGATAAACTAGAAGTTCCTTTGACCTCAGAGTAAACGAGCATGGCCCTGGTGGGATGCAGGGCTGCAGAGCAGCCAGAGCACAGGGCATGAACCTGCCGCTGCATGTTAGGGGTTGGACCATCACCAGCAAGACATTTCACATAGCTTCCCCAAAAGCTTTCCAAGGGTAGCAGTCCTGCGTCAGTAAACAGCCAGAACAGGATGCACAGAGGTAAAAGGATTAGCCCAGCTGCCAGCCCCCTGAGCTAACTGATGTTTCACATTCAATGTTCTCCTCAGTATCATAGTACCATAAACTGTTATTGCTATTTAATATAAGGGCGTTTCAGAGCTCTCATCTTGGACAAGGATCTCATTTTGTTAAGCACTGAACAACAATAGAGCAGAAAGATATTCTCTGCCCCAAGAACTAGATAAACAAATGATACAGGCAGCAAGTAGATCTATTTACAGCAGACCCTTGCACTTGGCAGGCCACGACCGACTTCCAGGAGAGGCACAGGGGCAGGTGCTTTTGTGCGTGGGTGCTGCATCATACTGAGCAATTCGGTGCCCTGTTTCAGAGGAAGACTTCATGGCTCTGGGTTCGCACCTCTGACTTCTAACTCAAAGCACAACCTGCCTCATGCAGCTGAAAGCCTTCACCTGAAATGCTGACTATCCAAATGATCCCTGTTTTTGTCTTCCCTTTGGTTATCAGACAAGAAAAAATGCGTTCTGATATTTCACATCTTCATTTCAGGTCCCTGCTGAAGCAGAGAGCAAAACCAGTAATGCTGAATACATTTTTTTTTAAAAAACCTAAATTCCTTAATCTGAATATTCCCTTGTCTCCCTGCTTTCAAGAAAAATGTTCCAGGCAAAAAATCTTATTCAACCAGAAGGTTTTTCTCTCAACATATTCCTCTGCTACCTCCAAGAAAAGCTTTCCTTACTGTTCCCACATGGGCCAGGGTGGGATATCACCACAAAAACCTTGGATTGAAAACCAATTAGAAAAAGCAGATCTTCAGTAACTGTCCACCTCAGAGGCCATACTCCCAGGGATGCCAAGCAGCATATCTGCAGACAGAAACAGTCCCACATATTTTAACCCTTTCATATCCTCCAGTACACAGGCTCTTTTTTCCCCTCCTTGGGCTGCTCAGTTAGATGCTCTGCTCCAATTGCATTGACCGATAGCTCTCAAGGGCTCATGATGCCAGCAAGGCTTCACCTTCAGATCTCCCAGTATAGGAGTGAGACACCAAAACGCAGACCATGGAGGAATGGGCATATGTTAATAGCTCCTTGAAAATATGCACAGGCTTGAATTTATCCTGTGCAATGCAAGGCACCAAACTGGAACTCCCTCACCAGGTACACAGCCATGGCAAAGCTGCTGCTGTGTCCGTGCAGAAACACAAGCCATCTGAAGGTGTTTAGGGCAGCCACACTTCTAACTTAAACACCACAGCTAGAAGGGATGGACAGAGACAGTCCTCCCAGCCCCACTCGTACTGTGGTGGGCATTCACAGGCACCCCAGCACAGCCTTGTCAGAGCGGGTATAAAAGAGCATTGCACAGAGCCTTCCCCCTTGTCTGTGAAGCCAAAAGCACTTGAGCAATGCCGCTGCAGCCCTGCACACTCGGTAACTCATGACTCAATGGCTGATTCTCAAATTCAGCTATAAAGGCTGATTCTGACACCAAGCGAGTAAATCCCTGGTAAATATCTGGAAACTGGTTGCTTAAACAAAATGATGCAGCATGGTGGCTGTACAAGCCATAATTTAGAAGGCTGTGAGCCCTTCTCAGTAAGTGCTGTACTTTAAAGTCATTTCTATTTTCCCCGCAAATTTGCCATATTTTTCTTTTGTGTAAAGAATCCCCTCGTCCTGTCAATCACTGTCAGCCCAAGCCTGAACTGACTAAGATATGAGAAGGAAGATAGAGAATCATCTTCTGATGTGCAGGCTCTCTTCCCTCCCTGTATCCCCCCCCTTTCAATATAAATCAAGGCTAACACAACTGTAAAAATGTAACAATTTGAGTAGCTGCAAATACTCCTTTAGAGAAATAAAACTAAGGTTTCTTTTAAGAGGTTTTGCGTCTGAGTTTACATTATTGCATCAGAATTGACCCTTCCTGAGTAATTTCATAGTCCATGCAAACCAAATGAATTATTTAGGACTGGTTTATAATGTCCGCATTGTGTTTTTAAAAGAGTACTATTAAAGAAACCTCTGACAAGTAAAGTAGATTACAGTAATCAATTAGAATATGAGAATGAAACTAATTCAGTAAAACATTGCTAACGCTGATCTGGCAAACCACTGGTAGCCATCTGTCTAATCCTTCTTGTGTTCAGAAGTTGCATTTTAAAAAACAATTATTAATAGTGCTCATTAGCTGCCAAGCAAAAGAGCATGCCACAAGCTTCTGCTCAGAGATTACCTAATATTAGCAAATACTACTCACTTTTCCAAGTTTGAGCTAGAACCTGCTGCGTGATCTCAAAGCCAGGATGAGTTTTTCTACTGGGGTCCACAGGGATAAGGGAGAGACTATAAGGGATGGACCCAAGGACAGGTGCAACACCCCACCAATGCCAACTGTCTTCCTACAGCTCTTCAGCACCAACGGCTCCTCAACCTCCCCACTCGACAATCTGTTCCTGTGCTGCACTATCCTTACTGTTAGGAAGGTTTTTTAATGTTTAAAGTGAATTTTCCTTGGTGCAATTTAAGTCCATTACTTCTAGTTGTGTTAATGCACATGGAATACAGTTTGCTCCTTTCTTCTATGCAGCAGCTTTCTATGTACTTGAAGACTGTTGTTATGACCCCACTCAGCCTGCTCTTCTTAAAGCTAAACAATTTGTCCAACATGTATAAGTCCTGATTTTTAAAAGTGTTGAGCTCCTGCCATTCCCCTTGCTTTTATTCAGGTGATTGAGAGTGAAAGAACTTCAGTACATCTGACGATCAAGCCGTATTGTCTGGTGTCCTTTAAATACTGATAGGTATGAAGGGCACAAATGCTGTTTATGGCTGTATACGTGTATTCTTGTCTTCACAATAAAAGTGTATTTATGGGACCTGTGACCAGTCTTCTGACTGCATCCACAGGACAAGAGCAACTTCACAAAAAGAGCAGATTTTAGTGGAAACTTGGCTGCCTTATATGCCAGGCTTTGCTGAATCATTTGGACTAAATAATTTGCCGTTTTTCATGCAAAACATATCTTGGCCAATGTTTTTTTTATTTCCTTAAATGATTTATATGGCTGCTGTCAAAACAGTGTTCATGATTATTTTTTAACTATTTACTGTTGTTGGAAAATATATACTTAAGAAGTGTGAACTGAAATCCTTTTCCATCCCAAGACAGAGGAGAGAGAGGTTTCTTTCTATAATGTGTGTCTCATCAGGAGAAATGGTGATTTTTGTGCTTAGGGTACTGGAGCAGAGTTCCACTTGGCGTCACTTGGAAGGATGTTTTTATGGTGAATACACTACAAAATACGATGCTATCATCTTGCATTAGTGTTCCAGGGTGGCTAGAAATATATCCCACTATACCTGCTCTTTGTCTCCCAATTTCCATTGTAAATACAGCTTCCTTTGTGTCCATGTAGGCCCTCATAAAATAGCTCCTTCATGTCATTGGAGGCTTTTGGGACAATTCCAGTAATAGCTCCTTGTACTGGTTCTCATAAATGTAGGGTTATGTATCCTGCTTTTCTGGAGAAAAGAGTTTTTGAAATGTCTTGTTTTCTTCTCTTAGACCCTCTCCCCTAGCCTTGAAAAATAATTTCCTCAGACAAATACAGAGAACATTTAAAATTATAAAGTAAAAATAGCCACTCTAATTTTGGGCTACCTGTCATTGCCTCTTTTTGGAAAAAAAAATAATCATAGGAGAAGAGAGTAAGAGAAAAAAGGATGCTTTAAAGGTACTTCTCTGTATGGCTTTTTCCTATCCAGACACGTCCTTTATTCTTATTCATAAGATTTCATCAAACTGCTGGAAACAAGACTAATTGTGATGGACGTTAAAATACACGGAGACAGTAAAGTGTGAATACACAACTCTTCTAATCTTGTTCTGAAATGGTGAACAAAAATAACACTGAATTTCACTATTGACAATAAAGCTGAAGTAGTGTTCAATGGTATATATATGGTAATAGGCAATAACATGCAAAAGATGGAAGTGCACAATCATACCAATAGTTTTATACCCAGCCAGATTATTTCCCTGTAAACACCTAAACTTAATTATCCTGTCCTCTGTCTTCCCCTCCTCCATAGGGTCAATAATTGATCTGTGCTACGTGCATACTATGGCTCTTCTCTTACCTCATTCACTCAAAAACCCTGCCCTCCTTCTCCTTCCAGACACACACAAAATCTTCCATTGCTCAACCAATGGATTGAAATATTAAATTATAATCTTTATTGTCTGTATTGATTGAAGGATATCCTGTTATTACAGCCTGCCTGAGTTTGGTTGGCACGAACCCATCCATTGCTTCTCTAAGAGTGCAGTAAATCTTACAGGCCATCCTGTTTCTCTGCCACACAAAGCAAAAGCACCAGCAAGGTCTTTGGGGCAGGTGGGAAACAGTAACAACAAAAGCTTAAGATGGCTAAAGGGTCTCTTAAAGCAAAAGGGAAAATAATTTGATAAATTTTAAATCTACATTGTAAATCATGCCTATCGATTGCACAAAATTGGTTGAGTTAAAAGATAAATCATAGAATATTCCTTTACCTAATAATAATATAGTATAAAACGACATGGTTTTGCTTTTTGATTGGTGTCAGGAGTAGGCATTAGCATCCTCAGCAAGAAAGCACATGTCCTCATTGCTTGGTTAATGGATTAACTCTCTATGAGAAGTGAGAATATTTTCTCAGCAGAGAAGCTTTACGTTTGTGTATGACATCCAGTGTCTTGAGGGTTAGTTCTGAAGGTCTGACAGCCATCAGCAGTCAGGCACAGGTAGAGTTCACTTCAGCTCACTGCATCTCAGTATCCAGACACAACAGTCGTTGCTGGTGCTGAAACCAAGGACTGCCCTGATCCTACGTCTATCATCTGAAGCATTCCCCTTACCAAATGTAGCCTTTGGATTAGGTCCCAAAAGCCTACGCTCTTTTCACTTTAATCAAAGAAACCAGTTGAGAAAGTCAGGAGTGAATAACAGCCTTTATCCTGATCACAACCCAGCAGTCTCACACACACAGAGATAGTGTCGTACAGAGATACCACATTTCTCAGCGAGCAACGCCTTAGCAAAAAGTGTGAAAGTATTCACTTGAGAAAATCTTTTGGCTAAAACATTCATAAATAGCTTCATTCTTTTGGTTCATGACATCACTACAATCCCTTAATGAAACTGCAATTCAAGGAGGCTAATTTGTGCTCTAATTATATAGTAGTCTGGGCCGAAAGGTTTCTGGATGGAAAAAGGTTTTCTTCAGGCAATCTTTTATTCTGCTTATTATATTTACTTAACAGAAATCAGTCAGCTTTTACTGTCCTTTTTCATAATAAAGTTGAGCTGTAGTGATACCTAGCTAAGGGCAAACATCTGCAGTCATTTTTTTGATGGATGCTGATAACAGACTTTAACAAGAGCAAGGATTATTTGCAAATGTAACAAGAACCAGGCCAAAAAGCTAACAGATGTGCTGCTGAAAAAGTTTAAGAGCTCTTCAGCTGGAATGCCTTCCAGACCAGTGGTAGGTTAGCAGCCAGGTAGTTTAAGGAAATTCAGAGAAATACTTTCTCACCAATAAAGAAAGTCCCCATGGAAATCATTTTTCCTGTGTCACTTGAAAGGAGACATTCTTGGTTTGGTTTTTGATGCTTCTGCCACAAGATGAAAGCCCAGCATTGTTCACAATGTGTAGGATTCAGAGCATTTCCACCTGACTGAGGTTTTCTAAGCAGAGAAGTACTTTAGGAAAGCAACTAAGTCCCTCAAAGCTATGGATCAACCTTTGTAAGGTGTGTTTCTGCTTCTGCTACTGAAGGTAGACACCCTGTTGATGTAGGTCCTCAGCAAAGTACCCATAGTTTGTCAGGAGGAATTTAGCCTAAACAAACTGAAGAACAAACTAAATAAACTAGTTAACAAACTAAACAAAACACGTATCTTCAATATATCCCTGTCTCTAGTGTTTGTGTTAACAGCAACTTTTCCCTGTAGATAAATCCTGAGCCAAACTTTGAGCTAGTATAAATCAGTATCAGTTCTCATTTCACCGAATCTGTCTTGGCATCTAATGCAGAGGCTGAGCGTGACACTGGAAGTAAATTTCTGTGCCATCTACTATCTGCAGGATAAACAGAAACTGCAGGTAGAAGGAGCTACACTTAATGCAAATGTGTTCTTATTGTTTTCGATAGTAGCCTCCTGTGCACACCATAAAGGTTTTCCAAAAAATCAAATCAATGATTTCTAGAAGAATTAGAAGCAGTCATAGTCTCTTGTGCCAACAATGCTTGAGCTTTCTCTGAGACTTCTGATTCAGCCTCTGTCAGGGAGAGGAAACAAGAGGAGGTGAGCTGATGGTCTCATCCATTAGACCCGTTCTCATGTCCCTCCTCCCAGGGCTGATTGCCTCCAGCTCTCACCCTCCTCCCCCATTCCCAGCTGGACCAGCTCAAGCCTCCCACATTCCCAGCTCTACAGTGCTTGGGCACCATTGCTGGGAAGCATGGCGAAGGAGCACTACACAGGGGCAGAATCCAGGAGGGACATACGTTTGGTATTTGCATGTGCCAGCTGTAATAAATGTATTGAAGTTCTGTGAATTTTGGTGGGGCTGTAGAGTCAGGAAAAGCAAAAAAGAAACAGACTTGAAGTGTTTTCACCTGAGAAAAAGTATGGAGTAGATCAGAACGCATTGACAAAATACTGATTTTATATGTCTCTTTTCTTCTGTTTTCTTCTAGAAAAAGTAAGCATACTGTCAACCTTCATAGCGCCCTTCAAGTATCTGAGTCCTGGCGCAACCACCATGGAGGATGAAGACAATTTAAGTAAGCAGTCTCTTTTTTTATAGACAGATGTATAACTAAGTTTAAAGATAAAAGCTCTAAGGTGTAGGGGCAATTGTGGAAAGGAGGTGGATGTGCAAATATTCGCAGGCCATAAGCCCAGTCCTCATGTAAAATGTAAAATTCCCTGATGCTGAGTGAAAACATGTTCTCCAATCTCCAGTGAAGGAAGGGTTAATCTTGGCTCACCTTCCCACTTTTCCCTGTGCAGACCCTGCCATGGTGGGGCTGTAAGTGATGTGTCACAAATACAAAGGGAAAACTTCTTACAAAAAGATGTTTACACTCAGGTTTACAGGACTGTGGAGCTCCTTTTCCTTTCCTGTTTATGTTACCTTATTTTGCTCATTTGCTTTTCTCACAGTCTCTAAAAAGACACGACATTTTGGTGCTGTGTCTTCCCCCCATTTATATTTCCTTGATTACAAAAGGACTTTTGCAAAAGTAAAGACTGCAGGAACAAGCCCTCTACTTGAAAAACTGTTTTCTTTTTTACTTCTGTGATATGAACTGGAGAACAAAAATAAAAGAAGAAAAAAGAAAGAAAGAAACTAAATCCACTAGAGAAGAAATTATTAACCAGGCTTAAATAAACTAGGTGTAACCCAAAAATTAGCCACCGGATTCTCTTGGGCCCTTACACCTGAACAAAGTCATTGACACTCCCCGAACTTGTGACTGCAGAGCTAAGGAAAGTGCTGCTGGGTTTGACAGAGTTGTAAAGTCTTCAAAACACCAAGAAGTCTGGGAGTGTGTAGTTAGGACTGAATAACCCTCAGTAAGCCCTCCCATTTATCACCTAGAAGCAATTATTGTGTGTTATCCAGCCCTGCTTATTGTAACACGTCTTGAATCATTAAAAAAAGGGAGGGAAGCTTTCTGAACCAAATGAGCAACTCTGAGTTTTAGTATCACCTACCAGATGGGTTTCTTTTCCAGCCAGACACACACTGACATGTTGCCCTATTAGAGCCAGTGGGTGGGAGGAATGGGCTTTTTTTCCTTGTTGTTGCTAATCTGCCTTGGTTTCATCATGGTGTGGCACCAAGGGGAATAGCTGTTGAAGGAGCGGAGGAGTGCAGCCCTCTGTTTTCTGCTGCTGAGTACCACATGGACATCACGCCATTCTGCTGCACAGGGACTGGTAGGTTTTTACATATCTTAGCAAAGGCAAAAAAAAATCCTGAAAATAGTTCAAAATTGGTCTCAGGGAGGCTACATTTTCAGGAAGAGAGATGAGAGGTACACACAGGAAACATATTATGCACATGATGAGCTTGTGCAGGCACCTCCTGCGTAATGTTTCCCAAATGTGCTACTTAGTTATTTTTAGGTAATGTAGGAAGTTTGTACAAGCCAAACACTGTAACACCATTTTCTTATTGCTGCTGTAATGCCAAGGCTGCTTTGAGCCGGCACTGGCTTTAAAATAGCTCACATGGACAGGGTAAGCTGTGTTTTCTGAAAAAGAAATAGCAAATTTCACTGTTTTCAGGGACATCCTGCCTAGTCCTCTCTTGGGCCAAACATACATTCAAGTGATAAGTCAGAGATTTGTTTCTTGGCACATACAACATATTTTTAGGTGTTACTATTAGAATCTTTAAAAAAAAAATTAAAATCAGCCATATTTCAGTGTTCACTTCTAGTATAGTAGTATAAATCCCACTAATTTCTATCGCACACATGTACCTGTGTAGTAATTACGCATTTTAAAGAGCTTCAGTGATTTGCTCTGAATAAGCAAAACCCTCTTCTGTGCTAACAATTCAAGAGCAGCCTAGGAGAATGCTGGCAAGGTAGAGAAGTGGTTTGCTTATCCCTGTAGCTTTCTGCTCACTGAGCATCCTGTGAGAGTGCCCCTTCCCGATTGTGCTATATTCGGTAGGCAGAGTCCCACTGGCTGAAAAGGACTCAAATCCTGTTTCACATTCCTTTAGGCCTTCTTTACAAACAGAGCCGTGCCAGGTTAACTACACATGCATTTTCAACTGGTGATTCTTAGCATATAGACACTATTATTGTGGTTTATGATCCATGAACTAATACTAGAAAAAGTATCGAAGGCACTAGGCACCTTTGGAATGGCATTTTGGGTAAACTAATCATCAGTCTCTGATGAAGACTTTATCCTGAACATATGAGAAAAGGACCACCCCATTCATTCCCAGAAGCCAAAGTTAGCTAAGAATGTAAGAACTGTCACACAGAATTAGAAATAGGAAGTTTAGCTCTGTACACTGTCTTCAAGGTTTGCTGTTAGTGATACATTGAGAAAATGGACATTTAAGTGGTGATCTTCCCCTCGGTATATCTTTCTAGCATCCAGCAAGAAATTTACTCAGCTAGATTTTGCACCTGAATTGTCATATTTCTTAGACATCACCAGACCTGTCTAGTCCTCTCCGGAGCGCACTGATACCTCTGATCTCAACAACAGCCAGGAACAGGGAGCTCAGTGATTTAGTGTGTTGTCAAAAAGTGCACCCTTTTATTGCTTCAAGCCTGCTGTCTCTAGTACTTGGATGGCATGAAACAATGAACAATCATTCCCTGTTCACTGCCTGCCTCCCAGCCTTTCATGATGTTACAGACCTCTGCCTGTCCCTAATCTTTAATTGTTCCATCCACACTATGCCACGCCATCAAGGCAGACTTCACCAGACTGTCACCAGACACAGGTACTTGCAAATCTAGGGTGTACCTCTAGCAGGAGCGTATGACTCCTGAGGATCTCATTGTGCAATACCGCCATATGCACAGAGTTGGTGCAGTGCCCTTCTGGAGTTGTATACCTCTCCCCAGTGCCTGCAGAGGGAGCTGATGGTGATGGTCCCCAACATATGGATTTCAGCCATTGCAACAGTCTTCTAGGATGAATCCTAGCCCCAGATTCAGTGTATTGAGGATGTTGGTCAAAATCTCCCTCAGGCAGCATGAGGTACCAGGGCTTTCAATTGCATAGTGTGAGATGCAGCAGGGACTCTGCCTCTAAGAGGACAGTGAATATCCCTTTCCAGCAGCCAGAGCCCCAAGCAATCCCCCACAGAATCAAAACCCCTGTTTTTGTTTTGAAAACTGTGTCTATTGCCATTGTTTGGATTTCTCCCATGCCTAAAGCTAAGCTATAGTCTGGTCCTGATTCAGGAAGGCATGTACTTAGATCCGTTTCTGCTGTGGACTGCCTACATTTTTTGCTGCATGCACTTATTTGCTAACTTGGACAGAGACCATTGGAGTCTGAGTATCATCTAAGTCAGGTCATTAGGTCATTTGAATAATTTCCCTAATTGGTAAGAGCTGTACTAGCTTGGATTGTGCATGGATTTCACAGTTATTTCAGATAATAAGGTGGGCAAAGTTAAGTAGCTTCATTCTGGAACAGCTAAAGGCAACAGCAATCACCTTTCACAAATTTTCCATCTTCACTTTAAGCAAAGTCCTGTACTTTCTGGCACTGGTAATGCTTCCCTTCACAGTGTGGTGTTACACACCAAGTCTAACGATATTGTTTTAAACAGCCTGAACCCTGTGGGTTGGCAAGGAGGGTTCAGCAGCAACAGAGAGACTTCTTTCATGAAGGTTTAAAAATACATATCTGTGTGTTTTCATGTAAGAGAGGAAAGAGTGATTTCTGTTGTTAGCTACAAGTTTATTATTCTAAAGTCAAGAATACAAATCTGAAAATCCCAGCAGAAGAGTTCCCAATCCTCCATTGTGGATTAAATAAGTGCATGAAAATGCCCTATTGCTTGCAAGAGGAGACTGCCCTACATTGTGTTTGATGTAGTAGCTGACCTTGGACAAAGGTACTGTGGCTCTGGCTCCTGGGTTCATACCTATTGCTTGTGATTTAAAATTTTTCACTTTCAAGTATGCCAGGAGTTATGGAGGTCAATCCTTCTAACCTCTGCAGTCAATGTGATGTAGATGGACAGCAAAAATGTACTCTGCATAAGCAGGTCAAACAGGGGTTAGATATTAAAATGCAGAAAATAAAAATTAAGTCCTACCTGTATTGTTGAAAATGAGTTGGTAGCAATGTGGTGTTTACTAAACATTTCTAAAGACAGTAACGTCCTGTGTCAGAGCTATCAGTTGAATCAGAAGTTTGCTATACTACAGAGATTGCAAATTCTTTCGATATAGCTTTTCAATAATGTCCTGCCCCTTGTAATTCAATAGTGAAGATGCCAGCCAAAATGAAGATGCCAGCTACCACCTCTCCTTTCCCATCCTCCCTGGAAGTTGGCTTGGCAGCAGAATAACCCTCAATAGGAACAATATTATCTCTTCAAATGTAGCATGGAGTATCGGATGGCTAGTTCTGCAGAGCCCTTATGACCCAGAGACATCGGCAGTGTCATTATTAGTAATGCATTATAGTTCTGAAAAGCTCTTGATGATGCAGACTCTCTAGGTTAACTCTACTGTGCATAATGACCAAAAGGAGAAAAACATGAAAGAGCAGACAGAAGACTGAGGAACAGTGCATAAATAAATATATTTCACTAACTGTTTTCCTCTCTCCAATTCAATTACAGAGGCAAATACAAGATTGCAATGTCTCCTCTTGCTTGTGAAACTGCAAAAATCAATGAATAAAGTTACCTGAGGAGATATTACAGTGCAGAGGTGTGGGGCTTTTTTTAGAAATCTTACACAATAAATTAGAAACTATCGCCAAAAAATTATAATGTTTTTCTTTCTCCTTTTTTTAACTCCCTCCCCTTACAATTTTATTATTCTTCAATCTTTCTCATTCTCAATAGGAGAACCATATTTTATTTTCTTTTTTTTTTTTTATCCAAATGTAGAGAATGTGTTTTGGGAACTCAAGAGCAAAGACAGTATGAGAGATAACAGGACTGAAAATGATCCGCAGTTTTGCATTTTCCCTGTGTGCATCCTCCGACTTACCCCTTTCCTTTTAGTGCTCTTCATTTCTAAAATTGCTTGTGATTGTTCTATTACAGCTGCTTACAGTATTTATCTTACGTAGTTTTGTGTCATTTGCCTGCTTTGTCTGATTTTCACAATAGAAGTACATGTGCCACCATTAGAGAGGTAATCTTATGTCTGCTACACAGAGGTCTCATAAAAGACACATTTCAAAGACCTCCTATTTCAAAGATACTTGAAAGTATAAAGTAATTTCACATTGCCCAGTGTCTCCCAGGTATCACACAAGTCCATCAGGCTCACAGACTTTCTGAGGCACTCACTGAATTTAGGCTGCCTCTGATTTACATGCCATGATGACTTTTGTCCTTCTGCAGCTCTCACTGAGGTTTGTGAAGAACTGAGCTGTTTCCTGGTGTTCCAGGATTAGGTCCTCTAGAAATCTGGTTGACTGTAAGGACAGTTGCATGGATTTCCTTCACTGTGACTAGGCCAAAACATACCATAAATAGAGGCACATCACCATCACGCATGCCCGACATTGTCCGCATATCCTTTGTGTCTGATCTCTGGAAGTTTTACACTTATATCTCTGCATTTTTTTCACTACATCAATGCAAGCTCCCCGTTGGCCAAAACCTGGACTAGATAATTTCATAGACGGAATTTAAGACAAATAAGTAATGTTTATTTTATGTTGCCATGTTTTTAGTTAACCACTGTTTTAGTGAGGGTAATTAAGGTAAGATGTTAAGGTCACACATTCACGTTCACAAATCCATGTTTCTCTGACTATGAAAGAAAAAACACCTGGAATAAGACAATGTGAACTATAAATACAAATAACCCCTTGAGTTTTCCTATTCAGTGGTGCATAATCAATACAAATTCTTTTCAAACCTGAATATTGTGTGAAGCAAGAGCTATCTTTCTTTTCATGCTTCCTGACTACAATATCATTATGTACCATAATTGGTTCTGTAAAAACCTATTAGGTAAGATGAGAGAGGAGGTGTGAAATACAGAAGCAAACCTACTTCCTGCTAAAAAGTATGTCTGAGTCAAAATATTTCACCTTTATTTAAAAAAATGCACTCGACCAAAGAGGCATATTCTGAGTGGGATGGAAACATGAGAAAGGGTCACAGTGGAAATTGGCTGGCCAAAGCCACTGCCAGGCTAAATAGTAGAAAGTTAAAGTTGGTATCTCCTTCCCCCTCAGATCAGAGTTTCCATAAATAGAGTTGTGAACTCAATGAGAAAAGACCACATTATCCTTGTGTCTTAGTTAACCTGACCTTTTAAATGTCTTATTTCCAGAGAGACTGGTTTAAAGATGTCATATTTTATACAGCTGAATGCCATATGATGAAACTTTTCTTTTTCTATTATGTATTTCTTTTTCTTTCCTTCCTTGCCTGTCTTCATTCTCTCCCCTTAGCTCCAGAAAGTAAAAATTAACTAGTCACTAAGACCTTAATTTGTCAGCTCATGTTCTGCCTCAGCAAAGCACTGCAGCACATAGCTCTGCAAGTAACTTTGGTGAGACATAGACACAGGCTGGAAGCTCAGTGTGCGCTGAAGGGTTTTCAGGAAAGGGAGACGAAAGATTCAGTCCTGCAAATGGGCCCCCACACGTGCAACCGAGCCATGATTTTTACTCATGTCTAAGCAGTGAGCTGCTTTCTGTGGAACAACTTGCATCAGTGCAGACTTATTGCTCTGATGGGAAAAAGTCTTTTGATATTTAATACAAGTGCAACTCATCAGGATATAAAGGAGGTTTTTAATCATGATGGTTGGTTCCACATAATTCTCTGCAGGCTGCTGTACATCTGTCAGCCCAGCCTAATACTGGGCTCCAGCAGAAGCTCCTTGAGGCGTAGCCCGCAGCTCACCCCTTACATCCTTGCAGCCAGCTTGTATATCAGGGTAGAGAGGAAACCAAATATGGCCATGGCCCCGGAGAAAGTGGCAGGACCATTCTTTGTCCTCTAAGGACTACAGGGACCTTCTCTGTGCTTGGGACTCACGCAGCCTGCACAGGTGGCATGCTCGTGTCTGACAATAACAAACCATGGGAAAGGCTCCACGCTCAATGCTGGTTGGAATACAGCAGGCAGCCAGGCAGCACTCTGCTCAGAAAGGGATCAGGTGCATTGCTCCAGGGGCAGGCTGCTTCACGGGTTGGTTACATTCATGTTTACTTCCTCAACTTGCCTCTGCCCCAAGGAACGCACAGGAGGACTGGAGGATGTATCATAGATGCAATACATTTAAACAAACGCATCAGAAATAACAAAAATGTTATAGGATGCTTATTTAGACAGCAGCACATTTTCTGTCTCATTCAGGACATCAGTGAGATGAATCTTCATTCTCAGTCATGCATCTGCTGTAGCAAAGAGCACTGCCTCGCAGCATGGACACTGCACAAGCGTAGTTCAGAGCAATGTGTGATTCATTGGCTCAACAACAACAGAGTGCTCCCTCCACATTGTCATTTCATTCCCTTCCTGGTGCTCCTGGCAGTCATTCTCTCCCATTGCTTTTCCTTGACATAGATTATTCTTTACATCAGTAATTACTCCCATCATGATGCTCTGGCTTTTCCTAGTCTCATTTAGGTTTATCTAGAAATTTTGCAATATTAGTTGTTGCTGATACAGGAGCTAAGAGTATCTGCAATTGAATTTGACAGAAATATGCTCACTTATTAAACTGGAATCTGAGTCCAGACCAAATTATTGTTTTGAAAGCTAGGAAGGTCTGTTCAATCATTTCTTAGGGTGGATTCATGATGTTAGCAACATAAGAGCCTATGGTGTGAGTATAGCTGGTCAATGTGTTCATTGCAAATAGATTATTCAATGCATTTGCCCATTTTTCTGTTTGTGAATCATTTGTGAATCATTTATGATTTCTAATAATGTGTTCATAAGCATTCACCCACATGGATTATAGAACAAATCTCAGCCTAAGGGAACTTTGCAAACTATTCAGTTTTTACCAGTAATTATCGAGTGTGAATGCAGTAGTTCATTTAAGTCACATGGCATCAGTTATGTTTCATCTTTGAATGATGTAATCTTTTTTTAAAACAGGAGGCTAGTGACTAATACAAGTAGAACTTTAGGGATAAGTAAACATTCAGGACATGCAGAAAATCTGTGCTATAAATAATAAACCAACCGTTTTACAGATATTTGAGGAAAACCCAAAAAAAAAGGCTGAGCAAGGATATCTATCATTAACTTTTTTTTCTTTTTTGGCTATTCTGCCAGCCCTAGGCGTAATGTCAGCTACTATGATGACAACTGTAATGTGAGGGTTTTTTTCTTTCTTTACTGACAGGTACCAGCAGTGCAGAAGTAAAGGAAAATCGAAACATTGGCAACTTGGAGGATCATCCAATATCCTCTAATGAGAGAGCAAGAGGAGGAACACCTAGCAGTAAGAGAAAAAGACCCTTAGAGGAAGGCAATAATGGCCATTTCTGCAAACTCCAGCTCATCTGGAAGAAAGTCTCGTGGTCAGTGACGCCAAAGAACGCTCTGGTTCAGCTACATGAACTTAAACCAGGTTTACAATATAAAATGGTTTCTCAGACAGGTCCAGTACATGCTCCAGTCTTTGCTGTTGCTGTGGAAGTAAATGGACTTACATTTGAAGGCACAGGACCCACAAAAAAGAAAGCCAAAATGCGTGCTGCAGAGCTAGCTCTGAAGTCATTCGTTCAGTTCCCCAATGCCTGCCAAGCTCACTTTGCTATGGGGAACTGCATCAACCCATCCACGGACTTTACTTCTGATCAGGCAGACTTTCCAGATACTCTGTTCAAGGAGTTCGAACCATCTACACACAGCGAGGACTTTTCAGTCTATAACCCTGTTAATAATGAATTGCTTTCCACTGCTTATCGACATGGGCGCTTACTCTGCCATACACTGGACTTAATGGGCCATGGTAAGCAAAACAAACACAAGATGGCATCCAAAGCGGAGAGTGAGAAGAACCCGGTGGTGCTGCTAAATGAGCTGCGGTCGGGCCTGCGGTATGTCTGCCTGTCAGAGACGGTGGAGAAGCAGCACATCAAGAGTTTTGTGATGGCAGTGCGAGTGGATGGGAGAACATTTGAAGGTTCAGGACGTAGCAAGAAGCTGGCCAAGGGTCAAGCAGCGCAGGCAGCCCTGCAGGCCCTCTTTAACATTCGGCTGCCCAGCCACATTCCCAGCAGGAGTAAATGTCACCATTTGCCACAGGTGAGAGCTCCTGGGTAACCAGCACCACGTTGGAGGAACTCTTTCGATGAATGGGACCGGTATTGCTGTATCTGTTGTTGTCTTACTAGATGGTTCCTCTGATGTAATAGCAAGTGCCATGCCACAAAATAGCTCTTTTTTCATAGAAAGAGCCAGATGTCACAAGCAAAAGCTTGAAAATCATATCCTGAAATCATTGGGTACAATTTGCAGCCCTTTCCATAGGAGGTATAGATGAGAGGGCGAAATGTAGGGGGAAATACCAACGTTTCAATTTGCTAGAAAGATAACATTGACAAAGGCAGAAAAATCAGGTCATTCTGCAGTACTGCATCTTTCTTGACAGAAAGGAGCCCATAAACAAAAAGATGCCCCATATGCTCCTTTTAGAGTTAATTTTTGATGATGACAGTGCCATTCAGAGGAGGGAGCAATGACAAGGAATGTGCCTGTCTCAGAGCAAACTCTCCAGACAATTCTGCCACTAGGAAAGTTAAGGATTTTTGTTTATTATAGGCTTACTTTTTGGGTTGTTTTTTTTGTTTTCAAATATGCCTCCAACATCACAAGGCATAGTGAAAGCTCTGAAGTTTTCCTGGAACAAATGTAGAGATTACTGCTGCATTCATACAGAAAATATAGATCTGAGGTACCTACTTAGCACATCAAAATTTCATAGTTGATCATATGCCAAAGGCTATCTTAGCATTACTCAGACTTGTGTCAATTTTCTAAGTTTAAGGTAAGCCAGGATTTGCAGACATTGGGAAGCGTTACATGGGTTCAAGTAATTTCTTGATTTGTTTGCGCTGTCATAAAAGGTTTGATCCACCAGCACCAGGAGGTGATCTACTGCTACAAAGCTCCCTTTATGAAGGGAACTGTTAATGTCCAGGATTTAATGCAAAGCACTGGGAGCACTAAGAGTCATTCTGCTGCTGGCTTGCTGTGAGACCCTAGGCAAGTCATTTTAATCTAATATGCCTGTAATAAAAATGAACATATTATATGAAAGAATACTTCAAGATCCTTAAGTAGTGTGTAAATTAAAATTATTAGTAGCAATTCTCATTAACATTAGTAAAGATGCTCGTTAGATGTTCAAGGAGTTTGATAGGAGATTAATCCTTTAGGTGACGTGATTGCCTGCAGGACGTAGGAATTATATTTGGTGACCCAGAAGTTTCCTTCCTATGTTTCCAAAAAGAAAACATGAGAAATGTAAGAAATTCTAAAATACATCATAATCCTCCACCTCTTCCTTTTAATTCTGGTTTGTAAACTCCATGAACCAGTGGGATAATAACATAATTTAATAATAGCAGTGATCTTCACAGAGTGCTTTGCAGGCATTTTGGAAGCCTTAGCAAACCTGGCAGTTCCATCCTCGCAGTATTCCTCCGAAGTACAGATAGTTTTAAATGAGAAATCTATGATATTTCCTGCCCAAATTAATTCTGGTAAAAAGTAGTTTGTTTTGATGAACATGCCTGTCCTTCCCCATGGAAACCTAGCACTTGGATATAAAGAGGAATCTCTAGTCCTGTCCTGCTGACTGCTTTGCTGCCCCCAGTGAACTTTGCTGGGTGGGTTGGCAGGTAAATACGATGCATTCATTGACTGATGGTTTGTCATGTTCTGAAACTGCATCACAAGTATCATTGCCTCAGTTCCTGAGATCTCTGCAATATTCCCTGGTTGCTTGGCTTTACGATCATCTTCTACCTGAATATCACATCTTACCTGGATCCCCAATTGTTCACTAGGCAACACATTCTTCAGTGTATATTCCCTTTTTATGGCCTTTTCTCCTTTCTGTAGACTTATGCCCTCTTTATCTTCTTCTCCTCACTGTTCTGGAAGTATAAATGTCAGTGAAAAGGTGTCACTGAACTTTCTCTGTCAGTATTTTTTGAGTGGTTATGTATTGTCCAACTAAAAGATTACTTAGGCACTTTTAATGCCAGCATTCAGCATATTAATTAAGAGAAAAGCCTTAACACTGATTTTTGGTGACCTCCTTACTAGCTGCTCTCATCAATAGACATAGCAGCTGTGACACAAAATCCAAGTTTGTGTTACTCACTTAAGTCATAACCCAACTTCCACTGAAACCAACAGACATATTTCCACTGACTTCAGCTGGGCTATAGCTTAAGCATTAAATCCAGAAGCATCTTTACTTATTCATGCTGTGTTATGCAGTATCTCATCAAGTGCCTATCTTTGCTCACTGCTTCAGTCAGCCCATCTGGCTGTTTGGTCAGTCGAAGAGGTGGTAACTATATTGAGGAGAGTATAGTTCTCATTGAGTTGTGGTCAGAGCCAGCTGCTCCAAAAGTTGTTTCAGCTCCTTCTTGTCTCCCTGATCTTCTGTGAGCCACATTTTCAAGGACACATTTCAAGCCAAGTTTTCAAAGCTATTCCTACTTAGTAGGCTCAGCTTGGTTTGTGTCCAAAAGTGTTTAAAAGCAGGAGAGCACCCTGAAACCCAAACACCTTAGGGATAGAACTGGAAATATTAGGGGGGTTGATTTCTTCACAGAATAAGGAGTAACTATTGTCCTATCCAACCATTCACTCTTTTCATGTGCTTCTCATATTTGTTAGGATATCAGATAGTTAACTCATTGTTAGTAGGGACAAACAAGATCAGCTGTAACAGTTTCACCCATATTTTGAGTATTTTGTAGAATCCAGGAGTATGTTTATCTCTGTGGTTGCCCTTTACAAAGAGTATTCCAGCTTTGCATGTTGCTGTTCCTGTTTCTCTTGCTGCTATTAGTGGTGTCAGGAGGCCAGAATTTGGCTTTTCCTGATTACAGCCTGACTGGAAACAGGAAAAGCCAAAAATCTTGTAATACTGGTAGTTCAGTCATGCTGAACATATGGATTTCACAGTGTCCAGGAAAGTGTCAAAAAAGTTCAGATGTCCTTATGAGCTGGGCCTCCCAACCATTAACATTTCTGCCTTGCTCATCAGGGCTCCCAGGGGACCTTGCATCCCTCAGCCTGGGCCTCGGGCATGCCCTCAGATTGACAGCCACTTTTCCTGCTGACCAAGGGAGATTCAATGTAAAATGTCAAAAGAGGCACCATATCCTTCAGTCTGTCCTGAGAGGTGCTGCCTACACAGGAGGCTTCCTGATCCACCAGGAAACGCAGAGCATAAATGTAAAATCGTGCCACCTTGATCTCTTCTGATTCAGGCAAAACAAAGAAATGCAAGAATAGCAAATCCAGAAATAGATTAATTCCCTGGGGCAGCTGCAGTCCAACTTGCTTCTTCAGCTGCCTCTCCTGCCCCTCACCTGCCAATGCTGAAAACCCACCATGAAATTGTGAGCACTTTACAATACCAGTGCTTAAAAGAGCATCACTGTGCCGCTGATTTTCTTCCCTGTGATTGTTCCACAACGTGTTTAGGCTGACTGCAAAATTAGACCCAAAAAATAAACAAAAGTATATCACACTTTACACCAGGAAAAAACTTTAATCTCATAATTTAAAGCCAAAATAATTGAGATTGTGGCTTCTTTCCCGCCATCAGCAGTGCTTTGATCCACGTCCGTGATTCTCATACAAGTACAATGATGGCTGAGGGACCCGAGCTCTTGCCCATGCACAGGGCGAATAGAAGGTAGCTGAGATAATCCAAGAACCAGCTGAAATGTTCACAAGATTTGCCCATCAATCTGCCAGCTACTGTTCTTCCTCAAACCAAATGTCTTATCTGTGCCATGCCACTGAAGTGCAAGATAAATACTATTGATGGTCTGAGGCTGGGCAGACCATGTTGATCAGAGTAGCCAAGATAGGAGCCTGGAGATACGTTAAACTAATGGCAGAGATAAACTGTGTCAGGAGAATGGAAATTACAATGCATCACTGTATGCCTTCTGTATGTCATTAAATATTGCTCCTTTCTTTCTAGCATACTTGGTCTGAACTCATATTGTCCATCAAATAATATGCAATTTCTTCAATTATCAGCTTTTATGGAAGTCTGACAATTGTTTCTCCCCACCTTGGGAGCTAATGTTCTTGTATTCCAAAATAGGAGACAACATCTGTGTGCTGACCTAACCAGCCCTAATGAGTCTGCACTGGTAGAAATACATCCACGCGCTCCCAGGCTTTCCAAGTGCAGCATGCTCATTTCAGAAGATGAAGGTGACCCCCAACTGCATCTGACCAGTTTACAGATTGTTTTTCTAATCTTGTGGTCCTTCTAATCTATCTCACTCAGTCTAAACAGCATTCTTACTGCTGTAGAGCAAAACCATTAATTAATATTGCCATAACAAATTAGTAATAGAGGGGTGCGTGGATTTCAAATGGACCTAAATTAAAAAAGAATAGGTGTGAAAATCGCATTCACTCCGCTTTGAAATGGCTTAACGCTGCTGTTGCTGGTTCACATCCAGAGCCTCCAGAGCAGTAGTTGTCAATTTATTTGTTTAAATGAAATCTCATTGTGTTTTGTGTGCGTATCATCAAAAAGAAGCAGGACTTTTTTCCTTTGGCAAATAAAGCTAACCATTTGAATCCAGTTAAATCCCCTATTTGCCAAAAGCTTCGCTTGCAGACCAGAGCAACCTCAGTATCCCCATTGCAATGATTGCAATGACTGGCCAGCTAACTTCAATGTCACCTTGGTGAGCAGTGTCATCGGGAGAACAACCACCGTGTCAGGGAAAGCCCCGTACCCCATGCCTCTCATCCACAACGCTCCAGAAACCTGTTTCTCTGTATTGTAAAACTGGTTCATTTTCATGCAGTATCAATTGTTCCTGCCTCCTTCACGTTATTCCTCCTGCTGGCCTTGTTTGCCAACTTCCTTGCAACCGCGCCCTCTCGCCTGTGTGGCAATTAAGCTGGGGCTGAGGTTGGCAGTGATAGATTTCATTCTGGTGCAAAGAGAGACAGCACACAGAGCTGCCATTGAGCTTTGAGAAGCTGTTCCAGCATGTTTCTGTGAAGTGGTCAAGTGACCACGTACATTTTTTTTATAAATGTTTTCTCTCTGTTTTCTCCTGCACAAAGAGAAACAGCTGATAGGTGTGTGTGTAGCTCCTGACGGGGAGATGCAAGAAAGGGAAATGGTGGGGACCAGAGAGATGCCGTTGCAATACAAATAATGTTTGATTTTTAACCATCTATTTCTGACTCCGTAGGTGGGGAAAGTTGCTTTTTATAATCAGAGCAAAGGGCAGTCAAGACATTTATAGGATTACAGTTTCTTAAGCAAAACAATGGCAACAGAACCAATTTAGAGGCACAGCATTAGTGCACTGGGTACTGTTATTATTATCCTGGCTGCTAATAAGATTGCAGTCTCTTCTAGGCTCACAGTTGAGAAACCACTCCTCATACGAGTCCAACATAAAAGATGATTATTGCCCCAGAGAGATTACAGTTTGAGTCTTACATGAAGAAATTACCATGTTTTAATGTATATAATCCATGCAAGATCAAAGGGAGATGCAGAAGGGCTACCTACATGGAGTCACAGGAAACAAATTAACACCGCAGAAAAGACTCTGGTCACTTGCTCTCATAGCATCAGCACATACGTGCAGACACATTAAGGGGTTTGCACATGAAAACCAGTCATCACTGCAAAATAACACATTACTTTGCATCAGCTGGGCTGCAATAATGCTCCAGCTATCTGCTGCAAGAATTGTCTGAGTTGGCGTATCCATCTCCACCTTCCATACCTCTCTCTTTTGCTCCTCAGTTGCTGTACCCTGTAACTCCCTGCACCCTCCCAGCCATAGATAACTCCAACAGGATCCCCAAAAGATTCCCCTGCACTTGTCTTTAAGTCCTACATGATATAGAGCATGCTCAGGGCTTTCAGAGCATTAGGTATGATAAACAAAACTCTTCTAATGAATGGAGATGTTAAAGCCTAAATATACCACTCACCTAATTAATAATACTTAGAGAGCTGTAATAATGGTGATAATTAGTTAATGAATGGGTGATCTTCATTTACAGAAGTGAAAAAATAATTTTAATATCTTCAAGGAAAATATCTTTAAGGCTGAAAGGCATTTTTCTCAAGTGTATATATACTTATGTAATTTAAGTTTATAAGCAACGCAAACCCCTTCTTCCTCTGAAAAAAGGAAAAATAAAAATATCTAATTTTCCTTTATAAAGAGTCTGAAGAGTCCACTGTGACTACAGTGCATTTAGAGTGGGGTGACTCTGATTTAGCTGTCAGACTTGGCTGCTGGCTATTCTTTTAGTGTAGTTGCAAATACTTCATACCATCCATACATCCGCAGAACCAGCTTTTGATTTCTTCCCTTCAGAGTCTAGATTGCTTATTAAACATGGCTAGTGAGACACAGCGTGGACTCTGCTGACTTCTGCTATTTGCCATGATGAACCAGCCTTGCCTATCCAGGAGGCTGATGGTGTGGATCTGATTTGTGAAGAATTATTATTTGTGCGACCCATTATGGTGAGACAGTTTGTGCAGAATGATTAGGGCTCCAGCAATGAGCAGAGCTAGTTAGTACATGAAAGCTGAATCCCAGCCTGGTGTCATCCAAACATAAAACTTCCTTCTAAACCAGACACTCTCGCAGCTGTCAGAGTCGCCTTTGTTGCTTTCTGGCTTTGTAAGTGAGCTAGGGACGCTTCAAAAAGCTCCTGGCAAGCTGGACCTCATTAAAGCTCCCGCTTCATCCTGGACTTGCATCCTGACATTGTTTATGATGCTTCATTATTATCTACTTAATACAAGGCATGATCGTTCTGCTCCACTAAATGGTGCTGTAACACAGGCGCCCAGAGTGAATTTTTCTTTGGTCGAGTTCCATGCAAAGCCTTCTCTGTTTGAGCTGGAGTGTTACAGTCACGCCAAAACTGTGTTCTTTATCTATTTTTATCTGTAGTCACATCTAGGAAGCCTTAATTATTCAAAGAGATTTTTCCTTCTGTGTGCAGAGTATCAGAAGCAAGCTCCTACCATTTATTTTACGATGACTACCTCCCTCTTGTGGTCCTTGTGCCAACCGTGTGGCAGGCAGATTATTGCCGTGCGAGGGGAAGACTAATGACACAAAATGCCAGTGCACCTTGCAAAGGCAGCAGCTCAGAGCCTGCCGTTTCCCCAGTGATGCTGCTGAAGAGCCCGGTGTCACATGCAGCAGAGGGACCGGTCCCTCCCTGCTGAATAACGGGGAACATCTTTGTCCATTTTATTTTATTGCATATGTTAGCCTTTAAATAGTGCATTTGTACAGTAATTTTGGAGAAAACCAACATTTCTCCTGCCCCTTTATCTCAGCTAAACTGCTCATGCATACTGTAATGTGAAAGGATTATATACATACACACACACACACACGAAATAGTATGCATGTCATAAAATTCAATAGGTGGGATATATTTAGGGCTTAATCTTAGGATTGTTGAGAATTAATGGACAGAGCAGACTTTAGACTTGTTATAATGGATGTAAAATGTGATTTATGTGTTTAGGCATTTATACAATCAAACAAAACTAGAGGATTGGCTCATGTTCTTTGAGAGAGTAAAATCCTTTGTTGTTCATTTAGTGTTTTCTTTATATGAACATCATACAAGTGAGTTTGGATCTCTAATGGGAGCAAAATTTGTCAGAGCAATTTTTTTTTTTTCCACATGCCTGATGCGTGATGTGAACTTTTGTTAAGATAAAATATTTTTACAAACACCTGAGAAATAGAAATGGTAGATAAATATTCATGTTCACCAGGAAAGTAAGTAAATTATCCATCTCCTTTCATCACACAAAGTTTTATTCAATAAAAACAATCAATATTGTCTATGTCTCATGATACCCATCAGCTTCTTAGACTGAATTCTAAGAAATATAAAACATTAATACATCCATAAACATTTCCTCCTTCACCTTAAATACTTCAATATTGTCTTTAGACAAATTCATGTTGCTTTTTCATCCTTTCTGGTTTTCTAATTGATAAGTCAGAGTTTCTTTTCAAGCAAGCTAACCATTATTTCCTATTTGTCTTCCAAACTGGAGTAGACATTTGATATGAAAGCACCTAAGCGTGATTGCTCTTAACCTACTTGTCATCACATCTGCTGCAGGCACTAGCTACATAATCAGACCTGAATTGAGACAATGGTACCTTAAAATCAGTGCTACACTGAGATGTCACCCAAATGAGCCTATGCTATGGAAGCCACACTGATTTGCTGTATAAATTCCTTGTGTGCTGTTTCTGCTCACTCTTGATCCAATTTACCTTTAAAAACTAAAGGTGGAAAGAGAACATTCCCTGAACAATCATACTCAAATGAACAAAATGAACATGTTTCGGTTTGTTCAGAGAAATAGTCTAAGTGTCCCGTGATTTCTAGGTTCTTCTGTTCCTGTCATTTCATTGTTGAGTTCCTATTTTTAGGCCATCTTCTATGAACTGGGGCTATTACTCACAGAAATAATTACAATCAACTCCTTTCCCTCCTATGTGGGTCATTGCTTTATTAGGTTAAGCACAAGGAATAATGTGAGTCTCCAAGGTCTTGCGGGGAGGGTGAAGTCGGCTACACTAGCTTCATTTCTTGTTTGATAATTAGTTTTTATCCAAATCAACTCTGGCCTGTACTTTTAATGAATAATCCTCTCAGGGATATTGGAGAATAAACTCATTACTCCTGAATCAGCCCCCTCTTTTATTCCACTCTCCTTGATACACACACAAGTCATTCTAACCCTCAGTGCCTAATGACCCTTGTACACTCATAATATGGACAACACTTCATAACAGCACCATAAATATACTCTTAGGGGCTGGTTGTCCTGGTAATTGCAGAGAAACAGTGTCCAAGAGAGGTGTAGAAATTCAACATGCTTTTTTAAACCTGATTCAGCTATGCGGAAACCAAGTCAGTGGCCATAAAACTGCAGCAGCCAAAAAAGCAGAGCTAGAAAATAATAGGGAGCAGTTGTTGATAACAAAACAGGCATAAAGTCGAGTTCCTTCAAGGCTCATGGTCATGGCAGCAATGAGCTGACTGATGGGCACCAGAAGATACAAATCAGAGCCTCGCTGAAGCTTTTGTGTCTGAGTATTAGCAATTCAGATGAAACTGGAAACAGAACACATAGCTGTTAAAACTGTTCTCTGAGCCAAAAGTTAGCAGTTGCACCACTGGGAATAGCAGCATGATTCACCCAAAATAGTGTTCTATTATAATGCTTATAGCAGCTCATAACATGATAACACGGAGAGAAGAGGAATGGCTCATGAGGGTCACCATTCTGGAAAACACCTTCATAGATGCTAAAGGTAGTTACCAGCTCCGACCCAAGAAAAATGAAAAAGCCCTGGCACATACATTCCTAGGGATCACTGAGCTTGAGGCTCAGCCCAAGGGTTTTGCTATTCCCAGCCAGGACTGACAATGATGCATTTTGCCACCCTTTGTGGTGTTGTATGTTCTCCTTCCAGTGCTCAGCTAAAGGCCGCTCAGGACTTTTTCTTTCAATCCACAGAGGGAACTAACATCATATTATTAGTGCAGGCTAGTTGCTGTGACTTTCCAATACTGACTGATGGTCATAGCCCTGCTGTCCCAGAGGGTGTCTTTGGTGCTTGACGACTTGGGGCTCTCACTGGGAAGTTCATCTTAGCGTGGAGATCATAATATAAAGTTACATGGACATTACTGAAACAGCAGGCATGAGTTCTTGACACAAAGATATCTTTGCCCATTTTGTGCTTGTCTTCTTCAAAAATACACCTTCTTCAGTGCTGTAGCACATTCCTGCTGATCATATTTCATGCATATCTGTCTGGTTCTAGGCATAGCCTAAACCATCAACATTTACTCCAGCAAGGATCTCAGCATGGCTGGAGGAGTCTGTGGATTGTATTTGCCCTTCCTCTAGGTGCCGGCTACTAAGCAGAGAAGACAGCAAGACCACTTAAAAAATTATTTGTTTGCTAAATAAGCAGACTATTTTGCTCAAATTCCAAAAAAAGTTCTGAAAAACAAAACTACAAAATGTTCCCATATGAACCCTCAAGTAGAAATTATTTTTTCCCTTCCTTTTTTTTTAAAATGTAGGATATTTTTGGTCACAATCATAATAATCCTACTGATAGGCGATGCCCTCTGCTTTTCCAGGGCAAGAACCTTCAGCTACGTGTTTTACATTTCGACTTCGAGGGAAATCAAAGTACAAGAGGGATGAGGCTGCTGCTGTCACCATGTTCTGGAGAACACTGATGGGAAGAAATTAATAGCGTTTCCCAAAACATTGACAAGCTATAGTGCATAAATTTTCCTTTTAAATCCTGTATTCATAAAAAAAATAAAGTAACATGACTTTCAGATTTACTAGTCTTTGATGTAGATATTTTGAAATCTTTCCCTCCATGAATAGGCAGGAGCCTAACATGAATGTAAATTTTCAGAAAATTACATCTTTGCCTGCATCTTTTCTTGGACGTTTGTGAACTTAGAGATATCTTAAGCCCTCCCTGCCTCAAAAAGGAAAAATAAAAAAATCCAGTCTTCTTTATATATCAAAAATCAAGCAAACAAGCCAAACTAGAAAGTCCTTACAGGCAGAATAACATCCTTGCCATGTAAATGAGCTGAAATCAAGCAGATATCTGAGCAGTTTCCCTGTGGCAGAGCAGGAGCAACTTGTGCAAATCCGAAGGATCTGTTGGGGACCCCTCGATAACAACAGGTCACCAGATAAACGCCAATGATGCTGAACTGAGCAGCGGGAGAGAAAGAAACATGGCAAAGACAAGCTGGAAAAAAAAAGGCTTCCAGGCTGCCTTTGACAGAAATTGATCTGAGCAAATTAAACACTCGTACTGTAGTGGTTAGTAGGCTTTTTTTTTTTCCTTCTGCCTTTCAAAATGCAAGATGCTTGTGGGGAGATCAGCGCGGGCAGTTTGCCTTTCCTAGGCAGTGGTATCTGGCGTGTGGGAGCAGGGCTGCTCCCAGCTGCAGACATGAGGGGAACTTGGTGGGGTCAGGAATAGAAGCTTAAAATATAGAAATTGCTCCATCTAGGACCTGGGAAAAGTTTTTCGAGGCGAGGGACAGAACCAAGACCTTTGGTGAAAATCAGGCAAAAACCCCAATTCTGGGAGGGAAACTGTTGGAGTTATAGCACAGTCCTGAACTGAAACCCTTGTGGGGCTGCACATAGGAGAATGCTCTGATGGTAGCTGGGAGCTGTGTTTTGCTACCCATGCCACGTACGGTATTCTGTACCATATTATTTCTTTGCACATATACTTGCTAACAGTACAAATATTAAAATTCCTTTTTGTGGTTGGGAAATTAAGGTGAATAACTGAACTAACATAAACTAAATTTGCTCTGATATACGTGGGCATGAAGCCACAAAACAATGTGGGAAGCTAATGCCTTTATTCCATATTCCCACAGGCATAAACCAGAGCAGAATTTGAACCTGTGGATTTATAGCAAATAAAATATCAAACTTATCCTGAAATATGTTGTAGCTGTTTCTCATTCCATCATGCAGCTGATAAATATCTAATCTCCAGTTCAGGCCTCTCTATTTAAATAAGCACAGTAAAAAGTTTAGCTATCTGACTGAACTACTTCAGCTGAATATCCTTAGTTCACTGCTTTTGGCCCCTATTAAATGCAATTCAGATAAAGTCTGTTTTCTACTAATATTTGTTTCTCTCTTGACACAGTTGGTATCTGCTCCTGCTAAAAGCTTTCAGACTGGAAGAAAAATCTACCAAAAAACACATTATTTAGGAAGCATAACTAAGCATCACTAACACTAGGAGGACAGAGGATTTCTTCTGTGTTAACTGTTAACAAACACGTTGCTCTCTATGGGCAGTCTCATCCCCACCATTAAAACTGATGATTTTGCAGAGCTGGGTCCAAAAAAGAAAAAGGGGACATCTTTCCCTGTAGCACAACAGACAAGCAAGAGCTGTGAGACACCCTCCATTTGCTGTATATTCTGCTTACTCGCCCATCTGCTTTACGAGCTGCCTTTTTGCCCTGACGGTGTCAGGCAGCTGCCGGCTCTGCACGCCTGGCTGCAGGCAGCGAGCAGGCAGCTCTGCCGTGCCCCACTCCCGTGGCATGGCCTCCTGCAGCACAGGGTCACAGGCGGCTTGCAAAGTCCCCAGCCTTAGCTCCCTTTCCTGGCTCTGGTTGTCCTGTTGCTGGTTTCCATTTTCCCTTCTGACACTCCCGTTACTAGGAACGGTCTCCTCTCTCCCGGCATGCCTCGTCTAGGCAGGAGCAGGCTGGAGCTGGAAGGAAGAAAGCAGCTGTGAGAACAATTCAGTAAAATTTTAGGTCAAATGTTAGGTGCCCCGTCCTTGTGGTAATCGCTTGCATTAGAGCATATTAACACAATTGCACTTCCAACGAATTAACAGTGATCTGTGCAGAGGCACAAAATCAAGTGCAATAATAATTCACATGTATGAAAAACAACGTGATTGCTACCTAATTAATTAATAACCAGTTACGGATTAAAAGGGGAACATTTGGAGCTAAATGTGTCCTTGACAACACTAACAGGATTGGTTTAGCACTGATTGTATTTTACAATGGGACATATAAGTGCAAATAATTGCTTCCACTATATCATGGAATTAGTTCCATGACAGTTCAGCTGATTACTTCAAGGTTTTATCTGCGTTTTGTAGCTGCAAGATCCACTACCACTTTGCACCTTGCTGGCCAGTAGCGAAACACTCTTGTCTGTTTACATGTATTGCATGTAATGTAGCAGGAGAAGCAGAATCAATACTGTAGATATATACAGTACCTGCATCACAAAGGTTACCGCGCTCGGAAAATAGCTGATGAAGGCTTGAGGTAATGAGCTGAAACATCCTGAAAGTAATTCCTAGCAGCACTAAAGACAATAATATAACTTCGCCTGACATGGGTAATCCTCTGCAGACTGAGGGAAGCATAATTTTTTCTGGAAGGGAGTTTTGTGGTCCGCTGAGAGTTTGAGTGAGATATGAGATATACCTTACGAGTGAGGAACAGCTCGTAACTCAGGGGAGGTGGAACCTAAATGAAGTCACAGAGGTCGTTCTTATTTTATCACTGGGGGAAATATACCCTGTATATCACTCAGCCTTTTCAAACATTTAGTTACTGGGATAATGCTGGGTACAACAAATTGTTCATGTTTTTTTCATCTTGTATTTCATGAACAGAAAGCTTTTAAAACAATTAAAACCAATTTGCCCTGTGAGTCCAAAGCTAGGCTTATTTACAGATAAGTTTAATGAAATACATCAGAACTCTGTGGTTCATGTAGGGTATGGAGCTATCGGCTAAATATTTTTGTTCTCCTTCAGTCCATTTTTTGCTGCTGCTGCAGTGAAGAAGCTAGAAGGGCCAATGAAGCAGTCAGAGAAGTCTGCCCATCCTTTTATCTCCCTTCATGGTAGCAGCCATTCATGTGATGTGAATATTTCTGCAGAAGAGATTTCCGTGCATGTTTTCAGACTGCTTTTCTAACAAAATTAGCTTTCTGAGATCATGCTGTCTGCTGCTCCTAGAAATCCTTGAGACTGTTCCACTATATTGGATAGCAGCAGATATCTCAAGACACTTAGTCTCTGTCTATACAATATAAAAGTGGGGACTTTGTAGAAGCAAGAGCAACCCAAAGTAGTCCTGCAGAGGGAACAATGCAGTTACCCCCAAAGGAGCTGCCAGCGGGCCAGGCAGCATGTTGGCAAGACATACCGAGACATACTGGTGTCTTCGTTTGGTCCTCTTTCTTCTCTTCTTAACACAGGGGACCTGTGCATTCTCTTTTTCAGATGTATGAGTCTGAGCCTGCAGAGTCATAGAGAGTATAAGAGGAGTCTTGGGCTTAGTAAGCTGCTCCCTATAGCTGCATATTATCAAACTATTTCTTAATTAAAGCCTATACAATGAATCAAATTGGTGTAATCATGATATTGCCGTAGCTGTGACCTGAAATAGGTTTTGATATGATGCATCTCAATTTGTTCCCTTCAGGAGACAACTGTACTTTTTCACTTAAAATGGAATTCTTCAGGGTGGGGTGGGAGTTGTATAAAAATGTGGGCATCTGGCAGCCTTGTGGAGCACCCAGTTCTGACCTCAGCATCAGGCAGGAATCCTTTTGCTGGCAGTACAACATTGACCCAGACTTCGAGGGTACCACAGATTCAGCACCACCAAGATGCACCCATACCGGGCACAAAATCCCACAGCAGCACGGACCTGGCTCCAGCATATACGCACCCACAGCCTGTGCAAAAGCCCCTCCCGCCCTGCCTTGGCAGCTCCCTCCTCCCACACCAGCCCTGAGAAGGCTGGAAGAGGAGTACTAGCGTTTGCTGCAAACACGGCGTCAATGGGATAGCAGAGGAATACCACTACGGAGGCATTTTTTCTTGGGGTAGCCTGGCTGCTGTGGACATCTCATACTTTCTGTAGAATGGTACATTGCATCCAGAAGTCTTGTTTCTATAACACATATGTGAGCACTCTAGCATCAATTAGCTGTCAATGTAGGAATACACAATACAAGAAGGCAACAGATTTCTGTTGTGTATGTTTGGACTTCACTGTACTAATTAATTATTTTCATATAGAAGATTTTTCACTTCTATGAGATCTGTGGGCCTCTTATTGCTTTATACGGTAAGAACAAAGTAGCGGGTGACATTGCGGTAACCACTGGGGCACGGTCCTACTGAACCAGGGAAAGTGCACTCTAAAGGGTTCCCTGTGGATGGAGAGGCTGAGCCCATGTGTCAGTCTGGGACAAAACTGGAAAGGGTGAGTATGAGGGCAGTCATCTCAATGCTTGATTGGTCAGGCCAAGGGAGCAGGCAAGAAAAAAACGTTGTTTGTTTTATTTGTACCTATGTTGGTAACCCAAAATTGATCATCTGCGTTTAAGTGCGTTCTAGTAACAGCTGTGAACAATTTCACTGTTTTTCAATGCAGTGTGTTGCCAGTTCAAAGGACTGATAGTAATCCTAACAAAGCTATTTCTCCTTCTCTCAAATAGTAAGATAAACTCAGACATAGAATTGTTAAATTCTCCTTTTTTTCTAACATACCTGGTTCTGATTTCTGAGGGGCTTAATTAGCAAAAAGCAGAAGGTTGAGAAATGGTTGATTAGAGGTTCATCTGTAAACTGGAAATACAGTAAGTGAGATGTCTGTTGATGAGTCTGCTATGGTACATTTGTTATAGGATAGATGGGGCAGGTGCTAAAATCCTTACTTAGCAAAACCGAAGCCAAACAATGTTGACACTGGATTAAACAGGAGCATTTGTTGTATTTGGCAGCTGTGAAGGGGTCTGCAGTTTGTTAGAGAAAAGGGGCAGTCTGCAATGCATCTGAGGGGTTCATGTGCAATATATCAAGAGATGAATGAGCCAGTGTTAGGAGGAGACTGAGTAAGTGGGTGTACTGGTTTTGACTGGGATGGAGTTAATTTTTCTTCACAGCAGCTTCTATGGTACTATGTTTGGGATTTCTGACCAAAACAGTGTTGATCACACACCAATGTTTTAGCTACTGCTGAACAGTGCTTACACAGCATCAAGATCTTTGCTGTTTCTCACCCCACCCCACCAGCGAGGAGGCTGGGGTGCACAAGAAGCTGGGAGGGGACACAACCAGAACAGCTGACCCCAGCTGACCAAAGGGATACCCTGTACCATATGACACCATTGCTCAGCAATAACAGCTTCGGGAAGAAGGAGGAAGGGGTGACGTTCAGAGTTAAGGCATTAATAAGAGATCTCTTAAACTGTCTTTATCTCAACCCATGAGTTTTCTCACTTTTATGCTTCTGATTATCTCCCCCATCCAACTGGGAGGGAGGGAGCTGCTGCATGGTGCTGAGCTGCCTGCTGGGGTAAACCCACAACAGTGAGTAATGCTGGGACATGACTATATTGACACTGGTTTCCACTGAAACCAGTGGCAAAATTTTGTTGGGTACAGGTCCCATGTTAGAGGGAAACATTTAGGGAATATTTGGAAAGGAAAAGACTGAGATACTACAATTTAAAAACCACATTGATGGCCGTTCTCAAATAGCTGCCTGGTTTCCATTCATACCTTGAGGGGCTAATTAATAAAGCATAATTATCTCCTCTGTTTATAGGGTGATGCTTGTTCTCAGTTTGAATTGAGAACTATTGAAAGGCCATATGAGGAAGACCTGAATGTATGTGTCAGGATCAATTCAGAGTTTAAATTGCTTATAATGGCTTTTTAATGTCAATGCAGATATCTCCAAGTGTCCTAAAGAGAGGGTGACAAAAAAGTAACTGGCTGTGTCACTGGCTAGTTTTGCTTTTGTAGCTTAAAGGGATATTGTCAACTGGAAACCTAGGCAAGGAGCTAAGCATAGTACTAAATACAGCACTTTGCATCTTGCTGCCAAAGCTTGTGATTGTTTTATTTATTTAAGCTTTCTTTTCTCCCTGATTGTTGCTGAAAGATTCAAATTAAAAAAAAAAAAAAAAGGAAAGAAGATCACTTTGTTGAAAGTGTGAAGCTCATCATAAAAGCTTTTGATAAATAGAATCACAGAAGAGCTGAGGTTGGAAGGAATCTCTGGGGCTCATCTAGTCCAGCCCCTGCTCAAGCAGGATCAGTTACAGCAGGTTGTTCCAGCCCATGTCCAGCTGTGTTTTGAATATGTCCACAGATGGAGACTCCACAACCTCTCTGGGCAACCTGTTCCAGTGTTTGACCATCCTCACAGGAAAAAAAAAGTCTTTTCTTGTACTTAGATTGAATTTCAGGGGTTTTAATTTGTGCCCATTGCCTCTTGTCCTGTCACTGGGCACTACTGAGAAGAGTCTGGCTCCCTTGCCTTCATTCCCTCCCATCAGATATTTATTCAAATTGATGAGATGCCCCTGAGCCTTCTCTTCTCCAGGCTGGACAACCCCAGCTCTTGCAGCCTCTCCTCGTATGAAAGATGCTCCAGTCTCTTAATCATCTTAGTGGCCCTTTGTCGGACTTACTCCAATATGTCCATATTTCTCTTGTACTGGGGAGCCCAGCACTGGACCCAGCACTCCAGATGTGCCTCACCAGTGCTGAGGGGAGGGAAAATATCACCTCCCTCAACCTGCTGGCAATGCACTTTCTAATGCAGCCCAGGAGGCTGTTGACCTTCTTTGCCATGAAGCCACATTGCTGGCTCACAATCAGCTTGTTGTCCACCAGGACCCCAAGGTCCTTTTCAGCAAATCTGTTTTCCAGCTGGTCGGCCCCCAGCCTGTCTGGGTGCATGGGGTTGTTGCTCCCCAGGTGCAGGACTCAGCAGTTCTCCTTGTTGAACTCCATGAGGTTCTTGTCAGCCCATTTCTCCAGCCTGTTGAGGTCCCTCTGGATGGCAGCATGACCCTCTGCCATATCAGCCACTCCTCCCAGTGTTGTATCACCAGCAACCTTGCTGAGGGTACATTCTGCCCCATCATCCAGATCATTTCTGAAGATGTTAGTAATTGGACCCAGTGTTGAGCCCTGGGGTACACCACTAGTGACATGCCTACAAGTGGACTTTGTGCCACTGTTCACAACCCTCTGGTCCCAGTCGTTCAGCCAGTTTTCAGTCCACCTCACTTATCTAACCCATATGTTGTCAGCTTGTCTATGATGATGTTACAGGAGACCGTGTCAAAGGCTTTGCTAAAGCCAAGGTAAACAACATCCATTGCTCTCGTCTCGTCCCGCAAGCCAGTCACCTCCTTTATAGAATGTTATCAGGTTGCTCACAATTTCCCCTTCATAAATCAACGCGGACTGCTCACCCAGTCTCCTTCTTGTCCCTCATGTCTGGAAATGCTTTCCAGGAGGATTTTGTGCACCGCCTTCCGAGGGATGGAGGTGAGGCTGTCAGGCCTGTAGTTCTCAGGATATTCCTTCTTGGCCTTCTTGAAAATAGGAGTGACATTTGCTCTCTCCCAGCCTTCAGGAACCTCTACCAGTTGCCATGAGCAGCAGCAGGATAGAGAAGGGTGTTTTCCATTTGGTTTTCCTCCAAGCTGCAAGTTACTGAGCTAATTTCAGGAAAATCTGTTGCAACACTTTCATGATCAGTGCTGTGCTCGAAGCTGGATGAGAAGATCAAAACAGTCCCTTCTGGCTTTAAAATCTTTTGGTTTGAAATTACTCGTAATTCTGTCAAGTCAAATACAACTGATACAAATACAACACCTTTTTTGTAAGTTGATCATGTCCCTTTAGCACACTTATTTAATAGTCCTAAACACTCTTCTTAATAATGTGTGACAAGCAACCGTTGTGGGAATGCTTCATGATTGCTCCTTATGCAATATCATGCTGGGATTGCAGACCCATGCTCGGGTGTTTATGTTATCTGTACTTCACTTCAGACATGTTTTATTATAGTACTTTAAAAAGGAGAATGGAACATTTTATCATATTTTCCTGCCAAATCCCTTGTGTCTATTTTTTTTCTTAAAGAATTGTTTTTATCATCTATCTTTTACTGTGTATCACAGCATTATCTTCACCTGTTAAGGGAAAAAATGAATGGACTTACAGTGTACAACAGACTGACAGCAAATCATAGCATGGATGTTCCCTTCAGAATGGCAGTTATACCCTAGATGGCATAGTGACTAAATAACTCATTGTGAGAAACTCCTTTTCACAGACAGTTGTTAAATTGAAGGTATTACCAAAACAGAACGTAAGAATTATTGCTTGCTCTATGGTCATTTTTCTTTAGGTAAGGATATCCGCCTCTTTTTTTTTTTTTTTTTTTGCCTTCTATAAGAAACAAACTGAAAGAACCAGTCCAGTCCTCAGCATCATTACAGCACCATTATGGTTTATGCTGACTTAGTATTTTCACTATAAATCCTATTTTCCTCATGAGTCTTGAGATCAGGGTTCATTTGCAGTCCAGGCCTGTTTAGGGGAAAATATTTTTCAATGCACTTTGAGGACTGAGCCTAGCCCTTTTAAAATTTACAGTAGAGTGACATAAAAATAAAAATGAATTATTTCAGATGCTTTCTAGTGTTGCTATTTCATTCCTGTAGCAAAGAAGCTAGATCTCAGTTTGAAGTTGAGGTTTTGCTAACATGTAATGGAAAATTACTATAGCTCTGCATAGATTAGAATCAACACATTCAGATGAATGGCTTAATTTATTTAGAAAAGTGCCTGTTTTTTCATAGTGAATAAATATTCCCAAAACTTTACTGTATAAATACAATACAAAAACTCTGGTATCTCTGGTACTCCAAAGACTGCAAGGTGCTTTGTTTTATTAGATGATCAGCAGCAGATCAGTAATGCAGATGAGCACATCTACCTATTTTAAGCTGAGTACTGACATAATAGACTAATAAAATACTGTCCACTGGGGGGAAAAAAAAAGGAGCTTGTTCCTTCTGAGACACACTGCAAGAGTGCACTGAAATCTACTGGAGACAAAGGCAGTTGGGTTAACCTAACATCCACAGTAAAGGTGATCTGAAGCATTTGCTTTGGAGCAAGGATTGGATCCCTGCTGCCAGCAGAGCTGGGCATTGCTGAGGAGCTGCTGGGGATGGCAGTGTCTCCAGCCAGCATGGCTGGCTCTGGGAGAGGAGGCCTGACCACAGCTCCAGCTCCCATTAAGGTCCACACAGTGTAGCTTGAGGGAGGAAAAATGTACTTTTAAGTGTATTTCCAACACAGAGTCCACCATGTGCTCAGGCAGTTCTTTGGCGTCATGCACAGCTGACTGAGGACTCTGCAATTCCCCTTGGCTCCTCATGCCCAGGAGGTCCTTGCTGTGTGCCACCATGGTGGGCTGCGCGTAGGGGCCCTGGCTGCAGACACAGCAGCTGTCAGCTCCTCAGCAGAAAAGGGCTCCTACATGCAGCATTCACAAACACCAGATAGATAAATCAGACTACAGTCCAGTCCACCACCTGCCACGACAGTGCTACATATTGGACCAGCTCTGCCAGGTCCCTAATTAAAGTCTAGCCCTGTTTATTAGTGAATGGAAGGCCCTAGTTAAGGCCTTGCCGCATGGCATAACTCATCTGGATTTAGTCAGGGTCTGTTGCTATTGCCCACAATGTGTTGGTTCAGCAACAGCAGTATGCAGGGACAGGAAGAGGGGTAGGAAGCAGCCCTCCACCATCTGAGCTCTTGCTTGGAGGGTGTCCTCTCCCCGGGCACTAGGACAGCTCACACTGGGCAGCAGACTTTGCTTCACCCATCAAGTTAGCGCTCAAACACACAAAAACCTGTCCAGCAGGATAACTGGAGTTATCCTGGCATATATATTTAGGATAACCGAACCTTGTCAGCCCAGTTCCTGCTTTCCAGAGCCTGAAGGCAAAATTAGGATTGACTCTTGCTTAAAAATGAAATAGGGAAGGAGGAAAAAGCTTTCATTCCTGTCTCCCTGCCATCTAGTAAATACATGACAATAACACCGCCACACATCAGTTTGCACTGGTTTAGCTTCACGTAGAGTTTAACAGCTGATTTAAATTCAGCAGGTAGAAGTTTTCAGCGTGGACAAGACTCAAGTCTATAGGAAATCAATGGACTTAAGCATTTCTGAAATCTTCCACCGCACCAGGCAGTATGAAATCAGAGGGATGGAACACCTCTCCTACGAGGAAAGGCTGAGAGAGTTGGGGTTGTTCAGCCTGGAGAAAAGGTGGCTCCAGGGAGACCTTATTGCAGCCTTTCAGTACCTAAAGGGGGCTTATAAGAAAGATGGGGACAGAGTTTTTAGCAGGGCCAATAGCGATAGGACAAGGGGTAATGGTTTTAATCTAAAAGAGGGTAGATTTAGACTAGATATAAGGAAGAAATTTTTTACAATGAGGGTGGTGAAACACTGGCACAGGTTTCCCAGAGAGGTGGTAGGTGTCCCATCCCTGGAAACATTCAAGGTCAGACTGGATAGGGCTCTGAACAACCTGATATAGTTGAAGATGTCCCTGCTCATTGGAGGGGGAGCTGGGCTAGATGACCTTTAGAGGTCCCTTGCAACCCAAACTATTCTATGATTCTGTCATTCTATGAAATTCTCTAGAACTGGAGTAAGTGACTACACGAGGTGCAGGTCAATGACGTGTCAGGCCAGCTGACTGATTCTAATAAAATCTGTTTTCTGCCTCCCTTTCCACACACACCCCCCTTTTTTTTTTCAGATACCTGTGTTAAAATGGCATCAGGATCCTAGTTTCATCTGGCAAAGATTAGGGGCAGAGAGAGATTGAGAGGGCTGTTGCAAAACTGTCAAGAACACGGAGCAGTCCAAGTGTAAAATCTATTCACTTTCACTTTATGCTGCTGATGGGTATAATAAGAAAATATTTTTCATTCATCCATCAAAAAAGTTAGAGCTATTTACACATATATATGCAGAATGCACAATGTGATTTGGCATAAATGCTTTAATCGCATGCATTTCAGATGTAACCTACTTGTAGCTCCACAACTGGGAGTGTAAGACATCTGTCTCAAGTACAGGCTGATAATAAGCATCATGAATCTTCCCTCCAGATCCTGCAGCACTTCCCAGACGAGGGGCTTGATTTGGCCTGGGCTTTCATGCAAGGCTTTCACTGAAGGCAAAAGCAATTCCATGTGCAGAAGAACCCACTGCACCACACAAAGACAGCCACTTCTGGGGGGTGAAGCACTGCAACTTGAGCCAGAGCCTTGCTGGCAGGAGAATTATCTTTTTTCTCCCCAAAAATACTTGAGCCAAAAATGATAAACGAGCACAGAAAATGCCATGATATCATTAACGTCCAAACAAAGACAGAGGACATGTTCTCTGAAACCCCTCTGTAAAATTTGTGTGGCTTTATCATGCTTTTAAAGGAAATAAAAAAAGCATCTGCTGCTCCAGCACATCACAAAACACAACACGTGGAGAATGATAGAAATGCACAGAATAGTCTTTTGTGATGTGTGGAACAGACAAAAATTCAGTAAAATAAGAAACATTGCCTATTTGTAAATGGAAGGTCATTTTATTTCATTATAATTATACTCATAAAAATATTTTCTGTCCTATTTCAACACTGACAGGGAGAAATAGCTTAAATCTAACATCGTGGTGTTAACCAGATGAAAAACAGCTTTGTTGTAATTGATTTTGCTGAATTTCACATGTACAAACACACACACATACTTGTAATTGCAGAGGGATAAAACGGGCATTTTTGCAGGGTCATTTGGGCAAACTCATTTTCTAAAATAAAATAGCTTTTTTTCATAAAAATTCAAACAGAAAAAATAAATGTTAAAGGTGCCTAGAAATAAAAAGTTTTGAATCTTAAATGCTTTCCAGAAATATTGGCAAAATTATCAGAAATGCCTCATGAGTCTGGTCAGGTACTGATGAGTGGGAATTTTTTTGTTACTGGAATTTCCCACTGGAATTTCATCTGGCTATACTTACATATATGGATCACATTTGAAGAGGGAGGAAAATGCATTTCGTTTTCAAGATTGTCACATTTTGATTTTTTTTTTTTGTCTTAGCTTTACAAACATTTATGGAGAAGAATTTTTTGCTTGAAAATTGTGAATATAAAATTCAGTATATTTACACTTTTTGAATGAAGCCTAGTTGAAAAAAGTGCTACAAAGTAAAGTTCATATACAGTGAAAAACTCTAGCATTAATTACTCCTGAATGTTTGTGAGTACCCAAAATCCTGACATAAAAGCTGTAATTTCTATGCAAAGTAGATAGGATGATTGAGTTATAATTAAAATGGTAATTATACCCTTAATGCTCTGTATTTGACTTTTCAAAAAATGTTATGCTCCAAGAAAAGCTATTTAAAGATCAGAGAAAAATGTTTGAAAAATGAATGTATTCAAGACATTCTAGATCTTTTAAAATCCAGTTATTGATTTTTACATGCTTTCATGTGTAGTCTAAAACATTTTCTTCATTTATTTTGGTCGATGGAAATAATAAAAAATCATTGGAACGTGAAAAGCTTAAACGAACGCAATATTCTCCAAGTTGATATTTAACACGATAAATATTTGAAATGTTGGAGGGCAGGCAACAGTATTCACTTGCTGACTAAAAGCCTGGCCTTCGTCCTCTTAGCCGGGTGACGCCAGGGAAAGAGCCGGTGGGAATTCAGCAGCCCTACAGTTCGCTGGTTCGAGACATGTCACATTGCACCCTGCACGGGATAAATACGACATTTCCTTTGATCCCTCATTGACTCCTTAGAATTAAAATGAGAACACCTAAAGCTATACATCAAATGTCAGGAGTGGCAGCCTACTGGAACCATATCAATATTTGATGATGTATGGCTTGCTGGGAGGCGTAGGAAACGCTGGCCGTGGCAGCGGTGACACCCAGGATGCTTTGCACTCACCCAGCCGTGGTCGCGCCCGGAGCTGTGAGAAGGGGTAGGAAAACTGTGCCTACATGGTGGGATGTGCCTACAGATCCGAGAGGGGAATGTGCAGCAGAGCAGGGCCATTTCCCAACTACTGCCAAGCTTGTTTTATTCAGCGCATGTGCACTCGCTTGCCTGTGCAATTAGTATGTCCAAACCGGGCTTACGAGCATCTTTATTCACTTTGGAGTTGGTACAGTAGCCCCTTCTGCTGCTTGAGTAACCACGCCTCTGAGCAAGGCAAATGAGGGCCATAGTAAGCCAAAAACATTTGCAGGAAAATCAGTAAAGTTGTGCAGTCTTAGATGCTTGGGGTTTTTGTAGCATTACTCACCCAAAAAAGCCTTTGCCTCCATCCATTTATTAACTCCATGTATCCATCACTTACCTTGGACTTCATGACTTTTCATTCTTATTAATCTTGCAGATATGGTTGACAGTTTTTCCTTATGTCCCACAAAAAACACGATAGGGAGGTTTTAGGTCAGAGTGCTGAAATTTTGTAATTTCTGTAAAATACACAACAGTGATTTCCTAGTTTCTAGGTAGCTTTCTCTAGCATGAAAAGGGAAAAAAGCCAGGGACTTAACTGTTGCTCATCTATTTTCTGCTCTTATTCCACCCATGGGTGGTGGTAAGGAGCTTGGGGCAGGCTCTGAAATTGGGGTAAAGCTGAAAAGCCACTGAAAGAAATGAGCTTAATTCCTGTTACATGTTGTCCCTCCTCATCCAGTACCTCATCCAAAGCCAGGACTTGCATTCATCTCACTAGCTGATAGTCCTCCTACCAACCCACAATATTCATGTTTTGCAGAAAGTCTCCCGGCTGATGGCAGGGATGATTACATTTTCCAGTATACACATTGAGTAACATCCTTGGCTGTTGTTGTCAGGTTGTGTCTCTGCTCAACGCTAGGTTGTACCACCTGGACCCGGCGTCGTAGATTTTCCCTACTCATGCCCTTATGCCATGTACCTGTAATGCTTAGGATCCCTCTCTTCTCTGAGGGGACTAGAAATGACAGCAGGAGAAAAAAGGAGAAAAAAAAAAGCATGTCTGGAGGGTAGAAGGGAAAGGAGTTAGCGTGTGATAACAAGATAAACCTTAGTAAAGAGCATCTGAGAGTGATTCAGAAGAAATAGTGAAAAGCCGAAGGGTAAAAAAATGGTAAACAAGCAAGTAGTGTGTCAGAAAGAGTGGAGAAATCTTGAGGAAAGGCAGGGGACAAGGACTATTGGCTGTCATCTTCTCTTGCTTTTTTTGCAAGAAACATTTGTAGGTTTTTATCTGTTTCAATATCACATCCCTTGTTTCATACTGTGGTTTATAGTCTGTCTGCATTCCATAATTGAGAGCTGCTATTTGCAATCCCCTGCAGTAAGTTCTGAGTGACTGATTTTTAGTCATTGAGATTTTTAGAAATAGTACTACTTAGCAAAAGACATGCTACGGGTATACATCAATGCCAGTTGGCCCGAAAAAATGTGTTGGTAGGCATCACTGATGGCCATTAGCTATTCCAAATTTCTACAGATGTAGACTGTAATTAAACACACAAGCAAAAATTTTAAAAGCTTTGCATAAAAGTTGAACTCATGAAATAGCAGAAAGGTTCCACTTTTAAAGACACAGGAAGTCCAACCCAAAACCTTCTTAAGCACAGGTGAATGTTTCTATGGATTTCTCCAAGGTTTGGCTCAGATTCTGAATTCTTTCCCTATGTAACACAACTACAGTCTGGCAGGGAGGCTTTGTGGGGGGAAAAGGACGAGCAAAAACTTTTCTAAAATTATCAGTGATGGTGGATTTAGAAGTTGGTTTTTGAAGTGCTTTACCACTAAAAAGAAAGCATGTTGGATGGCAGTCTCAGCCATGTCCAATTGGACTTGCCACATGGAAATGAATATAGCTCACCCTGTTCCTACTAATTGAGGACCTCAGCAGCTGTGGTTCCTTTGCCACAACTGGCATGAACATGTGCCAGTCACTAATAATTATTTCTTTCTTCTTGTTCACTTTGTGATAGTTAGTGCCTTTTGAGCTGGGTTTTATATTTGAGGCTTTCTAAACTAAAATTCTCAAAGTAGATTGCGTTGTGTTCCCTTTAAGGGACTTTGCTAATCTCTTAAGAGAGTTTTAGAAGTGTTTGTGGTATGAATGCTCCTGGATCTTTGACCTTCCTGGGGAAGAACAAGACCACCAGCAAAGGGGGCTCCTTCTCCCTTATTATGCATTATGTAGGACACCTGTGAAGCTGGTGCAAGCTGCAAAAGCATTTCACTCTTGCCAGGTACTGAATCAGAACCAGAATCAGCCCTTGGTCTCCCTAAGCCCAAGTAGGCCATTTTCTCCTTAAAACAAGTAGTCCTTAATGGCACTGGTGTTGCTGGCTGTGATGGAGGCTTATGCCCAAACACTGTTTCCCAGGGGCTGCCTCTGACCAGTGATGTGCGAGTTGATGTCTGCTGTATCCTTCCACTGGGACAGCCGTGTACCTCCCCGGAGAGCTCGTGGCTGTTGATTTGCTACCAACCAGTACACAAAGCAAGTAACTGCTGCTGGAGCCCCGCAGTGGAAAGTGGTTGTTCCCCTCCTGCAAGGTGTAACAACCAATGCACCCCTCTGCCTTCCCAGCAGGGCAATCAAGAAGGCAAAATTAGCACCTTAGCACATTTTTTTAAATACAGGTGGAGACAGATGGAACAACTAGTTTTATAGCTGAATTTCATCTGCAAAGGAAATAAGTGTTCATTTTGTTTCTTCGATGAGGATGAGCTGTCCTCTGGCGCTGATGTGCCAACACTGTGACGGCAATGCTTCACTTTGCCACAGAGATTTACATACTGAGGCCATGAGAGAGGTGATCTCTGGGGAACTGCAGGCAGATAAATGCATGTAGAGATACTGAGGCACAGGGATTCGGTAGCTACTTCAATAAAATGATTACAACTTCTGACCAGGTCTGTCATGTCTATACCAAAAAGCATTAGAGTCTTACATCCTTGGCATCACATAACATAAAAGGACAACCTTACATCTAGTTTGGGCCTGCAATGAGACTGAGCTCTTCAAAGGCCTCCAACCATCTACCTATGGAAGTCTGATACTTAAAAACCCAAGGGAAGCTCAGATTTTGTCCTTTTTTTTGGTATGACAATGCATTGTGCAATGACAATAAGTTCCCCCAAGTGTCTCCCAGTTTTGTACCCTGGGAGATTTCCTTGCCTTGAAAGACATCTTTGTACCTCTTCGATGAGAGTTTGTTCTGTGTTTTTTTTAATTCTATCTGCACAAAAATATTAAGGACAAAATAAAAGTAGTAAAGCCTGAGATGTTAATGTTTGGATAGAGAAAAAAGGGGTAACGCTACTACTACATCTCTGTTAGAAGCTGGTGAGTGTTAGTCTTCCAACAGTTAAATCCTATATATGCTAAAGAAACCATAAAATACATGACACATAGCATAGATTCTAGCAAAACAGTTGTTGAGATGTGTTGGAAATGTCAGCTAAAAAAAGCCTCCTTAAACACCTTAATATATATAAAATGGCAATCTACAATTTGGCATGACATATGCATACATATATATATAAAGTATGTGACAAAATACAGCTGTACCACATCATTTTAGCCAGCAAGGGTAAGACTTTCTTATTCTGTTTGTTTTCCAGGTCGCAGGGTCTGTGATAATTTCATTAGCTGCTGAAACATATTTTTACTGTGTTCCAAGGACAATGTTAAGTGCACAGGACTCCTGTTATTGGCAGTGAAAATTAATATCTAGGACATTTCAATAGGATCTGAACATTTCACTACAAAAGCATGGCAATATAATGAATGTAGAGCTAAATGGGATTTAGAAGAGGGGATTTTATTCCATTTTCTGGTCTAAGGAAATCACTTTATTCTGATCACTTACTACTGGTACATATTCACTATTACTACAGCACTGAAATTGAAGGGATAGACAACCGATAAAATCTGCTGCTCAGAGCCAGCAGATCTGGGCTCCCTGTACGGTCAGGGGAGAGAAATAGTCTCTTATGGGAAGAGATGGCCAGAATACGGCCATCACTCAGGGGTCTTGCATGACTCCGTGGGCTGATCACTGGAAATGAGGGTAGCTACTGAAATGTTCACCTAGAAATAACAACCCCAAACATTCAAGAAAAGGTGAAGAGTGCTCAGTTTCCTAAATCCACCTCTCCTAACACAGCCCCTCCCAGCATAGCCGACTGCCTAGGGACCACTGCACTGCTCTCCATCAGGGCACCCTGCCCCTAGGGACTAAAGCTTGTTATCCTCGACAGAGAGATGCTACAACTCACCATGCTATTTGACTCAAAGTATATTTTAGTATTATTAGTCAAGGAGACAAAAACCTATGACATAATATTGCATCCTTTCACAGCACAAACTGAATTGAACCATCACTTGATTGCCCACAGAAACAGAGGGGCAGGGTACCCCAGGACACAGATAAAACAGACTAATATGCAGATTAGGTTTTAAGAACATACTGGATTATAAGAAGAAGGAAGAAGAGATATAAGGAAGAAAGAATATAAAGAAGAAATAAAGAAAGCCTGTGTTGGCTGTGGAGGACAGAGACTCTGAGGTACAATTGTGTTGCCCAGCCATGTATTACCCAGCCATTTGTCAAGATAGATATCTTGGGGCACAATGTGGAAGTGACGAGAAAGGATCAAACAGAAGAAAATGGCTCTGTGGAGCTCAGGGATGGCTTGAAGGCGTACAGCTTCGGTGAAACGATATTTTGGCACTTTGACACAAGAACCATAGAATCACGTTTCCCAGCTCAGTGACCTTGCAGAGCACTGTCCGCATCATGAAAAAGAAAATGTACTCATTTCAGCTGTCACCGCTGTATGGGCAAAATATTATTATTATTATTATTGCATTACTTCACGACTAACCAAATGTTAAAATGCAGTAGATCACCCCCCATTTCCCCGCCAAGAGACATGATGGCTTTTCTTTCTCTCTCTTCCTTTCTTTTTTTCTTTTTTTTAATCAGTTTCATTTCTAAACAGACACAGAAGTTGTTGTGTGAGTCAGACCAGTGGTGCTCAACCTTGGCAAGGTAACTCAGTGGTTTTAATGTTTTGTCAGTTGCAATCAATGAGAGCAAGTCTGATGCTTTTAAATTCCTGTCTGAGGTTTCCTTGCATTCACCCTCCAAAACACAGCACCTATTTGCAGCCTATAGCCCTGCAGTGAGGAAGGAACGAATGGCTGGCCAGGTCCTGAGAGTGTGTTTTGTGCACATGTTCACACACACACACGCTTTCATGCCCATGCTGCTCTGAAAAGAAAAAAAAACACAAACCACTGCCAGAGGAGACTTTGCCAACCTGCTACTCACCTGTGAAAATGAACTATCCAGATTAATTACCTGACAAAGTCTGGACCACAGCTGTCAGCTCAAAACGAGAGTAGTGTGTCAATGAGAAACAAAACCGGAGACATGCTGGAAAGGCTTTGTGTGCACCAGCTTTCTTATTTTTTTTCCTTTTCTTTTTTTTTCTTTTCTTTTTTCCTCTTTTCTTTTTTTTTTCCTTTTCTTCCTTACGCCTGTGTTGGGATAAACTCTGCACAGACATGGAGCAAGAGTGCTACCAACCGCAAGGCTACACAATTATAATAGAATCGGGAATACTAACGAGGTGACTGCAGTATTAACCACTGCTACCAGTATCACACGGATGGTGGTTAAAATGACGATAGCTACATGAGCTTCATATTGGTTGGAGCTTTTTACTCTTGCCGACTCCCTTAGAGGACTCAGAAGTGGCACCAAGAGTAGGCAGTTTTTCTCCTGGTGTAGACCAGGCAGACGCTCTCCATGTTCGTGTTGCTGAGTGCAGGATCTGGCTGCAGTCAGGGTTCGGCACGGTCGCAGGGCCAGTGCTGGCCAGAGCAGAGCTGTTTTACCGCTTGTCCTCCCATATGGCCTAGGTCTAAAGCTAGGCGCTATGCAGAGTGGAGGGATGGGCAGGGCAGTGCTAATCCCATGGTAGGCCTGGCCATAAATTGAAGTACAACAGTACTTTGACCCCACCTGTATCAAAGAAGTCACATGCATGGCTTCACCAAAATGTTCCTGTTTTAAAGATTGGAAACTGAGGCAGGGGCTGAGGGCATGCCTGGCATCAGGCTGCAGGGGATCCAGGCACAGGGGCAGAAACTCAGCCCAAATCCCTGAGCCTTCACCCACCCCCTTCCCTGCCTGCCTGTCCGACGCATAAATGCTTCTTTGTGCTAATTTGACCATAGTGAAAACAACATTACGAGATGCTGCAGCTTGAAGCCTATATACAGACTTGGGAAGGGTCCTGATCCTGTAGTTGAAATATTTGCAATGCAGGCAAGGGCGACCTAGAGTCGGCAGTGAGTGCATAAATCACTGCTCAGCCTGGAGCCGCCTGAACTGCTACCCCATCCGTTACACCTCCAGTTGTTTGCAAAGCCTTTCTCCACCCGGGGGGAATTTTCAGTCAGATGCATGTAGAAATTCTCAGATTAATTTGATTTTTGGGGGGAGGCAGGGGGATTTAAGTGAGGGGTTTTTTTTGTTTTTGTTTATTTCTCCCCTCCGAGCTGCCTTTCATTGCGCATTTACTAGTTCTGGAAGACAACACCCTGCTGACACTTAGAGAAGCATCAGTGAATAAAGTCTGTTGTACAGGCTGCAAAGCCATCTGGACTTTCTACTGAAAAGGTTGGACATGGTTTTAGGCAAGATTTTATCACATCTGAAAAAAAAACTTCTGCACTCTGTACCTCTTCCAAGGTTGATGTCAGATTTTTTTTCTTTTGTCGGTTGCAAAACAAAAAAATTGACAAACAGTTGGAAGGCAGTAAGGATGGAGATATAAATCTCTAGAGGAAGCTTTGTCAAAGGTAGTGGAGTATAAACAAAAAATAAATTAGTTTTGGTGTTATCAGAAACTGGACAGACTTCTATTTGTATAATAGTTTGTCTGGGTTTCCAGACCACCTAGACAATGCTTCTGTGAGGCCAAGCACAGATTCACTCGATAGAAGAGGTGGGGGAAATGGTTAAACTTATAATCACAGGAGGAGAAGGGATGAAGAAAGACAAGAAGACAAAGGTGCAATGGCAGACAGCCTTGGAATCCTTCACTTTTTTGCTTTTATCATTTTCAGGGGCTCCAAGCAGCATGTTTTACCTTGCTGTCCATATTAGTCAGCTCTTGAGTCCAAGAATTTTGTGTAGCCCTTGTGTGCTACAATCTCCCCCAGGTTTTGGCAAGACAGTTTTGTAGACTGAAAAGAGTAGCACAAGGCTTGTGTGCCAGCTTCTCCTTGCTGAGGAGCCCTGTGAGCAGAGCAGGAGAGAGGCGCATGCTGGGTGTAATTTACTGGAGTGCCCTTTAGGTTATGTGCATCTTTGCAAGGGAGCTAATATCCAGCGATTACCTTAAAAACACAGATTGGTGACACAGTTTTATATATTCTGAGAGCTGGGTATGAAGCTGGTTATTCCTCTTTTCTCTCTGGAATTGCTGTTGGAATTTTGGGAGATTCTTTCTTACCCCATGGCTGTACATGGAAGCTCAGACATGTCATGCCAGACACCTTAGAGATCCTTAGAGGTACCCTTCCAGAGGTATTGTGTGCTGAAAAAAGAAATCTATTTGTATTTGTATTACACTTTTTTTTTCCTGTAAGAGAAGAATTGCACATTCTATTTCTTGTCTTTGACACTGGCTTACATAAGCAAAATATTAAAGCTGATTGTCTCTCAATTTAATGTTCAATTATATAGGAATAAATATATTTACCTATCTGATAGGAATTTTTTAGGGTTTGGTCAATTTGTAGGTAAACTTCTTTGAGATTTCTGTGCAAATAGTTAAATAAATAGAAATAATTGGGTTTGAATTTAACCATTTATCCATGGGTTTATCCATTTATTATTTGTCTTTTTTTTCCCCAAGAAGCTCTTCTTTAATTGCCCACAGTGAATAAATCACTTAAAGCAACCCTCTGATACTGAGCAAGTTCTCTTAAAGATTTTATTTGCAGTAAGAAACCTGAGCTGTAAGTGAAAACTGTATCACACTCATCCGCAGGCAGATCCTTTCCACCCCTCTCACAGGTATGGTCCCAAGGGAAGGTCATCCCGTGGAGAGCAGCCCACACAGTGCCACTCCTCAGTCTCCTGGCCTCACGTTCAGTCCTTCCCTGGGCTCTTGCTTAAAGACAAGTTTGCTGAGGCAATGGGTTTTGCCCAGAAGTGTTGTCACAGGGTTTAAAAAGACCATTCCCTGGTTCAAGGTGTAGACACTTGTTTAGGAGTTTCTTGACTGGAGGTGGAGGGGAGGCTGATGGGAAAGTAGTATTTGTTTTTTAGAGCATGGGCTAAAAGTAATGCTGAATTTTTAGCTTCAGACACAGGTTTTCAGCAGATATAAATCAGTAAAACTCTTTCTTACTTTCAGCAATGTTATGTTAATTACTTGTGTTTGTCCAGCAAGGGACAGAAAGTCAGGGAAGGACTGGTTTTAGCCCTGGCCCCAGGCACACACTGGTCCCAAATGGCTCTGTTGGGTGCCTGAGTGGCAATTGGGATTCAGCAGAAATCACAGTTCTGCCTCTCCTGGCACAAAGCCACCGTAGATGATGAGAACTGTCCCTGCTAATTACACATTTGAGGAGAAGCCCAGAGAAGGGTGAGGTAACATGAAATGTAGATTGCCTTACCACCCCTCCCAGCCAAGGGAAAGGTTGTCAGCAAGGTTACAGCTGGATTTCAAGAATCATTACAGCAAATGACAGCAAGATCTTTAACAACAAGAAAGGAAAAATTCCAATGTCTGTATAGTAATTGCCACACAGTGTATTATATGCCTTGCTCTGCAGTGATTCAGAAAGTTGCATTGTGCAGTGCCTTGCTGGGATCAGCAGTTCAGAATAGATTAAATTTGTTTTGGACACTGCCTGCACCCTGCTTTATCTAACAAAGCATATGTGTGATGGGGAAGGCTCTTAATAGCGCAGCCCCTTAATGAGAATCATAAACACACAGGCGTAGATTTTCAAAGTGATGCTCAAGGGATTTGAGCAAGCATTGTTCTCTCCCTGCTTTGAACATTTACCCAAGAGCTGCTAACTGGTTAGGCTTTGGGAAGAGAGTGGACCTCGAACAGCCAAGAGTATTGTATGTGACGAGGGTTTTGCCACCGTTAGTTTCCAAAGGATATTCGTTTTAATGCACCTAAGAAAGATAAAGTGAGGAAATAGAAAACTGGAAGGACATTTCTCAGATAAAGCACTGGTTTTATTAAAGAGAGACAGCTCATAATATGAGTCTAAAATCTAGGTTTTTATAGAGAGCATAAAAGCCTTTTTACAGAGTTAGCCATTCCTAGGCACTGGTGGCTTTATAGAGCTTTTATCTAGTTAAACAAAACCCATTCATGCTAATTTAATATCTGTAGTGTACAACAGCTTGACACCTGAGGCTTGTCCTAAAGCAGGCACAAGGCTGCAACGCGAACACTACTTCATTGTTTTGAATTATTCAGCACTTGCAGCCAACCTTATGTGTGCCTCTGTAGGAAGAAAGCTTTTGGGTTAAGGATCAGTAAAAGAAAAGAAAAAAGGCAAACAAACAACCCCTCCTTTCTGGTGTTTGTTAGCAGGTGCAGTATTGACTTCAAGAATGATTCTGCAAAATTGGTATGGACATTCTTCATTACCAGAGCGATAAATGCAGAGCTGTACTCAGAAGAAGCAAAGCTGGAAACTTAGCATGGCCTCCTTTAGGGAACAACTGTTCATGTCGGTGGAAAAGCTTGTTTCCTCTAAATTCATTGAAATGGTACTTATTGGTAGCATCTTTTTAGAGCAAGATGAATGCAGACAGCAATGAATCAACCTCAAATAGAGGGGCTCATCTGTTAGCATCCTAACATTAACACACTAATGTGAATTTAAAGATTCTAATTAAACCTACATACAAAATGTTTTCCTACTAAATAGAAAATCGTACTGTTTGGAGGAGCTGGGGCATTTGGATTTGACAGCATTTCCTTTTTCAATAGTATGCTTATTTTATGTGTTTTATTTTCTTTCAGTCACTCCAGGGGTTTCTGAAACAAATAAAAAAGATACATTATATTAAGTTTGATTGATTCCCTGTAGTCAAGGGATGTATTGAGAAAACAGACCAATTTTTTTCACTGAGCTCTTAGAATAAATTCCTGTTTGACCTTGGTACTTCCTACTGTTGCTACAAGTTTCTTTTGAGATATTTAACATTGATTAATCTCATTTACAGGATCACATAGTAGTACCTATGTGCAAATTCAGAAGCTTTTTCATTGTAGCAGAACTCACATCATAGCTATCAGTTCCTAAATTTGCCCATCCCTCTCCAAATGCCCCAATAAAATTTGGGTTCCCCCCTCATTTCAAACATGATATTTGTGTGAAAAAATTTTAAGAAAAAATTCTACGAACAGTGGCACAGTACCTCTTTGCCATTCATGACTGAAAATCTTACTGTAGAGATTTAAAACAAAGTTTACTGGGAGACTTTTGGCTTCCCTAGTAAAAAATTTTCAGACACAGTGAAGGACTTTTAGCTTGCATTTAGCCACTCAGAAAACATCAAAAGTGAGAAACCTACTGCAGTCTTCAATCATTGCTGGAGCATATGCTGGATATGTGAACAATTCATCAAAATCTGATAAAATGTTTTTTAGCAGACCTCACATTCATTAGAACAGGGTCAAATCTAACACCCAAAGAAGTCATTGGGAAACCTTCCAGGCATAAAAGTGCTGAGATTCACCAAAGACAGACCGTAACTAAGCCTCCCATTCTACCTTTGTCTCATCTTAATTTCTCCATGCATGCTGTATCCTCCCAACCCCAGGGCAGGGGCTGGCTATCGTTTTCATAAAGCCATACGTTTACTGGGAAACCAAAAAAACAAATGGGTGGAAGAAGTTTTCTATTCTGACTCTCATTCTGGGGTCTTTTGGGGCATTTTGTCATTCTTTTGTCTGCCACACAGGGACAATCTTCAAACTCTGCCTCCTACAGCAACCAGCACAGTGCTGATATTTAGTAAACGATCACTAATGTTATAAGCAATGATGTGGAGGCAAATATGCTTTGTGGGGCCTGGGAAATTAGCAGAGCAACCAGCCTCCAGCCGGGGTGAGGGGAGGAGAGGGAAGTGGCCAGCAAATAATCACTCTGAGCCCGGGAGCCCATTGCACAGTCCGGGTGAGTCGGCCAAGTCAGCCGAGGTCAGCCAAGCCACTGAGGAACCTTCATGAATGCAGAGCAAATTCGGCACATTTGATGATTACAGAAATAAGGAATTCATTGTGGTAGCTCAGCATCATATGTAGCTAAAATATTGGTAATAGGACTATGAATAGATGGGGGGGTTGTTGAAAGTGATTCTTTTGACTGAATCAATAGGAGCAGTTGATCTTCCCATCACTCTTGATTAGAAAACTGTGAGAATATTCAGTGTCAGAAGTGCGTTATTGGAGTTTTCATTAGAAGCTCAGTGTGGGAACATGTACCCAGCTGCTGCCTGTGCAGCACACACCCAGTCCCCTCTGAGAAGCATGAATGTGAAGACCCCTCTGAATCAGTCTGTACACAGGATATATGAACACGGTCAGCTGAAATGAAAACATATAGCCAGACAAATTAAAACCACGTCCATCTAAGATAAAACAAAGCCCATATATGCTGGCCTTGAGGGATAAGTCAAAACCAGACATAATGATCAATACTGTAGGAGTTATGATCAGAGAAAAATAATTACTGCACATCTCAAGGAAAGAACCACAATGAATTCCCTGGCAGTGCCTTGTTCTTTGAGTAATACTCTGTAAATGCCTGTGCATGCTGAAGGAAGGCTGAGTTATGAGGGGCTGTGGACTGCAGCCTCCAGTCTGGCTGCAGAAGCCCTTGCATGACCCTGCTTGGAGAGTCTCACTGCCATCAGTGCCATTTGCCTTGCAGTTCCCTTGAGAGGTGGATAAAAATCATCTCCTTTTACCTCTGGAGAAGTGGGACTCATGGAAAGCACATGGTTTGCACTGAGGCTGCCAGGAAGCAGGGCAAGGAATGAACCCAGCCTGCAACCTGCTGCCTGTGACCCACTGCCCTCCTTCCTTCCACAGGTCACCCCTGCCTGTCCATTCCTCTAGGTCCTTGTTCAGCCCTTTCCACCGTGCTGGGGGAGCTCCTGGCATTAAATTGATGCTAGAAGACTGATGGTGGAGGGTAGCCCATGACCCTCGGCTATTTCTCTTCTCAAGGTTGCATCTTGAAGATGATGTAGTACCTGGGAAGAGCCTGACTAATTCATTGTCTCGAGGGTACAATCACTTAGCGATGAATCTCCAACTAGCTACAGCAAACTTATTTACAAGCCTGGGAAAATGTGTTGTGTAGCAATTTGCTGCACACCCTGACCAGGAGCAGTGCTTCAGGCCCGATATTCTCTGTGCTGTGTTTTCCTCCCCTCCTGTTTAGACAGCGAGAGTTCTCCGCAGGAAAAAATACAAACTCCCACTGTCAACGAGTGTGTGTTCCCCCTGGGCTAGCAAAAAGAACTAGGTGTGCATCTCCTTTTATCTGTGAAGGGAGTTGTGAACTTAATTCAACCTGATCCCCATTCATCGTGTTCAACATTTACCCCCCAAATGTCAGTGATTTTCTGGAAAATAAAGTACTTGGGAGACAGCAGAAACAGAACCCTTAGTGATATCTGTATAGCGGAATATTTCTTCCCATCCATATGCAAATCTAACCTTTTTGATATTTCAACCCTATAAACCCTAAGACAGGATTTCAATAGAAAATGTTTACTAAAGGCTTTCTCCTTTATAATCTATTGATTTTAATAACCTTACTACTCCTGTTGAATGTCAGTTTTACCCTGAAGACTCCCATTGCAAACTTGAACACATTTAATTATTTATACCATTTGAAATACTAGTGCTGAGAAATGATTAAAAGTTTTTGGTTCTGTAATGGTATGATCTAAAGTTTGATTTTCCTTTGTGAATAACACAAGTAATTTGATATGGTAATCAAGGACAAATGAATACTTCAGACAACACAGTGCAGTTTTAATAGTAATGACATCTATTTTTCATTTTTCTGTCCTCCTTGTATAAGTTAAAATATAGCTCATTAAGTACTGCAGGCTCTCACAGTCTTTTTTCACAATGAACAGTTTAGCATTATGTTTTCTTTCTTCTGCCAGGTACCTGAACAAGAAACTGTTGCTTCCACCAGTAGGCATTTAGGCAATATGCATGGTTTGAGCACAACTGAGAGCAGATTTGCCCCGCGATGTGGATCTAGCAGTCTTGTTTGCCTTCTCATATCACTCAGTGTACTAACAAGACCAAGCAAAGTTTTGATCTCAAAGAAATTGTCTCTGAGACAAATACTGTTTGTACAGAACAATCTATGTGAGGATCTATGAAAGGTAAGATTTTGATAGCAGGCAAATCAAAGCAGGGGATTTGAAAGAAACTTGGCACCCGGAAGGTCAGTTCTTCCCCAGAGTTGTTTTTCTTCCCAACACTCACCCAAAGCCAGCATGGCCAAGCTCACCCTGCCTGGCCAGGGCATGGGTATGCTTGACCTCCCATCCTTGCCTCTTGAGCCTTATCTGGTACATCTTAGAGTCAGGCATACTTCCACTGGCTTCAGTGGCATTTTGTATCAGACCCCAGTTTTCCAAGGGGATTAAAACCCTAAGCATAAGTCCTTCCTATGTCCAGCATTCAAGTGGCATTTGAGCATTTATTCTCCCATGTGCCTTGGTAAAAATTTTCAGAGTTCTGACTGTCCGTATCTTTTTATTTTCTTCTGCCCTGTCCCCTTGCCCCAAGCTGCCATTTCTCTGCCATTATGATGTGATCAGTGCATGCACCTCTATTAATTGCACTGAATTTCTCTTTCACAAGGAAAGTGTCTACTCTTCTTTTTCCCCCATCTTCTGAAATTTTCCCTTTTTCTACTACCAACCTGATAGTTGTTCAGAAGCTGCCAAGATGTATTTGGCTCTTGTATTGACTCCAGATGGAGAGTTTTATTTTCAGTCGTATCTGGCAGTAGGAACTGTGGTATCACCAAACACAACTTTTCTTTAAGATTAATTGTTTTGAAAGTAGAGAATAACAAAAGAATGGTTCCTTTTGTGTATGGTTTTTAAGTTATTTCTGCTGGCAGATAGCATAGTCTAGCCTGTATCCTAAAAGTTCAACCAGGCTCACAATAGCCATCAATAGTTGGATTTTTCTGGTTTATATCCTACCAGGCATAATCATCTGGATATGTATCTTTTAGTAGCCTAGGATTATTGATTAAAAGTAAAGCAAGAAAATCTCTGGAATGAAATCTGTCATTATAAACTGAGCAGGGGTAAACGTACCAACTCTTATCTCCACCCTATCTGTCCTGTATGCATTAGATATGTTTGTAACCAGTTTTGGTTTCATAGAAACATTGAGAACCAGTCTAAAGGCTCTAAATAGGCAGACATGCTGTCACTGATTTCATTGCACATGACTGGGTCAAGCCAAATAGCTGCTCTGGTGTGTGTTAGAGGGGAAGGCAGTGCGCTACACTTCTTGTAACGTATGGGTATAGATCAGGAATCTAACACCACACCCAGCTCTGCCACTGGGCCAGCTTTCAGGGCCAGAGTATTCAAGGCCCTGAAATTAATGCTGCACTACATAGATCAATGCTCAGGGTATCAAATCTCTTACAGGGCTGAGCCATGCATCTCTTAACTTCTTATTTTTCTCCACCTGCAAAAATAAACTGCTCCTTTTCCTCCTTTCCATTTTACTTTAGAATATTCATTTGGAAACTTAGGGCAATAGGATAGTCTGTAAATGACCTCTCAGATTTGACACTATGGTTCTGGTTGTTTTTCCTGCATCCTACATGTATTCATGTATGTCACGCCTTTGCTTCTATTCATTTCACTGGCATCCTTTTAGGCAACGGATTCAAGATGAAAAATATTCGCCTGACTTATTTTAGCTAAGAGGCTTCACTTTTAATGGATTTGCTGTTCTTTAATGTCCCAGGTCACTCCTTGAGATCAGCAAATGCTGAATTCCTTATCGTCCCTAAATGTTATCTAAAGTCATGTCGTTATTTTGCCTTTAGTGAGTCTCTTTGCTCTCTGGCTTTGGAATCTACTGCCAAATGAAGTAAAGAAAGCTCTGACTGTGGGGATTTCTAAATCCAAAGTTAAAAGTTATTTGTTCTATTTAGCATTTTTAAAATTATTCTTTTAGGAATTGTATGTGCCTCTAAGCTAATTAACTCTTAATGAGCGCAAAATGCCCTGGGATGCAGAGTTGGAGGGTATGCTAGAAATGCAGGCGTGGATTGGACTGCAGTACTGCAGGAGATGAAATTTATGATTTGATTCTTTTTTTAAATGATGGTGCAGATAGTTTTATTGAGATACTATTTTTTTTTTTCTTTCTAGTCTAAATAAAGCTGATCAGATTTTCAGTCCACCATATGGGGCTCAGTTATATCAGTCCTGCAAATACACTTTAGTTTTCCGTTATGGATGAAGTCACTCTTCAGTAGGGAAAACAAGTTTAGAAACAAACTTTCATATTATGAAAGACAGGCGGTGTTCCAGCGCTGAGCACTTAACCAGAGCATCAGGAAATCAGAACACCTGGCTGTGCCCAGCTCCATGGTATTCCCCTGGACCAGTCCCTCACCCTTTTAGTGCCTTCACTCATTCATCTGTAAAGCGACTATAATTGCATTTATATCACAAGGGTGCCTTGATGCTTGACAAATGAGAATTGACCCAAAATTCATCCTTCAGAAGCACTGTATGAGCAATATCTTGCTCACATGGTGGTTGTGGACAATTAGATTAGAAGAGGTATAAATGCAGTCAAAGTGAAATTCCATTTAGGAACTGTCGAACTGTCAACCTGTTCTTGATAATTTTTCTTAGTTTTCATCTAATTCTAGTGTAGAACTTTGCATGCATCTCCCAGAAAGGGTTTATATGCCTCTTTCTTTCTTTTGCAACAAGCCAGCATATTTTATTCCATGTTATATTAAACTGTCTTTTTAGGAAAATGGTTTGTTCTCAGAGCAATACCTTGGGAAGCTGCATTTAGCAAAACAAAGAAAAATTATTGTGTCAACGAAATCCTATCCTTTATGTATTTGATCAAATTGCAACCACTTACAAGGATTGCACATGGAAAAAATATTCCAGGTTTTATGAAAAGGGGGTTGCCCAATTGTTGCTATGTTTTATTTAATTAGATTTTTTATATTTGCTATAATAAAGTTTAAAAATTAAGCTGACTTTCTGCAACAAACTGTAGAAACATATGGTGTACAGCCTGCAGACACTCTCAGTGGCAGTAGTATTACTGATGATATTTGTGAATTAGAATCTGCTTTCCTCTGAAAAATAGCTGTGTGTTCTCCCAATTTAAAATACTGTGTTTTCACCAACATGTTTTCATCACCATTAACAGTTTTGGGAGAAAAAGAACGGATATGATCTTGTTAAATATATTTCCTTACTTCTGCACGGCCGTGGATCTTTCAGGGTGAGTGAGGCTAAATATCAGACTCAGCCTCTCCTCCATGTGTGCCATGAGCCCACTTAAAGAAACCAGGTGAATTCAAGGGGGACGGTTTCACCAGGACCTGCCCCAGGTAGCTTAGCGCAACACCAGGAGAAAAACTGGAATTGTTGCTTGGTTGAGCTTCTTTTCCTAAGAAAGGCACAATCACTCGGGGCTACCCAGATTGCAGGATGCCAGGAGGTCTCCTGTCAGCACCCCAGAGTAAGCTCCAGTCCCCAGGAACTGCACCTGGAAGGATTTGTAGGTACAGCTTGGTTTGCCACAAGAAATCGAATGGCTCAAAAACAAAAAAAAAAACCTTTGGATCTTACTTTTTTATGTTCAGACTTGCAAACCACTTTAAGAACAACTCATACTCACAAACAGCATTCTTCTGACTTATCTCTAATGTATGCTTGAAAGGCTCTGTGCTAAACAAACTGCAGAGATTAAGTAAATGAAAAGATACTAAACGTTGCAGCAGGGAAACAGTCCAAGTAGTGGTGTTCTCAGGAGCACCAGAGCTGGTGTAGCTTCACATTCATCCATACGCAGTCTGCAGAATTCACTTTTTAAACCTTTTACCCTGCTTGGCTTCAGTAACCGGCTTCCCAAGGCTCTCCCTGGTGACCGGACTCACTCAGACCTGAGGGTTCAGACCACACAGTCTCTAGAGCCCAGTCCACAGGAAAATTTGACCTTTCAACAAAGCTGCCATGCTCAGGAGGAGACCTCAGCACTACTGCACACTGCAAGCAATATCTTTGGTAGGATGTGTGAACAGAGGTTCCCCTTCCCTTCCTCCCAGTGGCTGTCAAGGTGGAAGCAAGACAGACCATGGTGCTCCTCTGACAGCAGTAAACATGGCCCAATTTCTGAGCTGATTGTTTTACCTCAGTAGCTGTGAGTCATTAAAAACTCACCTTGACTGCAGAAATAGATGGTCCTTACCTATAACCCAGGCCTCAGCTCAGTGCTCAGGCTTCAGTGGGCTAATGGAAATTTTCAGTGGGCTCATGGAAATAAGTGGTTTGGTGGGACACACATCCACCTCTTCAGCTCACTACAATAAAATGCTTTAAGGACCAACAAATGAACTGATCCTGGACCAACATCTAGGAGGCTGAAAAAAAGGCAACCTTGAAATCTTCTCCCTTTACCACTAATCCTAGTCAATAGGGGTCTCTAGCTTTAATTCAGTTAATTTGGCCATTTCTGAGGGTGATGAGGGTAGTCGACAGAGAGATACTCCTTTTATCTTTGCTCGGGTAGGTGGTGTCTAATCCTAAAAGGGACCTCTCAGCAGTGACAGCAGGTGACTAATCTGCAGAAACGCCCAGGTGCCTCAATCAAAGAAAGTGAAAGAATTCTTTCTGACTGTGTCTTTCAGGATTTTGCGGACTCCGTATACCAAATGGTTGCACAGAAGTTCCAGGAGCTGACAGACAATTTCACTTCCATGCATGCACGCCACAAAACTCTTGCAGGCATTGTTATGACCAAAGGTAAGATATCCTCTCATTTATTTTCCTCTGGCATTTTTCAGGACTAAGTAATACATTATTTACCTGGTCCACAGTATTGAAGGATGCCTTTACTCCCACACAGAAAAATAAATAATAATGCAGAGAAAAGAAGCATTAAATATTTACACCTCAAGTAAGTTCACACAAAAAATACTGGCAACAGAGGTAAAGATATATTCATAAATATGTCCCCACATTGCTTTGTTTATAGGACAAAATACAGACCTGCCTGATTTTGCATTTCCTAACAGATGGGATAGTTTTAGTTATCAATAAAAAGTTGTATTGTTTATTAATTGGTTTTTTTAGATATGGAAACACTGAGTTCTTGTTGTACAAGGCTATCATAAACCTTGTTTTAGACTGACAATAAAATCAAATCTCAGCCCATTTCCTTTCCAATCGAAAGAAACAAAATCGAGAACATGCATAGTTTTAATTCTGCTCTGCTCTAACTGTGGGAAATACTTACACTTATCAGCAGGGCCAAAATTTTATACTCGCCCCTGTTAAGATTTAACTGATGGACACATACCATACAGAAATCTTTAGCCCTTTGATGAAACTGTTGCATAGGCGGTCTGTCTTTCTTTGTGAGCATACCTCAGTTGGGGTACCTCAGTATTTATGAGGATATCAGCAGTGGAGATGCTGCCATAAACTTCATTCTCACTCAGACGCATGGAGCAGTGGATTGAGTTTAGAAATGAGAGGATAAGCTCAGAGGGGAAAAGCATGTATAATTCATCCAGGCTTGTCTTACTCCTTCCTTTCAACAATTACATTAGCTAGATTCAATAGGGACATTTGTGAATATTGCAAGGCAGCAGGATGGAGACAGGATTATCTGCTGGATCTTTTCCAACCACAGAACCTAAATACAGCTAAGAGTTCTGTGCAGAGTAACTTATTCTCCTTTCTGATGTGAAAAGAGTGAGCAATCCTCTCCTGAAATTAGAAGTAGAGAAGTTGACCTAAAAGTCTTTTAGACTTCTGGTTCAAACTGAACAGTTCCTCAGCTAAATTTGTTATTATTTTGCTTAATATGCTTTGATTAGTTATTTTTTATATTACTTTAGGATCTGGAATAATAGATGAGTCTTCCATTTTTTAAGTGCAGCACAGACACAGTACTATACAAACACAAAACATGGTAGATAAGTCCTATAGACCACAGGATACTATTCAGTACCAAGAAAAATAAAAGGGAGAATGTGATTGACTTCGGGATATGAAAGATGCACACTGGACGCAACATACCAGCTGCCATGTCATAGTCAGATTTGTTGACTGTGGCACTCATCAGATTTAAACAAAGTGCTGTAATTTATTTAGAGAATCTCTTTCCAAGCAGGAGGACCACAAGGAAGAATGTTTAAATATTCCTTTTATAAGAAGCTGAGTTATAGAAGCCAAGAATTGTTGCTTTAACCACTTTTTGAGGGGAGACTGTACCCAGCTCGGCGTCCCTGTTCAGTTTTCAGTGTGTATTTTCCCTGTAAGAATTTTATCTCGTTTCTACCTTGCCAAGGTACAGCTCCTGCATCCTCTAGCACAGACCTAGACCTGCTTTAAAAAGCATGATGGAGCCAATGCAGCCTCATTGCTATATGACCAAAGAAGCAGTCATATGAAGGACAGTTTAAAACCCCACACCGTATGGGAAGAGAAGTCACCCAAAGGAATCATAACTTCCAAAACTGTGGCTGCTGAGTGCATGCAGTGCTAGGGGAGGGAAGGGGCATGTCCAGACCCCTGCTAGCCTTGCTGGGCAGTGCAGGCTGTCTGCATCTCTTCTTTGGGGAAGGGGTGAAAGTGTCCCCCCACTGGGTTTTTTTATGAGTCCTATGTCCTTAGTGGGATTTTACACATTTGTATTTCATATTTCTTCTTAGTCAGCATTAAGACAAAGTATAATTTTACTTATGTTCACAAACCATTTCCCTCAAGGCTTCTTTTTTAATTCTGAATTCCCTTTTATGAATTCCTTCAATCTGTCAGCCATCCAATTTGTCAATATTTTACTGGTTTTGTGGAACCTAGAAAAGAAATTCACAGATATGAAGTGGTCCACAGAAGATGCAAAGCTAGAAATAGCCTTATCTTGGTACATTTTTCAGGATGATTTTAGTTCCTTCCAGTACACGAATATCTGCCAACCATGGCAAGACGAATCATCTGCCATTTGTGTCATTATTTTCTGTACTAAAGTTGTATATTTGTGGTCTGTTCCCCACCATCATTTCCAGAGGTAGCAAGGGTCTTGACACACTCTATTCAAAAATGGCACAGACAGGTTTTCCACATGAAACACTCAAATAAGTACCAATTTCCTGTGGTTTTAGCATAAAATTTCACAGAAAAACGCTTAGATCTCTGCAAGCAATTTACTAATGACATCAGCAAAAACAAATCTGATGTCTTGTTGCATTTAGTACCATACACAACTATAACAGACAAAAATTAAATTGTTTTTACCTTCGTTTCAATTTAATGTCATCCCGGCTAGAAACAGGTTTATCTGTGCTTGTACAGTTTTCAGACAAAGCTGGTGAAAAGAAAAATGTGATTCTGTGATAACTGCTGTTAAGATAATACAAAATCTCTGCAGACGAAACAGAAGCGTGCTAGATTGGTTTTCTTTTCCTGAACTCTGACATTTTTTCTGCCATTTCAGTTTCCCTGGGAAACCAAAGAGACTTACATTTGGGCACTGTAATTGACTTATGCTGTAGCACCCAGGGCAAATTCCAAAGTAGGAGAAAGAAAAAAATGTAGAAAACGATGTTATTGACTGACTGTGAATGTTCCACAGTAATAAATTGCTAGTCAGAAAAACAGTCAGAAAAATGTATTTAGATATGAATTGTGAAGAAAAGTTAAAATCTTGATGCATTTTTATGAAAGTAAGTTTTCAAAACACTTGATTAATAGACATCAAGATAACCTAGGTATGAGCAAATTATCACACTGGATACCAGCTGATGTGATGTTATCTCATGTAATATAATAATTGAATACAATAACAATTCAAACACTAATATAACAGATCCTGAACTAAACATTTCAAAAGATGGAAAGGTTGAAGTAAATTATTTAATAGTTCTCCAGTTATAACGTATTTGAAATCTGCCAGTCCTCTAACACATTCTAATTTTGTTGAAACACATTCAGAGAAGATTGTTCTATCAAAAATTGTTTGATTGACTCTAGGAAAAATTTTTTAACAAGTAAGACATTGCATTCAAATCTTCCATGTAAAGCAAGCCACACTCCCACAGAATATCTTCAAGTAGCACAATAAGTATACCTGCTATTGTAGCATAGTATTAATATGGGGACCTAAGTTTTATTGCATACTGACTATTCACAGTAGTTCTCCTGACTTCTCTGAAGATATGATGGGTTCACATATGGTAAATTAAGAACATCAGTTCACCTGTGGAAAAGACAGTCTGCATAACATCATGTCAAACATAAATCATCACCTCAGAACATGCATATCCAGGCACGTGATGGATGGAGTTAACTTTCCTCAGTGTTTTGCATTTGTAGCTAAACCACGTTTGATAACACCAATGTTTTGGCTATTGCTGCACAGTGCTTGCAAAGAGTCAAGATTTTTTCTCTCTTTCCCATCCCCATCCCCAGCAAGTAGGCAGAGGGTGGGCAAGAGGCTCAGAGGAGACATAACCAGGACAGCTGTCCCCAGCTGATGAAGAGGATATTCCATACCATATGGCATTGTGCTCAGCAGTAAAAGCTCAGGGAAAGAACAGGGAGACATTTGGGTTTATGGCATTTGTCTTGCCAAGCAAGCATAAACTATCATTTTCTCAATCCACGAGTCTTCTTGCCTTCCTTCTATTTTCTCCCGGTCCCACAGGAGAGGGGAGTGAGCAAGAGACTGGGTGGGTTTTGGCTGTTGGCCAGGATCAACCGATATTTCATTTCAGGGTGTGCAACAACAATAGCTGGACATAATGTTTCTTGCTGTCACAGATTAAGGTAACCTACCAGCTCCACCCGCCCCTGTGGCTCTGTCTCTCAGGTGCAATTGGGACATCTTATTTTCACCTACTGGTCTGCTATACCTTTTTATTGAGAAGTTTGCAAGGGGGGATTAGTAGTAGTAGTAGTACTAGTACTAGTACTAGTACTAGTACTACTAGGCCAGTTGACACAGTTGGAAAAAAACAAGAGCAAACAAGCTAGTATTTTCTAACACAGGCCAACAAATATGAAACCGCAGCACTGTCACGTACCTCCATCCCTGACGCACGCAGTCACAGATTATTGGATGACAGGAGGCCAAGGAGCCGCTGGCGAGAAGCAGCTCTTGCAGGGCTCGGCGAAGAGCATGTTCCCACCACGGGTCATTGGGCAGGGCAGCCAGTTTTACCCGCACAAAGATTATCAAGGAGAAGATCGTGGACAGTGCTGCCCATCCCCTGGAGCTGGGAGATAGGAAGCCCCAGCCCAGGGCAGTGCAGGAGGGGAGGTGGAGGTGTGAGCTGCACACCAAGTGCTGCGATCTAAAGGCAAGCAGCATTTGCACTGTTTATTTACACTACAGACAGAGTTTGTCTTTGCCAGCCCTGAACAGATATAGGTATACATTTGTGCTCTACTTGAAATCACTGGACGCAGTAAAGAATTCCTGTCACTCAGTGCAGAGATGTATTATTGCGGAGGTCCTTTTTGCAAAAAAAAAACTCCCATAATCATTACGGATAAAATGAGACTGCTATTTAAATACTATTTTCCCATCTGTGTTTGACAAATCTTCTCAGTTTAAATACTGATAGGAACTTTTTGTCATGCTTTCTGTTAAAAATGAAGCATTAAGAAAGTTCAGTCCTTTTCACAGGAGCGTGGCATTCATAGAAAAAGGTTATGAGTTGATTTCTCACTTCAATTTTCTCTCTTCTTCTATCTTTTCTTTTTTTTTAGGCTGACAATCATTTTGATGTTAAAAGCAAACTAGGAGGTCTTCTCAGTTATCTTGTATGAAATAAAGATGAACTGGACAAAAGAGCCCTAAATAGCAATTTCATGCTGTGATAAAAGATGGGAAATTATCATCCGTATCTCATGGAACGGATCTTAATAATTGCTAAGTGGAATAACAGAAAAAAGCAAAGTTGACAATACGTCTCCATGGATCTTTATGGTCATATTAAGACTCATAAAGCCTGACGTCTAAGTACAATCAGGAATATTGATGGCCAATTGATTTCTGATCCTTAGATAAATAGGAAAGTTGTAAAGTAGTAAAATACAGTAGAAAATTCAGGTCCTATGCAGAGTATCAATCTGCTCCCAGGTGGGATTCAAGTAGCCAAACCCGTTAGAGGAACTGTGAATAATTTACAGATTAATGCCTAGGGCAGATCCCTTCAAGAGACTCACAGGAGTAATTTAGGCTCTCAGGTCTCATTTGCATAGCTAGATGGATGCTAAAAGCCTGGTCCCAGTGAGACTCAGGGTTTCAATGAGGCCTAGATTCCCAAGATGGAAATTGGGTGCCCAAAATGCTGACATGCTTTTGAAAATCTCATGAAGTCTCTTCACCTTCTGTTGCCTGATGCTCTTAAGGATGTGGCAGAAAATCATTTGACATTCTTGGAAACATTATCCACTTCTTACATGTGCCCAGGTTGCCACATCACCACCAGATGACAGGTTTTCTCAAAATATTTTAAAATAGGTAAATAGATATGTAGTTTGAAACCATATAATGCACTCTTTCTCAGAAGTCTGTTTTCCTCTGGTTATAAACCTTAAACCAATAATCTTCAGATTCTCTATAAATAATTTTGAACTCCATAAGAGCATCTCTTTTCCACAGCTGCAAGTCTATTCCTGGATTTTGTAATGTGGACTTATAATGGGCAGACTAGGATCCCTGCAGCCCAACAGGTTCAGTTTTCCAAATTCACAGTCAAAGGACATCTGAGGTTTTGCAGTTAGAACCGTGGCTCCACCAGGTTCATCACTTCTTTTGAAATATGGGCTTAGGTATGCCACTGCAAGCACTCGCCTACAAGAGCAATGTTGGGTGTTTCTTCATCTTTTCTGTTAAATCAGTGCTAAGGAACAGAAAATAGCTCAAGATACATTACTTAGAAACAGAAAATATGAGATGGGACATGTAGCTTGCTGTACTTGCACAGAGTGGGGAAAAACCGGTCCAAGGTCATCTGTCCAGGCCTGATTATATATTTTACACTAAACAAAAATCAGATAAAATGCATGCACCAGCTGGGAGCAAGTACAGAATCAGGGCTTCTCTTTTGGAGGTGAGCACCCCAATGAGCGCATCGCACAGCCCCTCATTGCTGTTATTGGCTAACCTAACTCTGTCCTTTCAGCTGTTTGGTAGCACAGGTTCAGCAAGAACAGGGGAAAACACCCCTCTCATATCAGCAGGTTTAGGCACTCCCATGGGAGAACGACCCAGCCTCAGAAAGGAACTGATCCCCCATTTTCCACCTGCTGCACAAGCTGTAGGTGTCTCCAGCACTTCTTACTGGTGCCTTCTGGGCAGCTCCAGCAGCAAATGTCTTCTTCCTTGCTATGCCTGATGGTTGCTCTGGTTTCCATTTCAGAGACCAGACCATTTCCCAGACCATTTACTGTCTCTGGACTTAGCTTTTCGTTCCTGCTGTTTAAAGAATATTTCTGACTGAAATAGTAACTGACATCTCTCAAAATCTGGATGCAGGCAAGGCCCTGGCTTTGTGTTACATATAATTGCATTGGCCACAAGGATGGACATAATAATTAACATAAAACATGGAAATGAAAAATAGGCATTTCTGTTTCCATCCCTAAGCATGTGAAGCAAGGAGCTGGAAGGTTCAGAGTTTCATTCTGCTTTGTAATAAGCCAAACTGGAAAATGTCCCAATCTCAATACAAAGAGGGCATCTCATCCTAAAACCAGAAGTTCCTCGGATGAATAAGATTTTTCCCCATGGTACGTTCCCAAGTGCTTTTTCTGGTCTAGATTTAAATTAATCAATTAGCAATGGGGCTTTCAACACTACCTTGGGAGATCATCCTAGTCTAACAGATCTCATTGTTAATAATTCTCACCAGTTATTCAGCTTGACTTTTATTTTCTGTGATTTCACCCCAGGTCCTCAGTGATAATGCCCTAAACTGTCCATTTAGTACCTACCTCTCTCCTTGGGGAGAGATCACCCTTCGGATACTTGGAGGCACTTATACCACTTTCATAGGTGTCATTTAACAGAGGTTTACATATTTAATTTTGGACTCTTTCCTGCTGGGTCACTCTCCTCTGTAGCGCTCAGCAGTTTCCTCCCTGTTTTCTGATTCACCTCCACTTTGGCAACCTCCTCTCCGTTCTTTTCTGGGCTGGGAAATCCTCCCTGTGACTGAGACTTACTGGAAAGACTTGCATAGGAACGTCTTGCAAAATGGATTAGTACAAGAGTCCTTTTTCAGGCATCCAACGATGTGATTGAGCAGTTCAAAGCTGGCTTGTGTCGGAAAGGGATTTTTCTTCCAGAGGAACTGAATTTGGAATTTGTTCACAAAGAAACACCCCGTGGTATTGGGGGAAGTTTACTGTTCCTGGCTGTGAAAGGAGAACCGCGGCCGCTCTCAGACAATACCCTGCACAGAGGGATCAGAGGTCAGGATGGAGAGGACTGTGCCTCTGCCCCTGCTCGTTCACTGACGAAGATGAACAGCACTGCAGAGAATAGCCTTCCCTAGGCAGCACAGTCAGAGACAGGATTACCCAACACATTAATAAAGGAAGAAAATACGAGGCTCTCAGAGGCTCCCTCTACACCCTCTCTTTCCACAGAAATACAATATATTCACTTTCACATAACCCACAGTTTGATGTCAGGAAAAGAAATCCCAGCGCAACTCCAGCATTTCAAAGACTACGTTCTGTTTATACCCCTAAATATCTTTAACCTCACTGCTAGCAACTTCTTTATTCCTAATATTTGCTAACTATGTATTTACCTTTTGTTCAGACTTCTGCTATTGCATTTCGTAAGCCCTTAACATGCTTCTTCCTTCCCAGTCTTTCGGTCAGCCACTTCTTCCCATCGGCTGCTCCCATCCACCTCAGGGCTGCTCCTCAGGACACCCAGTTGCGAGCTATGGGGTACAGCCAAGGCGCTCACTGAAGTCCCAGGCTCCCGTTTGTCACTAAAATGATCATAATCACCACCACTGGTACAGCAGAAAATGGAGAGAAAAAAATGAGCTGCAGCAGAGTCTTTATGGCTGGCAGATAAATGCATACTGTTAATAGCTATGTGCATACTGTTAATGCCTGCTGTACACAATTCTTCTCTTATGGCTACATATTCATATTTTTTGGAGTTGCGAGTGTGCTTTTGTTCTCCATGCAGAGCTGGGGACAGCAGAGCTCCCTGTGTCAGAAGTGCATATTCTACATTGAAACTGAAGGGCAGCCATGCCACACATACCAGTCCCTCAATCCTCAGCTCCCTCCTCGCACATGCATCTTGACTTCACTCCTCTTGAAACTTCAGAAAAGAGAGGGTTGTAGATGCATCACGAAGTTGTGGGGCAAACGGAGGGAGCCCAGACTGATGGACCTGGGTAAACACATCCCTCACTTCTAATCGTACACATACCCCTGTGCAAGCATTAACAAATAGGGACAACCATTTCAACTCCTGTTCAGAGAAACGTGTCTTTTTTGTGCTTTTTTTCAGAGCGGAGATGGGGAGAAGAGCTCTTCACCTCTTTTGCAGAAGTATTTTGCGTGGGCCATTGCCCACACCCAGGGCAGCGAGCACAGCCCGCAGCCTGGCAGTGCAGTCCCCCACAGGGCTCTGCACCAGCTCAGGGACCTGCCTTGGGGCAGCAGGGCACAGGACTGTGCCCACAGCATGTCCCTTCAGGCAGTTTTTCCAGCATCACTGCCCTTTCATGTCTTGACTACCTCTTAGTACAAAATTAAAGCCATTCTAAGGATGTGGTAGAGCTGCCAGGGAAGAAGATAACAGAAAATAATGCGGGACTTGTCAGTGCTATGTAGCATCGAGAAATTTTCCTTCCCTAAACAAACCTGAAATGGAAACCTGAACTTATTCAGCTACAAGAGTATTAAAAAGAAAAAAACTCCTCTGTGATCAGAGCTCTATTAAGCTGCCTTGAAAATTATTCCAAATACACTTTTTTGCAGATAACAATAGACAATCCTTTTGACTGATTTGTTAAAAAAGGTAAAGAAAGAGCATAAAATTATTGCTTATCAGAGAGAGAAGCAGCACCATTTAAAATAATGTGAAATTGTACCCCATGAATTATTCACAAGGGCTGATGTTACACTCTCATTATTTCTGGCTTTCCTTTTTTCTGTATAGGATTTTGTGTCAGTTGTCTCCAACCCAATAAAAGAGGTGGGTTTTTTTTTTAATTAATCAAACCTGATTTTTCTGATTATTTTTTCTCATTTAAAATGAATATATTCCAAGCAGTGAGTTGTCTTCATGATGTCATGTTGAATAAGAAGATAGATTTCATTACCACTAGCAGGGTCTAAAACATGCAGCAAAATACATGCTTGCATAGTGACTGGTGTTTCTCTACATATTGTGCCAGCTGCTGAGAAGCCAAAGTGTGATCCCAGTTGTATGCTGGCATTAGCAGTTGCACACTCCATCCCGTTCAATGTGAATTAAGCCCACTGAATTTCACAGAAGTTCTCCAATATACAGCCAGTGCGACTCAGATTTCGTGTCAGCAAACGCAGTTTTCTGATTGCATGTAACAGTCAACACCTCTAGCAATTACCTAGTGATTTTGATTTTCCTTTTCCAACACATAAATATGCAGGGCTACAAATTCTGCGTTATGGAAGGTTTTAATGATCGTAGCACACTAGAAGTGAGAGTAACTCTATTAAAGTCAGTGGAACCATTGATTAGACTAGCCAAAACTCTCTGGTTTTATTGGTAGAGCTGTGTCTCAAAGCAGATGGGTGTAGACAGTTTGTGTTTATGGCCATGACTGACTTAAAAGCACAGCTCATAACTATAGTCCATAAGATGTCAGCCAGTTCTCCATATCCAACTTATTTGCTGAGCAAACCTTCATATTTTTTCTTGCTTACTGTCTCTTCTGTCAGCATCTTTCTGAATCATTTCTATTGCAAGCGTTGTGGCTGCAGGACTGATGTTTTGGGAGATCACGTAGGAAAGACAACATTGTTTGCTTTATGTGTGTAATAGCCCAGCTCAAGGCAATATGGCCATCCATGAATATATTAATATAATTATCCTTAAATGCTGTGGGGAAAAAACTGATAAAATTACCTCAAAAAGTTTAAACATCAGGAAAAAAAAATTTTAAAGGCACTAGATTTGCCCTGCTTGCCATCTTATGATTTGGGGAGTTTTGATTAGCACCTGGTATTTGGTTACTTACAATAAGAGAAATCTTCCCACAAGCAGCTGTCTACAGTGCAGAAAGCTGTACTTCTGCTGACTGTCTACAGGTCTTCAGAGTTCATGAGGAGAAACTGGCAATATTGAGGTGTAATTCAGACTATCCGAAAGCAAATATCTAAAATAGGCCAGATGAATCACCTCCCAGGAAAGTTCCTCTCCATTGAATATAAAGAGAGTCTACAGCAATTAGCTCAGGAACAGACATCTATACTCTAGTTATCCAGAATAGCTGAAATGAATCCCACCGCTGGTGTCAGCAAACTGAAAATGGCTCATAATAAAACCCATTTTCTTTTCAACGGCTCAGCTATGACGGGAAAGTCTGGACTAGCACTGATACACAAAAAATGAACATTAGCGGGGTCGAGGTCCCCCCTGCCTGGCTGTGAGAGGAGACCCTGCCTGCTGGACCTCAGAGGGGGCCTGGGCTTTCAGCAGAGCATGAGAAAGGCTCATTACCTCACCAGATCATTAGACTGAATCTGTGATCAAAGGCAGTGAGTCATTTATGGGTGCATTTTTGTTCTATAATGCAACTAATTAATTGGCAGAATTTTTGAAAATAAAAGATGGCGAATTCTCTTCCTGCTGTCCCAGCTGTCCCCACCACGTCAACACAGCATTAGCCAGGACCCAGCCAGTATGCTGACACAGCTCCCCAATTTCCTTTCCCCTGCTCCATTTCCTTTTCAAATTGAAAACTATTAGGAGTCTTTAGGCAAATAATAGAAACCTAATGCAGGTGCCTGTTATAAAATGTTCGCTAGTTACTTTTAACCTAATGTCTCCTCAAACATTACTTCGCAGAAGGCAGCGAGGGAAAGAAATGCCTCATGAACTCTGACAATCAGTGGGTCAGGAGTTAAGGTCATAATAATGTAGCCCATTTCTTCTTGTTTGTCAAATGACCTGAACGCAGATAGATCCCTGGATCTTTCACCTGAGATTGGCTCCCCTCAGTAAGAACATGGGTCTTACCAAGAGCAATCCTTGTCTAGGATTATACCCTGCTGCACACCCCGAAGCAGGGAAGGTGGCAGACAGCTGATGGTGCCATGTTAGTGCTAGTTTAGGATTTTGACCCACCCAATGCTGTAGCTTTCCTAGGCACAACTTGAGGATGTGCTTGGTCTAGATCTGCCACATGTCTACGGTTAAATTAATCAATGTTTAGGAGGTAGCTTGACATTCGTAAATAGAAATCACTTGAGAAATTTGAAGTATTCTGCAGGCAAAATAAAACAGGAAGTAAACATTAATAACAAGAGTTAGTAATGGCTGGTTTTTATGCAAAATAGATAAATGTACAGAAGCGCCTATTAATTCTGAGTCACTGCAGCAAGTATCTAGGCTCAAGAGTTCGAAATGCTGCCTGAAATGTTAATGTGATCAGTCAATGTCAAAATTTGCCTTCATCAACTAGGCATCACATGTCTTATTCCCAGAGACAAATTCCTCCTCTGTTCACTGGAAATAATACGAAGCAGTTTACAGGGGATAAAACCTCCAACTCTAGGTATGTACAAAACAAGGCACGCAAGAGGATAATCTGTTAGCATATATGCTCCTGAACACATTGGGCAACTGTCAGGTTGTTGGAAGTATTTCTCATCATGCTGGGTGCCCTCACATGCAGTGTTGAATGGTGCTGCATTGGTCACAGATCACTTTCCCCATTTGGCTCCCCAGTGAGGTGTGAATATTTCAAAGCTAATGCATAAGTCATGTACACCTGTGTTTCTGAGTGCCATAGTAGCGAGACATAACTCTTGGGTATTTCTGAGTGTGGAGGAACATGGATTATTTTCTGCCATTGCAAATGGAAAATACATGGAGACTTTTAATGTTTAACACTCAGACCGGTTCTGCAAATTCTTGGAGACCATTGCCTCCAGCCCCGGGCAACATCTAAGTCATGTTCTGCAAACACGTACAGCTTGCCAGGACTGGCAGCGACCCCAGGCTGTGTCCACATGTGACTAACTACTGGGGCCCCGTATCACTGAAAGCCAACATATGGAGTTAATTCACCCAAAAATGAAAATCCCAAGCACACTTGCTATTACTGTACGAGTGGACATCGTAATAGCAAACACCATCAGAGGAATTCATATTATTGTGGCATCAATAAGTGTTGGGTGCCTTTGTGTTTAATTTCGTAATAAATCCAGACCTCACAGAAAATCCTGGGTGCATTCATCATCTTACATTCACGCTAGAAAAGAGAAAGAGTTAAGCTTATTTCTGGATAAAGCGTTTGAAATACTAAAAGGCATCACACTGTGCACTGGACTGATTGGGAGGGGTGAGTAAGGTATAGCCCCTGGAGAGCAGGATGGCTTTCCCCAGATGGTTTGCTCTGTATTTGCAGAGCCTGGTGCTTTGACCACAAGGTGAAGGGGGAGACAGGGTATGCTAATGTAAGGGGAAGGAAGCAGTCGGTCTCACTGCCCTGAGAAGGAGTATTGATGGAGGTCCTCAGGTGCAGGATCGCAGGCAGAGAGACTCATGGGTTTCTGAATGAGGGAATTGCCTTTTGCTGGTGTACTACTTCTGCACTGACGAAAATAAGACATTGGTGACATTGTACATTGGTGAATAAATAAAATAGAACCAAAACATAGCTGATTCTTGTCATGAACTTTCCAACCAAGAAAAATACTATATACTGTTCAGGAAAGTATACGCTGCTTTTTGAGATGCTGCGTGGGACCCAAACACCTCTGTTGCAGGCAGTGCCTTGTGACATGTTTGGTGTTAGTCCATGTGAAGGACATGGTTATCTAGATGGACATGTGTCTGATCTAAGAGACCTATTATTTTTCTCATTAAAGCAGTGACCCTAAAGCAAAGTGACATCAAATCAATTCTAATGTACAGAGTAAAAATACCTTTCTTTGTAGGGAAGGAGCCATTTGTCCACCTCAACTTTTTATCTAGTAATAAAACTGGAATAAACACAAACACTTTATAACTGCTTTCTCCACTGCATTCTCCCATGTGCTCCCATCTTCACCTCTCAGGTTTTCTAGATTGCCAGCTCTCTTTTTTTTTTTAAATACTCCCAAGCACTTTGTTAGGGCCACATTTCCAGTAACAAATAGAGATTAAACTTCTGGCATAGGCATACAGTGATGTGTAGTTTGTCACTAGTGCCTAGAACAACTTCTGTCTGAGACTGTCACAACTGGGGGTCAGGTATGATTAACTGAATTTTTCACAATTATACCCCTTCTACAATGTCACAATGCTGCAGTGCCAAAATACTACTAAACTTTTTGGGCTACTGATGTAGCTATCATATTCATACAGGCATGAGATAATTTTGGTATCATTTGCTATTATATACATTAAGCATGGCAACAGTGCTGTAACATGTCATCCACCACTAGTCCCAGTACTGTGTGGAGATTATGAACTATTATTGGTCCTATGTACAACCTGGGACATCACTGGCAGCACCAGGCCTTTATGTTTAAAATACACTTTCCTTCTCCATTCAGCTGTTTTTCATATCCCACCTTATCTTATGAGAGAACATGGCCCCAAGCATGGTCCTTCCAACTCAGAAAATCTCTATGATTTCTTGTTTTTTCTGCCACTCAATAGGCTTCATCATAAGAAAAAAATAATATTGCTGACTCTATAAAATAATTCCTAAAGCTTTTCTAGAGCTAAAGTAACATCATAGAAACAGCACCATCACTTTGAGTGCTTGATTCAGTTGCTTAAACACAGGCATGTGAGATGGATGTCCATGTGAGATGTGTAAGGAGGGTGCAGAACCTCCTGGACTCCCCCACCTCCCTGGAGCAGCAACCAGAGGTTAGGCAGGACACCGAAGGCATCTCAGGTGGCACTACATGGGCACAACCATGCCAGGCCCAGCACTCTGACTTGCTATACTGTACATGTGTTTGCCTACACACAGCTGTGTACAGCTGTCAAACACAGTCCAATACTCTTAGGCTACTTTGTCACATCTAGAGGAAACACCTATCAGCCAGAAAAGTCCTTTTTCCCAAGAGTTTCTCCTCTGTTCCTTGATTTTCAGAGAGATGTATCCTGAAATGTGCTATTCAATAGGCGATTTCAGTTTGGGCTCAGTTCATTCTTAACTATTCTTTGAACTTGTCCACAGGGCTGAACGAGCTACATTTTAGAGCAAAACCCTGTTGAAGTCTGTAACCATTTTGCCACTGACTCCAAAGAAATCACGATTTAATCCTAGAAAGTGTCTATCTGGACCAAGAAAGGCATGTCTTTCAATTGCCATCACCGTTACCTGGAGAGGTAATAGAGGAACAAAGCTGGTCTCAGTGATGAATGCTCCGTCCCTGGGACCACAGTGGAAAAGGCACTGATATAGCTGCTCTTAGAGAAATGAAAAGGAAACTGGACTGAAAGACAGATCTGTTTGTTCTCTGAGATTTTTAAAGAGCAGCTCCAGAAGTGTTACTTGCATTTTATTTAGCACTTATAGTGCAACAGCAATGAAACCTAACATTACAGGGAGTGTGTGTTCCCACCAGAAAATGTCTTCAACAGCTCATAAAAACCTGGCCATTTATCAGCACTGCAGGAGATCTTTATTACCTCCCTACAGCATGTGCTCTCCAATGATGTATTTATTGATTTAACAAGTAAACTTCGTGGCAAGCTTTTATCTTGGAATTAGCAGCAAGACTGAAATAGAGCTCTTATTATTCTAATAACACAGAGATGTGAGATTCCTGCATATTCCAAAGGCCATATCATCACCTTTACAAGCATCCCATTAGGGCTGTCTGGGCTGCCACATCAAAGCGTGGGCTGTGAGATCTCTAACAATTACGATATCATATTCACCCCCGGCAATTTAACAGCCCTTTTGTTTTTCTTCCTACAGGTTTGGACATCAGGCAAGCTCAGGTTATTGTGCTGTCATCGGGTACCAAATGTATAAATGGGGAATACATTAATGACCAAGGGCTTGCGGTCAACGACTGCCATGCAGAAATTGTGGCAAGAAGGGCATTTGTTCACTTCCTCTACTCACAGCTGGAGCTACACTTAAGGTAACTGAATTCTGTTGGTGCTTGGGGAATGTTATACAGCCTTCAGTGGAACAGATCCATCCTCCAGACATTTGAACTATTTGTTTCTTTATGTTGTTGTTTCTGAGTCTTTGGCTGATGAAGGATCAATACACTGCACAGAAAAAAATGAGAGAGTTAGATAGTATAGAGTGTTGGGTCATGAGCTCCTTTACTTCAGCTGATTTTCTTTCAGTAGCTATTAGATATGACTCATAAAGTTGGGTTTTATGAAGCCTGCTGATTTTGTACAAATCTTTACGTGCAGGCTTATTAGCATCATTCACTGGCCAGAGACTGGAAGGGGGTCATTTTGCTCACTGCAGACATTTTCCTGTCTTCCTTGCTGCTGTTGAAATATCTCTAGGAAGTGATTTATTGATCATTAATGCCTTCATTGACTCACCAGAAAACCAATGAGAGTTAACAGTACAGTAAACTTTGTGCCAAAGTGCAAGATGCTATCACTCACTCCTTCTTTATGATGTTTTAAAAGGTTATAGCATGTAGAGTCATTACAGAGGAATTATTGTTCCTGTCTTCAGCCAAACCCACCTTGTTACCATTTAAATGGTTAATGGGTCATACATTGCCTGGAAGCTGGTAACAAGCTGGGTACCACAGAGGTCTATCCTGGGACCTCACTAATCATGACTATCAACAATCTGGAAAAGGCTATGTAGTGCTTGCTTTAAGCTTTGCAGAGGACACCAAATTGTGGGGAGGACCAGTCAACATGCTTGAGAGCTGGGCTGCCATCCAGACAGGCTGGAGGACCGGGCCAGAAGGAACTTTGACAGAAAACTCAACAAGGACAAACGGAAAGTCCCGCGCCAAGGAGGAAAGAATGACCTGCAACAACACAGTCTGGAGCCTTACCGGCTGGGGAGCAACTCTGCTGAAAAGGAACAGAGTTTGTAGGCAAACAGCAAGCTGAACGTGAGACAGTAGTGTGCCTGGCAGCAAAGAGGGTCAACAGGATCCCAGGCTGCATGAAGAGTCAGTCAAGGGATGTGATCATCTCCTACTACACAACACTCATTAGACCACATCTACAATACCATGTGCAGTTTTGGGTCCCCCAATACAGGAAGGACATCAGGCATCTGAGGGAGGTTCAGCAGAGGCCATCTGGGTGCTCAAGGGCTGGAGCACTTGGCCTGTGTGGAGGTGCTGAGGGAGCTGAGCCTGGTCAGCCTGGAGATCGGATGGCAGACCCAGCAGAACATATGTCAACAATACAACAGAGCTGGCATCTTTACCAAGGTGAAGAGGATGACAGACAACAGGCACAAACTGAAACAAGAGAAGCTCAGTTCGAATATTAGGACAAACTGTCCCCATGGGAACAGACAAGCAGTGGAACAGGTCACCCAGCAGGCTTGTACAATCTCCCTCCTGTCTTCAAGGTTTTCAAAACCCACTCTGAGCAGAAGGTTGGGCTAGAGACCTGAGGTCCTTTCCAGCCTGAATTATCCTATGATCCTATGAAATCCAAGCAGAAGTGAAGCTGAGGTAGCATTTATTATATATGGAAGGAACCAAGGAATGAAGCAAGGAAAGAAAACAAACAAAACCCCCCTTACCTATAGATCATTATTCTGCCCTCCATTCTTGCTTGCATTTTCATGTAACTTTATCTGAAGGCCATTAACTTCAGTGCAAAAACTCCCTTTGACATCAGAAGGTTTTGCATTAGGTCACAAACACAAGGATTAACCTGAGCAGGATTGTGTGTTCTTGTGAGCACCTATGATACCGCTGTACCGAAGCAACAGTAATAGAAATATTGGCTATTTTCACTTCAGGCTGGGGTTGAAGGCAAGAGAGTATATTGAGTAGATGAGCTTGGCTAACAAAGGGGGACAAGAGCCTTGAAGGGTTTAATCAAAACCAATATTCTCTCTATTTCAATCTGAATTGCTTTCAAGTTTACATTAAATTATTATGTTTTCAGCAGTGTAGCAGCCCTAGTTCTTGCTTTGTGCTACAGTCTCTTGGGAAACAAGTGCTACCACTGTATCTTAAACTACTGTATTGATCCACCTCCCTAACATGTTCAGTCATATTATTATTTTATTTGGATCAATGTTAACAGTCTTTTATTAAGACAATCCTCAGTGCAGCACAAGCTCTGTTTGCAATAACTTCAAATCACTCTCTCTTCAACCAAGAGCAGACACCACTGCTTCTCTGACCAGCACACACGATAAAAATCTCAACCAAAATTGTCAAGGCTAAGCACCTTTGAAAGACAGAGCTGGAGATATTGTCAAATCAGATTTTGCTTTCTTAAAGTCTGTGGGGAAGCAAAACTGTGTGTTATAATATATTCTTCAATTCTAGTATTTATTGCTACACTCAGTTTTATGCCATCATCGGGAGCTTTGTCATATGTGAGAAAATGGGAGTGCTCAAAATGAAATGAAAAATGCATTTTCTACACATTGCAGTCACATTTACCCCTTTTTCTCTAGAAAAAGAGAGACAACTCCTACTGGCAGAAAAATCACATGGTGCTACCACATAGCTAAAAGGACAGACATGTTAACTCAGCTCCACTGGGACTCGTTGAACACCAGCTCCTCAGTGTTGGGAGAAACACAAACATGGTTTCTATGTTTTTATGCATTACATTAGCCTAGCCCAAATGAAAGTTCTCTCCCAGGTCAGGAATCTGTTGTACAAAGTTGTATATGAACTGAGACCAAAAAGGTGGTTCCCTAACCCAAAAAAAGAATGAAAGCACAGTTCTTGCCTCAAAGAGTTTAAATTTTCCATCCCTCCCTGCGTAACAAGCAAGATCATTCTGTGGAGAGTATTCCCGGTTTTCCGCATATCTTCCTTCCACCAAGTCTACCTGCTCAAATTAATCTCCATAGCTGGATTTCAAACTTCAGGAACTTCCAGAGCAATAATTATTTTCTGTATGATGCTGCCCTTGAAAAGGAACCACTTTTCCAGAATTTACAAATACTGCTGTTGACCTCAGTGAAAGCAAAACACGTACTCACCTGAGTGTAGCATGAAGGCTTCGAAGAGCAGGGACAAGCAGGCTGGAGAAAGCAAGGGCCAGGATAGAGAATTAATGGCCAAGAGAGATGGATGCACTGAGTTGAATTTACTTCTTGACACCTTACTTGAGATGTCTAAAAGTTAGTCAGTCAAGTGTGAACTAGATCCCCAAGGCTCCTTTTATGTGGAGAGAGATGGGCATCTCTGGAGTGGGACTCAGCAGACCTATTCAACTATCTGTTGTGGGTGAGACGAATTGCCATGTATGGGGGCAAATTTTTTTCCATTTCTGTGAAGAGACCATAGGATGACTGTTTCAAATATTTAAACTGTAGAACAATCCCACCCACAAGCCAAAGGTGTAGCATTAAATTACATTTACATTAAATTACATGTAAATTACTTTTTTTTTCCTTCTCTTCATATTGTTAAATGTTAGAGGTGTGACTTTCCTGACTTTTCTTGGGAGAGAGAGTTCCAGAATGGGAACTTTATCCTCTCTAAGAAGCAAGAGTGACAAATACTTCAAAAGGAAACTTTCTTTCAACAATTCATTGTCTAGAGCTTGAGTTAAATAAAAGCTAAAAACACAACTAAAACCTGACAGCTTCTAACCAGTCTGATTAAAACCCTTAGCCCTCCCAGATTTCATTTTTATGACAACCATAATCCTCCAGTTCTCAAGACTTTCACGAAAAAGATGAAAAGTAAGACATAAATTTTCTGATGTACAAAAGAAGGACAAGAAAGACCTTTTGAGAAGCTTTTTCTAAAAATCACCATCAAAAAGTACACAAATACCATAGTCTGATTCTCTTGCAATGATGGCAGTAAAATTCACATTGATTTCAGTGGGATTATTTATACCAACTGGCCAATAGGGAAGAAAAGAAAATCCACTCTTCTTTTTTAAAGAAAAATAAAACTAATAGCCTATTCTTAAAATAAATCAGCACCATACCAGTCTTGCTGCCATAGTGGCCCTGCAGGTGCCGGAGGGTTGAATTTACCTGAAGCTAAGTTCTTCCAGCAAGTCAGTTGTAAACCACTGTTTATTTTATACATGAAAAGCAAGGAATAGTCTTCATCCAGTCCAGTTAAGTTTTTTCCAGGAAAACCAGCTGCTTGTTATACATCTGCTATTTCTTACTTTTGTCCTGCTAGCCTCTCAATGGACACAGCTCCCTCCCTTTTAAGCCTGCTGTTAGTTTCTCTAGGATGCCATGCTGTAGCGTATAGTACTAGAAACTTCCCATACGTACGTTTACATGCTAAAAACAGCTCCTCTGCTTCTCTTTTAGAGAGTAAGGCCTTGTTTCAGCAGAATGCTTCACATATATTAAACCATAAGTACGTGCTTAAATCTTCTTGAAGTAAATCAGCTCAAAACATATGCATGTGTTACACTAAATAATGAACTTAAGCACAAGATTAGAATTTAGCTTTTTCTTAAATGTTCCTCTTGACTCAGCCTCAAATCCTAACTCTCCCATAGAAATTCATAACAGGAAAAGGTTTAGGGACAAATTCTGCTCTTTTAGCCATGGCCAGCATCTGGAAATTACTCTAATGATGAATGACATTTGTGAGCTCACTCATTTGTTGGCTTCTCTCTTCATTGCTTTGTACAGGTGTGTATGGCTGTGCAAAGTGGCATTGCAAAGGACTGCTACTGCAAACTCCTTCTCCCCGTCACAGCTCAAAATGACTATCCCAGAGGGAAGGCAGAAGTGTACAGGTGCTGGGGGAGAAGTGCATCTCATGCTCCACTTGGCCCAGTTTTACAAGGTCCCTGGGTCCCCCTGAGGCTTGAAATCCCCCAAGCCTCCCATGCACAAGACTCTGCAAAGCCACCGTAGATGATATTGCATCCCAAACTCTTTTACAACAATACTCTCAGAGTTTAGTTATTAAACCTATTCAGCCACTGTGCGGGGATGAATCTCATGTTTGAGTTCAGCCCCCAGAAAACCATCCCAAAGGCAGGTCAGCACCATATGTGATACAGAGGATCTCAGCCTCCTGGAGGAAGAGTCAAGCTGCCTTGCCCTCCAGCCCTGCCATCTACTTTTAGAGCAGCTGTCTATCACCCAACCCATCAGCCACACTGGTCACAGACCCATCTTAGTATGCGGGAAGAGGGAAGAGAGCAAGGTTAATCAGCGAAAAACAACAACCAGTAAAAACAGGTTGAGTGCTGATTACTATGAACTCCTGAAATCCAGCCCAAAGAATGACTGCTCCAACCCTACATAGCAACTGTTTCTAAGTACTGCAAGCTGCCCCCCACTCTGGTGAGGTTTAACATAATAATACCAGGCATTAGGACTGCACAGCTTTGTATTCTCCTAGCTGATTTTGCAGTGAATTATTTAAAACTAACTGCAATTGCTCTAAAGTCCAAGCAGCAGGACTTACAGGTATTTTATTATTTCAGAGGCTCGTATCAGGGCAATAATATAATTAGTGCAGTTGGGAAATTCCACCACAGCCAGCAGAAAATGAAGGAGCTGCATGTGGCAGCCCCCGACCCGGCAGCCGGTGTGGCTCCCTGTCCCTGACAAGTGAGCTAATGTGCCTGTAAATTCCTCCTGACAGCAAACGCATCCCGGCATCAAAAAATGACAAAGCACCCAAACCATGGAAGAGTGACAGCCAAACGGCTTCAATAGCACAGAGGCTGCACCGGGAGAAAACAGGCAGAGGCAGCTTGGATTAAAGCCAAGGACTTGCTCCGAGGCTGAGTAGAAAGAGCCCCTGCTTACACTAACAGGAGGCAGAGAAACCAGCAGAAATCGCCTTGGTTAATGGGCTGTCCTATAGTGAATTAAATGGGTTGGATTCTGACTTATTAAGAGCCTCCTAGGAAAATGATTACCTGCAGGTGCTGTTCTGTTCAGAGATATTCCTGCAAAAAGACCTTTGAGTTTTTGAGGGAAGGACCACAGCATCAGAGGGAAAGGAGTCTCATCATAATTTCACTAATTTTCACCTTCAAAATTATAATCACAACCATCACCCAAATGTACGTATTAGAGGCAGCTGTCTGTCAGAGAAATCACCCATGTCTTCCCAAAAGTAAATCATCTGAGGAACCGCACGGCAGCAAAGCCTTAATGTGAACTATTGCTGCAAACTGCAGGACTGGGAGGCTTTGGCCTCCCGGGCAGCTGTTGCTAATGGAATATGTGCGCTGTGTCCCCATCTAGCTGCTGAACCACTGCGAAGATAAAAGCTTCATCTTAATAAGTATCTTTTTCAACTCAGCTGAGAAAAGCCCGCACAAGTTTTGTCCCTGCTTTTCAGGACAGCTTCTGATTTTCAAAAATGCCAAGTGATCAAGAAGACGTTGCTGGCTTGGATGGAGCACTCGTAGGTGGCTCTGGTTGAACAGGGAAGAAAAGACATGCCTGGGGAGCCAGGAGGGTTGGCACGGGTCGTAAAATCAGGGTGCTTCATTAGAGGCCCTTTTCAGTGGAGCATGTAAACACACATCTCGGTTGCAGTGACGTTAATGGGATTTAAACACGTGCCTAAGCACTGTGATGAGCAGAGCTGATTTGTTCGTATAAGAGCCTAAGAGAACTTTTCCTTTCTTCATGCACCAGAACCTCTTTAAAATCAATGTGTTTATGCATCCGTGCATGTGAGGAAGGAGAGTGACCCTTCAAAAATCCACACGTTTTATCATTAGAATATATTCTAGGTAAGCAAGCCAAAAGCACTTTGACAGTTTTGACCCTCTTCACACATTTCTTCACTTGGAGAAGCTTATTGTTTTTCTCTTGTTGTCACTAGGCGAAATATGTGATGCCAGGTGCTAATAAAAACAAACAAACAGAGGGAGAAAAACAGAGAGAGAGAGAGAGCAGAAATGTTTCTGATTTGGCATGTAACAAATGACCTGGAACCTCTTTTGTGATCATAGCAAACGGCGAGAAGACTGGGAGCGATCAATCTTCGTGCGATTAAAAGAGGGAGGCTACAGGCTGCGGGAGAACATCCTGTTCCATCTGTACGTGAGCACTTCACCCTGCGGAGACGCGCGCCTCAACTCCCCCTACGAAATCACAACTGACTGTAAGAAAAAAAATCTTCCCTCTTCTTTTTCCCCTTTGCATGGTTTTGGTCCTTTTTTTTTTTAAGATCAGTCCTTCTTTCTTTGTTTGCTTGCAGAAAATGTGTTTCACTCAAGAGCAGAAACACTGCGGGCTGTGTGGCGTGTGTGTGTGTGTCTGCGTGACTGGTGCTGGGTCCCACGTACTGGGGGAAGGTGTGCGGGGAAGATCAGAGCTGGGCAAAGCAGTGGGAGACTGCTCTGTGTGCCTGAGGCTCAGTGGCTCTGCTAGGGAATACATCCCCAACAGCCTAGCAGGAAATGCAACCCTAACAGTAAATAACTGCTTTGGGAAGGGTCCACCACCTAAGAGATACTTGGAGTCACGGCCATGGGCTGGACCAGAGGATCAGGTCTCCAGCTGGGGATGCATGGACTTTTCTCAAGGTTTAGGCAGTACATACGTGTTGAAGGGCTGCGTTTACCCCAAACCTGAGTTGTCCAGGCTGCAGTGGCTGGAGTCTGAGGTAGAGCGATGATATGATATAATATGCTACTATACAATACAGGGCATCTGTAGTGTTGGTTGAAGCTCAGACTCTCTCCAAATACCACCTGCCCTTGCAGCAAATAACATCAGAACCCTTCTAGAAAGGATCCTTGCCAGGCCACCCTGCCTATGTCAGATCAGCCACAGGGCCACTGCATGGCAGGTTGACTAGATGAAGTCCACCACACCAGCCTTGGAGTCCCTGGGCCCATACCTATGGCATTTAAGTACAAACATGGTTTACAAGGAATTTCTCCTCTAGAGGTGATCCTGCAAGTGAGGTAAATAAATCAGGTCTTGAGCCAGTGTGGATGCCACCGAGAAACCTGAGTTGTTCATGGAGACATCGCATCTCCACCACATGACCCAGTACTCTCATCTCGTCACCCCCGCAAACATGCATGTCCCTGTCATTGCCCTGCCATCACAGAGGCATATCCTTGTTGTGTACACGCTGCACCAGCTTTGCCCCTGCCTAGCTACAGGGAATGCCCCCAACAAGGGACGGGGGACTCGAGAGGTCTGTGGCTTGTTATCACATGTGTCTGTCACTCCACGATCCGATGCACGATGCACAAGGTGCACTCTTATCTCTGCCCTTGGGTATTGCTTCTCATACATGCATTTTACAGTGCTGTAATACCCACAGTGCTGGCTGCTAAACATATATATAATGAGAAATAGTCCTTGCCCTGACTACCTTGAATGCGAAGCAGGCAAGACAGAAGAATGGATAGAGGAGGAAGCATAGACACAGGAATGTAAAATTAATCATCCAAGGTCACACAAGGACCTAACTTCCTCACAGGCAAATCCATCAGACAGTAGTTTCACTCCTGGTTCTTATTTGTACAAGTTATTTATTAACGATTAGGTATTATTCTCCCCAGACTGGAATCTTTTTGTCATGTGTGAAATAGCAGCTTGCTGGGGTGAGAAAGCAGAAAGCACCTATTCAGGAAGGAAATACACTTCCTTACCTGACATGATTTCTACATTCTGTCAGCAGGGTTTATAAAATGAAGAAAAGCAAGTAAATGTTTAAAAGGCAAACAGAAAATTGGCAAATTCCTGATGAGGTAACAAAATGAGGAGACATAGGATCATCTTAAAAACAGAATTAAAAATAAAAAAGGAAGTGCCTACGAATATAAAAAATGAATAGCGATTTTGGCCTCCCACTTTATGTGTGTATCAAGAGTTTTACCAAGAGCCTTTGTCTAAAAAGGTTTTATATTTGGTTAAAGGCCCTCATGTTTTCCAGAAGACAGCCTTCCTGGGGCACCCGTTACTTGACATCGGAATTGGAAGCACCAAAATCTGTAATTATTTTTAGAATGTGGTCCATTCTTGAGAACAATCAAAGACTATCCAGGATGGATTCTGCTCTTTCATGCCTGAGGAAGCAGGTGCTTTGGGCAGCTGACCATCAGCACTGCCTATTGATATGCAGCTGAAACCAGCCCTGGAGGTGAACTTGGCCCATGGATTGCTTCAAAAAGCACACAAATCTGCCAGCTAATGAGGGAATGCTTCTTTAGATAACAGTACATACAGGAAGCTGTGTTTAAAAATACATAATCACACAACATCTAACGCTCACACAGTAAACTTGTAGGTGGTCACAAAAATACTTTTCACGTTGGATATTGCACCAGTTATTGTTCCAGTGCAGAAGCTGAGGCAGAAAGGGCTGTGTGGCTTACCCAAGGTTACACAGTGATTCAGTAGCAGGACTTGAAGGGGCACTACATCTGTTTTGTATTTCACTGTTTTAAGCAGATCCCTCTTAGTCCTGTGTTCTTAAAATAATTTAGCACTGTATAAAAAGCCATGTTGCCAAAAGCTGTCCTTCAGTGAGATAAGCATTTCCTTTTAGCTCACATTATCCCAGAGACATCTGGGAAGATAAGTATTTTAGAATGTTTATCATTCAGATCTTCTCTGGTTTTTTTACTAAAGAAATAACCTTTCTTTCATCCAGTAATGACAAGAAACTCCAGATGAATGCTGTTTCATTTCTTAAACAACAAAGAAGCCTCTCCTAGAGCTAGCGCAAGCTATCAAACGTTACTGATTATTCTCTAAAGATGCATTAACATTTAAAAACAGTGTCTCACCATGTGGTTTCTGGGTTTGCGAAGGAATATGATAAGCCTTTATCAATATAGGAAGTGAGTAAAATCCACTTCTCAAATCTCCTTCCAAAAATTTCCTATTATCCACCGTGTCTTCCCAGCACCCTCAGGGAGGCCTCACATTTCCTTCTTATAAGCTTTGTTCTGGTGAGGGAGGAGATAAGCTAGCATGCACTTGAAACCCAGTTTACTTCTTACTGGCTAGTGCAGGGTACCAAGTTAGCAGCGTGTGTAAAAGTCTGACCTTATGGTGGCTCATGTGGACACCTGCAATGCAGAGGAGAGACCCAGAGAGCCCCCATCCATGCCAGGTTCCTGCAGGAAAGTAAGAGATTAGGGACAAAAAGAGAAAATCTGACATTGATTTGCAATGATGCCCTTCTTGGATCAGCGGTGAGCTGACTTGTTTGTTGATACATCCTTAGCCAGCTCTAAAAGAAAGGCAAAACCCAGCCGGACCAGGGCTGCTCTGAGTGAGGAGGGGTTTTCTAACTCTTTTTTGGTACCTATAGGTCAGGAGGCTGGAAGAGCTTGCGGGGGGATTCAAGTGAAGTTGAAGCTTTGGGAGAGGCTGGTACAATCCAGGAGAGTAGGGGAGGAATCTGAGGGGAGAGGAGCAGGAGTGGGTGACAGTGGGAGAGGACACCAGCCAGGGTCCATGGTGTTGCAGGAATAGGAGGCTGGGAAAAGCCAGAGGGGTTTCAGACAGTTGTGAGAGTTTTTATGGGTTTGTCCTGGCTCCTTCTCTCCAGCCAGTCTCCTTCCCAAGACTCTTTTCTCTTCGTCATTTTCCAAGGTCACCCACAAGATTGTAGCACAGCTATATGGGGAAGGGACAGCATGTGCCCAGTGTCCTCACCACACTCTAATTGCTCCTTCACACTCTCAGCTTCTGCCCCTCCTTCAGTTCAGTGCTGCAGGTTAGGGAGCCTGGGACAACATCTCCTTTTCCAGTGCCTTCTCCCTTTGTGTACATCCAAGCAAGGTATGCCTAGATTTCTGACTTCTCCTGAGGGCAGTATCACAGCACCAAGTTAATGTGGGTTTCCTGGAGTTTCAAGGGGGTTGATGTTTTCCATTACAGCACACATGCTCCAGCTCATGAGGTGGAGCTGCAGCCATGGGGGCAGCTAGCCCTGTAATATTTGTTGCGTATTTTACACCTTCTCCTGAATCTAGGGCAAACCACAGAATAATCAAGTCCTTAATTTGCTAAAGTGCCTTCCTAGCTAATTTAGGGCTTCTTGACTCATTGCCTTTTTTTTAAGAGCCTCTTGAAAAGCAAAATGAATTGCTTAAAAAATTGAGCTAATAAATCCTCCACTTCCCTACTCCTCCTTCCCTGGCAGGATTTTACATCATTGTCCATCTTTCTTCTAGAGGTGTGCTCTCTCTTTTTCACTACATGGATTGGCAAAGAGACAAACAGAATTTGCCCCAGGGCTTGTCTCCATTCTTCTCCCCTGGGCAGCTTTTCTCTCTCTTGCTAACATGCTGTATTGCCTTGTACCATTGACTCCTTGATAGCCCAGCTCCTGTTTTATCCCACGCTCCCTTTAGGTCTGAAACACACCATTGCATCTGCTCCACATGGGGTCTTCCTCCTGCTTGTCTATTAACCTACAGCTGTGCTGAAGCTCTCATGCACACACATTTGACAGAGCTCTCATCTAAACAGGATCCACTTGCAACCACGTGAGCTGGATCATTGCCTTGGTAGGTGATGTGATGGGGAGAAGAAGTGCAATGCAGTTTTCAGAGAGGCTGGGGAATTGAAGAGTACCCGGAAAGACAAGTTTGCGCTCTCTACTTCAAGTGTGCTTCCACTGTGCAAACCTGTGATTTCCCTGCCTGTGACTCTGGCTGCTGGATTTTACATCCCATTCTTGGACAAAATGTTCTGTATTAACCCCCAAAACTCGGGCTGCCTGGAAGGGTTGCCCTGCTCACACTGCGACTCAGCACTCTCTGTTCAGATGGGGCTGACCCGAATTGCATCAGTATATGATCCCCAGATCAGAGTCCCTGAAAGTCATATCCTGAGCAGAGTGGCTGGAGAGGGCCAGGTTCAAACAGATGCCATCTAAGGAGCCTGCCCATCAATAAAAGATGGACACAAATGATCCCCTGTGACTGTCAGGCAACTTTCAGCCCCAGAGCTCTGCATTCAGGGTCCTGCAGGCAGGTACCAGCATGCAAATACAATGAGGAAGCTTATGGCACCAGCTGGGCTAAAATCCCTCCCAAAAGCATTGGGTTTGGAGAATGTTATTGGACACACAAGGGGAAGAAATCCATGCCTTCCTTCTGCCAATCCCATGTTTTGTTTAAATGGACAAATTCTGTTCTTGTGAGTAGATGATAAGGGGAGAAAAGCATTTCAAGAACCATCTAAATAACTCAGTGATCTGAAAAGAAATTAGATATCTGTAACTACAAGAAAATGCAGGTCCTAACAGATTGATATACTGCCCCTGTTACAAAAATTGAGGGTAACCATCAGTCATCCCTTGGGCTTGGACACTATTATTTGTTTCCATTGTACAAGTGCTCCCAGGTATTGTATCGTTCTCTTGTGACTGCTGGCCTGCTGCAGCTTGGGAGACCATAGTGGAAATTTGTAGCTAGTCAGTGGATGGAGCAGCTTCCTCCTAGGTTGTAAAGTTGATTTTATGCTGATGAATGGCCTGTCTGTGGAACTGGGATGAAGGTGCATTATTTTCCTATTTTTCATATGACTGAGAGAACAATACCTTGGGGGACCTCAGCACAAAATTATCATAGAGAACCATGCCCAGAAGTAACACGAATGAAAAAAATGCACACACCACTGTAGGCTGTAACGCTGCACACTGCCTCAGGAGAAATAATCCTAGCACTGGATGAATTACTGTGGTCAGCCCAGATTGCTTTGTCATGTAAAGGATGCTGCAGAAATTGCAGACACAGCATGAGGCTGTTGGATTACTTCAGGGGCTAGGGAACTGGTTTATTAAAGAAGGTGCGAAGACATTGTCATTTCACTTCATTAAGACTGGACTGGGATGGATCCAAAAGATTTGCTTTCAGCACCAAACGGTGCTGTGAGCACAGCACCCTTTGTCAGCCTCCTTTGAGATCAAGTCCTGTTGAAGCAATGGTCCCGTCCTGCTTGTGCCACTGGCACAGCCTCATTTTACCCAAGTACATACAGAGGAAATGCGAAGACTTTCTACAGTTAACTAGAAGCTGGGCTGTCAAGGAGCTTACGTCCCTGCTTGGGTCTGTTAGCAGTCACCGGTTTTATAAGTAATTGCCCTGTTTTCTAACTCAATGCTCCCAGGCTGCTGAAATGCTGTTTCAGAGTGTGGCTGCTTTCACTCAAGTTAACTTGGTAGGGAAAGCATGGTCACAGGGCTGGCCTCGCTGCTTAGTGCTCTCCATCACTTACACACATCACCCGTGGCTGGGAGCAGAGGTGAAGTGTGCTCCTGGCCGGGATGGGCAAAGATGACAGCAGAGTCCAGCCCAGGCGTGGTGGTCCTCTGTCCCACCGAGCACTGCAGGTCTGAGCAGTGGTCTGATTTAGCTCAGGGCTTCCCAGGTGTGGAGGTGGTGCTGCGTGCAGCCAGTTCAAAGATTTCTCCCCAACATCCAACATAAGTCCATGCTGGGACTGTGGGGGAGCCACCTTCTTCTGGGGAAGGTGGGAAAAAGGATTTCAGGAGAAGGAAGTGTGGCTGAGAGGGATCAGTGGAACCCTGGGACAGGATGGCCATGGTGAGGATGGGAAAGTTTGGCAGGGGAGGGTTTCAGAGATGTTCAGCTCTGGTGGGGGGAGTGGACAAGAGACAGCAACGTAAGGCCTGTGAGGGGTGGGAGGGCTCTGGAAAGCTTTGGGATGAGTGGAGCTCCTCTCCTTCTTCCAATGCACAGCACCCACACAGGACCTGCAGGCACTGATTTGACCCATCACCGGTGCTGCAAGAAGCTTTTCCTCCCCCAGCATCTCCTACTCACTCTCTGCTCCTCCAAGGCTGCAGGGGAGGGAGAGAACAGAAGAGAGAGGAGACGAAAGACTCATGTGGGGGGGGCCAGAAGGAGCAGAGGCAGGGACTGGCCCAAGCCCTCTGCTTTGAACCCTGCAGTCCTTCTGATGCCACCCGAGGGAAAAGCTGCAGAAGCAGCAGCTGTTGCATCTCCATGTTAGATAGACCCACCGCTCAGACAGGGAAGCAGTGCCAGAGAGTCTGCAAATATGTGGTCCAGGTGTTCTGGCTGCTGGAAATCCCATCGCTTTTGGTAATCCAAAGGAGAGGTCTGATGCCCTACACAGCCTGCCATGCTAAACCTTTTGCCAGTCCCTAGGGTCAGCTCTAGCCCCTAAACCTGATAGAGAAACTAGTTATGTCCAGCCCTAGAAAGAGTGTGGTGAGACTGTGAAAGCACTCATGGTTTTATTGTTGGTATTATCATGCTTGATCCCAGAATGCACCTCTGAAAGAGGTTCTTGCTTTGCTACATTGGAAGTCCTAAAGCTTTCAGTGCCAATTAATCAACCTGTGAAAGTTTGCTTTTGCTTCATATTTTGTTATTAATCTCTGACAGGCTGGGTAGTTAGGTTTTTGGTGGAGTTCTGCTAAAGCTGTCTAGTGAATAACCACTTCATTTCATGGACAACTTTCAGGTCTCAAAGTACTGACTGGCTGGAAAGAAATCAAAACCAGTCAGGCAAATTTTTGAAATAAAATAATTGTGTGAAAGTGGGATTGCATCCGGTATTTTTCATGTCTCTGGTCAGCAGCACACTAACAAGGGGTGGGAAAAACCCTACTTCATTTCCTTCCATGCCTGGTTCAGGGTGAGCTTTTTCATTCAAGGCCACTTAGACTCAAAGAAGAACTTGAACCTGTATTTCCCAAGCCCTGGATCAGGGCTCCAGTGAATTTACTATCAGCTGAGCTAGACAGCTCCTTTTCTTTAGTCTCTGTTATAAAACTTTGTCAGAACTGATACATCATGAGAAAACTCTTTGGCTTTGACAATGCATTGAAAATGTCCCAATTCCCTCTCCTTGTGATATTCTTGGCTGCTTTTGCTTATTTGGGTTTTGTTGGTTCAGGGGGAGTTTTAAAGTAGAAAATAAGATTTTTTAGAAGGATGTGTCAGCACAGTTTGTGTCTATCTGGGAAAAGAGAAAGAATATGCTGGAAACTATGGATTGCTCAAAGCCAGCATTGGCCACAGCTTTGAAAAGCTTTCATGTAAAGCAAAATGTGTTTGTTAGGATTCAGGAAAACAGGTTTCCACAGCTATAATCAGATCCTAATTTTAACAGAATGCTTGAATTGCCAAAGGGAATTGCACTGTATTTATTGATTCTGCTTTGTTATGGGTTTTGCTGCTTTGTAAAACACTGCATTTGGACGCAATGTTCAGATGTGATAAAAAGGCTACATTAATCAGCAAAAGGCCATGGCTGAGAAGCTTTCAGAATAGTAGTAGAAAATTTCACCAAGAAAAGCTATTTGTCCCTGAATTTGTCCAGCCCAAGGAATAATAATGTCTCAGATTCTCCAAGGTCCCCTGAAGCAGGGACAAAGAGACCACACACTCCTGGACACGGCTGCCCCAGTTCTACCCCCAACATCCCATACCCTGCTAGAGATAGGCACCTAATTACAGCACATATTTTGGGTGGAACAGATCAAAACATAGTTGGGAAAAATCCCTGTGGGCAAAAACTACACCCACTCGGATCTAATTTGTCTAATTTACCCTTCCACTGAGTGGGAGTCACAAGTAAAGCTCATGAGCTGAGTTTTATAAAGCTTGTCAGGCAACTCCAGGTCCAGTTAAAATCTCTGTGGGACTTTTGAAAGTCCTTAGACTCCTGGGGAGTTTCTTAGAGTCTTATGAAGAGAGAAATCTGAAGACAGCTTCATAAGAGTGACAAACAGTTTAATCCTAACCTTGACTCTGCTGGTACTTCTCTAGCTAGCCTTCAGTAACTCAGCTTACTCTGGTCATTTCTATTTCCATACCTGTAAAATGGCAATAAAAGGCATCCAGCTGTCACAACTTTGAGGAAGGGCAATTAATGTTCAGAGTAGGATGTTAAAATGGAAAGCACTACATATTCTAAGCACTATTACATCATTATTCAGAAAAATTTAGTAATTACTATCTGTAGATTTTTAAGGCCAACGGGGACTATTTCCTGATGATCCAGAATGAACTTCTCCAGCCAGAGACCATAGGACTTTTCTCAGTAATTTCCATCTACAGCTCCAAAAGCTGAAGTTGAACTAGGGTATGTCTGGTGACACAGCAGGAACCACAGCCTCTCTAGGCTCATACCAGTCACAGGGGGACTGAATATCTGTCAATATTATTGACAGATTTCTGTTGTTTCTGTCTCACGGGGTTCATTTTCTGTTTTCATATTTTGCTGACTTCTTTCACATTTTTCTTAAATCATTTTTGAAGACTTCAGTTTCCAAACAACAACAAAAATCCCAAAGCCACATGAATAACAGTGTGTTTTGTTGATAAAAGAAAGACGGTTATGATGAATAACACATTCCCTTTATGTTTGTGTAAACTCTTTGATTAAAACATTGCAGGGGAGAGAATTTTCACCAAATGGGCAATTCCAGTGATGCTGACAATTTTTCACACAAAGTATATTTAAAAGATAAAGCCTAGCTTTAAGAGAAAACATTTTGCATTTTAAAAAAATAGGAAAAAGATACAATGATGCATAGCTTAGGACATAGGTGAACACCTGGTCCCCACTGGCCTCCAGCTGATGGGACATCTCTCTCTCAGCACGCAGCTTCCAGCCGCTGCCCTGGCTTTGCTCAGCCGCTGACCTCGGCACCAGCAGCAGCTCCCCACACTGTCAGAGATGAGCTGATCATTGCTGGAGACTAACTAATGGGCCTCCATGGCTGGTGACAAGGCTCGTGAAGGCTTCAGAGGCAGAAATTTTCTCCGTCACACAGTTCATAGTGCCAGCGCAGCCCTTTGCCAGCTCTCTAGACTTTGCTCTGCGGGGGCAGCTGCACTTCCAAAGCAATGGCATTGCACATCTGATTTTAGATGAGAGGAGCAATTAGTAATTAAAAATAATAATCTTGAGGTGTTTGAGTTGTACTTTCCCTGATTGCCACATGCGCAGAATCTTAATTCCACTGATAAATCTTGTGCTTTTGGCTCCAACATACTAATGCACTTCTACTGCAGAGCAGGCTGGCGTCTACAGCCTGGGTTTGTAGGTGGCATAAGGATCTCCTCCATGCCTGACCCAGTACTGCTCTTTGCCTGTAACAGTTATTTATAACTCTCAGAGGAAATGGTGCATGACTTCATCACCAACAAATTGTTTTAAAGAGAATTTTAACTAGTTACTCACATTTTGATCCCAGGGGTTCCTCAAAGAGAGACATTAGAGAAAAGTAGTTTGTAGGTCACATGTTTTGATCTATTTCCCAGATTTTTTTCTTTTTTTTCTTTTTTGTCCAAAGGGATTAAGGCTTGCTGAGGGACCAGGGCTTACTTAGAAGTCAGCACAATGGCAAAATGGATTTCATGTGTTAGAGTGCCATTCTCCACTCTAGCAGTTAGTTTCATAAAGGTATTCTAGCACCTCTCCCTAGGATGAGCATTCAACACATTTCATATTATTCTACAAAAATAAGCAAAAGTCTTTGCAAAATGCTATGTCACGTGAATAGATGAAATTTTAACCCTCGGTGATCGTATAGGAAGACACTTTGATGGAACAAAATGAAGACTTTTCATTAAAACACTCACTGTTGAACTTCACTATGATAGAGTACCATTCTTACACCCTTCCTGCAGTTACTACCTGTAACAACACAGCTCAAACGAAAAATCATAATTTAATTAATATGTACTTAAAACAGAATAGGACAAATAATGCAGTCATTTCCTTTCTGTTCTTTTGGATTCAAACTTCAAGTTTTTCCCATCACTGATTCTTCTTATGGATTAAACACCACATATTGATGAACCATGAATGGGCGAATTGCCTTTGCTTTCACACCTTGTCTGTACATCACTTGAAACTATTGGCAGATGAAAAATTATGGAAGTAGAAAGATTCAAAAATGTTATTTGAAGATTAATGATGAGGAGAAAGAATAACATGCTGAAGGTAACATCTTTTATCAGGTCACGGTATACCTGATTGGTGTCCAAAGCCAGGATTTCAGTCAGGAAAGATGCAGGGAGGAGTGAAAAGGTAAAGAAGTTCAGTTTCAACTGTTAATTTCCATTCCACAAATTACAGGTGTCCCAGTTTTTGTAACATTCTCAGATAAAGTATGTGTTCAGTATTTATATTTGTATACAGGGTTTAATGATACGGTCCAAACCCTAGGCCTGTGATGCATGGCTCTGGGATTAAGCAGAAGAGCTCCCCTGGCACCACATTCAGATGGCCTACATGTTAAAAGTATATATTGACTTTAAGGGATTCAACTTGATGTACTTATAACCCATGCAAGGAAGGTGGTTGTGTTCCCTCCCGGGAAGGATGCATCCCTGCACTCGCCACAGAGGTAGCACCAAAGACCCTTAGACAAGACCACTGCTTTCACCTGTCTAGCCCTCAGTGTGCTGAATCCTACCCTCAGAAACCACAATTCAGTTTTGCACGTTGTGAGGGGACCACACACCTTTTCCTAAATCCAGTCTTCTTTCAGAATATCCCTAAAGTTTCTTGCTTTTAAAAGCTGGCCCAGTGCATTTTAGCCTCGCTCTCTGCTGGTCACTAAAGCACGACACAGCAGAGACTTATTTGACCGGCCACCCTACCCAGCAAAGGAGACACATCCAGAGCATTCAGTGTGCCATGATGCTCACTTCAGCGCTTCCAGAAATAGTAATATTGTACATTTATTCAGCATCTGCTTGAGGAAAGTGCATCTCTAATAACCGTCAAAATACAAAGGCAGTCAGATGTTAACACTTCTCTTTCCACCCCTTTGTTTCAAACAACTCTAAGGAAGCTTTGTAAGCCATGCTGATGAATGGAGGGTCCAGCACTGAAAAAATGCAAGATAGGCTGTTTTATTTCTTCTTTCATGAGGAGAGAACAGCCTTCACTGAAGCAGGGAAATAGAAAATGAACCTCTGAGGCAGTCATGCAAAATTTCAGACAGAGCCTTACTCGTGTGATTCTGTTTAATCACCGTCCATTTCCTCTTCACTCTTCAACTAAATAATAAATATGGAGTGGCTTTTTTCATTATCATTTGAGCCAGAACTGGTCCTGCAGAAAATATGAAAATAAGGGGCGAGCCTTGAAATCAGTGGGTTTCACTGGTTTTAAATACAAGGCACCTGTGTAAATTTCTAATCCAATAATTAATAATCCGGTGCCTTTTTATCTTAGGAACTCTCAGGAGTAATTTCCACATCTGAGTGTAGCACACATCATAAATCCACTCCAAATGATTTTTAAATTTGTCCTTTCCAATTCCGGTTTGAATTGACATTTTGTTCTGGTTGAAGTGGCATCCTCAGACGCCTTCTCCCCTGCAATTAGTTGAGATTAAGCAGTTGGAGAACCAGCACAGCAAAGATCAGAAATGCTCATAGTCACTGATGCTTTGATCATACTGAACAGCAGAACAGCAGTAGACTGTAGTTTGTGACTTTAAGTTGCATAAATAAATATATTTCTGAGACTGCTTTAAAATGATCCGTAGCAGGCTGTGCCAGCAAGTGGACTGCATTTTTTATGCTGGCAAGCAGCTTATGTGCTAGAGTCTGTCTGCAGCTTCAGTGCAAAACACACAGAGCCTCATCTTTTTCTTTGTTCAATATTTATATCTTTCTCTGCTACTTAATGACATGCTAAAAAAGAACTAAGTGTGTTCCAGTTGCAGATCTGGATTTATTTAATCATTGTCAATCTGAAAGTATTAGAGCTTTGGATTATTAGTATTTTATATAAATGCTACAGATCATCTTTTGGAGCATGTGTGCCGGCTATCCCAGTAATGTGAGCAGCCTGAGACAGGCAGTACAGCACAGGGTTTTAGTCACACTCTATCTGTTGAATTTAATAGCAGTTGAGCAGCTAAAACCCCTTATCAGTGCTGTGGAAGTGTATCCCAGGGTGAGCGTACACTGGCCACAGCTGCCTGAATCCTATCACCTAATGCCGTCTGCTTGGCTGCACCCTGGGTAGCACGCGCATTACGGGGAGCAAGGTTTGACACGTGGGCTGAGTTAATATGAGTATTTGGAAACTGAGATGGTCTGTGCACTTGCACACACTTCCTAAATGCTTTTAAAAACTTTATTATTCAGTTTCTGGTACTCGTAGGCCAGGCCTGAGATGCTACAATAAAAACCAGACGTTGAGTACTTTGGCCTTTTTATTTCCTTCAGTCCTGAGGGAAACTGAGAAGACCAAATAGACAAATAAAAAATTAAATAAGCAGACCCTTCAGTCTCGGAGAAATGTTTCAGATCTGTTTCCCCTCAGATTGTTGGTCTATGCTTTAAATTCCCCAAGTGCTCAACAGTTGTTTGCGGGGCTGCTTCTTCTTCTTCTTCCCCTGAACTAACTCTCTCCTTATCTCTGTCAGCACATTGTGGGATGCTTTGTCCCTCACTAGGTAATATTTACATAGTGAAATCAAAGTCACATAAATGATGGGCTGCTCATCTTGTCATGTAGTCACTAAAATTCCCTAGCAGTTACATGTCTCTTTGCACGTATGCAAAACGTAGGTGTATCAACATGGTGAACTGCCTGTAGAAGAGAATAATCTAGGAGACCAATGCACCTACAGGGGAAGGTCAGAGTGGGAGCTGAGAAAGCAAGAGGTGTGGAGAGAGAGATGGAAAATGGGGAGAGAAAGGCCTAGCAAGAGAAAACATTCTTCTATTAAAAAGATGGAGAAAGAAACACTAAAAATTCATTTTGTCCTGGGGGATTTCCAGTAGATGGACTCCTGTGGTAGATCTTTATTGAAAGGATAGCATCTGGTTTTCATAAATAGTTTTTGAGCAGTACCTTTAAATGAATTTGCAGAAGAAGGAAGCATCATTATCCTCATTATACCTGCGGGAAAGCTTAGGAAAAGAGAACTGATTTGCTTAAAGTCGAACTTTCTACCAGCCGAAGCAGCAATAGTCTCTTGAGTCACTCTTCACTGCTTCCCTGGCAGAGGTCTAGTTCTGCCGTGCCATCAGTTCTTGGTGTGTGCAGACTAAGGCAAAGTGGTTTTGCTATACATTTCTTGCTGTTGCTCAGTGAGATGTGTTTGCTAAGCAGAAGTGATCACTTTCTCCTTTTGTTGTCCAAATTTCATGGTACCTTCCCCATGACTCTGTTGTTTAACAATAAAAAATGCTGCTCACCACTGCTTGAAGTTTTTAAAAAACTGGTTTCCCTGCAGAGTCACAAGAAAAATGTGGACCAGTTCCCAGATAGTTAATCCCATCCAAAGACTGTCCTCTGAATGATACTGCAGGAGGCATCCCAGGCAAGAGGGATGTACATAGGATCAGCACACTTGGCCATGAAAATATTTTCCCAACAGTGTTGGCACAGCCCAGCAATTTGAGGGGAGAGGGATCTGAGACATTCCTGAAAGTTTAGCATTTTTGCTTATTGAATTTTTTATTTGTCTTCATGGGCTCTTCCCAGTTTCCCTCAGGACTGAACTTTGAGAAGCCACAATACTCCAAGTCTGGTCATTACTGCAGTGTCTCAGTTTGTGAGGTGCTCTGTGACAACTGGGCCCAAGTACCCCCACGTCCCCCCCAGGACACCGCCGCTGATGAGGATGGCAGTGCAATAACCACTCTCCCCCAAACTCGGTTCCCAAAGCAGCACAAACAAACCCTACAGTATTTGCAAACATTTCGGATATGATGAAGCCTGGTTTTGGGTGGGAATTGGTTTCGACCATGGCCAGTCAATCCAATTGATACCTGGTCCAGCCCGCTGCTGGCACACACATCCCCATCTTAAATTTTAAAAAAGCAGGAAGGAAGCGAAGAGACAGTGATTGGTGGGGGCTCAGCCGCCCGTCTGCTGGCAGGTCACAGCTGACTCTGCTGTTCTACACGTGTTCGCTGCCTCTGTTAATCCCAATGGGCCAAAGCGATTTATTGTCCCATTCCCTTTTTGTAAACCATCCATTGGCAGCAGCCAAAGTCAATCAATTGCTTCCACCAGAGCTTGCAGCACAGACAACGGTCATACAAAGCAAAGACGGTAAAAAATGACAGAGGGAGAGAACATGTGGCTAGGGAGTGTGCACGGAGCCTGCTGCTCACAGCCAGAGGTTCAATCAGCCCTGCACCCTGTGACACCCCCATGTTACTTGGGGCCAGGAACCCAGGCAGCCCCATAGCCCGCTGAGGCGTATCACCTTCACAAGCAGAAGCTTTCTGGCTCAGCTGGGGGGCAGGCCACAGAAAAATACACTGGTGAGTTGGAAATACGGGCAAAAGCCATCTGTAGAAGCAGCACTCCTTTCCCTTGAAAGCAAAGGCTATCATGTACTGTCTGTCATTATTTTCCTTTGGGCTAAAGGGAAATCGTGAAAGGTCTGCTTCACGGAGAAGGTGTTCTCCAGTGAAACCCTCCGACAGCAAGACAGTGAGCAGACCCAAAGGGTTCCCTTGCTGTTCCTTTACAACCAAAATATCCAGGGGTAAAGTAGCAGTATAAAGAGGGCAAGAGTGATTTTGATAATGAACTTCAGTTTTTCTCTTTTCATAAAAATGAAGGTGAAGTACTTTAGAAATGTCATGATTTTCTGCATTTACTGCATATCTGCAGGACTCAGTTAAGTTCACTGCAGCACAGGACACGCTGCTTGCCCTGCGCCACCCCAAAGGCAGCTGCCTTGCACTCAAATATATAATAGCACTGAAGTGACGGATGGCAATTGCATAGAAGATATTGGTATGACACAAAGCAGTAGTGTACCTCACTTTAGGGTGATTATAGAGGGAATTTAAGTAATTAATAACTACCAAGTTTTGATTTGGTTTTGATTCACAGTTTAAAACTTGAGCTTTTGAGAATTTTCAGTGAAATTTCATGATAACAAACTAGAACCTCAGTTCTGAAATTATTCAGAAAATGCCACCAATATCACACAAGGGTATTGGACTGAATTGGGTCAGGCAGGTATCTTTGATCACATTCATTGAACCAAGGTTTTCCAAATATTCCCCTGACACAGCTCAATCCTATAAGCATGGAGTAAAACCAAGAAATTGTACTGATTCTTTAAAAAACAGAATACCTCTGTTCTTCTTAAATATGGAAGGGAATGGGAAAGGGAACATGAGCTCAGCATGTGCTGTGTGAAAGTTTTGATTGATGTGAAAAGACAACCATGTTAGGGAGCACTTACTTTTCTCCATTGTGCTGCTTTCTTGGGCTGTAATCTCATCTAATTTTGCATCTAATTTAAAGGACCTCCACAGGTGGCTCTGCAAATGCAAGCTATGGCATCAACACAGCCTCTCAGTTTCTTTCTAAAAACATTTAATTATTGCCTCTCGTGTTTGTTTTGCCCAGTGAACAGCAGCAAGCACATAGTGAGAAAATACCGTGGGCACCTCCGAACAAAGATTGAGTCTGGAGAAGGAACCATACCCGTCCGCTGTCATAACGCAGCTCAGACGTGGGACGGCGTGTTGCTGGGAGAGCAGCTCATCACCATGTCCTGTACAGACAAAATCGCCAGGTACCGTAGCACCTGATATGTATACATTGCAAAACTCTTTGCATGTAGAAATGAAGTTTGATGCCACAGAGGACCATGGCTACTGGTGGGGAATAACTAGCAGGTGCTGACAAACCCTGTGGAAACAAAGACCTCCTTTGTACGCAAAAACAGACCATATAAATAGGATGGAATGTAAATAGGACATTTTCCCAAATTCTCCATGGGTCGTTAGTTGCTTTTTACAGTGTGACAAAAATATAAACCCTCTCTGCAGCACTTTTGCCAACAGAATTTCAGTGTGCAAATAAAATACATCCCCTCTGCTCTTATTGGATCATTTACCACAAAACTTGCAAACCAACCATCATGCAGATAAACTTAGCTCGTCTTCACCCTCTTGGATAAGGTGCCCTAAAAGCTGCTAGGAATATTTCTACTGTTTTCAATGTCACTGCAGAACTTTCATGTCACAGCTCCCTCTGTGGCTTTTCTGCTCTGTCCTGTAAATACAACATATATTTATGGAAAATAATTGCCGTGTAATAAATATTTCATAATTATTCCATGGTGGCACATAAAATGTAACCATATTCGCCATTCCCAGTTTAAGGTGTTAACTAATAGCAAATGATGGCTATCAGAAACTGAAAACAAAGTGTGTGCATTTGGATGCATGCTTATTATACTATTAGTATATAACTATACATGTATGTATACTTATAATTACATATATATTATGTGCATTAGCTATAGATGCAGCTCTACATGTAAAATACATTACATTATAGCTATAAAAATGTAAATGTTATGATCAAATTCTCTGCTGGAATATCATGCCTAAAAACTCAGTTAAATTACATCAGCCAAGAATTAAAGGCCAATATAAACATAACCTTTCAAAAAAGCGTAAAGCTTTTGTGTGATGCAAATGCATAAATTCAGCTCTTAGCTTTAACTGAATGACCTACTGAAGTTAAATTAGTCTGTAGGCTTAGCAAAGCCTGCCATTTTGGCAGAAAAATGTATGACTGAACCAGCAAATGAAAATACTAACAGACTCACAAAATCCGCCCTCTGCTAAAGTGTAATCATCACAACTGTTGTGTTTGCATGAAGGATAAAGAGCAACTTCTGCTATAATGTTTTCATTTATTCATAAAGAGATAACAGAAAACCCAAACTGTTTTCAGTGGATCTCCCACACTGTTTTTAGATGCAGTTGGGTTTTCCAAATTCAGGCTCATATGGACTCAAAAAACTAAACAAATTTAAGTTCAAGAATGGAAATATTGCACTCTCTGTGGTTTTGAATGTCATTAGCCAGTGAATTAAATATCGGCTTTGCAAACAGTATTACATTTGCTATTGATGGGGACATTGACCGTAATGCACGGTCTCAGAAGTTGGGTTTTCTCCAAGCACATCTGCTAAGCACTTTCAGCGAATCCTTTCCTTGTTGCCATATATCTAAACAACATTAAAGTCCGTGAAGAAAAAAAGAATCTACCACAAAGTTTTTCCAGGATAAAGAAAAAATCTTGCAGCATTCATCTTTGATATTATTATTGCAATATTATATGAATTACTGCAATTTTTATTATTTATTTGCACTGTAACTCAAATGGGCATGGGATTTTTCTAGACAAAAAAAAAAATCAGCAATTGTTATTCCCAGCTTTGAACAGCAAATGTTTGTTCTCAACAGGGACAGTTAAAAGCTCTGAGACTGCAAAAAGGGGTGGAAAAAGCAACATTTCTAGGAATGGTGGTAGTGTTGTGGCACTACAAATGCTTCAGAAGTTTGAATATTTGCGTGTTGCATTGAACTGAGGAAATCTGCAAGACATTTTGCAGAGCAAACAGCCATGCATGCACTGATGGGTCCAGCTAAAGCATTGCTGTGGTGAGAGCAGCGCAAGCCTGTGCCAAAATCAGCAGCCAGTGCCTTAACTACAGGTACCAAAAGCCATAGAGTTTCAGTACTTTGGTTTAGTGGTTTTTTATTTAACAGGGCAGCTCAATCACTCCCAATCCAGCTGGCCTTTCCTACTGCATCTTCTTGACAAATTTCCTAACCCTGTGTGTCTCCCAGCAGATCTGCTGGCAGCTGGCACCTGGCACAGCGAAGCTTCCCTCTGTCCCACCACAAAACACGACACTTCCAAGCACCATGGGCTCCTTGGTCAGATTAAAGAGCTCTGGTACAGGGAAAATGGGTTGAACAACTGCTGAATTAGCAGATGAAGAGAAAAGATCAAGTAAGCATGGAGATTCAGAAATCGATGAACACTTAGAGTTTCAAGGAAGAGGGAATGGTCCTTCTTAATAAAAGGGAAGGATGGAGATGGGAAATAATCACAGAAGAGGTTATTTGTGGGTCTGGTGCAGGCAGCTCCAGTAACTAAAAGTGATGGAAACCCGATGAGGGACCCAAACAGGGATTTTGAGGAGAAAAATTCAAAGTTAATAAGTGGAGAGTATTGAGTTGAATGTAAAAAAAAAAAAAAAAATACCATTTCACAAAGGAAACTGAGAAAGGCAAATGGAGTCCAGAGAATGCTGGGGGCATCGCCATGGCATGTATCACGCTGAAGGGTCTAAAAGCTTCTGGAGAGAGTGACCAAGGCTATCTAGAGATGTTCCCAGCCCTGGCTGCACTTGGAGGTCATGCCTTTCCCTTCCTTTCTCTCATGGTCACATTGTGAGACCTGATTCTGCATTTTTATTTCCGCCAGGCTCCTAATTACGTATATTTGTGGCATGACTTCAGCTGGGTTCACAGGTTCTAATTTGGGAATCATTGTGCTAGTGAAAACAAAGCACCAATACTGCAGGAAATGTTCACAACACCAAATCTTGCATGGCAGAAAATAAGAGGTCCCCTCAGAGCTGGCCATTGATGACAATGTTGCCGGAGATTTTTGGCTGCTATAAATATTATGTAGAGCTTGGCAAAGAGTGGTGAGAAGATATGGGATCTTCAATAAACTTTATCCAAAAATTCAGTTTACCACATTAAATATGATCTACAATCAATTTTTATCCTTCTTATCCTCATCTGTAAGAGGAAGAAATCAAAGATTTCCTCACCTGACCTTTGTTTCACCACATATGGGGCTGTTTTCTGCCTTCTTCACCACTGGCCATAGAAAGTATAGGCAGGAAAGGAGTTCAGCAGATGAGGAGATTGCTGTGTGAGGGTCCTTTCCCCACTCCTGTCCCCACTGAAGAGACCAGTAGGTGGTTTCTGTGCCACGCCTCAGACTCCAAATATTTGCTCTACCGTGTAGACAGTTCACCCTTCAAATGTCTGCAGGATGCAGGACTCTGGTTGCACATCATCCAGACTTGTCTCGCAATGAGCAAAAAGATCTCCAAAGCTGAAATTCATGTTTGTATAAGCAAGATTTGACAAAAATCTGGCTTGTATACTTTGGATTTTATTGCTTGTAAAAGCCCCTCAGGAGCACTGGGCTATTAAGGAATGTTTCCTCTTGAGAATCTAGCCAGTAGCTGCTAAAATATACATCATTTTGCATTATTTGCAAAGGACATTGCTATCAGAATATCAAAGACCCAAGAACAGAGATAGTTACTCAGAAAAGTGAATAATATTCTATAAATCATGTATCTAACAATTTATGTTCTCTCTTGCTCACAGGATAGCCATAAGCAGAGAGTGGTTTAATCAGATTTATTTGTTATTCAAAGGCATTTAGCAATTTTTATTACTATCACCACAAGTTTGAGAGAATTTGATGCTTGGTATGCATTATTTGGGCTCTGTGGCTGTGTTAAGATTGCAGGATAAGCAGGCTGGTATCATACCTATTCCCTTACTGAATTAAAGCACAAACACTTCTGGCATGAATACTCATGTTATTTGGCTCAGGCAGGGAATTACGAGGTGAAATTCTGCGACTGCATTATAAAGGAGGTCAGTCTAGATCTTGGTGGTTCCTTCTGGCTTTAAAAACCTATGCATTTATATGTGCAAATTTAAAGTTCGGGCTCTGTGAATCCCCAAATAACCCACCCTAAGAAAGTGTTAGTTTTTGCACTCACAACTTCAGCAAGTCTCACAGTGCAGCTGAAGTGAGTTCAGCCTCTCAGTGCCATAGATTTTAGGATTAAATCACTTTCTTTAGACCCAAAGTTCATTAGTTATACTAACACCTAAAATTTCGACCTCCATTTTCCTCTGTAATGTACACTATATACACTTGTGAAAAAGCAGCAATATCATGAGCAAAATAATTTTGAAAATCATCAGCTGTTTGGGGAAAAATTTGTGTCATTTAACATTTTCTTGATGCTAACCATAACCTATACTAAGACCTTTATGTCAGCACAGGCATCAGAGCCCTAAGAGAATTCAGGCTTTTTGCGACAGCAAACCCGTTCATACAATAGGCCAAATTAAACCTCTTTTCATCTCCTTCTCTCACACTAAGGCTGGATGCAGGAGCAGCTCATACCTTTGCTTATTAGGTCAGTGCAAGGTTAATGCTGCTGCTGGTGGAAGTCTCTGCAGCTCCTGTTCAGGAGCAGACAAATGTTTGAAGGAAAAGTGACATATGTACACACATACACACACACACACAGACACACAAGCACACACATTTAGGTAAAAACAAGGATCTCGCTATAGCTAAGCCCCTCTTTGAGGACCTAAATGCAATGACCAAACATCAAGAAGGTTCAGCACTAAATTCTGTCTCGGACCCTCAGAAATGTTCACACCAGTGAGGACTGAGTGGTGCTCAGGTTCCCACTGGCTGCAGGGGTGAGCTTTGCAGCACCCCTTTGGTGCCCTGGGGCCTCAGGGACACGGGGTCTCCATTTGTGTCCCCTTCGGTGACATGGTCTCCAGCTGCTCAAAGCCAGCCCAGTGCTGAGCCTCTCCTCTCCCCTGCACAACACTGCTGGCTTCCCACAACACACAAAGTGTATGCCAGGTTTGCAAGCAATAGTTCACACAATCAAGTACATGCATACATAAATAAGAATTTCCAAATGTCTCTACTCCTTATTCCTACAGCAGAAGAAATGTGAAAGACTGGACAAAATATTAACTAACGATGCACTTCTCTTACTCAAGTCCCTCGGGACAGACTTGTAGGGGAAAGCCAGAGTTTGCCACAGAGTATGGAAACCTCTTTCCCTTCCATAAGGTTTGCCTGCTGATTCATGGAAACACTGTCTGAGCTTCAGGCCAGCCTCCTTCCCCCATGGGTCTTCCCCACCATGCACCCAGTTTGGCAACGCGTACCGCTTATCCTCCTTTCTGTATGAAATTTCCCGTTCTGTGCTCTTAACTCACCAAGTTTGTACATCTCATCACCAGCACCTGAGTCCCTTCTTCTTCCATGCAGCGAAACTGGAGAAATTATTTCTCCCAGCATCAACCAATCCAAAATAGCAGGGTGTTCCCCCCACAAATAGCTGCACAGAAAAGTTTAATGATTGCCGTTGCCTGTGCTTTGGCAGAGAATTGCAATAGGGCTGGGATCATGTGGAGGAGGCCACCATGGCGCTCCCCACCACAGCAGACCCATAGCATAAACAGGTGTTCCCAGCTCCTGCGTCAGCACATCACCTCCACTGCCATGCGCATGCAAATTATTTTGAGGATCTTGATCCAAGCACTCAACACTAAGGTTTATTTCAAAAATTAGTTCTTATCTGGGTATCCCATTAGAGACTGACTTGTGCAGTGCACTGCTCTTTCCCAAGACCCTCTTCCTTGATAGACCTTAGAAAAGGGACTGGAGACCTTAAGCCATGGTCAGGGTAGAGCATGTTCACGCTCACTGGATATCTAGCTCATGTATTTACTGCAGAGAGATGCCAGCTTTCTGTGCATCAAACTTGCATCTACAGACACTAATAGTGTATAGACATGTTTGTAAATGCATGAGCTGTGACACTTGTCCTCTTTCAGAAGTGGGCATCTGCAGCTCCCCTTGCAGGGTGCGGGCTTGGGGAATGCACCTTGCAGGGTGCAGGATTTGGAGGGAACAATCCTCATAAACACTGCCTTTATACATCAAATAAAAGCCAGAATTCAGTGTTTATTTTGTAAGCTCTGGCCTTAAAATTGTTTTCTTACTACCACTTCTCAAAAGGTCACCTTTAAAAGACTGTGTATTTTCTTGCCATCAGGTTAATGGTCATCCACTTCCTCATACTTCACAAAAGCAGTGACATTAAGCCCAGAGGTTAAATAAGACCTTGAACATCTAAATTATACTTCACCTATAAAATGACACAAAAAATAACAAAGAATTTCCAAACTTTGCATTACAGCATTGACAGTCTATTCTTGTCCCATGGCTAAGGTTTGGGCCCATGAGCTAGAGAGTAGGAAGGAATCTTTGCCAAGAATATGTTCAGAGTATTGCAAGGTAATGTAGTCTTAAGGCACTGTTTCAGGATTTATCAGTGGGAGTCTGAAGTAGCATTTTACAAGATGATTTGAGCACATTAAACTGTATTTAAATGTAGCATATAAAAATGCAAGACTAAAAGTCAGTGTTAGAAATCGGCATTCTTAGATCTATTTTAGTGTTAGCCTGTCGACCAGAGCCATTGTTAACAGAAGACTGAGTCTGACAAGGTAACTCTTTAAGAAAAGCTACTTCAAAGGCTGCATATTAATGTAAATGAAAATCAATTAACACAGCCAGATCTTCAATTAGAGATGATTTGTGCACAGGATTTGTAATTCTCTCTCTTAACCCCTTTCTGTGTGACTGAGATTTCAATTTTAATCTTTCACCACAAGGTATGTTCCAGAAAACATGTATAAACCACCTACTGTTAAAATACAGATCAAAAACTAATGCACTAGTTCCAGTTTCCAAACCAATAATAGCTAAATGGACGTATAAATAGGAACACCACAGGTGTTCTGCTGAGCACAAGCCACCATGAATAACAATTTATATCGTGTGAAGCATAGCTGGAAATATTGGTAATAGAAACTGTGGTACAGGGGGTTAACAACACACCAAGCGGGTAAGACTTAAAGCTCTTAATAATGACCAAAAAAAGGTGTTTTTTTATAAAAAACCTTAACATAATAAGCTTTGAAATTCATCAGCAGTGCTTTTTAATGGGCAAGGTCTCCAAAGGTCCCAAGGAGACACTTCAGTCTCACCAAGCTTCAATGGCAGGTGGACACAGTTCCCTGAGATGCTTTGAAGCATCGTGTGAATTTCTCCACATCTCAGTTTTGAAGGGTTTCAAGAGCAGGAGTGCATCAGCATTTGGCTTTGAGTAATGCTATGTGCAAACCGATGCTGGAAAGACTCAGCGAAGGGGCTCCAGGTGTCACATCACGGCTCGGCAATCGGCAAGGAGCCGCGTGCTGACCTGAGCGAGGCTGAAGCCCTTTGCACCCCCACGGGATTGCCCCCAAGCCCCTTCCTCAGCATTTTTATCATCCATATTTTGGTTGGTCTCAGAGAGGGGCCGCGGCCAACTCATGGTGAGATGATGCTACAGCATGGAGGTGTGGAGGCTGTGATGTGGTTATGACTTGGGGACACATTTCCCTGCACACCTCGCCGGTGGTCCCGGGCTGCCAGGAATGTGGGAGCTGCGTGGGGGCTCTGCGGGGGCTCACCCCCAGTCTGCCCTACACGCGGGGCCGAGGGAGCACAGCACCTAATTAAAGAAAGGCTGCCTGCTCTGGGGTGCCTCCCGGCTCATCGCTGGCATTTCCATGATTGACAAACAGGCAAAAATATATTTATTCAAGGATTATCTATATTGAAAACTGGATGCAGGATTTTCTCTTTGTAAACAGTGCAGTAATATCTGCTGTTTGAACAAAAGGAAGGGTATACTTTCCTTCCATTTAAAGCACCAAAAGCTCCCATATTTAAGTGAAAAGGGGAGATATTTGGTTTTATTGATCCTGCTTGCTGAAGATTTTTGGTTTTTTTAAATAAGATCTGTGACTAAGGGAGCAGTGGGTTGATTTTCACTTTATTGGAAGGGCTATTATGAAGCACACAGCATATAAGTTATTAGAGAGATGCGTGCCCTTGAAAACAGCCCTTAAAATCTTGCACAATTAGGAAAATTCAGAATGATCCAGCATATTTCCTCATAGCGAGAAAAGTCACTTTGATATATTGAGGACCCAAAATGTAACACTGCATTGCTCTGAATACTAATTTTATTTTGAAAAGCCACATTTGAAGAGAGCACTTTGTTACAGATGGGAACACAGCTACTTTCATGGACCTAAATTAGGCTACAGAGAAATAGCTCCTTCAAAAATGAACACCCTTATTGATAGTTTCCCTGTTGCTCAGACAGATCTTTCCCTATCATCTACTTACAAATAATCCCATAGATGTTCAGATATCAAAGGACCAAGTCAGTACATTAGCAATGCGTGTTGGTCAAGGGATGAACAATACACAGGATAAAAGCCCTTCCCCCAAATATTTTTCAGTTAAATCTATTGTTTATGCAAAAAACTGAACTGGCTGTCCCCCAAGATAGGTCTTTATATCCACAGAGCAGAATCAGAATGAGTAAATGAAGATTTCCCCCATCATTGATGTGCTTTTACTGTGCTCTGAAGGACAAAAGCGGCAACACAAGGGCCTCATTTTGGCCAGCTCAGCACAGGATCCCTCTTTTCCTAGGACTTAGTGGGACTCATGCACGTGCTCAGGGCTGCTTTCCAGAATGAGACAACTGGCCAAACACTTCATCAGACCCGGGCTAGACTTGAAAGAAAAGCTCCATCTCTGCTTTTTCATCCCTCTTCTCTGAATGGATGCTGCCAAACCAGTGCTGTGTCAAACCGGGAAGTGGACAGCATACAGGTGGCAGTGCCATCACCCTTATCCCGTTTCACCACCACCGCAGTGGACACCAGCCTTGGCATTGCTCAAGGAGACCCCGCAAGCCATCCCCACCAAATATTGCCTTCTTGGTGTCAGCACCTTTTCTGATTTCTGTGTCCTTCCTACCATAGGATGCTGTCTGGTTCTGGGACAGTCTCTTTGTACACCACCTTCTACCCATCAGGCATGGCTTGCTCTCATGCCCTGTATTCTTTGTTATGTTTCTTCTCCCTTGTTTTTTTGGTCTGGCCCCTCCATCCAATTTGTCTTGTAGCTACTTATACCTTGAAGTCAAAACCCATTGTGGCTGATGATACACAAGTTTCATTGCCCCCTACACCTCCCTGGGTCTTCTTTTGGGATGGGAAAAGAGGGTTGTCTCAAGGAACAACTATTGTATCCAGAAGCCATGGACTCTAGCTCTGCCTCCAAATAATACAGCAGACCAGCAAATCATACTGCCTTTCTGCCTTGATTCCCCAGGGTGTATAAAAATGGGGTTTTACCTCAGAGCAGCACTGTGAGAATTAATCAATGTTTATGAAATGCTTTTAATACATAAAGGATGACCTGATCATGCTTATACTATGATTTCCAATAATGTAATTCCATTGACATCCCAATCCTTTTTTACACGAGGATGAACATGTTCAGAATGAGGCAGAGAAATATCTCTAAAGAAAAGGCAGGTTCCTTGCAAAGAATTTAAATTAAATAATCATTATTACCTTGTAATTTATGATCTGAACACAATCCCCTATTTTGGTAAATAAAGCTCAAATGATTTCTTGTGATGTGCATATTGCTAAAATTCAAATATTGTTGAACATATGTTGTTTTTCTGTTTAGCTGCTTTTTTGTCTCCTTCAATCAAACACACAATTTTTTTTTAAGGAAATGTCAAATGTTGAAAACAACACTGATATCATACAAGTTTCCATCTGGACAAAGATATCATTGTCTAATTTTTACTTGCCTTAGAAGCTGGTCAGAAGCATAGTACTGTTAGCTGAACTCAATTCTATTTCTTAAGCTTGCATTATTAATTTTGCATTATGATAAGATATTTACTCAAAGAGGCAGCTAGTTCCTTCCTTTAAAACTGATGTTATTTGCAGGAATGACCACACTTTTTTTTTTCCCAAATGAAGTTATGCAAATCTGATCGACTAAAGTAAATGTTTCATAAAACCAATGACTGTTTAAATTGTGGGACTAAATTGTTTGTATATAAATATTACCTTTTATATTCCATTTGAGTTTTATGTAGATGAACACATTACTTTAATGACCTGCATTTACAGAGGGAGACAGGGAGAGTCTGACTCTGAAATCCTCAGCAGCCAGATGGCTGCCTTTTCTTGCATGAGATTAAAAGATGTTTCTCATTCACAGCTCTGCTTCGGAAGCAAATTAATATAGCCAGCTAAATTGCTTGTGTTTTTGGAGTAAAATTTAAAGAGAACTTTTTAAAGCAATTGGTGTCACAGGTTCCTAGAGCAGATTGCTCTCCAGGTACAGCATGCTGGTTTTAAACATCCAGTAATTAATGGAAAGTATTCCGTGTTAATTGACTGCTTCAGGAAAGGGAAATATAATGACTCCTTATTAATCATGAAAAGAGACATACAGCACAGAGGCACTGCAATAATTGCACTAACGGTTGAGAAATGTTAATTAATGAAAAGAACAATGATGTAAGAAATTAGCTACATAATGCTTGCTGCTGGTGGAGATTGTGCTTTAAACACATTATTTAGCATGGCAGCCACTGGATGTTGTCTTAAATAGCAGGCACCTCTTACCCTTTCCTTCACTCAGCTACGGAGTTCCAAATGTTGCCGGTGTTTTGGTTTTTAATGAGCCAGAAGACACTCTCCAAAACTACATTTTCTGAAGCATTTTCAGTTTGAACTCCTGAACTCAAAACTATTCAAACAGATTGACAACGTTTGACTTTTATATAAAAATTTTATCCAAGTGTAAGACAGCATGTTAGTGTTTGTGTGGTGGGGAACAACTTCTGGTTAGATGGGCTGAGATAAATAGGTTTGCCAAGAAGATAACTGGATCATGATTTCTTTCCCCTTTTTAATTTTTCCACTTTTTAACCATTTACCTGTCCCCTGAAGAATTTAGAGTGAGCATCCTGTCATACTTGTGCCTAGCATGATGTAAAAATTCATAGAATATGAAAATGCAGAACTAATCCAACAGCAGTAGTATGAGTGCTCACAGTCATTAACAGATTGAAGGCCCCAAGGTTTCCACCATCACTCTGTTGCACCTTTAGGACAGCAACAGGCTGACACATATCAATGACTCTGAACACTTCAGCAGGTTAAACTATTGGTTGCAAATAAATTACCTAAAAGTTTAGCTCTTCAGGGCCAGGATTTGATTCTTATGGATGTCTTCATACCTGCATGATCATTTGTGCAAGGAAATGTCAGCCCATGAGGGTATCGAAAATTATTCACAACAATTTTGTGGGAATTTTGGCCACCCAAGTCACATGTTGTCTTTGCTGCATAGCTAGGGGATGGTAGTAATGTACGACAAAGGATAAATAAAGGTAGAATAACAAAAGCGCTCATTTTAGCTCTACCATTGCAAGCGTAAAATTATAGAAGGGGAAAAAAATTGAAATTCTGCTAAAGACATGCTAAATGAACATTCACCAAACACAAAATGCTTTTATAAAGAATAACTCTCAACAGGAGGCTTCTGTTTGCAATAACACAAGGCAGAAATACATCCCTTAAGTCAGTGGCATCACAGCAATCTGAAACCATCATAGAGGGGGAGTCAGTCCACAGGTATGTAATAACCCAACAGTGCAGTGCTTCATGCATCATAGGGCAGGGACAGGAATCATTTCATCCTTCATCCCTCCAACCCACGTGCTGGCCTTTGCTGATTTTCCCAGGGCAGGTCTCTTGTGGCCATTCCTTCACCCATGTGTTTTATTGCTCCTGAATTTCTTTTCCAGATGGAACATCCTTGGGCTCCAAGGTGCTCTCCTCAGCTCCTTCATCGAACCCATGTACTTGCACAGCATCATTGTGGGAAGCCTCTATCACACTGGTCACCTTTCCCGGGTAATGAGCCATAGAATAGAAGACATTGGTCAGCTGCCAGCTTCCTACCGGCGCAATCAGCTGCTTCTCAGTGGTAAGCAGACACCTGCCTGCAAGACAAATGATCCCCTCTCCCATCACTAATTGTACTGGTCACCAACAGGAAAGTTTACTTGTTTGTAAGTAAACCGTTAGCCCATGCCTTCTTTTTTTCCTGTAGAGTATGATTTTGTAGAATGAAGAAACTGATACATTTACATCCAGTTCCTTTTTTGTATACAGTGACCACAAAAAGGATCGGTAGTGGTTAGAAGCCGACTAGGAAAACCGACACTGAACAAAGAATTCTCAAAGTGGAAAAAAGTGTATGACTAAAAGATTTCTAAAAACAGGGAAGAAGTTTTCAGTAAATTTTCGGTTTAACTCTCTCCCGTCCCACTCTCCCTCACCCAGCAAACACTCGAATGTGGGGAGTCAGGAGAACCAGCCCTCGCATCTCTGGCGCCGTGCGTGCAGCCCTGCCACCAGTGCCCCTTACTCAGAGCCCCTGCCTCTTCAGGACTTGCTAGCCATTGTGTTTGGAGCAGATGACCATAAGAAAAGGGCTGTTTGTTCACGCAGGGAACCCTGCCTGCTCAGCAGACCTCAGGGAGGCAGAGACCCCAGGTCTCTGGTCCTTCCTTCTCCATCCCCCCGGCTCCCACTTCCTTAACCCCCAGCCAGGCAGCAGCTGTCTGGCCTCATCCCAGCAAAATTCCACAGTCTTGAATGCCTTCAGATCCTCATGAGGCACATGAGTGCTAAGGGCCACCAGTTCTGCAGAGGATTAAACCCTTATTTTACTCTTAGACTCTGATAATTGTTCTTCAGGAGGATTCCCTGAGACACCAATATGATGTCAGGGTTACAGACTTGGGAGGTCAGGATACTTTAGTGGAGTACACCATTGCCGTTCAAAGTCCTCTAGGTCCCTCAGTCAGGAGAGTGCTGTTTTATCACTTAGCTATTTCATGTTCTTTTTTTTTTTTTTTTAATGTGTCTTTGTGACAAAATTAGTTTGGCTGAGGCAGAAGTGATAGTTTAGCTACTGGGGAAATTCTCAAGTTCTGTGTAGTTTAGTACATCTGGCAAGTGTAATGTGCATGTACATGTTATGAGGTGAGTAGGTCAAAAGGTTTATCCTTATTTGAATAGCTTAGCTCCATTCTTTAACTCTTCGGTGCAGCTAGCCAAAGACCGTGCCATGCAAGCATGCAGGAAACTGTGCTACACACTCCTCCACTCTATGTCCCCTCCTGTCCCTCCTGCCCCGCTCCAGCATGGGCATGACTCAGCCCCCTCTTCCTTCCCGCGCCACATCATGGGAGGGAAGAAAGGACTCGCAGCTGGTTAGGAAAAATCTCCCCATTTCCTGAACCTGGCTGTTATTTTGGCAACACACCCCTGTTTGCCAGAAGCCTCTGCATCTCCCACTGGGGAAGCTGATCTCATCCTGTGCCAGATCTAATTCATTATAAGTCCATCCATACCTTAAGATCAAAATCACACCCACTTTCACTGTGTCTGCAGGATGTACAGGGAAACCCACTTGAACTGCTGAAGGACTGAAAACACAAGAAGTGGTTTAATAAGAGATTTAACCACAGAACAGCTATTGCTTTGCTGGGTTGACCTTCCAGACTAAAAGTAACTACTCACACTTGGTCCAAGTGTGTATTTATGTCCAAGAGTCATCGTCAGAGATTTCAAGGGAGTTGGAAATGTGTCAGAGATGCCCTTGTGTCACTTTAAATATCTGCGTGTTTCATGGCTGGCTTCCTCCTTCCCGGAGACTTCTGTTTGGAAAAGCTTTCGCTTTGTTTTCGGTTGTGTTTGTGGGTTTTCTTCAGCCCAGGAGAAGCAGTGGGAGGAATCTGTCTCTCTCAACATTATTTTTGTCTCTAAAGCCATTATTTGTAATCTTCCCTCCCCCACAAATCCCAGGGAGCCAATACTGCTTAAAACTTACATTGCTGAGGCTTGTGCTGCATTTCTTTTTTACCTGGAAAACTGTGCCGACAGTGTATCCAGTGACTAAGGAGATGGGCCCCTAACAAAAGCCATACCAAAGGCATTAGAGACCAAACCTCAGCAATCGCAGCCAGGCAACTCCACCTCCCACAGTCATCTCAGAGATCAGGCCAGCCAGGGATTTCAAATTGCAGGAGTCCTTCAATTACAAGGATGCCAATTATTTTGCCACTTGATCATAGCAGTACAAACATTTCAATGGAGAAGAGAGTCATGGTGTGTGATAACATATCCTGAGATAACTCCTTGGCCCCACAGAATAATAATCAGTGAGGTTTTCCACTCACATGAGTCCCAGCCAGATGGAAATCCATTCATTCACTGAGATTACTCTTGGGTGTATTTTTTAGAAGAAAGAAAAGCCCTGTGTCATTTTTATTTCCTGGTCTCTTAAGGTTGAGACCATTCTAAAGGGAATCCTGAAGAGGCATGAGGTTTTGCTAGCAGAGAGAGGAGAATGAGGACAGATTTCAGTTCATATCCCAGAGTACTCAAGTTCATATTATTTGTACAAAGACTTTTCCTTCCAGTTTCTATGGTCTCCGATTGTACTCTTTGTTGTGTTGTTTTTAAGGAGGATGTTTTACATAAAGGAGAGAAAATGATCAAGATTATTTGGGTGTTACCTTTCAAATAGAATCAGAACAATTATTTGTCAAAAGAAAAACATGAAAAAAGTGTTAAAAAAGGATCAAAAACAACAATCAGGGACTACATCTAGGCTCTGTATTTGCATCTGTCGTGAGTCTCATTTTTTTTTCTTTAAAGCCTCTTCTCTTGCATTCAGAAAATGATGTGAAAATATCTTCTACTTACCTAAATACATGTACTTATATATGATAGGTGGGAAGAGAAAGCACGAAAGCCAAACCAGCACGGAGAGTTTTCCAGGCACTGGGGCAAGCTCCCGGCTCTCACAGTAGTCCGCCGAGAGCAGAGGGAGGTCCCAGGCTGGGCAAGGGTATACAGCCCCCATCCGATGGGCACTCACAGCCTGCTCTGTCCTCCGTGTGGCCTTTCTTTTTTTCCTCTGGTTAGTGTTTTTGCAACATTTTTATTTATTTAGCGGCCTGTGGCAACTTTGCACAGCAGGGTGTTTGCTATTGTGTTTTTTGGCACTCAAGTCCTCTAAGCTTTTGGGCGCTATCTCAACAGAGAGTGGTGGATAGTGTCAAACAGCTGATTTTGATCTGTTTGCATCTTGTTCTGTGTAGAGGCATTTGAATAGCACCAGAGAGCTATCTGATTTTCAAGTTCTCAGTGTATATCCTGTTGCCTAGGTGAACTGGAGTTTTAGATGCAGACTGATCTGTTATCTCAGGGGGGGAAATAATTGAAAGAGGTATTAATACGACATGAATGTGTTTACAAACCCTGGGCAAGGTTATGACTTAACTGTAATTCTCTTCTACTTGGTAGCGAGTTCAGTCCCAGTGACTGACATGTTTTCTGCAATTCCAGCTTTGCCACCAATACAAAGTGGTTGTGCCGTGTAATTTTTTCCTTTCAATGGCCACCTTTCTCCCTCTGCGTGTGCTCAGTCCCATCTGGCTCTTGCAGCAACCCCCCAGGGCAGAGGGGACCACACTGGAAGGAGCAGAGGGAGCATGTCCCTCACCAACATTGCTTCCCATGATGCTGAGAGGCCCCAGGCAGCAGGCAGGAGCTGCCTGCAGAGGCAGCGTCTCCACCACGGCTGACCCTGCACAGCCTTCCACCTCTCCCTGGTCTCATTCAGGGGCTTAACAAGCTCAGCATGTTTAAATGGTTCCCATTTACCATTTAAATGATTCCCACCAGCTCCCATCTCCTGCCGTTCTGCCTGAGATCAGCAGATGCATATGGCATGCAAGAAGGAATAGACAGGCTTTGATCTCTCTTCTTTAATCTCCTCCTCTCTGAACAGCCCATATCAGTACCTCTCCATCTCTGCAAAAGTTCTTTGAAACCCTTCAGCGGAAAATGCAAAGGACCTTTCTCTGTTGCCAGTCCATCCAGGAGCAATGAAAGCAGGTCCCTATCAAGCTGTGCAAACCATGACCTGTTGCTGGAGCTGCTGCAGGCAGGGGTTTTGGCAGGAGCTGCTGTTTGGAAACAGAGATCCAGCCCTGGCACTGGCCTGTGCTGGGGCAGCCGTGCCAGGCAGCCCCTGCCCACCAGTATGGTCCCCACCTGCCTGCTCACCACAGTGGCTTTTGTTGTCCAGGTTTGCCGGCTAGTGGCCCACACAGTAAATTAGTAGAGAGGGATTCAACAGCTGGACCCAGACATATCATCCAATGCCCACGTTTTCCAAAATATTCAAACTGCTTCAGGTCACTCTGTCTTTTCCAGCCTTGGAAGCTCCCAGTGTTGATTCTTTGCTCAAAAACTCAAAAGCACTAATGAGCAGGGCAAGGCAGAGCTCACTTGGTTGCCTTTATCCTGTGCTGGAAAATAAACCAACCATTTTCTTTATTCCTCTTATTTCCTTGCAAAGACTAATCCTTCCCTGGTTTCAGGTACAAGAAATGAGAAAGTGATGGGAGCCATGGAAAGGTTGAACTACACTAAATGGTTAAGAACAGACAGGAATTTACCTGATTAAAAATAACTCTCTCTCATGTACACACCCACACCTGACCTTGCAGCCCTGATCTGCATTTAGAGCCAAGGGAGATCTCACCCATAGAATCATAGAATCATAGAATCATAGAATGACAGAATCATAGAATAGTTTGGGTTGCAAGGGACTTTTAAAGGTCATCTAGCCCAACTCCCCCTCCAATGAGCAGGGACATCTTCAACTATATCAGGTTGCTCAAAGCCCTGTCCAACTTGACACTGAAAGTTTCCAGGGACGGGGCATCTACCACCTCTCTGGGCAACCTGTTCCAGTGTTTCACCACCCTCATTGTAAAAAATTTCTTCCTTATATCTAGTCTGAATATACACTCTTTTAGTTTAAAACCATTACCCCTTAGCCTATCATAATAGGCCCTGCTAAAAACTCTGTCCCCATCTTTCTTATAAGCCCCCTTTAAGTACTGGAAGGCTGCAATAAGGTCTCCCCGGAGCCTTCTCTTCTCCAGGCTGAACAACCCCAACTCTCTCAGCCTTTCTTCATAGGAGAGGTGTTCCATCCCTCTGATCATTTTTGTGGCCCTGCTCTGGACCCGCTCCAGCAGGTCCATGTCTTTCCATGTAGGCAGAGGACTCCAATATGTGATTCAGATGTCCAAAACTGGCCATGTGAATGACACAAAGGTCATGCAGTCACACCAAAAACATCTTCGTCATAGCTGTCTGAAATTAAATAAGGCACATTCCACTTAAAGATATCCAAAATATTGCCATTAGGACACCAACTAGCTCTTGAAGAGATCGTTGCACCCATACAGGTAGGAATCTTGCAGGCAGACACAAGGTGGGGAGCAAGAGTTTTCTGTGTAGCTCTGTGATGTCTACAAGATCATTATTAACTTGGATCTAATAAACTCTCTGTGATGATTAAATGTATGTTTTGTATTTTCTTATCCCTGTTCGTACTCCCTACAATCCAGAGTTCCCGTCACAGCAAAGGGCCCAGCAGTTAATAGCAGATAAATATGCTGGAACATGGAAAGCTCACCTGGAGGAACTCATGCAAAAGCGCTTTGCTGCTTAGTTCCTTTTAAAGACTAGTTATCCCATTAAAGCCTTTCTGAAAGATTTCACTCAGCAACCGTAACACTGATGTCAATACCACGCACTACAATCTAATGGCTTTCCTTAGGCTAACAAAAAATTTGCCGGCAAGGTGGAAAAAGATCTATAGGAATTGCTAAATTATGTCTCTCTAAGGTACTCGGACTGGTAACATTTAACTGTGGTGACAACAACATGTGCAGTGCACAATGTCAGCGTGTTCACTCAAGGAAGTCTCATGTGCCACAATGACCCACCACATGTTAGCAGCCTCTGAAGGTTTTGAGCACTGGATGTTACTGGTGTCCTTCTCTCCTGCCAGGGGTTAGTCACGCTGATGCTCGGCAGCCTGGAAAATCTCCAGGCTTCAGTGTGAACTGGATTGTGGGGAGCACCGACCTGGAGGTTATCAATGCCACGACAGGGAAGAGGACCTGCGGGAATCCCTCACGGCTCTGCAAGCACATGTTCTTCACTCGGTGGGCAAAGCTTCATGGCAAGGTAGGTCTGATGCACTGACAGGACACTGCCGCCAGCCCTAGGTGGGCTAGTCCTTACCCTGGAATCAACCCTGTTTTAGCAATCTCATGATGAAGCTGCAGCCTCCACAGGTGTCCTGTGTCCCTCCTGGTAGGGCCTGGGAGAGGATCAGGAGCTGAGAGCCTGAGGGGTCAGCTATGGGAGCTGAGAGTCCTGAGAAAGCCAAGGGCAGAAACCCAGGTGGGTTTGGAGGGGAGATGGGTGTTCTGGCTGTCCTTGGCGATGGAGCCATGCTCAGGTGAGCAGTCAAAAGCCAAGAGTGTTAAGTGTTTATACAAGCACAACTGGGCAATTTTTTGTGCATCTCACCCCAAGTATCCATTTGAATCTAAGGGGAATATTCAACTCACTAAGTCTTAGAGGTCTGAGGGAAATATTTCCCATTGCCTTCGAGGCATCTACTTCACTTCGTTGTTCCACAGGGGTTTAGACTCCCAACATAAACCACTCCCAGTCTCACCCAAGTTAGCTAAAGCAGGTGCTATGGATTGCCCACTCCCCCTCTTCTTCCCCACTCTCCCAGATGTGCTGATAAATCCATACAATGATACAGCTGCTCCTCACAGGGTGAGTGGCCAGGTGCTGAAGGCTCTCTGATTTCATTACACTTGGCAGCAGTACAATTTAATGGCATTAAAACTACAGGTTGTACTTAATTATAAAGGCCACCACCCCTTGACAGCCCTGCTTTCTCTAGAGAAGATGGCCATGGACTCCCCTTATTTGGAATGGCACCAAAATCAACCCACCAAGGTGGTGAGCCTGACCCCACCACTTCCAGGAGGCACAGCAGGGAAAATGCAAAGTGTCTCTTCAGCTCACCTACTTTCACTGCTAGAGTATTAATTTACTATAAGGAGGCTTGTCAAGAATTGTCCTGCAGTCCATGTAGAGTGGGAGAAGATGAGGACAAGAAAAAACTATTTTATTAAGTGCCAAAACCTTTTTACTATTGGGAAATGAGTGGGAAAGAGCAAGGCAGAGTGATGGCAGGAAAGTCTGGAGCCACTTCCACCAACAAAATCATTCGGGAAGGCAAAGGGTGGGGATGTATGAGGACAAGCCCAAAGGAGTTGTTCTGCTCTACAGGAGACCCCAGGGAAAGAGGCTGGTGGGACTCATCCCAGCCCAGGCAGTGGCATGACCTGTCCCAGCAGGGACCCTGAGCCTGGGGGGAGCAGAAGGGACCAGCCTGGGCTTCGTGCCCAGGGCTCAGTCACAGTTCAGTGGCACAGGTCCCAGCCTGTTTCTTGCACAGCAGGTGGCATGGAAGGGGGGCAAGAAGCACTCCTGCTTCCCCCAAAAAGGAGGGATCCTCATGGGAACAAAACCTGGGACAAGTCGGGCCCCAGGGCAGGCTGTGGCCAGGACTATGGCCGGGAGAGCTGGACTGCGCCTGGCTGGCACCAGGCATGGTGTTGGGGTGAGCAGGAGGGAGTAACTCATGGCTGAGCAGGGCACTTTGCATTTGACAAAACGAAGCATTTGATAATGTCATTAGTGTCCACCTCTGAGTAACAAAGGGGCAGCTGGAGGGGAGCCACCGCTGGCCAGGACAGCTTGTGGCCCATTGACACCTGGGCTAGCAGCACCACCATCCCTTGCTGGCTGGGCCCGTGGTGTGCCCATGCCACCAGAGCAGAGCAGCTCATTTCAGGCTGTGCATTCACCTTTTCCTTTAATCTGTCTTTCAGCATCTCTCCTTTTTAGAGAGAAGGAAAACAGTGTTGTTTGCCCTCCAAGGCCGTGTTTTGAGGGTGTTTTTCCTACGGGGTGCTGTTTCCCTGGCTTGTAAGCATTGGACTTTCACCCTTCTGCTTGCTCTAAGGCATTTTCCAGACTTCGGTTTCTTTCATATAATGTCAAAGCCTCACTGCTGGTTCAGCACTGTTAAGACTTGGGCAGGTCAGAGGAGGTTGTTTATTTAGGCCTTATGCAAAGCAAAGGGTGCTTGCTCCCGCGTGTGTGCTCCGGGTGATGAGGGGCAGTGGACACGTCTTGCTGTCTCCCAAGGCAGCTCCCGGCGGGCAGCTCCAGTGTCCCAGCAGAGCGCTCGGTTTTCCTGCACCAGCACAAATCTTGATGCCTGATTTCTGCCCTGTCCTGGACAGGTTTCACAGCATCTCTTACAATAACCCGTTAAAGAGGGAAAAGGGGAGAGTGCAGGAGAGGACCCCCCTTCTTGTGTCTCTTGGCATTACTTGGAAGCACTGAGCTGCTCTGCTTCCCGGGCTAAATTGAGCACATTCTTTAAAGATGTTCAGAAAGGATTTTTTCCCTTTTTTTTTTCCTAAAAATCATCTTAACTGAGAAGTAGGTTTTTGCCTGTATAAAACACACCAAGATTTGTTACTGCCTATGCCCACTCCAAGGCAAAGCTGTTTACCCCGTTCCTCTTCACAATGGCTTGAAACCATGTCACAGGCATTTATTGCTTCCCTGTTTTTTTGTTGTTAAACCAAAGGCAAACACACAAAGCACAGTGATAGTTTGTTTGTTGGTTATGAAATGTAGACAGGAAGATTATACAGCTACTGAAGCCTCCTGTTTCTTTTGGCTCAACGGTTGATTTTTTTTATTTTTATTTTATTTTTTTCCCCTTCTCTGATTTTTGTTCTGCAGCTGAGCACACGAATACCAAGCCATGGAGACATGCCATCAGTGTACAGCGAGGCAAAGCTGGTGGCTCAGACGTACCAGTCTGTCAAGCAGCAGCTGTTTAAAGCATTTCAGAAAGCTGGTCTGGGCACCTGGGTGAAGAAACCCCCAGAGCAAGATCAGTTCCTACTAACTATATAAATCACTTGACACCTTTGCTACATGACCGGATCAAATCAGCTGGAGACAAGGTTAGGCAGTATGCGTGAGCCAAGAGAATCGAAGCAGTTTGAGATTTAATAGCAACCTCCATGGGAATATTTGCTTTTAATTCTGTATTGGAAATACGTAAATAGAAATGTGTCTGATGCACTGAACTCGACTTTAGAAAACTGCTTTTTCATGATCCCTTCCCAAGAATGTACCTGCCCAAATTATAATGCCACCCCCACAGAGATTCTGCTTTTCATTGTTTCTTGCTGTTGGTTATTACTGATTTGAGGCATTAGCAGGCCACCTGTCTGATCCAAAATAGAGTTTGTTTTCCCTCACATAATCAGTGCAAGAGTCATCACTGAATAATGGAAAATAGTGAGCAAAGATGGAAGTACCCCAGGCAGACGGCATGACAGCAGGTCTCAGAGCATCCATAATCATCCATGTCTAACCTCTATGCAAAAAACATCCTGTTAGCTGCCTAAATCTGTGAGAAAGAATTTGGACCTCAAAGATATGCAGCATTTTTAAACTCCGTTTTCCACTGCTGGCTCTGAGCACAAAGCCAAGCATCAGGATTCCCTTGGTTTTTACACTTCCCCCTGACGCCTTGGACAAACCACTTCCCACCAAATCTTCAAATCTGGCCACAAGTTCTGCACGCTGCAAATTTTAATTATCCAGGCCCAGTTCATCACACATGTCCTTTAGACACCAGCCAGGACGCAGATGCTCTTCAAGAGGGCGATTCAACCCTGCACTGCCTGCGGAGGTGCACAGCTCTGCAGGGGCTGCCGGTGAAGACTGGTGTGACGATGGCGGCAGCTCTGGAGCTTCATGTAGCTGCCTAAAATCAGGCAGACTGGAGCCAGGACCCAGAGCCCCAGATTGCAAAGCTTGTGAGGATCCAAGGCTCTATATTAAGTGAGTATGAGCTCAGGATGCTCCATACATCTGAAAAATCACTGGGTTGGGTAGCCACAGCTACAACATCCCAAACTAGAGAGCACATTTGATACTTGGCTCTTTCCTGCCTCAGTTTCTCCATCTGTCAAATGGGGATAATGATACTTACCTCCTTCACATCTAAGAAACTTGGCAGGAACAAAGTGCTCTGGTGACATGCAACAGTGTAAGCCAGATTCTGTCACTCCTGCAGTGAGTTTTACCTCCCCATATAGTCCAATTGACATAAGTGCAACAGATGCAACTACAGGCTTGGGTAAGGTCTTACTCAATGTAAGAGCTTTCATATTCTAGCTCTGTGTAAATGCTAAGTATTGTTATTATTATTATTCATGTTCATCTGCAATTTGAAAAGCAGGTGGGGTTTTTTGGTTAGGAGGTGAGTAGCACTCAACAGTTAAATATTTTCTTCATAACTGTGGCTGGGTCTGATATAATCTCATCTTTGAACCATCCCAAACTTCATCAGAATGCAGAAGATACAGTCATGGGAGAACTGAGCTGATAGTCCCACTGCAGAACCAACTTTCAAATGCCCTATGTATTTCTTTCAGTTTTTGGTTTTTTAAATGACAGGATTTGCGGGTATATAACTACTGTTTTCTTTTTATTCCTGTGATTCTCTTTAAATCTGTATATAACATGCTGCTACTGATTTGTGATAATTGTCTTGGTATTTTCTCAGAACTGTCAAGCTGAGTTACTTTTCAAACAACACAAGGCTCATATTTTTCCATGTAATTTCCTTTACACGGGAAACTGTTCCTATCAATAAAGATAGATGCTCTTTGTATAGGGTTTATCATGTTTGGAGAGCCATATACAGTAAATACATTGTTTATTGATGCCCACAATAGAATAGCTACAGTATTTTGATGAGATTTTATTTTTAGATTATAAACTACAAGATGTATCTATAGTGTCTTGTATAAAAACAATTGTGATAAACTAGAATTTTTAAATTAGATAAAACAAAGCTCTCCCCTTCCAGAAACCTTTTCAGCAAAATAATACATTCCATATTAACTACCAAAAATATTGTAAAAAAAATCCTTAGAGTAGAAATAGTTAAAAAAAAAAACCTGAGACATTTCAATAATGGAAGCATTTTGTGGTAACCACTTTGTCAATACTTCGACCACTCTGTCAGCTCTTCTGATTAACATTCAGAATATTTTTGGCACCTTCTGGAGCTTCCTGGTACCTCCACATGGTCCCGTCCTCTAACACGGCTGTCACCGGTGCAGACCTCCAGTGTGGTCTGGGCAGCAAAGGTGCCCAGAGGGGCAGCGGGCGGGTGGGGGGTCAGGCCCATGACCGGAGGTGCAGGAGAAGCTGTGGGTGACACTGGCAACGGTGGTCCCAGGGGCTCTGGCTGCTCCCATAGCGGGAGAGAAACCACAGGGCAAACAGAGAGGAGGGCAAGGTTTCTCATGTGGAGATCCACAGGGCAGGGGAAAGCAGTGTCTTCTACTTCTCCTCTCCGAGTTAGTCTTTATCTAGCACACAAGAGACCTCAAGGCTCCTCCTTACATCTCCCTGCCCTCATCCACCCTCCTCCAGCCCTGGCATGATGTCAGCTCAACTAATGCATATAGCTCCATAGGCCGGTGTTGCAGCTACTGTGACGAAACACTGTGCCTGGTTATTTTTAAGGACAGAAAGAAAAGTGTGGTGGGATTGAATTATCCTTTGTTGCAAGAAATACATAAATGCAATCCTGGATTCAGCTGCCAGAATGAAGTTAGTAGTGGGGACCAAACGGAGTCCCCACTGCAAGTGGGCATCAGCTGATCTCATTGAAGGTAATGGAGTTGCACCTGCTTGCACTAGGGTTGAGTATGACCTTAAATGTCTACTTCTTCTCATTACGTGCAGCGATAGAGTGTGATGGGACCACACCCCAGAAGCACACATGACCTACACGCAGCATTTCCTGAAGCAAAGGAAAACTTGCTCAGTAGTAGTTCTTTAGTGACGATTCTGTACATAACACGCATGAGTGAATGGCAATACTGTACTAATGGATGTACATTTGTAATATTTGTAAAAAAAAGAAACAAAAAAGACAACAAAAGAAATAAATCTGAATTTACATATGTGAATTTGCTGCTAAGTTCTGTAAATTGCACTTCAGTGATACCTGATAAGTGAATGTTTCTGTTAAGTGAATAAAATGCCAAGTAAAATTGTTCTTTCACTGTTTGTTGACCATTTTTCACTGTGGCTTAGCAACCACTTTGAATGTGCTCCAAAATGCTCGTATGTATTTTTACACACACCTACTGTAGATCTCCAGACATCATGTTCTTATTCAGTTTGGATTTGATGCATCATAGGAATCACACACTTGTGTTGAGAGATGGATGAGCCCACTCATGTAGAAGAAGCCATACAGGGACACAGTATTATCCTGGAAGAATAAGACCTGTCCTTCCAGGTTACTCTCAAAGATCTTTCTTAATAAAAATTAAATACATTTTTGCAAACTCACATTGCATGGGACTTGCTTAAATATGTTTTTGCAAACTCAAATTGCATGGGATTTGCTGTATAAAGCTGCTTAAGAAAACTAAAGTGATGAACAAAAAGTCAGTACATCTCTGCAGATTTCTTCTTCATTGGTGGAGCGGCCTTAGTTTATTCTTGCTTTAAGCTATCAGTATTCAGCTACAGCAGACTAAAGTCACATTGAGCCCAAATGACACCATCCACACAAAAGTTTAATATGCATTATTGTGTGAGCATCACCTGGTGCCTTGAGATGATTTCCCTCGGCCAGTACTCATAGAGATCACTGGTATTACCAACAGCTCCAAAGCCTTTCAGAAGCACCCACTGTCAAAGTATACTAAATAATTTTCACTAACAGTGAAAATTGCCTAGAAAGAGATTTCCCTGTCCCCCTCCTTGTGAAGATTTGGTTCCAAGATGAAACTGAGCCCTACAACTCACAAGAAGCCCCACCAGCTTGCTGGCCCCACAGGTCTTTTCTTGCTCATGTTGAAGAAGTGAGTGCCGGACCCACCGGGGCCATCCCATGGGTTTCATTCCCCAGCATTGCAGGGCAGGGGCTATGCACAGCTTTATTTTCAAGCTAAGACTTTGCCGCAGTTACATTTCCTTAGCTTGGATCTATGTCATTAGGTATTTGGGTGGGATAAGGTGGAAGGGGAAGAAGAAAGCATTTGCAGGGTGAAGTTTTCTGTGTGGAAAAAAGCCACCATGAGCTGACTCGATTCTGCCACCCACGGTGGATTTTGCCTCAAGTAATAAAAGCAAGAGATTCTCAATATTTGTAAATCTCAAAGTGTATTTGCACACATAAATTTTACTGCTTTAACTAGATATAGGTAAAACAAAGCCCATAGTTTCACCCTCAGCACAGCTGCGGACACAGCAGTTACTTCCCTATCAGTAAAAATGGTCATGGCATCATAACACTGTCCTAAACAGAAAGGAGAGAAGTTACACCAGTAGAAAGGCAGTTTGTGCCACTATCCAGCCTCCAGATGATGAGCTTATCACTATTTTCGTGTTAAAAAATGGAAAGCCCAAATTTTTACCTTGGCAAAAGCCATGCATAGCATCGGCTTTCGTTGCAGAAGGGCTCTGGCTGAGACCAGCCCCAGTGCAGACGCAGGGAACAAGCACAGCTTTGGCCATGAAGGGCAAAGGGTGGAGGTGAGGAGGTCCCTGCGGAGGCTTCCCAGCAGCCTGGCAGCCCCTCAGCCCGCTCCTGGGCAGTTTGGCCACGGCTGAGTTCACAGCAGGCGTTTTCCAGCCTGTTTTCTCCTCTAAAAGTAGCTGCTACTGCCTGACCATGGCAGACACCATGACACGATTTGGCTGCCGAAAACAACTACAAAGCAGTCATTAGGGTAAATTGTATGGATGGATTCTGTGTTTAATCTCATTAAGTTTAAAGGCTAAATACCAGAACTGCATTTAAAACTTTACAGGCGTACACCCCAGCGTCGTCAGACACAGTTATTTCTTTTCCAACTGTATATTGGAAAAACAACAACATAAAACATGAACAAGCTGATATATCGACTAATAGAGGGCTTCAGAGAAGTGCTTGTTTCTCAAATAAAATAAATAAGTCCTTCTGCTGCAGTTAAACCTTGATAGCCATGCTTGTGTGTTGAAGAATGAAATAGCAATTTAAGAGCTTTTTAAGCCTTTTGATTCATTACCGTTGTTCTTACTTTCCAGCCCTGAGACCTGATTACTTTGGCTGGTTTCAGCTTGATCATGTGGATACACCAGTTTAGCTGGAAATCCAGGTGAAGTCAGAGAAAATCTAAGGCTTTTTAAAGGGTAATGATAATCTGTTCGGATGCAAAAAAATAACCCCAAACCCAAAACAACACGAAGACATACAAGCACATGCACATGTACAGACACGTGTGGTTTCTTAGTACTCTGAGGCCTCCTGAATAAATAATGTGGCCTTGGAGAAATGGGATTAATAATCATTGCTTTTTCAGCAATGAAATAGTTCTGCTCAAATGCTTCATTCAATCTGGCTTTCCTGGTAATTAAATCCTCTATTAGAGAAGTTTATGTTCTATTTTATCAACTTCCTTTGCAATACAGAATTACTTCCACTAGACCATTAAAGTCTTGTTCTGCCATGGAGAGGAAAAGGTCCCGTTCATTCTCCTCTGGCCCTGAACAGATGCCTTCACAGCCTATACTGCCATGAAACGATCCAAACCAAGAGGAGAGAGCTCCTACCTTTACACCCAATGTTATCAAAACAACCTTCCCCAAAGGAAAATAAAGATATGAAGAATGGTACATATTGTTGGATTTTACCAGTTCCTCTGATAGACTAACTGGTGCCTACTTCTCCTTCTCCTGGGACTTCAAAGTCACGCTCAGCCGTTAGCACAGGCTGTACTTCACATATCCACAAAGGAGGCTGCAGTACCCTTCCCTCCCAGCATCACCAGCCTAACTACACCAAGCCCTGCCTTCCACAGCACACTCTTTGCTACAGACTGCTTTTATTATTTAATTTGATTTTAACAAATAAATTAAGGTGTTTACTCATGTAAGAGTGTTAACTCTTAAATCTATAATAAGATATACTTTTACTTGTGGATTCAAAAGTAAATTGTTTTTTTCTAAAGCAAGTTGCTTGTTCACATCCTGGTCTCAGTGGTAAAAGGAAGCATTTTCAGAAGTAAAAACAGGTGACAGCATCCCCTTGACACCACAGGTTCCTAAAATCCTGACCATCACACAAAACAGTGGGACTCGGGCTCCTAAACCTCAGGTTTCAGTTGGGAGATGAGGTGATATTCAAAAGGGACTTGTTAACCTACCTGTCATTGTCATCACCTCAACATTGTTGGGTACCAAACCCCTGCTCAGCCTCCAGCATTAAATATCCTCTAGAGCCTACACATCTTCTTCTGGGCGTGCATTGTCTTGGCTGCCTGGTGCGTGGCCTGGTGCTGATCCCCACCATGCTTTAAATTGTCCAGATTCGTGAACTAAACCTACACATCCTATTTGTGGTCCTCTCAAAACCTCTACAAGACCACATCCCAGCGAAACAGGAGGGCTCTTTCTCATTGAGTAACTCAACTGATAAACTCCTCATGCTGCTGTCTAAAGGGACTAGCAAGTATTTTAATCACCGCAAAGTCAGGCACTTGGGAAGAAAGTTACCAAGAGGCTGTGTCTCACACTTATATCATTTCACACTATATGGAAGAAGCTAAATTATTTGCTATTATAATTTAATAATCTTTTGACATGAGAGAGAACAAAAAAGACATGATAACATAGCTGGTTTGGGGATACTTACCCAGGAAAGGAGCAGACCTGATTTTTTGTCTAGGTTTACCCTCTCAAGTGAGGAAGAGACGAGCAAGTGAAGACCCCCAAACCAAGCTCAGAATAGGGGAGCTCCTGCCATCCAGTCAACTAGTTCACAACACATGAAAAACCTTTGTTCAAGGCCTGTCTTCACCTTAGCCACTTCATCCACCCAGAGGTTAGGTGTCTAGTTTGAATCCACTTTCTAAGCTTCCTGGACAGAGAAAGGTGGCTCCATAAGATGATTCACCCCACTCAGCACAGTGTCTAAAAGATGTGGAGAACTCAGTCTCTCAGGGGTCCGGCCTCTATCCACCGGTGGGAGAGCGAGTCTGGACTCCTGCGTTCAGAGGACTGTGCATGGGGAGGTGACTCCCAGCCAGAGTCTGCAAGCCACAGGACCTTCTGTTTCTCCATTATAAAAAACAGTGACTATTCCTTGTTACAGGGAGCTGGCTTTTGAGTATTAATACTATTAGCCTGTAAGAAAAGAATACAGTACATAGATATGTGAAACAGATCAATCTGCTTTTAAAGTCAACTGTGAATATCTTCAAATTCTGGAAAGAAGGCATTCCAGCCATAAGTTTTGGTGGCTGACTAAATTAACATATACTGTACATATTGAGAGGTTTGTTGAGGGAGTTTATTCTTAACATAACTTTGCTGCCATTGAAATCATTGAAAGGGTCACTGCTGGCAGCAAGCAACAGGATTAGGTCAATAACAAATTAATGTTTCAACTTAAGAGCTAAAAGAGCTGATTCCATATGAACTTTTTTTTGTGCTAAAATGGTTCCTAGCCCTGACACAGCGATACTCACTGGAAAACCAAAACCATCCATCATTTCCATATGAGCCTTTGCATTAGAATTTCCTTGTAGTGGCTCAGCACTTTCCAGATCTATTTTTTTTTCATATCTGATCCAGTAACTCTTTGACCCTCTAACAAGTGGAAATACATTTGAAGAACCTTTCTCATTATTTGAAACATTTGCTGTACAGGTTCAGCTCTGTTTTCTGTGTGTGTGGCTTTCCTAAAATATCCTTTTATCTTCTTTTTCAGTTACTTAAGGGGTGAGGCAGAGATCAGAAGGAGCTAATCTGTCCATCTATTTGTCTCATTGCCTGCCGGTCTCTCTTGAAGAACTGCGGCAAAAGTGAAGACTCAGTAATTTTGAAAATAACCCCTTTTTCACTCAAGGGGTGACACAGAGATCACTCTATCCCAAAAGTGTCAGTGAAATGTACAAAAAAAAAAATTGGCTCACTACACTATGGGATTGTCCAACTAAGGAAAAACTTTGCCACCTTAATGCAAATCTATTGACTCCAAAGGCCTCAGACTAGTGTAAGTAAGTGAGCAGAATTCAGTTTATGAAGGGAACTGGGGGGTTAAGGTCACATGAAAAAGGTACATGAAAACACTTCATCATTCCCTCTCCTTGTACTTTCAAGGTGCTACTCAATGATTTGCACCACTGAGCGCCAAAGCAGGCTGCTAGTGTCTCCAGACAAGGCTGGCTGAAGATTACCCTGTGAAATGACATTAAACTGGTGAAGCGTTTTAGTGCTTACGGGATTGGCCAGGGAGTGCCATACTTTACTCCTGCTGCTAATTTCTCTCTTCTATTGTCATCCTTCCTCCAGTTTTCATAGGGGAAAAGCTCTATTCAGCCATTGCAGATAAGATTAGACAGACCTTCATGGGAAGATGGGAAGGACACTTTAGTGTGGTCCCCCACATATCACAGCAGTTCAGCACCTCTGTCCTAGGACCAGGTTCATAATGTCATTTTAAGTTGTAGCTCTTTTTTTTCCATAAACATGCTCAGTTTCTGCTGCTGCAACTCTCTCCTTACTGCAAATTTCCCTGACAGAAAGCTATTCACTCATGTCCCAGACCAGCTGTTTTCAGTGTCATAGTGCCACTGAGGTCAGGCTCTTTTGGGTTCCCCTGCTAGCACTGCCGAGTACCTGCTGTTAATATAGATAAACATAAAACAACACATGGCAAAACAGTAAACTAAACTAAAAATACATCTCAAATGAAGCAGCTCTCCCCATCTTTTACAGGGAGGTTTGCAATAGCTCCTGACTTCACTGTTATTGTTATTATTATTACTGGCTGAAAAGTTTGACAGTCTTTCCACCCTCTAAGCTGTCTTTTTTACTGCTAGAGGGGTCCTAAGTTGCATGGGGACAAGCTGCTGCAGAGATGCTGGATGTGGAAATTACTTGGGTTGCCCCGTGCTTGTTGTCTTGTGCCTGCAGCAGCTGGAGAGCTGCGTGTGGTCCTTCGCCTTCACCCAGCCCTGCGCGTCTGCTCCCCCCACCTGCAACAGGGCTGTAGGAGCCTCCATCAGAGGTGATTAATGTATTATTGCCACCAATGATAAGATAAATCATGCTTATGAGTCATACTGGCCTTTAATATCTGCAAGCCAGAGAAAAGAAAACTGCATTAATTTATATTCATTAAAATAAATTAACAGACCAGAGCCCTTCAGTCCTTTGCATCCTTCTCCCCGAGCACTGGCAGCAGCAGCCTGCACCAGGGAAATGGCAGGAGCTGCCCAGGAAAAGTGAGCAAAGAAACCAGCTGCCTCCGGTTCGCTGGCGCTGGCCTTTGGTTTGCTTTTTCAAAGGAAAAAAACCCTCAGTGCATCCAAGGAGCTGCTGTAGCCCACGGGCTGGTAGCTTTGGTATATATATGTGTGTGTATATATACATATTTATATGTATTTGCTTAAGGACTCCATCCTACGTGCTGAATGAGGACATTGGTGCTCAATGGCCCGTCAGCTGGCCAGAGCCTCCCCTACCAGAAAAGGGGGGGTAGTACGGGGCTATGCGTCCTGCTGTTTAAGCAGTAGTTTTATTTGCATTTAAGCCAGGACTGCCTCTGAGAAAAGCATTGCTCCCTGTGTCATTCCCCACCCCGTTTCCCTCCCCCTGCACTACACTGGCACTGGAGTCCAGGCAGGTGCCCTGCGATGCAGAGCAGGAAAGCTGATCCTGTTGAAAACCTGATCACCTTTTCTTTCTCTTTTTTAGCCTGGGATATCATTTCAAAGTAGGTCCAAGTGCTTGGTCTGGTTCACCGCAGCACCACACCTGCACCTGTGCCGACACGGTGCAGAGGGCAAAAAGGAAGGCAGGCGAAGGGACTGCCCTGCATAGTGATGGTGATGCTGCAAATGCAGGTCCCCTTACACCTTATATCTACACTCAGACCATCAGCCCTCACCTCCCTGTGAACACAGGTAACTGAAAAGAGCTTACAAATAACACTGGAGAAACGCATGTGTTCACATGTGAGGTCTCTGCATTCCTCAGAGCTCCTCACTGGAGAAACTGCTGTTCTCCTTGTGTCATTGTTTCCCTTCCTTGGAAAAAACAGTCTAAATACTTTGTGCAATGAGAGCACCATTTGCAGAATAAGAGATGCTAACATATTGGAAGAAGCTGGAAAATCTGCACATCGCAGCCCATCAGCAGCCTGTAAAGCGTTCACCTAGAGCATGGTGCAGGGTGTTCTTCATGTTGATATGTGGATGGGGGCTTCTTGCTGCCTGTTCTCACTGAAATACAACAGAGCAGTTCTTCAGACAGGCACTGTGATATGAGCACCTGCATTTAATACATTTCTGTCACCCGGAGAATTGTGTTTATTCATGGATGTGACCATTTAATGTATTTTGGGTTTTTTTGAGATTTCCCACCTCTCAGCATCACTCACTGCCTGCTCCCTCCTGCTGCCTTTCACAAAGCTGGAGCAGGCATATGCTGCGAGGAAGGATGGGTGGTTTGTAACCCAGGAGAAGGCAGGAGGCAAAGCAAGGCCTATTCCCATGTGCTTCTTTCCAGGCTTCAGGAAAGTCGCATGAATCTCCCTTTTCCTCCATGCAGACAATAAACACTGAACTGTTGTTGAAGTCTCTGTACGAATGCACTAGGGCTAGAATTGCAAGGGTTAGACTAGCAAACAGCAAACCTTTTTTTCCCCACACCTGAAGCCAAGCCAATACCTGCTGTTAATCAATCAAATCAAATCAAAAATCAAGCCAGTCTTCTCTGTCTCTGTGTACATTCCTGAAGGGCACAGCCACACAATATAGGTTCAGCCAACCTCACTGCTTGCTGCCCCAAAAAGGGGAGATCCTCTTTTCTGCCTCTCCCTGCCTTCCTTTTCCGGCTCCTGCCTGCACCTCCTGCCCTCTCCCTGCCATCCTCCCAAACTGCTTCGAATCACTAAACAGGCAGAAAACTGACACAGCAAAAAATAAGATAAATATCTCTTAGGCTGGGGAGCTGAAGTTGTTTCCACGGGGTCAGGAGGCTGCAGAGCCGGGGGAAGCTGGGAGTGGGGCGGGAGCAGTGGAGAGGGATGGGGATGGAGGCACGGAGAAGGGATTTTCCTTCCCCATGGCAAAGAGCTGTTAGTTCTGCAGCCTCATCCTTAAGCACCAGTGGTTTCTGCCTTTTTTCCTCCCATCTTGCAATACTGCATGTTTCTGTCTTTCCTCACCACCTCCAAATGCCCTGGAGCCATCATCCTGGGGCATCTCCAGCCCCGTGGGGGAACTGCAACTTCCTACAAGTGCTCAGTCAGCAGCACAGTGATGCCTCTGCTCTGGTGGCAGCGTCAGGCTCCAGGGAAAGCAGGGAAGCCAGATGAAATACCAGGAATTCCCAGCCCCGATAATAAATGACCAACAGCAGCATTTGCAGGGATGCTGGTGAGACAAGACCAGGTTTTTGGAAATGCTGATCCCTGCAAACAAGACAGTGTGTGAAACACAAGTGATGGGAGGACCAACCTCACAGCCCTTCCTGCCCCTTCCAGCTCCTCTCCCCTCACCTCTACTGAGTGTGCCACAGCCTCTCTAGGGCAATTCCTAATAGACCCATATTAGCTGTAGTACATCTAATCCATCCCCTGTCCTTACCAGAGTAGTGACCGACACATAATTCTTATGCTGACCGCTTACTAATGAGAAGCTGAGGCACAGAGTGCCATGGTGGCTGTGGGAAAGTCCTGCAGGTGAGAAGTGCCTCTGCCAGGCCACGTACCCTTTGGGCGAACACCTTGCTGCTCCGTGAGCCTTCCTGCACCCCCAACATGGAGCCTGCAGGGGGAAAGGCTCTGCCCCAGTGAGCCAGAGATGGTGTGCAATGCTCCTGTGCCACCGGAGTACCTTCATTTCTTTAATTGCCCTCAGGAATCAATTGCCTGGGAAGGCGGGGGAATCTTGTTCTCGCAGGACAGCGTAACCTAGACAAAAACCTGTGAGGAGCACAGTGCATCTGTCTGACTCAGCCTGGTGGTGGGACCACCCTGGATCATTTGAACTGGTACTCTAAGTCACCTGAGCTAAAGCACCACAATGTTTCCTTTCAATACAAACCTATCTGTGAAAGAAAAAAAGGATGGCAGCTGGCCAGAAAGGGTTTAAAATAAAACACATTAAAATGCATTATGGAATATTTAAACGTAAAATCTATTAATATGTTATATCATGTTATGGTGTGTAAGTGATAGCCATAGCACGTTAGTAATGTATATTATCAACACGTATTTTATATATTATATACACATACACACACATATTTTATAATAGGCACAAATAATAATATACCATGATGCACCACCTGATGTAACCCATATTTTTGGCACATCAAAAAATAACCCACAAAGATAAAATTCCCTGGAGTTTCTTAGCACTACATAACTATATATATATGTATTTATTTATAGACATATAAGAACAAAAGTCAACTAAGAAATGTCCCAATTTCTTCCCAGTGGCAGTTCAGCACTTCCGTCACCCTCGCACAGGTGAGCTGCGGGGAAGCATCGGAGGCGGTGGGCCATCCAAGGCAGGAGGACCTGACTCTTGTGGGTGCCTCAGCACTTCTGTGCTCAGGAATGATTTAAAATGAAGCTCCCAGATGTATGTCTCTCCCTGCCTGCCAGCAGCTGTCTGGCATCCTCCGTGTTTCACTGCTGGTGTATTTAGGTGCAACATGTATTTTTTCAAAACTTTCTATCCATCACCCATAATGTATAGCTGAAGTGTTTGGCTCCAGTACATTTACATGGTAATCAAATCATTAGCCTGGGGGAGGCATAACACATTAATGACTTTAGAAATGTTGGTTAAACTCCAGTCCTGATCAAAGAGACCAAAATTTATTGTCATTCCTCTAATAGCCGTGTGGTAACCAAAATGAAATCAATTTGATGAAGATAATTAGGTTCCCATCTCCATCACCACACGCTTAGTACAATTAGGTGGAATGAGCTTCCCCTGCTAGCAACATGATACTGTTAGCACAGACTAAAATACTTCAACAGCAGCAGCCAGGAAACACTTACTGAAACTATTTTTTAAGTTAGAAGCCGTTGGTTCATCAGAATCTGAATACTCCCAGGAGTCTCCATACGACGTGCATAGGTCCTGGGCAGAGCTCAGGATGCTCGTAGAGGTCTCCCCTAGAGCGGAGGGCATCATTTTAGGACCTTGCCTGGGCTGCTGGACATGCACAGTCGGGTCCTGGATCTCCCTCAGAAGCCTCCTCCTGTTCCTGTGGGGCTGTGGAGATGGTGCCCACCCCAGGGGCGCTGCTGGTCCCTCCCTGCTGAGCCATGACCAGCCATCACAGTGAGTGGAGTCCGTGGCTTTTCAGTGATCCTGCTTGCTGTGTCCAAGCCAGGTGCAGGAGGATGCTGAGGCAAAGCTCTGCAGGGACGTTTGGGGGCAGGAAGGTGGCTGCTTCCAGCAGGGATGAGGCTGGGGAGCTGGATGCTCTCCGGGCATTAGCCTCTCCCACCAGCTGGGATGTTTGCAGACTGTACACCCCGCATCTCCATATGTTGAGCCCTAAGCACAATTATTTTTCTTGCTGAGAGACCTTTGTATCAGCTTGGTGCTGAGCAGGAAAAACAAATCAGATCTTCTCAGAATAAGAAAACCTTCTTCCAGCTCTGAACTGATGGGGCTCAGCATTCCTCTTTGCGTCAGCTTCATAGGCAGAATATATTAGTGCCTGTGCTAATCAAATAATGGGAAATCTGATTTCTTAACATACTCATTAACAAGTGGTCAAACTGCATTTCCAGTTTTCTGAAAAATAAAATATTCCGTTTGTGAATATTCAGCTGATACTCATTTAATTTATTTTGAATGTTTGAAAACTTCAATAATTGCATGGATTTTAGCAGAAATGACCCATATCTTTTCAATGCAGACCTTCAGCTACACAATAACTATTGCCAGCACTTTGAAACAGAGGTAAAGATTAAGTGACTTAGGAACCTAAGACTGATTTTTGGTCAAAGCTTTTGAAAGCTGCCTCAAAGTTTCATTCCCCATCTTTTAATAAACAAGATATTTTGTCCCTGACATCCTGCCACTTGGAAATAAAAGTCTTTGTATTTCCTCAGATTTTAAAATACTACACAATGTCCGTATCTTAAACACCAACTTTCCAACAGAAGATTATTTATTACAACATTTCTATGCAAATTCTCTCTTCAGATTTTCAAAAAGACCCTTTACAGAGGCGTAGTCCTGTGTGGTGTAGGACATTTGACATAGGTTTTTCCAATAGCATCCATTGACATCATAGTGAGAAGGATTTTATAGATGCAGGAAAGAGAGGCCCAGAGAAGCTATTTGCCTGAAATTAAAGCTATTTTATGTCCTTTTCTCTTCCAGGTGTGTCCCCCTTTGTTGCATTCAGAGTCCTCCTTAGGCACATTTTGAACAAATGCAACTTATGTCTCCATGTCTGAAATTTCCAGCAGAACAGGTCTGGCTTCTGCGGAGAGATTTGAGGTCAAGCTAATGGAACCTGGTGGGAGAGGAAGACAAGGAGAAAGGAAAACAGCAGCACCAGGGCAGACAGGACAGTGATCCACACCAGTCCCACCCAGTGACAGTGGTGGGAATGGGCCCCACACCTCCCCATCTGTAGGTTGAGACTGTAGGCAGAATATCATATTGCTACTTATAGAACTGAACCTCCTAGATCCTTCTCCTGTCCTCACAAAGGACTATGGATTACTCCTCGCATGATGCATATAATGAACAAATGAATATAATAAAAATCCATCTAAAGCTGTGAAATACAAAGACATCATATCTGGCTCAGGAAGGTCCTGCTGCTGGAGGCTGGGACAGTGTTCTTGAGAAATATCACTGCCTGCTTGTCCTGTTCTTACACTCTTCTCTAAGGGCATCCATTGTCTGTTGTCAAAAACAAACAGTGGGGTAACTGGAGGGATGTTGGCCCAATAAAGCCATTCCGTAATGGTTTTACATTAATCTTATGGCTCAGGACCAAAGCGGGTATCCCCTTGGGCTTATTCTGGCTTGTTCTGTGGTTCTCATAATAGTTTATTAGACCTTGCTAGACCTTGAGGCTGTTGCTTTGAGGTTTTTTCCAGGTGGAGCTATGGGTCTGCGGTGCAAACAGAAAATAAATAACCTCAACCAGAAGCTGAAGAGCACAGTTTATGTGCAAGGCGCAATGCATATCTGCCGTAAGTACATCAGGAATGAAGGCTGTAAAACAATTAGACCCCAAAAAGGTAATAGAAATCTCAAAGAAGAAACTACATGAATTATTCCTGTGCTTAATCACAGTCTCTGGTATTCTCAGAGGAAATACTATGATGAATAAGCAGAGCAAATGATCAAAATTCTTGTGTAATGAGCCCTGTGTTAATTGCCCCACTGTCCATTGAAACACAAAAGGTACTAATGAAGCACGCAGTCTCATCATCCCCAGACTGACTTCCGTCAGGCCTCTGTCTAAAACTTATTTATCCAGGAGAAACTGTGGGATACGGGGAACTCCAATAAAGGGACTCATCTCTCCCCTGGAAGTGAAATGTCCTTCACCGGGACTTGACTCAAAATGGACCATATCAGCGAAACTGAACTGTTAGCACACTGTCAGCCAACGGTCAGGAGTATGGAATAATCCTCAATTCTGTCCCACATTGAAAGGTGGTGCACAATGCCCCCAACCCCTCCCCAGCCATCACTCCCTTACCACCTTATAAGACATCAACATTCAAGATTTCACAGCAGCAAGAGGCTGGATTTTTTCTGTGTTTCAGTGGGACACATTGTTATCACTGGAGCTCTGGGAGAGTTTTTGCTGGCTGTCAGACTATGGGATTTAGGAGACACCCATCCTACTGAATAAATTAGCTGTAACACAGACACACACCCCGCCATGTGAAGCTCACCAGCGTTACCACAACCAAAGACCAAGGCGGGTGAGAAGCACATGCCTTCAGAGCAGAGGCTGGGCAACAGAGTGGTTCTGGCAATGATGAGCATTTGTTATTTATTCACCATGCAGGGGAGGGGAAGGGGGGCATCTGGAGTTTCTCTGGACCTGTGTGAAGGTTACTTTGATCATCTGAACTGAAGCTCACTCTGACTGAGATTTCCTTAATAAACCAATTGTTATTTTGACACAGCATCTCTCATTCTCCAGCCAAATGCCCCAAAACACATAACAAAACCTTTGTACTTTTCCCACATCATGGATTCAAGCTGCAGTGAGAGCTCACAGTGGCCATCCTGCACATACACCAGGTCGTGGGATGGATGTACCAAACCCATCCCCTCAACCCACACTGCACTGGAATCAGGTCTGGAGTAGCTGCCTTGAAAGACTCAGCCATCTGCTGTTAGCTGGCAACAGGCAGTACCAACAGTTATCCTTCCCCCTTCCTCTAAAACACTTTGAGATCCCTAGATGAAAAGGTACTTCAAGTGTAAAGTATTTTTGCTTATAAAGTATTTAAGGCACATCAGTCTGACTCACAGAACTCATTTCAAACAAATGAACAACCTTTGAAAACATTTTATGGACATTATTTCCTCTCCAGCTGAACTTCATCTCTTGAATTTAGTCTTATGTTATGGTCTGATTATTCTCAGAAAGAATTAAATTGGAGGAGGGAAGAAATGAAGGTATTCCCTGGAAATCCTTTCATTTTATTAAAGCCTCTGTTATTGCCTGTGTTGTGTTTGTCCAAACCACTTGTCAAGATTTCATTACCCCAATTTAAAACAGCAGCACTATGTCTAAATGTGGTTATGACTGAAAATGAAGGTACTCTGCAATATTCCCGGAGAGAGTAGAGCACACTGCTTTTCTGGGCTGAGCTTTGAGAAAATAGGTTATAGATAACATACACGTTCATCCATCAAATATCACGCTACAAAACAGTGCTAATGTGCTAAAAGAGAATTTACAGCCCCAAAACATTAGTGAGTCAGATAGAAGTTACCCTTTTTAAGCCAGGAATGACCAATGCTAATCAGTACAGAATTGATCAAACACTATTGATCGTTAAGGGCCAAGAGTGAGCCTGGCCCTCTACGAGATTAATTAGCAGCAGCAACTTCTCCAAAAGAGCTTGTAAAGAAAGACTCAGTAGGAAATCAGCCCCAAAATGCACTGGGTCAACAAGTCACACCACCTGCCAGTCAACATTGCTGGGCCCAGACCACATGGGAAAAGGAGGCTTGGGCTTCAAGGGGCTGAGAAAGAAGGGTACAGCCCAGCTTACTACAAGGCAGGAGTGGAGCATGCACGAAAACTGAAATATTTAAGAACAGACGACAAGCTGTCTGCCCAGAACCGGCTTTCAGGAGCAGTGATCTGCACCTTTCTCCTGCGTGACCACTTGCTTGAGATCCGCAGCAGGGAGGCTTGAGCAAAGCCTGTCACCTTGGGGTGATGGCCATGGGCAGAGCTGTGGTGACCCTGCACCAGCTCCTGGACAACGCACATGGAAATACTACACTATGAACTTCATCATGGTCTAGCTCTGTGCTCTAAGAGGGTCTCATGTCATTGTTGTTATTGCTGTATGGAACTCAAAAATTGGGAAAAGAACATTTCAGAGAAATATTTTGAAAAGCCCCATTAATTTAGCTATAGCAGGTGTCCAGTCTGAAATAAAAAGATTGCTGCACATCTTTCAAAATATACTAGATAGTCATACTTGATCTCTGCAGGCCAAGGCTTATATTTCTTTAATAATCACATGCTTCAAGACAAACATTTAACTTAGCTTTGACACACACATACACAAAGTTAAACTACTGCTTGGGATGATGCATATTTCAGTGTTATTATTCATCTCCAGCAACTATGTGTTCTTGGTATCAATCAAAAGCAAAATTCATGACTGCAATTCTACTGTGCCCATGCAGTTCGTCAAGTTTAATTCCCATTCCCCATAATTACCGAACTTGTTATCATTCTTTCTCTGTAGGAACATATCATCTGTATTAACCACTTACTAGAACTGTATATATAATTATTCCAGTTATTTGAAATATATTGAAAATGTGTGCCAGCACAAAGGTAACTACTGTGAAATTCTGAACAATATACAATATCCAGAGCACAGTCAAGTGTTTCATTCCCACCTAGTGACTTAAATATGCATACTTCTACATTTTGTTATAGCTTTTATTATTGAAATGAGCTGGAGCCTGGTGTTGGTTTCAATAGGAAATGTTCAAATCCCAAATCACCTGAATTCAGCACTGTCCTGCTACAACAGTAGTTTTGGCCCCAATTCAGAAGTCAACCCTGCTTAACATGTAGTTAAATTGATGCTTGAATGCTGGTCAATGAAATGGAATAGTTTATGGACTCCTAGTGACAAAATCATGGAGTTTAGATAAAACTAAGAAATAAAACTCTCGGGGAGCAATGAGGGCCAGCTACACCACAAGGGAAGCTGACCCCTGAGCCAGGGCTGAAGGTGAGGATGGCAGGCAGCAATCCCGCTGATAAGGGCATAGTCCCACCACCCCTGAGCAAGGAGAGTCAAGCAGCTCTGGTGATGGAAACCGGGGACAGCCATGGCACAGAAATTGCTGGGCAAGTCTGTGGTGATGAGACAGGTCCATGGTCAAATCAGGAAGACAAGGCTTCGGGTCAGGTCAAGTAAGGATCAAGGGTGAGGGACTGAGCTTAATGCAACTCCTGACCCAACGGGTGCATCATTTACGGATCAGCTTCTCATAGCTCTTTCTCACACTGTTCTTTCTCACAACTTAGCCATTTTCAGAGACACCCCATCTAAAGTTACTTTGGCACCATACCCAAGCCGTCCCTGAGCAGCCAGACCCTGGGGGTGCAGGAAGAAGCTGCCCACCTATTACACAGCCACTGGACTGGGCTCCAGTGGTCGTGATCACTGTGTCTGTAAACACAGCTGGGTGGGGTGGAAGAGCTACACCCACTCTTTTATATAATAGACTAATATTCAGAAATGAGCATTTAGAGATGGGCATCCAATAGAGGACATGTACCATGTGCCTCTGGCCACCCTCCCCAAGCCTTGCCAGCACACTCTGATTTCCATCTCCCTAGACCCAGCTGCAAAGCTGGGTGGTTTCAAACAGCATCATCCTTATAAAACAAAAGGTCAAAATATTGCTCACCCTCAGCGCGATGTGTTACCCATCCTCTCTTCTCTGCCTGCAACCAGGAAGGGGAATGGCTTGGTCCTGCCCAGCACAGGCATTTCTAGCACAGACAAGCTGTGTCACCGTTTAAACCCTCATGCGCTCAGTGTCCAGAACAGGCAGGAACGGCGGCTTCATCCTGGAAGGCAACAGAGGTTCATAGACCCCGCTGGGAACCAGCCACGGCCCCATCAATTGGACTTTAAAAGCGTGACTTTCTGAGGGCTGCAAAGCTATTTACAAGTGACTGCTTATGATCTACTAGCTTACATTTTTCTCTTTCTAGGAGCTTTGCATGATTTGCCAGTTAGAGGAGCACAAAATAGGCCTAATGATTGTATTCCAAGTTTTCCAAGGCATTTCTGAGGTCTGTAATCTATAAAGAATATACGATAGCTTAGGTTAATAGCGTAGAGTGGCTGATGCTTAGCCTGGAACTAAGTTGTGATAAACAGAGACCCAGCTCACAGAGAAGAAAATAAGTACATGAAGGGTGGAAAAAAGGAAATAATTATAGGTAGATATTTTGCTTTTTTAAGCACCTCCCTTATGCTAGGAAAACCATGATACCCTCCTATACTTCAGAACTGCCATTTTGCTGAATATATATATTTTGTTATAATGGAAAAAGATGTAAAAATAGAAGAGGCTTTTGATTTAACTTTACGATTTTGCAAATGTTTCATAAAGCCCTCCCAGTTACTCCTCACTCACTGGGAACAACATGCCAACTTAAAACTTTGCATATATACCTACGCAGTTTATGTGGGAATTTATCTCCCATGACATTTGCCTTCCACAAGCCACACACTCAGTGTAAGCTGTGTGTAGGTACCTAGTGCCATCGTGACACCTCCTTTGTGGAGGATGGGAGCTGAGATGAACTCTCTCTGTTACCACAGCACTGGCACAACCCCTTGCCAGCACGTGCTGTCAGCCCAGGCAAGGTCCCAGGTACCCAGTACCAGACCAGAAGCATCCTGATGCTGGGGATGGTCTGGGGCACGCAGCAAACACCCAGCAGAAAGGCACAGGCAGCAACGCAGGCTATTTCCCTGATTACTCCATTGATTATAATGATTGTTTAAAGCAGGGATCGAAGCGAGCTGGAGGCATGGCAGCGAGCGAGGCGGTGGGACTGCTGGTTACACTCAGCTGCTGCTCCTCTTGCTGCTGGCTGAATGTTTAGGAGTTTATCCTGTTTAGGGAATTACAGAGCAAGAACTTGGCAGAATAGACAGCATGAGACAAAATTGGTCCATAAGTTTACAGGGCAAGGTTTAATGAACTCTTTGGAGTCCACGGAGGGTACCAGTGCCTTAGGTGCTAAACATGTTTGTTTATTGCTCCACCAGTTCTCTGTTAGTTAGAGTTTATACATGTTTCGGCCAACCAAAACAAGTTTTTAGATGATTTTTTGTTGTTGTTGTAATTCAGGAGAAGGTTTTTTATTGGGAGATTTATTGGGTACCAAAGGCAGTATTGGAAATACTACTGTATCTGTATTAAAGAAATCTTCTCATGACATGCATGATTCTTTCCACCTACACATTGCTTTTACAAGTGCAGTTTGGACTATCCAAATATATCTAAGTGTCAGGTTATTTGCTTTCTGAAGGGAAAAAATAACAAATTTTTGGGTGGATTGAAAAAGATGTTTTGTTTGACTTCAAACTCCTGCTTTCATTTGGGGATCTTTTTGTTGCTTAGCTAAAAGAATCAAAGACTGCTTACTTTGAAAAAACACATTACTTCAAAGCAACTCAGCTTTTCAGGGGTAGAAATTACTTGATGGATTTGCAAACTATGTCTGTCAACCATAACCACAACATGTAGTTTTGGGTGGCAAAATATTTCTCAAAGGAATACTACCTAAAAAGACAGCAAAGACAAAGACTTCATGCCATCCTTGAAATAAATCCTAAATTAGTAACAACAAACGTCTTGGAGCTGCTTTCATGCATGGGCTTGTGCCAGTAAGCTCCCACCTGACAAAAAAAAACCCTGAAAAAAACCTAAAAGTCAGGTGCTGCTGTGTACTTTGTATAACCATCATGCCTAGGTAGAGGCTACGTGCAGGCTTTTTTGCCTGTTTGCACATTTATAATTCTAATGGTTCCTGTGGTAAAGTGCTCGATTCAAGCCTGTGCCAGCCATAAAGTCATCAGAGGTGTTGGAGCTACCACCTCCTGAAGGAGCTTTAGGGTTGTCCCAGCTCTCTCCAGCTGACCCCAGGTGTCCGTCTGAGCAAGGCTTTCCTGGTGGAGGGGATCTCACCTCACTCTGTTATGAACATGTACAGATAATATTTCTTTGAATGAGGCTCTTCCCATGTAAGTCAGGATGGTTTTAGCCAACAGCTTTTTGCCTAGAGCCCAAAAGACAGGGGTACACAGCAGGGGGAGAGCCACTACACATTTCTGTACAGTAAGGAGTCTTCTCTACGCTGGGAGCTTGTAGAAAACATGTCTCTTGAGGGAATTTTAATTTTTAACATGATCCGTTCTCCCTGGACAGAGGATTGCCCTTAGGAAAGCCCTGTGCTAAACAGGACCCCTCTTAGCGAGCCCCAGCCCAGCCAGGCGAGGGGAGCCAGTGGTGGGGCCAGCACTGCCCCTGGCCATTACCTGCAGGTTAAGGCTCCCTGAATCTCAGCATCTCAGCCTAGCTGCAGGCACTACCTGTGGACTTCCAGAGGGAACGAGGAGCTCTCCAGCAGGTATTACAGGCCATTTTGCCGGGTAGAATTGGCATTGCCGCCATCACCCAGCATCAGTGAGCAGCGACTGAGCTGGGAGTTCTGAGTTTGACCCTTCCCCAGATCGGCAGTGTGGCTCCAAGCAGTGCAGTGCCTGCTGCGGACCAATGTTAGCTTGATGCAAGTAAGGACCAAGCCCCCTGTATCCACCTGCCAAAATAAAACCACATTCTAGTGACTCTGAGGAGAGAGTTGTGTTCCTGACCTATGAGAAACTAAAGGGTGCAGGACAGTTGGGTTAAACACTTTACCTGATTAGCTAAAACACTTTCGTACCTTTAAATATTTACAATTTTAAGCTTAGATTTTTCTTTTCTACATGCTACAGGTTTTCCATTCCACTCTCTGCCTGCAGTAAGCATCAGCTCCCTTGCACCTAGGTTGATCTGGGCCAGGGAGTCACCTTAGCACCTCATTTCACCAGCCCCTGAACCATCACCACCTCATCCCACCGCCACCTTGTCCCACCAGCAGCAGTGGAGGTGCAGCACACCAGCCTGAAGCCCCCGTCCTGTGGACACAGAGAGCAGGGGACACCCTGGGCTTGATGGCTTTCCATGGGATTTTTGGACAGAGCCACCCATTGCATGGTGCAAAAGTACAGCCAATTAACTGATAGATGTCAATATTTCTGCTAGGAGGCAGTTGTATATTGGCACTAGCTAGCTGCTTGCATCTACTGTCAGCCAGACATCTAGGGGATGTTTTATTCTCCAGGAAGATTCACATATGTGCATTCAGTGTGCACAATCCCATCCAGCCTAGCACATTAAGCGGGAAAATATCTCATGCACAAACCTACATAGTATAAATCTAGCTCTGAAGAGCAACAGAAGCTAGTGTATAATTAATTAAAATTATATAAAAATGAGACATGCAATTATTAAAAAGCAAAAAGCTTCTGTGCCTTTAAAACAGCAAAACTCTGCTTATACTATTACTTTTTTCTAATTGTTGTGGAGGAAAGGTTAATGGAAGAGGACCAGGTGAGCCAGGGGAAGGGAAGCTCTTTTCTTTCCATCAGCACATCTAAAATCATTCTACATTTGTAGTTGTTTTAAGATATTTTGTTGATAGCATTTTTCAAAGCAAATTACCACCACTGCCCTGACAGACCAATTATATTCCCTTACAATGTCCTACAGGCACATGAATTATGAACCAAGAGAGTTTTGCCTAACTCCTCAGACAAACTGAACATACGTAATTTTATTTTTTCCCATATGCGTATCTTGGCGTGCCCTCTGCTGGCATTTAATCCTAATGACACATCACCGTGTGCTCAAAGCTCTCGCTGGGAAATACCCGGGGCCAGCAGCTCTGCTCACCCAGGGAGAGTTTTTGATAAATGCGCATGATACAAAATTCCTGGAAAAGGAAGAAAAATAAGGCAGGTGCATTAGCAACAGAGCAGAACTTCAGTAGAGCTGTGAGATGAGGGCACATCTTGTGTGGATGCTGAAATTGCTCTCCCCAGCCCTAAGGTGGAGGCCCCAGGAAGGGCCGATGGGGTGGCTGGAGGTGGTGGTCCCACGCGTGCCCACCCAATGGCTCATCAACAAGTCTTTGACACGGATAGGAGAGATGGTTTGGTGGCCACCAGGCACTGACAAACAGCATGTTCTGGCACAGATCAATCACATATCTGTTGTCCTGCCACAGCCAGAAGTTTCTTTCATTCTTCCCCGAAGTTTTTACATAGCTTGGTGCTGATTTACCCTTTGAAAATTAGTTAAATTGAAAAAATTGAAAGATAAATACCAAAAATTAAGAATTCAGCCTTGCGTATTATTTATTAAATTATGCAGCTCTAGGGGCAGTGTCGGAGATTTCCTCATTTAACATCTTTTAAGTGTATGTAGGCTGCTGAAGAATTGCTCATTTTTAAAACAATGAGATCTTTCCATTGAAAGGGCCAGGGAGCATATGGGCTGGCAACTGCAATCTTTTCCCTGCAGAGCCATTCCTAATGAAGAAGCAAAGACTTGTTTTCTTCCCAAATAAGAAAAAGAATCTGTCTTTGCCCTCAGATACCCTATGTAAAGCTGACGTTGCTAATGGAGCTACATCAGTATAAAATCAGTGTCACAGAGAAGAGATAGACTCTCCTATGGGGAAAAATGGTGCGGTCCTATAGCCGCGCTCTTGGCATGCAGCACATCTTCTGTGTAAAGCCCTTGGACAAGAGTTATTCTCAACACATCTGCAAAGGGCCAATCACTCAGCGAGCACATGACACTGTCCCGGAGCCTACAGCTTTCTGATGGCCAGAGCTCATCTGCAACTCTGGCAATTCACTGGTATCCCATGGACCCAAGAAACAAGGGACAAGCCCCATCAATTCAAATCCACCCAGCCCAGGTAGTCAGATCCCCTGGGGCGAGGAGCTTCCTTCCACAGCACTTGGGTGCTAAACAACCCATGCTCTCATTCGTCTTCTAACTGCCCCTCCACAGGTCCCCAGAGAGGGATCCCAGCCAGGCCTTCATGCCTCATTGCCACCAGTCCCACCTCCCCAAACCAAGGCTGACCCACATTTGCAGCAGCTGCTGGAGGTCACCCCCAAGACCGATCCCTTTCTTTGCTGTTCCATTAGAAGCACAGATACCCACAGCCCTGCTCCCCAGAGACGTAGAGCCTGTATTGGAGGCTCCAGCTCACCAGCCACCATCCAAACACACAACAGGTGGTTGTCCCTGCCCAAGAGCTTATGATGTAAAAGAAGAAAACTCAAAGCACAAGGGAATAGAGGCAAGAGGCAAGCACAGTCAGCAGCAGCACCTTTGCTATCCTTGGGCTCAGTGCTAGGCTATGCTGCCTTTAACCCCGGGGCGGAAAAACCTACCCACTGTACTTGCAGAGAAACCCCTCCATGATACTCGCCAAATATTTTGTGTAAATTACCTAGTTTATTGGCAGTTTCTTCAAGTCAAAAATTGTGCATTTGATGGAAATACAGGACTGAAAAATCTATGTCTTGATAGGGTTCCACTGAACCCGATTGGACTTGCACGATGGTTTGACTCGCAGGACCTTGGTCCGCATCTGCATTTTTACATTGTTTATTTCCAGCAAGAGCTCTGCAACTTGTTGGCAAGACTGCCAGCGTTTAGAGGTCATTTGTTCTGTTGCATCTGGAGAAGAGGAGATAACTTTAAATACTTGTAATCAGCTTATTAACAAAGTGGATCAGAAGCTAGATATCATTTCTCCTATGATTTTATACTTGTAAACTTCAGGAAAACAGGTTAGAGGAAAAATCAAAAGGATATTAACTAAAGATCAAGATCAAATTAAGCCGGATTAAAATAGCTCTACATGTTACTGAGTATAACACAAGGCTTTGTTGCAAGGTGGAGTGGACATCCAGATAAATTAATCTTTGGCCTTCAGTATGGAAAAATAAATATAAAGGCTATTGACAGAGCAGCTTGGTTGCAGCACCACAGAAGCTGCTTAGGAAAAAGCCTGACATGGACTTGTTCCCGTGTTTGGCTTTACCTTTCTCTGCCCCCTCAAGTCACTTTGAGACAGGAAGACACTGAAGGGGGAAAAAAAGATCCCTTTTTCGGTGAGGGGGAGGGGAGAGAGGAAGGGGGCATCTCAGTGGTTGTGGCTTTCTAGTGGGAGAGCAGAAATATGTTATATTTCAAAGACAGTTCTAGGTGGTTCAAGGTAAAAACTCAAACAAGCAGATGAGACTCTTGCCAATACTTGACTGCTGAAGGCTAGTTGAGGCCAACAGCACTGCATGGAGGGATGGGGTTTGGAAGACCTGGAGCATGTTTGGATGCTTAAGAGCCCAACAAATAAGATATTATTATAGATATATAACATTAAACATAGCATTTCTAGAGCACTCGGGGTGATGCGCAGCAGTACTGTAAACACAGTTAATATCCTGTTGGGGCAGGTCTCATCCCCAGCAAGATTACTAGAATGGATGCTCAGCCTTTCGGCAAAGCCTCTTGTAATCAATAATAGAAAGCATGGTCTCTTTGGTAAGGGGAATATTATCCCAATCTTTCTTAAATTTCAGTTATAAAAAAACTTATAGGAGTTTGGGAAAGTGGGTCTTTTTTTTAAGACTTAACCTGATTTCTCAACCTGTGAAAACACCAGTCAGGATCTGCCTGAACTGAGACTCACGCCCACAGCCTCAGCTGAGTCCTCCTCAAGTACTCAGGTGCTCCTGCCCCCGGGTATCACTGCACTGAATCACACCAGCTCCTGCAAAAGAAAATTGGAAAAACTATGATGTCACCCTCCCTGTCCCACAGCCCATTCCTCCTCCTCTCTCACAGATGCTGACTTTATTCCGTTTTTTCCTCTTCTAACTCCTTCGGTCACATTAGTGACTCGAGCCCATCGCCTTCACACTCTCTCCTGTGCTTTTCATGCCAGAGCTGACATGCCCTTCCTTCGGGTCCTCGTCCCAGTCCCCTGCGCAGCCACCCGCTGCCACCAGCCCCAGCCCTGCTGCTCCTGCAGAGCTCCTGGGGGACATGGGACATGGTCCTCCTGAAGCACCGCAGGGCCACATCATCGGTCTCCTGCTGGGCAACCTTGTTTGCAAACACCAGCTGAGCTCGTATACTGATGGCTCACAAACCCGTCTCTCTCCAGACCTTTTTCTTCTGCCCACATTCTGGTTGCCCTAATCTCTCCCCGCAGATAAACACTCAGCTGATGCTGAAGTAGAGCGGAGTTTCTTCTCTCCAAGCTCTGCCTTGCTCCTAGTCCTTACCTTTAGTTCAGATCCCTCTCTGGGCTCTCCTGTTCAGGCCTAAAATTTCTGGGGTTTTTTGTTTGGCTTTTTTTGCTTTGGGTTTGGTTGGTTGGGTTTTTTTACACCATCCATGAAGGCTGAACCTTTCCCTGTTCAGCCAAACTAAAATGCCTGGCCTGACCAGTCCCTGGCAATTACAGATGCTGGTTACATTTCCAAACAAGCACTTTTGTAGGGTGCCTCATGCTGCCAATACCCTTTGCAAATCCCTCATTATTTTCCTCCACCTTCTCCTGTCCCCGCGGGTCCCACACAGCCTGGCGCAGTGCAAAGAGCTGGTGTGAAGAGGTGGAAGGGGAAAGAGGGAACTTGCTAAGTCTTAAGGAGCCTGAAAAACGTGAAGGAGCAGCTTCTGACATCCATGCGCATCTGTGAGCACCCACTCACTGTCTAATGGCTTCAGCTGTGAGCAGGAGCAACCCTTGTCCTGCTATGCTTGCGGGATGTTTCAGCCAGTACTCCCCTACTGACTTTATGCATGGTTAAGGCTTCTATATATTATGATAACAATGATGATATTGGGCGAAATAACCCAAATTTTCTGTACACCGTTCTCCAGAATTACCTCTACCTACTTGCCTCTATTCCCAGCAGAGCAAAACTTAAGCGCTTTGGATAGTCTTGCCTGGTGATATTCATATTTTTTCTCGTGAGTGCTGGCTTTATGTGGACCATGGCTAATCTCTGCAGAGATACGGCTCTAACTAGCTCTTGGTCTTAAATTTGCCTTTAATGCACTGTTCATAGTTGATCTGTTTATAGCTGCTTCTTTTAAGACCTTGCCAGTATGTTTTTTCAAAAGAAAATACTTGTTTGACAAAATAAATCAAATCATTAAACATGCTACTGCAAACACACACCTGCATGAGCATAAGGGAGACACTGCAGTTGAGCAAGAAAAGGAGAAGAAAAAAAATCAGGGTTTAAAAGGTAGATACAGGGGCCCCTTCCAGCCTAGTTATTCTCTAACAGCAAAACCAGACTTTGCTACAAGGGCTGCCGTGAAGCCCTAAGCACTAGGCACACAGCACCAAGGTTTTCACGTGGGCAAATAATGTTCAAGTATTGAGAGTTGGACTCAATAATCCTTACGAGTCCCTTCCACCTCGAGATATTCTATGATTCTATGATTGAATAGGAAAGAGACTGTGTAAATCCTTGAAGGCATTCTTAAAAATGCCTCTCCCTCAGAAGAGGGACTCCTGGACAACAAAAGTCCTGGGGAGGGATGGTGCACCACCAGCTCTGCAGACAGCTTCCCAGAGCCCCGTTTCTTCCACCAGCCTAGTGCAAAACCAGGCTCTTTCCCCCTGATTTCTGCCACCTATTTGGCCTGAGCCGCTGTCGAAGGCAAAGCCCTTCGCTTTATCTCTGTGTGGCTCCATCTCTCACTGGCACAAGTGACCAAGTTTCTACCAAGTTTCACTTTATGCCATTTCAGATACAATAATTGACATTCAAGGTCAAAACCCTGTGCCTGCACCAAGGTAAATAAATGCTGTGCACTTGCTCACTTCAAGGAAATTGTATTTTCTGGTCAAAAACCATTTGGAGACAGAAGCTTATACCTCCTCTCGATCACTGCCTGCTTTTACACTTGTTTTTAGACATAGAAGATCCCCCTGGGTAGCTCATCTGCAGATGGGCATCCAGTGTCCTCAGGTAAAGCACAGGAGAGATCTAACTGTAACATCGCGGTTTCACAGAAATACAGCATCCGTTTGAATGGTCAGAGCCATATAAACACATACATTCAGGTTTGATTTCCTCAGTTCTGCTCATAGTGGCAGACCTGTGGGGGACTTTATTTTATATATATATATATAAAAATGTATCTTTAGCTAAACCTTCAGTTTCCTTTGCTATGGAAAACTTATGCTATGACTTTGCAGGGGTAAAAAGATTTTTGCAAGAGGAGCAATGAGCATCTGAAAGAAAGTGTTTATTCACTGATCAGTAAGTAGTTATTTCTGGAACTGACGTGATGTAGCTTCAGTTTTCCAACAGTAAACTCCAAGTAGCCTTATATAATTTGGGAGGGAAAATCATCTCTGTGGTTTTCTTATATTTCAGTAAACCATGCATCTGTGTCCAGGAACTTTTCAGTACATTAGTTCAGCAACAACATAAAATATAGACAAAATTAGGGTATAGTTTTCAAAAAGAGGCACCTAAAATGAAGTTTCTAGATCCATATTTAGGCCCATGAATCTGATTTTCCAAGCTACTAACCACCCGCCAGTCTGCACAGAACGCTGATGGGAGCTCAGCACTTCTGAAGGTTGCACGACTCAACGACAGCATCCAACTTTTTGACAGCCTTCTGGCGGAGACAGTTTTCGCAAGCTTCATAAAACATGAAAGGCCAAAACAACATGGCCTGCAATTATCCACACTGAAAAACAATCTTAATTAATAATGATATCATCACTACTCCCTCTACCCTTAAAGTGCTGCTGAAAAGTTTTGCTTTTCCTTCATTTCTCTCCCTTTTCCCTAATACTTTAATCCTGTGCTTCAAGTTTTTATCATACTATCAACCTGATTTCAGGGGTGTTTGTTGTGTACTGTGTCAGATTTTACTCTTCCTTCTCGTTAGGACTACTCACCTTACTACCTGCTCAGCAATTACAGTCTCAGAGGACACACGTTGTTCCACCAAAATACTCAGGTTCAGTTTTGCATCTGTACAAGGCTGATCTCGGTGACACAGCAAAGATTTAGATAAGGTTTAAAAAACTAACAAGAAAATTAAAATCAGATTTCTGCTTTTATTCAAATTAAGCACTTAGACGAAAAAATATTCACTAAAAGTATTAAATGCTAAACTTACATAAGTTTTGAACATTACCTGGATGAAGTTAGCCAGTTATTTGTTCTCCTTTCCATCAGGTAATGGTTTGGATGAAGGCACAAAATGCCTCCTTTGTGCAAGACTGACACTGTCTGTATTCTTAGGTGTATATTTTGACCAGCTGGAGTCAGAAGTTTGATCGCTGAAGCCAAAAATAATCTTTTTACTTACTTGGATTTGTGAGGGTGTCAAATTTTGACATCTCAACAAAGTGAAAATTTGAAGGAAAGGCCAGTTTCTTCTTTCCCAGATCTAAGACCCTACGGAAAATACAGCAGTATCTCCCTGATGTAATTTGTACATTCAGATGCCTCTGTTTTGGCTTAGCTAAAGAGATTCCCTAGTCAATTCAGACTAAATTGAATTAAACAGAATTAAGGCAAGTGTTCAGAGCATTTTGCTCTGAAGTCATGCTCAAGCTTAAAATGCTGAACCTTTCTTTCTAGACTGGCTACATATTCTCAAAGGGATTGTGTAAAACAGCATCTCCTTCTTCCAAATCAATTGTTCACTCAAGAGCTTTCCAGTCCAGGAGTGACTCCTAATAAGCCAGCTGCCCTGCTGTCATACCTGGAGTTTGTAGGATGGAGCTTGTTTGTAGGTAACATTTGTAATCCTCTGCTAACATTACAAATCCTAGGAGTGAATGCATCAGCTACGTGAGTGATCTCCGCACCATTACAACACTTGAAATAGAGAACTGAATATATACAATAAAAATTGTGCCTATATAAGCAAGCAAGTTTTTTCCTAAACCAAGGGTATTGAAACCAACAGCTTATTCTTTAAAAAATGCAAAGGAGATGTTGAACTTCCAGCAGTTTCCATACCAGGCTCTGGACATAAGCACATCCCAATATCTGCATTTCCCAGTGAGCTCAGCCCCTGCCCTGTTCCCATCTCTCCTTTCCCTTCTCCTCATCAAGCCAGGGCATCCACGAGGCTCCGGCTTCCCAGCACAGTTTATCCCCAACTGACCAATAAGTTTCATCGTTTGGACAGGCGCCTCCTCCTAACCACTCCGCTCTCTCATTCTACCTGGCTCCCTAAGCTGTCCCATTTTTATTCCAGTTTTTCATGCCCCTTCATTTTTCTTCCTTTATGTTCCTTCTCTGCAGTCCAAACACTTTCATCACAAATCTGCCTCTCTAGGTTTCTCATACAATCTTATTTCTTCTAAATCAGATCTCCAATGCTGGGTCACCATTCCTGCTTACACCACAGACCCCTTACCCTTAGTTTGGACCCCTTCTCCATAACTCTTCTAGCATTTGAAAACATTGCCTACTCCTTTCTGATGTCTCAGGTCACCTACAGCATCACTGCAAAGCTAGTTTCTCTCGTTAAGGTGCACAGACTTGATTCGGCCTTCAGTAACCCCAGACCATTAATGCATAAAGCCTTCAGGAAACTTCATTATTAAAAATTTGCATCTGACCAACTTAAAAAAAAAAAATCATGAAGATGACAAAATGCACATTCCCATCAAAGTCAGCTCCAAACATCGAGCCTCTGCTCCCAGCACAGGACTGCTAGATGGCCTCATTTCACAGAGCTGCACACAAGGGTTTCTTTTCCTTGGCATTGAGCTCTGAAATAAACACATAACTAAATTTGTTCTGCCCTGGGGAGAGGAGAAAGATGACGAATACGAGTGGGAGAGGGGAACCACACAAAGTTAGCATTAAACTCTAAAGCAAATACCAAGTATGGCAAGTTTTGGTGGAAGCAGGTGGAACCATGCAGTGAGCAGCAGTGGGAAACGGGGCCCCACGTAGCGGCAGGCAACATGATTAACTAGCAGGGCTGCTGTTCCGGCGCGCAGCAGGCGCCAGCCAGACTAAAAAACAGTTTCCATTTTCAAAATAGTTCAAGCCAGAACTTTTTTTTCTACTTTTTAGCTCTCTTCTATTGTACACGCCATCACGGACACTCTGCACCATTTCCATTTAGAGGAAAGTCTGAATGATTAAATTCTACATTGAGCACTGAACCACCCTTCAGAAACTCCCCAAAATTATACAAGGGGCTTAAGCGGCTAATTCAGGCACTTGGGTTAGAAGCTGCAAATGCCCACCAGCCTCATCTCGGCACTACTGAGAAACGGCATGTCCTGGTACTAATGAATATTCTCACCCGGGGACGCCGACAAGCAGCATCCACAGCACACCTGCAAAAAACTACACTTCCCCAGTGCAATGCCTCTCCAGTCACTGGGACGTTTTGACCAGGATTTACAGTCTGAATTAAATGGGATTTCCTCAGTAAGCTCCTGCAAATTACTTATGTTCTGGAAACTATGACCTGTGGGAATGAGAAAAGGTAACAACTCTACTTAAAAATAAAATATCACAAGGCTGAATAATTTTTCAGTGACATACTTCGGTCTCAATGGAGCATTAAATAAAACTTCTACACCAGTCTAAAGAGCACACCGTGATGCATGACAGAGTGGTTCTCCTGCAGCTCTTCTTCAGGTTAGAACACAGACATCCTACTGAAACCACTTATTTGTGCACGCTATTTACGTACAGGTTTAAAAAAACAATAATAATCTAGGTTTCAACACATACTCATCTTCAAATCCCCTCCCCAAAAAAATATGAACATGTAAGGGGTATGTAACTTAGGTCATTAGAAGATTTAAGGAGGTTGCAAGCATCACAAGTTTAAATCAGTTGCAATAAGCCCCAACTCGATTTAAATCCCTCAATGAAAATGAACAGAAAAACAGGGTTTGGCGTTGCATCTCAATCCAGCCCTCACGTCAGTTGTGCCACCTTGTAACTTTGGTCTTTTATTTCTGGTCCACATCACCATCACTGATTAATAATAGTTTTCCAGAGCACAAGTTCTTGAGGATTTGAAATGTGGCGATAGGGGATCCTAAAGCACGCTGAAGGAAAATACAGTATGCATAAAGCAACGTTCTGCACTCAGGTACTGGCTAGGCAGCGCTCTGCCTAGGCATCCGAAACCTGATGGCATGGCTTACTACGACACCGAGCTTTTGGGGATTTATTTCAGCATTGCAAAGCTTTATGTTTTGAACAATATGGGTGCAACAAGCAAACAACCTTTACTTTAACCTACAGAAAAATTGACGGTGGAGTTCCCCACCAGGGAAGTTCTGCAACACTTTCACTGTATTCTAAATATATAAAATCTGTTCTAGACTTCATTTAAAATAGCAATTTATAGAGCACTGTGAAAAGTCACGTGGAGACTTTTGCATAATCTGCACAACAAAATGTAATTACTAGATTTGTCATGCAAAACTGGAGAAGACAGTACAAATGCAGGTCTGAGCACCTTTTCAGTCTGTATACTTTACTGGCAGCACGACTGATTGCACTGCAGAAGTCCTACTTTCAGGGACAGAGTTGGCCTTCTTGCAGAACTGTGCCCATCACTGCCTTGGAAACAAACTTTTTGCGTAGAAAAGAGTGGAAAGTGGATAGGAAGATCCTTTGACTACTAACAAAGCGAGATACTAAGATCAGTAGCAACCTTAATGCAATACAGAAGAACAGCAACTTGAAAAAAAAAATTGTTGAATATTTTAATGCATTTTGAATCATAATGAAGAAAAACAATTTACATCTAAAAACAAATTAGCAGAATAATAAAAAGTGGTTCCACATAACTTATAAATTCTTTTTTCCAAAAAGGTGGTTTTCACAGATTTAGGCAACACATAAGATGTTTCATTCCGGATCTTTCTGATTGTAAAGTATACACAAACTTTGTGAAAACTGATGTGCATTTCTTGAGAGAAAGACATAAAAGCTTGATTTTGCCCAGTGATGAGTTCTCTGTGAAATTCTGCACAATACTGAAACTGCAACTCTCCTCCATTTTATGAAATGCTGGACATTGTTCCATGCTGAAAAACACTCTTTAGAACATTCAAAGCCTTGAAATGTTTTCCACGTATGTAGTCACTGTAGTATTATTCACTACCACTGCTCATGTGTGATTTGCTTCAAGGGGAATGGCAGCCTCAGCTTGACCTTCGGTACAGTATATAAAATTAAGCTAAGTGATAGTTAAGCTGATTAAGTATTAGCCTGCTCATAAGAACGTGGCTCTAGCACCTTGTTTGGTTGACTTTTTTTCAAAGTGAAAGCATTTAATCATCCCATTCCTGGTGCCAGAGGATGGTCCCTCTGGTGATATAAAAAGTTTGCAGCAGTGATGATTAAACTGCAAAGAGTCTAGTGGTCCTGTATTACATATGTATTAGTGAAGATTAAACAATTTAGTTGAGCAGGACCACAACAGTGACCCTTTCGCTCACCTCGGGTAACAAAAGGATAGTCATTGCTCAAGGTACTACATGCAGGCCATGCTGGAGAAACTGCTTCTACTGGCTGGAGAGACATTCTTCTCTTTTTTTAAGCAGCATCACCCTGTGTCACGTTCTCTCCATTGCCAACTAAAAGAAAAGGTGAGTCTTTTTTTCTTGAAGAACAAAATCTGCAACCCAACATCAAATAGCTTTACCCAAGAGTTAAAAACCCAGGGGGGGTAAAAAAAGTGAAAAAAAACTTTTACACCATCCTTTAATCCTTGTTATCAGAAGACTTAAAATTCTGCAGCTGCTTTCTCCAACCTCGCTAGTTTTGGTATTTTAAGATTACTTCAGTACAATTCTGCATATATCTTCTATCTAAAAAGAAAAAAAAAAATTAAAAAAACCCCACAAACAGGAAAAACCAAGGTATCAAGCTGCTACAATGACCTGTCTCTAAAGACACTACGTACAGTCTCCATGAAATACCTTGAGCTTCCTCAATGTTACACTCCAACACCACTTCTAGGACCCCTGTTTCCCTATAATTACTCAATGATGCATTCACCATCCCATCCCATTGCACTCCAATGCCATTATATGTTAGTTAACAGGAGAACCAGTTAATACATCTGCCTTAATGTCATTATAAACAGTGCTGTAGAGGACATGAGCAGAGCTATAGCTTCACAAAATCATGAGATAAAAAGTTCCTAATACTTATCTTATGCCAATCCACCATAAACTCCATGATTCCCACTGTAAGAGTGCACCCTTGGCTCACCCTCACCCTTCATGATATGTCAGACAGTTAGGGGCAGTATCTCCCTTTAGCTAAAAAGAAGTGTCTGTCTGAAGCAGCCTTTTTGTTCTTTTGAAGATGTCAGCTGCCACCTGCATTTACTTCTATAATCAGCAGCTGTGGTATAACACCCCACTGCCAGTGCAAAAAAGGCTAACAACAGTGAGGAGCAAAACCAGAGTGAGATCATTTGGGAGAAAGAAGGGAGACCTATGTTAATTACCCCCTTTTGGAACAGAATAGGGACTGCAGCAGCCCTTGCCACGGCTGAGAACAGAAAGGTGACAGATGATGTTTACTTATCGTATTGCTCCATTAGCTTTAAGTGTTCATTATCTTAAGGATCACATTTAGTATGATTGTCTTTCCTCTCATGTCAGAGATAGTACTTCAGCCAGAGACCAAAAGTGCTTTTTTCTAGGCTACAGAGAGATTCAATGCATCTTGACCAACATTCATTTTTGAGGTAGTACTCATTTACTTTGTATTGCTGGCTCAAAATAAAAATATGGGAAGTGAACACAATTAAAAGTACTCTCACTGTAGGGATATTAAAAAAAACCCAAAAAACAAAAAACAAAAAACCAAAAAAAACCAACCCAAAAACCCCCTATTTCCTTTCTGGGCAGATCACCAAAAAGAAGCAATCCTTCTTACAAAGGTCAGCTCACATTCACTGGTAAAGTCAAACTTTCATAAATGGTTTATAACAATAGCTATAAACTAAAGTGCTTCAAAATTTGCTTGACTAGATTTCAGTGATTAGAATCGTAATATTCTGGATTTTTGCTAGTATGAAATGCCATGAGATTTTAGAATCACTTTATATAAGAAGGGCAGAATTAATATTTTTCTTTTTCAGAAGAAAAAGTACAAAAAGCATTCCAAATAAACCTGGCAGTCTATACTCACTACAAGTTGCTCTCATTTTCATTCTCAAACCTACTATTTCTCCAATAACTGGAATAAAAATGGAGTTGAAGTTGCACTATACTGCAGCACTAAAAAAAAAGTATTCCAAATCAGATGCAAACAGGAAAATGTTTACAATCATACGACTAGTGAAATTCACACTTCATTTCAAAGTTTTAGCCCTGCAGATTCTTTTAACACAAGGCAGATATGTAGAGTCATGGAAAACCGTAACAGACTGCTATACACTCTCTACATTAATTACATAAGTTTCACATTTATGTCACAAATGTAATGCCCTACTATGTATCTATTAAATGCTAAATAACTTATGAACATTTATGTGCTCTATGCAACAGTGAACATATTGACCAGTGGATGCCAAAATATAAAAGTTCATACACAAGACAAACTAATTTTAAAAAAATCACATTTTCTGTACAATTCATGCAAACTGTGCACAATGTGGTAACACGAACAACGTTTGCTAAAGTCTCCACGTAAGGAAGAGCTTTTACAGCGACAGCAGACCAGTGTTCAGAAAAGTCTGCGAAAGTGTAGAAGTCCATGGCAACATAAAACGCAAAAATTCTTCCAGCATTTCATTTTTCTTGTAACAAAGCAGGGATGTTGATGTTCCATCCAATAGCCTGACGATCAAATCCACATGTGAAGAGGTTACATATTGGATGGTCCTCACTCCATGCTGAGCAGCATACCATTCTTCTGTGGCCCTGCGACAGTTGGGGAGACAGCAGTATTACTTACGATATATTTTGAAAGCTTCTATGTCGACATGTTAGCGCGACTCAAAATGCAAACTTGCTAATGCTCACACTAGTTTTTACAAAAAGTACTTGAGAATCCTAAAGTCATTGTTACTTTCATCTGCAAGGTAAAAATCTTTATAACGATGAGACTCCTTAATACCAGCACCGGATCCATAATGACAGAAGCACACAAACAGGTGTATCAAGACTTCGGAGTTTTCCAAGGTCTGTTTGCTATCTAGTTACATTTTATTTACAAAAGCAAATCAAATTCTGATTTTCGCATTTTTATTTATAAGGGCAATCTTAAAATATGGAACTACTTGCTGGCAACTGCTTTGTTATAAACCTGCAAGATGAAGCGTCCACAACATTCATAAAATTCAGAAAGGATAATACTACAGCAGGAGGAAAAGCAATGCCTTTTCTATTTTTCCAAGTCCAATAGTAACAAAAATGCCCCAAGGAGAATTCTGACCAACATTTAAGTTCAAAAAAAAAAAAAATTTGCCACGATTTCAGTAGTGTCAGCCTGAATAGAAATATTAAGGAAAAAATGAAAAAAGAAAAAAAAAAAGAAAAATCAACACTAAACAATAGACTAAAAAAACCCTAAACTAGAAAAAGGCTAAAAAAGACTAAATAAGTCTTAAAACCCCTTCCTAAATTCTGTCAAGAGCTGCTGAATCCACCCAAAAAAGCTAACTGAAGTGGCATAATGCAATTAATTTCACTTAGTCTAATTTGCTCCATTAGTGATGCTTGCTGTGCCAAATAGCACCACAAATGCACAAAACTTGATGGCTGCAGCCAGGATGGTTTAGTACTTGGTACCAAATATCAAGAGTTTATGTGCACAAGCACAGAAGGAAAAAAAATAAAATTTATCACCAAATCATACAAGGTGAGCTCACAAAACTGACGCCCACTTTTTTCCTTTTACATTTCTTATATAGCAAATTAAACACTGTGTAATTGAAAAAAACAAACAAACAAAACCAACCCAAAACCAAAAAACATTAAACCTCATAGTGAGTCACTTTTCTGACACAATTCACATCAAGACATTAGAACACATCTGAAATGCTCTTACACATTTTTTCCATTTCATAGAGAAGGCAGACATTAGTTTCACTTCAGTAAGGAGAAAAACTATGATGAAATTCAATTGAAACATCATTTCCAATTCCAATAAAAAAATTCAAAATATGTTACTTATTTGCATGTTGGTCATTTTCAATAACTAACGGCAGCATATTTCTATAGACAAGTGTCTTTCAGCATTTGTTCAGCTTTTAAGCTAGAGAGACCAAATCCTAGTTTTAACCTTGCATGAAAGAAGAACAGACATACTTAAAGGCTATAAATATTCAGTTACCTGTCTATTACTGCGAGGGAGGCGTGCTAATCGCACTCCTGACATGTCAAATAATCTAACCTGCCGGTTGTCATGTGGAAGGGCAATGATTCTTTGGCCAACACATACGTTAATCCTGCACAGAAGAGACGAAAGTAGGTTATATACAAAACAGTGAGCCTGGCAAATAGAACTTGACAGTACAAGTTTAAGCTCACGAGAAGTGATAGAGCTGAATTTTTCCTGGTTAGAATTCACAAGTGAAGAAAGAAAAAGTATTAAACTATTAAGGTGTTTTCTATTTTATTAGATGCTTAAACAGCTTTAACATCTGCATCCCATTTAAAAAAAATCTCAGAAAAGCAATATGATGTATGTACTGAAAATTAATGTTGAGTATACCTCGATAAAACCACATAAAACCACGTCAGACCTTTTTCAAAATCTCAACTTCAATTTTAGTGACTAAAATTAAATGTATATTCAGTGAGTTAATAGAATAGACTATTTCAATTGGAAGGGACCTATGATGATCATCTAGTCCAACTGCCTGACCACTTCAGAGCTGATCAAGTTAAAGCATATTATTAAGGGCATTGTCCAAATGCCTCTTGGGCACTGACAGGCTTGGGGCACCAACCACCTCTCCAGGAAGCCTGTTCCAGTGTTTGACCACCCTCTTGGTAAAGAAATGCTTCCTAATGTCCAGTCTAAACCTCCTCTGGCACAGCTTTGAACCATTCCCGTGTGTGAAAGAAATTAAGAATTAATTAAGAAAACGTGAATTAAGAAAAATAGTAACTCAGAGATCTGCTCACCTGTTGACTGCAGAATCTGTACGGATCGTTGCAATAGGAGACCTCATGTTTTTCAAATCCCAAACTTTTACAGTACGGTCATCACTACCAGAAACAACATTGTCTCCCACAGTGAAAACTGCAGATGTCACAGTGCTATACAATCAGGAGTAAAAAGAAAGGTGTCAAGCTGTAAAGTCCTTTATTAAATTAGCATCTGATTTAAAGTTCTATTTTCTGTTCCTGTGCTTCCTTTGAAATATGTAGCTTGCCTTATTTTTTTTTAAACCAAAGTAACCTGAAATATTAAAACTCCAAGTGGGTTTTTTAGAATAAAAAAATATTCTTATAAGAAGCTGTGTCACTTAAAGTATACAGGGCTTGACTGGCCTAAGTGCTAAGAGTGCTCTGACAGTGGAGAGTCACTCTGGAGGCATCTCGCATATTCCACTGATCCTAATATGAGCTAAACAGGTCCAGTATATCCACTTTTGAAGTTCTGTATTAATGTCCAGTAGGCTTATCAGACAACCAAAACTGAACCAGTAGCATACAGTACAATTCTTCCTCTCAAGTGTTTTGAGATTAGTAGCCAAGTTCTTTCACTTTCCATCCGAAGACTTCTGTAGAACTCTCTCAGGCCTTTGTCATTCACAGTACAGACACCAAGGAGATCCAAAACACCTCCCTGAGATATAGCTAAAGCTATTTTGTACACACACCTAAACATCCTGTAATACATACACAGAGCTTCCAGTATAACTCCACTAGCAATAGCTACAGCAATCTAATAAATTCTAATTGTGATTTCTATTCCTATTTTACAAGTAGCTAAAGTCTGAGAGTCAGATAAAAAAATGGCAAGTAGTAGTAAGAAGCACGACCAGACAGTTCTTCAAATTTTACCCATTGTCTATAAATGCACAAGGGCAGGCAGAGAAAGACTCCCAAGAATATTTCTAGCAATCAGAAGTGCAACATATTACTTTCAGAAGAGAGTCTATAAAGAATTTTAGTTTAGAATTTTATTATCTTTGTATTTTATGCTTTCGGAGAACTGTATACTGCTGAGCTCAAATGAATAGTTCTCATGATGATGAGCTGATTTTTTTTTTTAAATCTTTTACCTATTATTTCATATTAACCAATTAAAGTTTTTGTACTACTATTTTCCTTTTAGTACTGTGTGAATTCCCAACTCAAAACCAGTTATTTTCTGCCCACACAACGTACTAACAAAGCATTTTTGTCTCTCCCTAAAATCATTAGGGAAGGCTTCTCAACTCTGTTTCTACAGATTTGATTTAATGACCTATCTTGTAACTTGGGTCATGCACATCAATTTCTTAGAATTTAGTAATTTTCATTTAAGCTGTCAGTTGTTACTGTCACTTTGGTTGTTCTGCAGAAATTTGAATTCATGTCCTACCCAAGCTGCTGATTGAGATTAGCACTAGCCAGGTCACAGTGGACCAGTTTATGCAAGCGTCTTAATTTAAATTGACACCAAATTAAGTTTTAATTATGATGAAGGCCCACTTTATTCATGATACCAAGTTTCCTAATGCATTATTAGAGTGCAGCTAAGCTACCAGGGAGATGATTACAGTAAGAACCAAAAGGTCTTTGCCTAATCTTCTGGACTTTATGAACCAAAAGTCAAAAAGTTAAAACATACATGAAGGCCACAACTGATGAATCTCTTTCACCTTCGCATTTGGGAAGAAAACTCCTTCACATAGTCAAGTTACTGCAGAACAGGGTTGGTACGTTCTTAGCACCAAACTTGTCTTCTACCAGCCTGACCTCCATTAAACTTACCAACATCTGCATTTCTCTCCTCACTAGTTCTTTATACAAGCTGCAAAATACCTCAGTAAAATGTTTCAGACTTTCACTGAACTCTATACTCCTGTAACACATTTGAAACAATGTTTGTAAGTTTAAAATTCACTATTAAATCTCCATACTTGGCACACACATTGGGAGACTTGCTTGTATACAACAGTATAAGGAATTCAAGTCATAGAAAAGCTCCAGGTGAGTGAATATACAGCATTTTAGTATTCTGCTGCCAACACACAAATCTGATCTGTTTTCCCATCATACATTTTATTCCAATTACAGTTGGAATATGTTGTGAAACTGTCTTAAAATAACCCTCCAATTTTGGATGCCTTTTTCCACAACTTTAAACAGCTTTCCAGCTTCTTTGATCTCATATTGGTTCTCCTTTATCACTTATCACTGTCAAACATAGTTAAGTTTCTTTGACCACATGAAGTTCTCTCATTCTTAGATTTATCATTTTTCAAATGAAAACATTCAAAACTATTGCCATGCAAACAGAATGCCAACTCTAGGTTAGTTCAACCCTTACTGCTTCACTAAAAACAAGAAGACTCTCAAAGGAAAACAAAACCCTTTTCTGTACTGTTTTCAGTTTAATTATTCATGCAGATATTACTGGGCACACTAAGAAAAAATTTTGCAAAATAAAAATGCAATGCAGTTCTGCTGTAGCTCTCTCTGGCAACTGGGCAAGTGATAGAAAGGCAAAGGGAAGGCTGCCAGGCCGTTTTCAGTGACATCTTTAAAGGTGTTTTGTGGCCTTAGTCTCTGCCTACCCTCCCAACAGTTCATCACTGTAAGGCACTGCAGACTGGGATATGCACTATTTGCAAGCACACATGACTGCAAAACCAGCCTTTTTCATAAGGAGCTTTGAATTCAAAGGCTAGATGTAAAAGCACTTTTTACTGCACCCACTATTTATGACCAAGAATTTTGGTCACAGTTTCAAAGCAAACAGTGCATGGATATGGACTGCATAACAGCCCTAGATATTATGCTTTTAAAAAAATGAAACATTGATCTTCTAGGGGTACCTATAGATACACTTGATTCAATTTCCAAAGATATCCCATTTTCAAAATAAGATTGCAAAGCTAGAAGTTTTAAGTAACTTAATACCAAGTCCAGAAAGGCCAAAAGCAGTATCATTCTCACAAACTTGACAGCTCTGGGGAGGGTTATCAATACTTGGTTGTCATTTGAGTAAAGACCAGGTGGTTTTTTTGGTTTTGGTTTTTGAAGTGGAACATATTGAGTTAATATTTAAAAAACCACATACATTTAAAGTCAAGAACATGTACAACACTACTGACTTAAGATAACATGAGCAAGTGCTGTGCTCATGGGTTTTCTTACGCACTGCAGATCATGCTTTGTCTCCTCTGCTATTCCGAACTGGGGCATCTCTTAAAGTGAGACGGATGCATCTCATGTCATTTTTGGTTTTTTTTTTAAATTAAGACAAAATAGCAACAAGAAGAAAGGCCACTTCCTACTTATAAACTAAACCAGGATTTCATCCCAACTAAAGGGGGGAAGATGAGAAGAAAGGGAAGCAAAATCTGTGTGGGAAGAAAGAAGTTGGCAGAGCAGCCAATATACAAATAAACTTTCAAAAGTATGGCCTCCCTAACCCCACCCATATCACAAAAATTAGAAGACTTTTTCCTGTATTTTCACATGGCTAGTTTTACTTTCTGTTTATACTAATCTTCAGTTTGTTCTTACCCAGCTAAAACTATGGTTAACATCCCCTTGGCTAAATTAATAAAAAGTGTCAACAAAAGACCATCAGACCCCATGTTAATGGAATGCTAGAAGACATTAGGTTTTTAATAACTCAAAAAGATGACAGGTATTGTAGGACATTAAAAAAAAAAAAACTGGCAAAGAGGAAGCAGTCTTATGACACTTCAAACCATGGGTCCCATAGGGAGTTTGGTGTGCTACAACTATTCTCCAGAAAAGCTTCAGCCTCCGCCAAACCCCAGCAAAACTCATTTATCTTGTCATAGGGAGCAGCCGAGCGTGTACTTCCAGCTGACAGCGTGGCACTTCCTCACCACACACCGCTGCCCGGCCTCGAACATCCTGCTCCCTCCGTGGGTCTCAATCAACAGAAATGCTGTAGTGCTAGCACTCCTCATTAGGCCGAACAGCTGTCTCCCCAGTCACACTGAGACACAAAACTGTTTTGCATAACAATCTGCTGAAATTTCACACATAGGGGAAGGGGGGGGGGAAGATGTTGAAAATGTTGGACCATGAAATGCTGATGCAGAACCCTTACTGGCAACGCACCAAACAAAAAGTTAACGCTGCTCTTTCCATTTTGATTTGCAACCTATACTGGGATTTACTGTTGAGCACTGGGAGACAACATGTTTTCATGCCTGTGAAAAAGGCGTCTACTCATAAGCATTAATCTGTGCGTGAGATGAAGTTCTGGAGAAAACGGACAAAAACAGAGCTTTCAGTTAAATTTATTCAATGTACACCAAATCGTAGTTAAACAGCAAAATTTGAGTACTCAAATATGCCTCTCTCGTTTTAAGTAGTAAAACAAAACCTAAAGGAAGCTCTATTTGGGACAGCATTTCCTGCACGAGAGTTTCCTTTCTTTTAGGGGAACAACGTGTATCCCCACACAGAGCAGTCTGTAGCCTGGGGGGAAGCCACGACCTGGGTTTAAAACCTCCAGATATGGACAACAGTTCGCCCATCTTAAAGAGTAATGGCATTGGCCACAGGAGTCCCAGGTAAGGAGCACACCAGTACCTCCACGTTCGATTGTGCATTCAGGTTTCAGAAGTGCTAAAGGCACTTGATGCCAGGAAGAGCTACACATACAATTCCCAAAGCCTGTTTGTAGATTTATCTCCAAATATCAGCAGAGCTTTTTTCCTCCAACTTGAGAAATGGTAAGAACAAACCATGAAGGAATTAACACAGAAGGGGGAGGGGGAGAATTCAGAGACGACCGTTAGCACTGAAAAGTCATTTTTTAGCATTTAAATCAACAATGTCTATTCCAGAGATGCATTTCATACCATTTAGAGAAAATTGCCAGCATCTCCTTTTCTCACTATCTGTCTTAAAATAATAAAATTATACAGGACTGAAAACAATAACTAGCTTTTATGAGAATTACTCAATGGCAAGTTAATAAATTAGTTAAGGTGCGGATATTTTAAAAATCAATTTCATTACATTTATGATGGGATAAAAAAAGGTCCATTTATCCCTCCAGTACTGCTGTATATGTTATGTAAGCTTGAGAACGACAACACACTATAAAACATTATGCTCCACTCAATAGGATACAAAGAAAAGGCCTTTGGCTATGCTCTTTTGTGGGTCATTTGAAAAAAATCATAGCACTTCTTAGTATACGCACTCAAGAATGGAATTAAGATTCTCTCCATCTCTTGTAGTAAAGCTTAAAGCACTCATAAGCAACTGAATACAGATTTATTGCCTATATCTTTTTTAAAGTGACTGACAAAACTCTAATGGCTAACACTGAGTACGGTCAAACTTTGTATGTTACATACCCCATGCCCCAAAATAAAGCACCTAAAGGATTGTTTTTCTTTTAACTACAGGGCTTTTAATTTTAAGCACTTACTCATAGCTTAAGGAGTAGTTTATTCAATTTTTTATATTTCTTTATTAATTAGGAAGCAATTTTTACCATGAGGAAGTTTGCCAATGACAACAGAAAAGGTTCAAGAACATAAAGGAAACAAAACTATCACAGAATATCATCTTTCATATTGCTTTTTCAGCACTTCAACAATTCCATGACAGTATTGGGTTGGGGAAAGGTTAGAACAGAAAATGGGCTATTCAAGCTGTGCAAGAGAGCAAAGACAGGTAACTTGGAGGAGCTGAAGGCATGTGAAACATGCTGGCCCCGGTCTGCCCTGAAACATTCACAAAGCAGCTAACAACATGGGAAGTTAGACAAATTCAAAGCGGGATGCTTGAGCTGTCAGATAATAAGGCTGCTAACAATAAGAAAACTATTGAAACCTTAACATGTTCTGTTACATGTATGTAATAAATGTAAACCAAAAGGTTTTTATATGTACGTGTTTAGAAGAACAAAATTTTAAAAAAAACTAACCCTAGAGCCTAGTCCAGGCCATAATCTTCATTTAAAGAATATGCAACATGCAAATGTGGGATCGGAACAGTGTTTGAAAGGCAAGTTTGGGGCCTTTTTCAATGAAATGCCAGAGAAAATAAAAAACCACAGCAGACAGAACAAGGTAGGAATACTAACAGTAATATCAGAATCATTTAGTTAATCAGTAAGGCTTGGGGAGAAAACCGAATGTTTCATCAGAAAAATTTTGCATTTCTTACAGAAGCTGGATTGAGAGATCCACACATGGTGAGTGCTTAAGGCATTCTTTGATTAGAAACAACAGAAAAATGGTAGACAAAGCATCACTGATGGCATTAATACTGAAGCAAGAGCAGGGCTATCTTGAAAAGAACAGATGCTTTAAACTGGTTGAACTCCACTAACAGCATCCAACTTGTGACATTTTGTTTGGCAGAAAAGACTCCCTTTCCTAGCACAGCTTTTAGTCAAAGGTGCAAAACTTGCATTTTTAGAACTACATCTAGATATGCTTTAGCTTCACCAAGAAAATGTGGCTGAATAAGAATACCTAACAGTGACCTTGTAATATTGGGGATATGTAGAATAAGACAACTTTCCAACAGGGATGTCTAATGACATTGCTGCCTGAAGAGAAGGCATTTCCCCCCTGCCATGACTTGGTCTTTCAAGAACAAGACAGACATATCAGGGTACGAGAATTAAATCTTGCAGAATAAAGAATCCGGGAAAGCCAGCTGACCTTGGCAAACTTGAGCGTCCACAAAACGAAAGCAATTATTAGTCTCTTGATACAGAAGGCCATTTTGACATTAATTCCCAAGTCACTAAATGTCAAAATTCAGCCCAGCATCCTCATCAGCTGCTGCTTAAGTATTTTTACATTTTTTAATTCAGAATTTCCAGCAAGCGTAGGAGTTTGAAGAGGAAAAGTTGAAGAAGACTTATTTGCAATTCTCTAGTTTCAAAGTTCACAGGATGAAGCACAACTCGCCATACTCAGCTGCATATTCAGAGACATACAGACAGCCAATGAATAGGAACTCTTCCTTCTGATCTCCTACAGCCACACGACCAGAGTGAATACGCTGTAGTCTGCAAGTGCTGTAAGCCACTTTGTTCAGCTCTTTCTCAGAAATAATGTAAGATCCACTTTCAGCAATTTTTTCTCGGAGTTTGCCGAGAAAGTAACACAAAGATATAGACTCAACAGCTAGCGCACGTTCATGTTTTATGCACTGGCTCAATCTAGCTACAAAGATCAGTAAGTTTGAGAAGCCTAAACGAACTTTGTAATTTTTTCTGGCTAGGTCAAAAGTACCTGCTCAATTTTTTTTTTTAAACCAAAAATGCATTTAATCGCCATGACAGGATGGTGCATGACTATATACTGAACAATCAAGAAGCATTAACAAAGGATATTCACTTAAGGATAGCAACCCAAAGCTGCTTCTGAAGACATTTTACTCTTTGAAGGATGATATTTGCAAGGCCAGACTTGGAAGTCCTGCACATTCTTATTCAAGCATTTCAAGACATATATGCCCAAGCACTGTGTACCTTTGATCGTCACTAAACAAAAGAAAACACTTTAATATTTACCAAGTAACTCTTCAGTTGCAGATAAGCACCAACATACTACAAATATATAGCAAAAGTAGTGTATGATTTAAACCATGATTTGAATCCACCAGCTAATAAGTGTTCTGGTGCCAGTAGGGTATTCATTTATTTCCAGTGTTACTAAACTGTCAGAACAAATGTATAAAATCTGTAAAGTAATTGATTGGACCTGTACAGACTAAGATTTTTTTTTAAGCTACAAATGGTAAAGATTTCCAATACGAACGTTTTAGAAGGCTCTGCACATCAAGACAGACCTCAGCACATGTAGAGTTCTTGAAGAGACAGAAAAACTCTTCAAGCACATATGCAAGAACATGTCAACGCCAGTCTTGTTCAACTAGGTCACCATGCTGGAAAAAGAATGGCCTTCAGAGCCCCGAAAAGACACGGCTGTGCAGGGGTCGGCAAACAAAAGCAGAAGTGAAGCTGGAATGAAAATTGCCGCATAGATGCCAGAAGTATTTTGCTCTTCAGAGCACGACCTTAATTCAACTTGAAGAGTTCTAATCAATAAACACTAAATTCAATAATTTCTCAATAGGAGAACAGCTGGTGTTATATATTATCAAACATATCTTTTAAAGCAGTATCTGAGGGGAAAAAGGTGTTGGAATTTGAGTCCCCAGTGTAATTTTTGGAGGCTTTAACTCAGGAAGTCAATTTAACTAACATGCAACAAGTAACTGTCTGGATGATAATATAAATGTAACCTTTCCCCAGGGCTCTGTTAAACGTCTGATAGAGGGATGCGACTGGGGATTAAGAGCACTAGTAAAATAAACTCCTATTGGTGTGCACACAAAATCAGACAATAACAAATATTTATATTTAAGCAAAAATCAGTCTTATTTCCACACCATTTCATTGTTTTTTAATCAGTAGAGAATAAATAAGTGAGATGGACAGGGGGCATGGCAAACCTAAAAGAAAGGTATTTTTATCACTATGCGAGCAGGGCACAGGCAAATAAGTCATGTACTGAACTGAACACTCATATATAAGAAAAAAGTAAACAACCAATGTTTACAGATTTGGAAACTTCCCTAGGGAAGATGCAACTTCGAAAAAGACCTGAATGTACTTTGAAGACTCAGCTGAATGCAGGCTTGAAGTGCAAAAGTACTACCAATGTACTAAACTTGGTCTGTGGATATATAAATGTCAAAATATATAAGAAAACACACTTTGAGGCAAAATAGGTAACTTGTAAAAAAGAACTGGTAATTTGTACAGAAGAAAATACAGGAAACTTTTATCATCACCTAAGTATCTATTAATATAGGAAACAAAGCTCTTCAAGATAAAATCCAGCAGCTCGAAACTGAAGCTAGATAAACTCAGACTAGGGAGGCACAAAAATTTTAACAGGGAAGTTAACTAAACACTGGGATGAGCAACTTACAGAATTTATCAAAGGCTAAATGGAAATTTTTATCATTGGAACAACCTAACATACAGTTGGCAATTCTACTAAAATTACCCCCTAATTCAAAACAGGCATCAATGCAAGAAGCTCGAGACAGATATGCTGACCACAACAGATTCCTTCTGGCCTTACTGGAGGAGAATTTATTTTCTTGGACTGTCACAGTAGTAGACTATAAGAAATATTCCGCTTTTAATAAAGCAGACAGTTATATGCTCAAACACCAAAATAATAGGTGATTTAAAACACAATCTCTCATAGCTGGTATATATACATAGATTTTGAGAGAGCATCACTTCACAGTACAAGGCAACACTCAGCAACTGCTTACAGATGTTAATTAACTTTATAAAATCATATCCTGCATATAGCAGGATTCTTTAGTCTCTCAACACATCAGCATGATTCTGTTGTATGTTTTACAAGATAGTGTGCCGTTTTGACTAAATCTAACTCATTAAGGCTGCTGAAAAGGAAGCTGGAATTACACCATCCACGTGTCCTTAGCACGCAAGCAGAGACAAAGCGTAACGCCGCGGGGAAGGAGAAGCCCGCACTCCCGCGCAGGTTTAAAGCCTCGATCCCCTCCCTCGCATTTCCAAAACTAAACCCTGCTCTCGGTGGCGGGGATCCCACGCGGGATGCAAGGTTTCAAGGGGCAGAAGCCGCCTGTGTGTGTGCCCCCCCCCCGGTTCAAGGGTGGAGCCCCGTCTCCGCGGGGGCCGGCGGCGGGGCGCTGCCGCCACCTGCTGGCGCGCCTCTGCCGCCCGCGCCCTCGGGCCGCTCCGCGGCGGGGCCCGGCCGGCAGCGCCCGCCCAGCGCCGCCCTCGCTCTCCAGCCTCCGGTTTGGTCCTGCGGCAGGGAGAAGCGCTCGCTCCCGACAGGGGTTTTACATCGTGCAAGAGAGAAGCGAGCGCCAGGCAGCGTCAAACAGGGCGCGGGGGAAGGAAACAAACTCTGAGCCACGCGTTGTGAGGATTCGGCGGCGGTTTGGACCCCTCGTGAGGAGGAGTGTCGGGATGGGATAAGATTTTGGGGGCTACAACACAATAAACGCTGGCCTCGTGACTGAGATGTTTGGCATCTAATTATATTGGTTTAACGCATTAGGAGTTGATCTGGTGAAATAACACAGGGAAGAAAAAATAGCTGCTCTATGAGCTCTAGACAGCTATTCACCAGGCACTGCTTACAAGAGGCTGTTAAAGGTTGAGGACTTTAAATCATCAGCATTAATGACTGTAACATCCCATTTACAGAGCTGATTCCAAGAGCCTATCAAAATATTAAAAACTTGCCAAATTATTCAAATAGACATTCAAGAAAGCCAAAAAATGTCGTGTGTTATGTATTTTCCAATCAACAGACAAAAGTTTCTTCTCTGCTGCTTAATGTGAGAAGACTGTTATAGTGTTGATTAGAGAGTAATTCAAAAATATTTTGCCAATAGGCAGTACAATAATGGACTGAAAATAAAATCCCTCAAAGTATGTCTCGACTGCAAAATACCAAATTCTCACCTCCGCTCTGACTGCATTCCTCAGTGAAATACTCATCTTCCATAACAGAATCATCTATTTGACAAAACAGAGCTGAACAACCCCAGCCGTTAAAGTCAGTTTTGAGACTCTTAAAAGTTAGAGTGTATTTGGTAAAAAAGCCTATGTCAATACTAAAAACTCATACATTCAAAGAACAAAACGGAAACAGGCAATACAACAGACAAACACAAATACAAAGACAATTAAAAGCTGGAATAAGAGCAACCGAAGAGGTTGCTCAAGGTCCATTCCATTCATAAAAAATAAATTTCCTGATAGTTTACAGGTCTCAGTGATAGTGGCTAAAATACCAGCTAACACCTTTGACAGTATGCACCTTCACCCCAGATCAACATCATTTGGTCTCAGCACACGTATGGAAAACCACTAACGTTAATCGGGTTCCTTTCTCTGAAAAAACGTCCTGGGACAAAGCAATTAATTAGCTCAGAAAAAAATGGAGGCACCAACGGACACACAAACTTCCAACTTCTGCAAGTCATTCTGGAAAAAAGGATAGAAGAGTACAAAAATGTTGGCATGAAACAATTCTAGGATGCAGACCACAAAATTAAGTTTACTCTTCTATCAGGAGAAGATGGCTACTTCTATGGGATGATTGTCGTGCACCAAATAATTTATCAAGCTGACGAGTCCAGGGCAGGGGGGCTTAAAGAGGTTTTACTTTACATATAGGTTAGCCAACAGCTAGGAAAATGAGAAAGTGGATACTGACACTCAGTCATAATGCAAACTACACATTTGAATTAACGAAAAATAGAAACATGAATAAATACTTGTGGTTTTTGTTTTGAGCTAGGACTGACAATCATCTTTTATTCTGAAGAAAGGAAGTAAAATTTGTTTCTGAAACAGTCAAGTTCAAACATTCCAAAATTTAAAAAAAAGATTCGTTTCCTTGGGTAAAGTATTGCAAAGTTACTCCTGCATTTTCCATGTATCAAAGCTCTGATTAACAGAATGGTAAGTCAACACCCTAATATAGATTCTCATGACTACATTTGCCCATATTGAACCATAGCCAGTATAAAAACTTAAAGCCTAAATTGGCAACTAAAAATGTTACACCAAAACTACTGTTCTGATAGAACGTGGTAATCAGTGACCTTACTTTAATTTCTTATTTTATGTACAAAGTAGAAGCTTTAGCTTACAGAGTAAAAATTAATCCTGCTTTTTTTTTGTCCTCTGGTTCCAAAGAAGTAACCTTTATTTCACACCGAGTATCATGACAAGCAGAGGTAACCTGCTTGATCAACTGCATTACAGCAATTGCCCTAAACTACAGGCATAACCAATGCCAAAAACAACCCTCATACTTTAAATTACCTTTAATTGTAAGGAGTTTTATCTAGACTTACCATATAAGCAATATCACACCAAGAGCCCTGGCTGCTGTTTTGGAAATTAAGTACTGCTGTGTTACATTTGAAGGACAGTTAGGGGTTTCTGTGAAAATCAGTCTCCTAAAACAGGGGAATGAACTTAGTACCTCACAAAGAGCACAGGAACAGTTTTGTTCAGATTAACAAGTGAATACATTTATACTTTTGGAACTTGTAAAAACCTGCGAAGGAACTGTCACTTACTCTGTGTGGCCCTGAAAGACATTCACAGAATGGATAGAAGGATCTCTGAAATCCCACAGACGGAAGGTTGTATCGCGTGATGATGTCACCACAAGACGTTGGGTGGGATGTGTACAACAATGTGTTAGCTCTTGGTCATGCCCTACAATCACAGATGTGAACATGTAAGATAATGAAAATAAGACTTTTCATTTCCACATACAGTTGGAATGAAATGCTAATGATTTTTTCTTTTTTTTCCCAAATAGTAAAAGAATAATAATCATCATTCTGAACTCTAACGTTACTACTGCTGTGAAAGTTAAGAATTATATTTAAAAGCAAAAAAAACCCACTATTCACTTCATATGACTATCAAGTAGCGATAGGTTATTGCTACTTAATATATGCCATGAACACAGCAAAAGCATTTTGCAAGAACTGAAATTTGGCTACATTCAGTTTAAAAACAACTACTTCATAGGATATATCACAAGCTTAAAAGAACACAAATTCATGCTCAGAGGATTAACAAGGTTGGAATTTTAGAAACCATTACAATATTGAGCAGCAGCTCAAGTCTTGTACACACTCAAATTGTACTCCAGAGAAATAACTTACTTTTCCCAATGTTTCGATATTTACAAATAATCCCACATATAAAAATAAACCACTGATCTATCTTCTTGTGAGTGAATAAATACCTGTAAGAGAATGGACAAGTTCAGAAGTCTCTACATCATACAGATTTGCTGTCCTATCCCATGACGCTGTCACAGCTTGTTTTCCCCCAACGAGCCAGTCGGCTGCTATGACCACTCCTTGATGGCTTTTGAGTGAAGTTAACGGGGCTCTGACAGTGGGACAATCACTAGAACCATCTCCATCTCCATCAGGTTCATCTTTATCTGAGAACTCAACTTCATCTTCTCCAGACATTTGCTATACAATGCAAGAGAAAAAAGATTTAGAATAAATGGGAAGGAATGTCTCTAAGTTACATTTTACAGTGTAAATGCTTCCCCATCCCCTTAATGTGAATGTGGGTAACTTCGGTCTGTAGAATCTAGCCTATTCAGGTATTCGCTATCAAAAACTTAGTTGAAAGAATAATACCAGTGAGTTAAATGCAGTTTCAATAACTACTTCATTTTAAAATCTCTTCTGAACTGTTTAGCTCTGGATATTTGTCCCCTTTACTATGTGGTAAGTCTTTCATATTCCCCTCACTGTATTACCCTAGAGTTTACTGCAGCATATGTATCAAGGGACTTTTTTTCCTTTAAATTTTTAAGAGTAGGAAGCATCTAACAGGACACTGACTTTTTTTAATCTTTGGGAAGACAATAATTTATAGCCACATTTTTACCCCTTAGAATCAAAATCATGCCATCAATATTTGTCTATTGGTCAATACACTGGCATCACGCAGTGCTGATGTAAACTGGATGCAAAATAAATTCTTTTGCTAACCAGGAAGCATGGATCTCTGAACCCTATTTCACTTATGCAAGACAAATACGCTTTTCTTTCTTTATATTTGGATGTGAACAAGATAACATTTGTACTGCTCTTTCAAAATGGAAATGTCAAATCAAATAAATGGAATCAAACATTTTCCATTCAGAAATCTATCTCATATTATACAGCCATCTCTTGCCACTACTCAGCTTACTGAGAAGCTGATGCTATAAACTATGTTTGTCTTCGCAATTTAGTAAGGGCACTTTTCAGTCAAATACAGCACTTGACAGTCTGTCTACAGTAAATACTGACTAAATAAAAGCCTGGGGACAACAATGTCAGATAGTGTGATAAGTGCTGGTAAGGGTCGGTTAGAGATCAAATTTAAAGATACAATTAAATAAATGTCAAAAATACAAGTCTTTACCATCAGTTTTCAATTCATAGCAACTATAGCTAATACAGATGCCTCAGTAAGTTAAGCTACAAGAATTTAACTAGTTTAAAAAGAACATTATTATGATTTGAATTATTACAAAAAAAATTTACTCGACAGTTCATTTACTTATATGTTTTCTACCTTGAACAAAAGTCAATCAATGTACTTGCAGCTGCATATTCTATTCTGCACCATAGATCTTTGAAAACATGACGTCTTTTTTGAAAGAAAGGCTGAAATACATCTGTTAAACCAAAACCTTAAAATCCCACCTTTTGCACTCCTGAAATAATGTAATTTTTTTAATTATGTATAATTTTAACATTCAGTCTTATCATAAAACCTGTATCTGATGAAATTGCTGTGCAATTAGTTTGGTTGCAGTAAGTTGATTGCTTACATTGCAGTCTGCAGTTGGCTGAGGTGTAGGCAACTGTACTATGTACCTCCAGATGTGAGCTGTCTGGTCTCCAGATGCTGCACAGCAGGAAGGGAGGGAGAGGGAAGAGAAAGAGAGTGAGACAGACAGACAGACTAAATAAGGGCATTTCTATGGACAATAAAAACAAGCTTCAACATTACATCTGGCAGCACTGTCCAAGTTGCATCTTTTTCTAACAGATACCATTATGAACTTTTTGGTAAGCAAGTCTCGACATCAACAGTTACTTTTCTGGCTTCAATACTGATAAGAACATAACTCATTATGCAAAATATAAGTAGCTACCAAATTAATCATTCCTACAGTGAAAACGTCCACTTAAATACCACACATCAGAACATGAACATCACTGCTGTTCTATTATGTAACATTTGAAGAAGGCATTGAATACATCAACAGGCGCCATCTTTCATTTGCTATTTCTCAAAATACTGGGGTTCCTCTTCCTTCAGTGATTTCTTCCATTAAATGTTTTTAGTGTGGGTTTAATGAGAAACCCAAAAGAGCCAGTGTGAAGCTATTCTGCTTCTGCCTTAAGCAACTCAGGTTTGCTAGCACCAGCTCAGCAGGTACCATTTAATTTTAGACTTAATTTGGTTTTGAAATAGACTTATCCATTATTAACTAAGGAGAAACTCAAGATTATCCTTGTTATAGACAGAACAAACATGCTCTAATACCTAGGGGTACAGTGTTGAGAGTTCTAGACTGAGAAAAAAAATAGCTTGTTATGAGTATGCATAGATCTGGCAAGTGCAATGTACATGAAAGCACTAGGAAAAATATCTCATCTCATAGACCAAGTAAGAAGGCTAGAAGAAAGGTCAACCTTATATTATTTCTGGTGTCAGTATTCTGGATCAGGGAGGAAGATTTTTTTATTTTAATTTGTTCTAAATCAATCAGGTGACACTGAAGAACAGGTCACCTGAAAACTTTCAATGGAAATACTTTGCAGAACCACCTCTCAAAAATAATAGAACAACAAAAATCTAGCTATGGGCAGCTTTTGTTTCTTTGTTTGGTTTCTTTGGTTTTTTATAAGTCAGTTTATATAGCAACATTGTTTATGGTACTGAAACAATGACTACAGTTACCATATGAAAACAGAAAAATCCAAATAGCCAAACTTCAGTCATTGTTAGCCTAGATAGAAGGCATTCTACTCCCTACCTTTCTTTGAAGTGGTCACTGTAGATGGAAAAAGCAGCAGTGTTTTAATTTTTAACCTCAGTAATAATTATCCTCATTTTACAATGACTTACCTAATAGCAGCAAATTGAATCCAGATCTCTTTAATCCCAAAGCTAGTGCCCTAATTGCTGGACCATATGAACCAGAGAGTTCTAACCACATTAGACAGTTTTCAAACCTGAAGCTGCACTGATGATCTTCTCAGTCCTGAAAACACCTTTACACTAACAGTCATATTTTTGAGCTGTTTTTTCTGCACACTCAATATCGCAATATTCTTTTCCTTTACTTCTGGAAACATCTTGTATTTCAAAAGGGTTAAGATAGAATAGACTAGACTATCTCAGTTGGAAGGGACATACAACCATCATCTAGCCCAACTGCCTGACCAGTTCAGGGCTGACCAAGTTAAAGCACGTTCTTAAGGGCATTGTCCAAATGTCTCTTAGACTCTGACAGGCTTGGGGCATCAGCCACCTCTCCAGGAAGCCTGTTCCAGTGTTTGCCCACCCTCTCGGTAAAGAAATGCTTCCAAATGTCCAGTCTAAACCTCCCCTGGCGCAGCTTTGAACCACTCCCACGTGTCCTATTACTGGATCCCAGGGAGAAGAGCTCAGCACCTCCCTCTCCACTTCCCCTCCTCAGGAAGCTGCAGAGGGCAACGAGGCCGCCCCTCAGCCTCCTTTTCTCTAAACTAGACAAGCCCAAAGTCCTTAGCCGCTCCTCATAGGACATTCCTTCCAGCCCTTTCACCAGCTTTGCTGCCCTCCTCTGGACACATTCAAGGACCTTCACATCCTTCCTAAATTGTGGGGCCCAGAACTGCACACAGTATTCAAGGTGGGGCCGCACCAACACTGAATACAGTGGGATCATCACCTCTTTTGACCGGCTCGTTGTTATGCTGTGTTTGATGCACCCCAGGATACGGTTTGCCCTCTTGGCTGCCAGGGCACGCTGCTGGCTCCTATTGAGCCTGCTGTCAACCAGCACCCCCAGATCCCTTTCTGCAGGGCTGTTCTCCAGCCACTTGTCTCCCAATTTATACTTGTGCCCAGCATTACTCCATCCTAGGTGCAGAATCTGGCATTTGGACTTGTTAAATTTCATCCCATTAATCACTGCCCAATGCTCCAATCTATCTAGATCCCACTACAAGGCCTCCTGTCCCTCAAGAGTGTCAACAGCACCTCCCAGTTTGGTATCACCAGCAAACTTGCTAATGGTGCATTCAACACCTGTGTCCAGATCATTGATAAATGTATTGAACAGGACTGGCCCTAGCATTGAACCCCAAGGAACACCACTGGTGACCAGTCGCCAGCCAGATGTAGCCCCATTCACTACAACCCTTTGAGTTCTGCCCTTCAGCCAGTTCTTCACCCAACACACCATGAACCCCCTCATCCCACAGTTGGACAACTTGTCCAGAAGGATGCTGTGAGAGACAGTATCAAAAGTCATACTAATATCCAGAAAAACTACATCCACCACCTTCCGTTCATCCACTAGGCAGGGGACCTTATCACAGAAGGATATCGAATTAGCTAAACAGGACCCTCCCTTTGTGAACCCGTGCTGACTGTGCCTGATGATTGCATTATTCTTTAAATGCCTTTCAACAGTACCCAGTATAATCTTCTCCATAATTTTTCCAGGAACTGAGGTTAGACTAACAGGTCTGTAGTTCCCTGGGTCTTCCCACACACCCTTCTTGTAGAGTGGAATAACACTGGCTCGCTTCCAGTCAGCAGGGACCTCCCCAGACTCCCAAGACCTTTGGTAGATGATCAAGAGGGGTCCTTCCGTAACATCCACTAGCCTCTTCAGTACTCTGGGATGAATCCCATCACACCCCATCGACTTGTGAACATTCAGCTGATGTATGATTGTAAGTGTCTGGTTTGGAGCAGGTAAGCACAAATGACAACGATATGACAAACACAGATGGAAATATCTAGCTCACATTTGTTATGCCTTAAAATATAAAAATAATTCAATCAACAAGGATACTGACAAAGCAGTAGGAAGAGGGGCTACAACTAAAAAGGTGCTAGAGAATGACACTTATTTTTCCATCATGACTAACATACTCAGCATATGAAAAAACTTTACATACCTGTAAGAGCCACTTGCTCAGTTGGATGAAACTTTATGGAATTTACTGTGCAAAACAAAGTAAAGTGTTAAGCTAGTATACTAAAATAATTATTTCACAATGTTTTGTCATTAAAAGCATTGAAAAAAAATCAAGAAGTCTTCAGTTTTAAGTAATTTTTTGTAGTATAGCAATCTCTTAGGTGAGACAAAGCACAACAGTATTTTATTTGCGTAGACAAACCTATGTAGCATCAAGGAAAGCAGCTATAGTTGATTACACAACAATACATATTTTCTAGCAAGTTATTTACTGAATCCAGTACAAGTGTTTCATGTTATAGAGGATAAACAAACCACATTCAAATAATTATGTGTAAGCTGACAGGAGATAATGCTCTGGACTTCCATAATGAGAATTTAAATATTCATAACTAACGTAATGAAAACTCACTATATATGACCATCAACTTTCTGATTATTGCTTCAGATTGCAAGAACAAATGCCTAAAAACCTAATGCAAATAATATAAATTAGATTTCAGTCCTGCAACCATATGTAATCAAAACATGATTGTTTTAAAATAGTCCTGCACGAATTCTATCAGCCTACAAAGCTCTTCTTCATTTTTAATTTCAGTGCATAAGATTCAATTACTTTTCATTACTAAGCACTTTCATTTGCAAAATCCATAAGCTTCTCTTCAACAGTTCTTCAAGAAAGAACTTAGAAATCATTTTCATACAAGTAAAATAGATGCTTATGTTGTCAGGAGAGTGTGGTGTAATGAGTCTAAAACGATACTCCTTAAATTGTTCACACTGAACAAACTCGACAGTGCACCAGCTGCTGACATCGAACACCTTTGCTCCATTTCAAATCAACTGTCAAACGTAAACAAGAAAAGTTTTACTAAATTAAAATTACGTTATTTTTTCTATGATTATATAAATTCATATCATTTTTATAAATTATGGGGTATATAAATTTTACATAATTTTAGTTTACATACAATATTAGTTTACATACAACTGTTTAAACACAGGTGAGAGCTTTTATTATTTTCGTGGTTATCCAAATAGCAATTTAAAAAAAAAAAAACCCTATTGATATGAAAAATGCAAGTGACTGGAGTTTATAAATGCGACTTTCTGGAGGCTAAAGGTATGCTCTCCATGCAGCAAGCAACCCGAGATACCTGAACAAATTAAAGTGTTACCTGTTGTGTCTATGCATCTATCTATTAGTATCTTTGTGCTGTAGGAGCTAGAAGTCATACAGCAGGAAAAAAAAGGTAGAACTTATGGTTGAAGCAGCTGACCACTCTCTGGAAAACTTAATTCTATTTGTATCTTTGCCACAAAGTTCATGTGATGTGCTAGCTGAGTTACTTAACCAAACATACCAGGTCAATAAACTGCATTCGTCATTTTCTGGGTGCATGACTCTACACTCCAGGGTACAATCACTCAAAGTGCTCAACTCTCAACAGCAAGTTAAAGCTGTGGAAAATCTCTCCACCTTTGGTCTACAAAACCCTATACTGTAACCCGTTACGGGACAGAAGGGGGCTAATCAGGTGCTTGTCAAATGGGACACCAAAAATTAAGATTAACATCAAAAACACTTAATGCGCTGCACCTCTCCACCCAAGGAGGGGTTTAAAAACACTGTTTCTGAAATATTCATATTGGTATAGAGGAAGACAAATGCTTACATTGAATTAACTGTCTTCAAAACAAGATTTTAATACTATGCAACAAATTATATATGGGATCATGTATTAAACAAAGAAGTGCAAATAGATGGTCACCCAGCACCTGCATCTTGTATCCCAAATATAACACACATCCTGCAAAACAGCTCATTTCTGATTATATATGCTTCTCTTGTTCTGCATATGCATGAAACCTCAATGAGTTCTGACATTTAACTTCTGAGTGTTGTAACTGTGCCTGTAAATTTCTTTATATGGACTTGTTTATTCATGTAGCATTTACAGAACTGTAAATATGCCTCTCTAAGAAAGAATTATAGTATAAAACATGCTCTCTATGAGGATTAATGGAACTTCACAATTGACTTGTTAATGGTGTTGACAAACCTGCAAGTGAAACCACAATAAACATTTCTGTAGATGTCCAAAACACATTTCCCCCTCCCAAACACGCTCTGTTTCCAGTTTTCACAACATGCCCTTATCTTACCTGATCCAACATGCCCTACATACTTGACAAGGCACTTCCCTGTTTCTATGCTCCACAGCAAAGCAGTGTGATCTACAAAGATTAAAAAATAGCTGTAAACATTGTTACAAATGTATGGTTTTCACTTTTAACTGATTCAACAAACAAGTTATCTTCAAATGCCGAGCATACCATATGAAATAGACTTCAAATGTAGAAGAAATCATCTTCTCTTGATTATTACCTTACATATAAAAGCTTCCTATCGTTATAATTTAATACGTGTCTCAAAAAAAGTGAAGGTGCTGCCCCAATCGGATTAATTTGCAGTAAGTATTGAAAGGCAAATTCTACTTTTGATATTTTTTCTAACTTGGTTATATACTTATGTATAATGCTCCAACCGTGTGTCATGAGATTCAGAAACAACACAGAAAGCATTCAGTGGTGAAAAAGTCAGGCAGTCACTACAAACAAGAGTTGTATGCACGAACTATTTACTTCCTGCATAGAAGTCCCAAATGCATATAGGTCACTGCAGAGCCCTACAAAAACTTACTTAAAAAGGAAATCGCTCCCAATGCCACTCCTTTACCCTGCCACACCTCAAAATAAATAATTAATTTAAGTATTTGTAAGTGGGGACAACTTTAATGCTGAATGGGAGAACGGCTGTTTCCAAGTTAAATCAGGACAAAGACGTCCCACACAACGACAAAACATGCCCCTCAGGGGACACACAAAAATGGTAACAGTTCAGTTTATGAAGCAGAGGTTTCTGGTCCATAATATTTACATCCAGTAAGCATCTTCAGATTCTGTTCCAGTTTCAAAAGACTGTCACTTCAAACTGACCAATTCTAACTGGTTATGGTATACTTCCCTAATCATTTTCCAAATCCACACAAGACGCTAGACTGATTTTTGGATCACGGTAGATTTAGTGACTTACTCATTAGTACCTGTTCCCTCTCTTAAGTACAGAGGAAGGAATCTAGTAAGTTACATAACATCTGAAAATTAAGATTTTTAGTTGCCCCTAGAACCTCAGGCAAAAGCCAGATGAATTTAAGAATACAAGAATATGCAAACTATGACTAGTCATATGGCTTCTATAAAACAAAGGCTAAACAATACTACAGTAGGAAGTCTGTGGGGATCTCTGCATACAACAGTGCAGTATTCTGTGCAAGAGACCTCTCCAAGCAAGCAGATCCCCAACCCACCCATTTACACCATCCAACAGGCTAGAGCTGCATGGAAATTATCTGGCACATGCTTTAGAAAGATCAACAAGGACTCCTGAACCTTCTAAAGGCTAAGCGCATTTTGAGGAAACCGCAATTTAAGAATTTTTCAGCTACTAAACTTCTCTAAAATCAGCTCTTTCAGTGTGGAGCTAAGTACTTCAGTATGCTTTTGATCTACATTTGCTATAGCTTAGGGACTAAACCAGAATTTTCTAAAGATTCAAGCAACACAAAACTTTACCAGCAGATGCAGTTCCCAACACCACTGGTTGAGTTTTCGCGACACTGACATCCCAAATACCATCCCTGTGGCCAACATATTCCTTTACCAGTTGACAGATTGCCCTTGATGTTGTAGTTTTAAAACTGGATACAATCTGAAATAGCAGAGAGACCAACGGTTTTTTTTTCCACATTGACCCAAGATTAAGGAATTATCTCACAAATACAAATAGATACTAACTTTTTCATAATAATTCTTCAGTGTTCTGACAGTTCACTATTGTAAAAAATTTGACATTTGATGGTAGGAAAGTGAGTTTGGATGCAAACATACCTCTTAATTTCTTTTTTCTTTTTTAATAACACCCCCCTTTTTACAGAACGCAAGATAAACTATTCTGTACTACAACAATGCAATCTCATTGGAGCAATGAGTTATACAAATGCAGTATGCACTTCCCATTCAGTTTGGGTAAAGGATTATAATTAATTAAAAAAATTTAAGAAAAAACCAAACGCCACACCTCAAAACTTTCCTTGCCTATTCCCACACAAGTACATCTGATAACTTAAAGACAGTCCATGTTATCCAGTGTAATGTCTTTGAAAAAATGGACTTATTATGTAATTCTAGTACAATCCAGAAACATTCCCATTTAAAACTCACTGCTGTTTTTCTTCAAAATTGCACAAAGCTAATCAAATCAAACATTAACCTGAGAGCATATGCCAGTTTGTTTGTGTAATAAAGCTTTTTTTTTTTTTTTTAATATGTCAAACTCATCTGAACATTTGATAAGCACATTCCCTTAAAGCTAATGTTATTAGGGGAAAATAGAGAAGAATCATTAAATCCAAATTAGTATGTGCATAAGTAATTCCAAATGAAAGGAAGAAAAAGCCTAGCAAAAATGGTAAAACTACAAGCCATTATAGCACAGGAAGGCTGAAAACACTCAATATCTACAGAAAGGAACTGAATTGCAGAAATTCTGCATTCTCAGATGAAAGGGGAGTGCAATATTTAAAAAAAAAAAAAAAAGTTTGTCTTGCTGGAACACTTCCAGAGACAACTGAAATCAAGAATGGTGAAAGATGACTTCAAAAAGAAAAACCACTGTTAAAAATACCCTATTTTTACCCCACAAGCCTTGAAGCTCATAACTGTTCTTTGAGAAAGACTATCTGAAAAGCTTTGTTAAAACTAAAACAAAAAGACGACTTCCATTTATCCATGTTTTCCTCTGCATGCAATTATGGGCAGGTGTTTATCTGACCGGTTAAGTCAAAACCTTTAAATGCTTCAACACAAATCACATTAAGACTTATCTACAGCTTAGTAAAAGTTAGGAAATTAATTAGGTCTACATTTCAGATACAATAAACTAAGGTTAAAATCCCATTCATTTTTGGTATCAAAAAAGAAGGTCTTAAGTATGTCATTAAAGCAAATTACTTCCACAAAGGTTTTTAAAAGTTAACGAGTATCTGCAAGAGCATTCCAAATCCTGAGCCTGTCAACTTTCCAATGATGAAATGATAATGCCCTATTTGAATTCCTAATGAACAGCTAACGCATTTCGGTTTCACAGCAGAAGGAGGAATAATCATTAAGGATGCATTGAAAAGAAAATGGGTTAATGGTAAAGATCATTATTTCAACCATACTGCAGAGTTTCATAGGCCCTGAATACAATCCTACAGATGCAACTTTCACATGGAATATAGTCCTTAAACTAAATAAGACTTATGTATGAGAAGTGGAACAGCAGAATTAAGTAAATTGTTAAGGACTAATACGGTGGTCAGCTCAAATTCCAAACGAAGTTTTTCAACTCACAACCCCACATTCGAACTATGCATGCGTTCTGCCTTTCTAACGTTGAGTCAAATCCTCATGCAGAAGTTTTTTGGGAGAAACTATCTCCTACTCAACAACAAGCACACATTTTCCAAAACTGCTGGACAGTGGTTTCATTGATCATTTAATGGCACAGCTGTAAAACTCCTTTTGGAGTATCAGCAGTCTTGAATGAACACACAGAAGATAAAAGTTCAAGAACACTATCTAACACTAAATATCCAGATATAGATATTTATTCAACGCATACTTTTTCTACACATTTTTTTTTCTTCTTTCTTTCTTTTTTGCTGTCCCTCACTTCACTTACCAGTAATCGGATAAACTAGATAGTGCCTGGATTACTTGTGGTTCCTTAACCATACATAAACAATTTTCCAAGAAAGGAAAGAAAACAGTTAGATAACATGCAACTTGCTAAAATGAGGCCTCTGCACTGCAGGAAGTTCTTAAATAACTTAGCAGATCTCAGTTTGTCATATACAAACACCAACAAGTGGGCAATCATATCTTGAGTGTGTTTCAGCTTTGTCTGTCCTCTTTCTTAAATCCATACAGTTTCATGTACTTCCTTCTATACAGAGATTTATTAACAAAGAAACAATTGTTTACCATGTAAACAATTGAAAACTGAATACAAATTGAAACGATTGCATGGCAAACATTGAAACACTCTGTAAAAATGTCTCTTCCGCAGCCAGGACACATTAGAAATAAGAATGAAAACTTGGTCAACTCAGGACCAGTCCAGCAGCGTTACGCTGTGACTGATGAACGGAATTTCCTCTGGAGTAACATTAAGCAGTGAGGTCAAAAACTACATCTTCCAAAAAGTTTTATTCCCTTCAACTGCTGAGTGAAGAAATACCTTCCTTTAAGAGTCCTTTTCCTGATCCAAAAGATTCAAGATCCTGGACATTAGTTTATGATGGAGCAAGTTACATCATTTCAGTTTATTTTAGGATTCTGCATAAACTGTTAATGTTTTCCTGATGTATTAACAACTGTCATAGCCAGAGAATGTCAATATCAGCAAAGAACACCTTGTTAACATCAAAACATGAATTTCACCTAGCATTTCCTGCATCTACAAACAACTGCAGTTAAATTACAGGATCTCATCCATTAACATATACAGAAAATTATTTTTAGAGTACAAAGCACTAAATCTACTCTGTCTCTTCAGGATTTGGGCACTGGTGGATAACCCATGCTGCTAAAAGCATCCTTTTCTGATATGAGTTTTGCCAACTTAATACTCAGATTCCTAAGTCAGCTAAGGGATGAAAAGTATCCAGGTATGGGAATTTTCTATGAAGGACTTGAATTAAGCATGTTTACCTCAGCATTTTCCCCAAAAAAATGAACAGATTGCTTTAGTCTTAGCATGTTTTACCAATATTAAAGCAGTCAAAGGTCAGCTTTCTCATTAGAACAAGCAAATATTGAAAGCTCTTTTCAGAACAAACCTAAACTCTTTACAGGTTGGCAATCAAAAAAATGTAATCGTGTGCAATTACACAAAACAATTGGTTTGTAAAACTTAAGTCTCTTCTAATTACCCACAGGGAAAAAAAGAAAAAAAAAAAAAATCAGACAGACTTCTGACAAGTTTTAAATTAGGCATACAGTAACAGTGTAAAGGATGGGCTGAAGAGAAAAGTTGCAATGCACTACCCCACTGCGTTTGGAACACAACCCATTTTTGGTTAACAGCATTGTTCATTCAGTGCCCATGAATACAGACACAAGAATTTCAAAGCTGCTGAACTCCTAAAACTCTGAATTCAAATGTCATTTTCTCAGACAGTGTATTAGAGAACTCTAACTGCATCCAGTAAGGATACAGACAGAAAATCATCATTTTTTAGAAACTTAGTTATAGTCTTTCCTGACTTTTGGCTATAGTATCTTTGTGGGTCAAGAGACAAAAGGTTGCAGCTTTGACTCTTCAGCGTAGGAAGGAAGAAGCAGTCGAAATAAAGCCACTCCCATGAAGTACAGAAAGGCTTCAAAGAACACACTGGAGAGAGATGCTCTCAACTTTATCATTCCCCTCAGCTCTCCTTTCTACCCCCCAGTAAACTCAAAGTTGTGTAAAGAAATATATCAGCACATTCAAACATCTGTTGGTTATTGATTGATATAATAGATATGTACAATGCCTATAATAAAGTATTAAATTCTTCACGTTCCACTACTCATGACTGCTTTGCTGTACATGCATATTAGAACACCGGGAAGCAAAGCAGTTACCCATGAGTCTCCATCCCATACTTCCCAGCTTCCCATGCTGAAGTTGTGAGGTCTGCCTGCCTTGCCTGGGAAAGAACATGAGCACTACATTGCAAGCAAGTAGAAGAAGACAAACTTTTATCACCAGCCTTAAAAAACCCAACCCAAACCAAAACAAAACCCACAAACACACGCACCCAACAAAAACCCCAATGCTACACTAGAGAAAGGACTCATTCATAACTACATAGTAGGTGTGCTAATACTATATTGTCCCTATTAATATCATATTGTCCCTATTTAAGTGGCCTCACTAAAGAATTCGGAAGTCATTAACTCTTAAGAAAAAGGAAGAGGCACCTCTCTATGCATCAGATTGGCAAGAAAAACAAGAAAGTTTGAGAAACGATAAAATAAAAAGGAGACCAAATAAAACACAGTAACTTAGATCTATTTCACCATACTACTTACTCTCAAACTTTCAGACTATTTAACAGATGGTATTTCCAAGACACCTAAGGTCATTCCATAACCGCACATTAGCCTGCAATACAGGTCAGCACAGAGCTGCTTATATTGCTGGTTCCTGTACCAGATCCCACTGTGGTTTCCTCACACTTCACTTACCCTTATCAATGTATCATGAAATGACCCCAAGACAGAGCAAAAAGAGCAGCAAGTAAACTCTGTATGAAAATTGTAAAAGGGGAGAGAAAGAGGAAAACAAAAATACCAGACAGATGCAGACGTGCAAAATGAAAAACATCAGAAAGGGTAACTGTGCTAAGAGAACAGGCAAAAAAAGATCGCTAGCTACAAATTTGCAAGGCTTGCAACATAAGGGAAACAAACCACTCTAGTATCATAGCTAAAAAATAATTTTAAAAACCCACAAAAAACTATAATAGTACATATCTAGATGCCTACTTAAATCCCCATTTCAACTGCAATACCCACATCTTTATTCAGAAATTCACTACCTACTAAGTTCTCTATTTCCCTCATGAAATTGAATTTTTTTTTTTTAGTTCTCTTTGCAAGAGTAATCCCACATACACACATGTGCACAAACTCTCTCCCTTCCAACATTCATTCTTTAAAAAAGGTGAGGAATTATTGTAAAAATGTCATATAGTGTGGTTGAAGTAATGAGTAATTGATGAGTCCAAGATAAAGATACTGTTCCTCATGAGACAGGTTTACTGAAAGAACAGCACTACTCTGCTTAAAGAAACCACAATTTACAACTTAAAGACAGCTATGTTAGTACACATTGATGAGTAGAGGTTTAATTTGTCTCATACCTTGCTAGTAGATGCCTTGTAAGTTGTCTTTAATTTCTGAGAAAGCTGACTGGTACTATGACTGGCTGTTGAGACAAATAAATTCAAAGGAAGATATTTCAAATACAGCATTAGCTTATTTGTATAAGTCACTGGTATTAATTCCCTTCAATAAGATTCTAAGTTTTGGACAGCAAAGTACACAAAAAATAAATTAAAAATACTAGTTTAGGATTCTTTGTGGTTCTCTTACCTTTTGTTTTCAGTTGTCCTTTGCTCAGTTCAGCTCCATCAATTGTCTGTCCTTCACCTGCTAAACGCTCATTCAGCGTATCTATCTCTCTACGTACTAACAATAACAAAAATTCACATTAATACAAAAAATTGAGTATCATTAACAACATCATTAACATACTATTTAAGAATTGTTATGGTTAGTAAGTAATCTATTTTATGCTAAGGACAGGAAAAGAGATCAGCTGTGATTCTATAAAAGCAGGTCTCACCAAGACATAAACCAAGAGTCATGCTAAATTTTCCAGAGATCAACCTTGACCCAGATTCCAAGGAAAGTATTAGTGGCTTCTAATTAGTGTTAGTTTTACTAGTAGATGTGGCTAAGGATTAACAAAACAGCTTCTGTGAAATACATGGCACACCTGTATTGAATTAAATCCAACAGAAGACGGAAAACTTGCAGTATCATAAATATTTTAGCCACAGAACTAGTATGTCATTTCTTGACAAAGATTTTATTAATCATGAAATAGCATTCTCCCCTGAATGCCTGTCTACTGTTAGAGTTTCAGTAAGGTAGTGCAGGAAATGTATATTTTTATACTTCGAAATACATTAAAAAAACATAGAATGACATATACATTTTACATTCAAGTGTTTTAGAAAGACTAAATACAATCAAAATATTCTCATTGTACATCAGACAAAGCATGTATTTGTAACAAGAATATGCTTTTCCGACAATTATTTATAACTCTCACCAGTGCCGTTTCAACACAAGACAGAGTGATGGCATAGCTAAAACAAATCAGGTACTTGTAAATGATTTCCAGTGGCTTAGCTGGTTTAAAGTTGCTCAACTTCACTTTATAAAGAACATTTTCAGTGGCTTATAGTTGTTTTTTCTCAAAATCTGGGCTGATACTCTTTGAGTGTTCTGCTCAGGTGAAATCTTATTGAGAGGCTTTAACCAAGAAGTTTTTCACTGTTCTTGCGAGTAAGTCTAGGTCTGTCTTTCCACAAATTCTCAGGACTTCTTTAAAAAAAGTCATTCGCTCCCAGGCTTTGAAATGTGGGAGAATGTGACCCATCAGGAGTATGATCTTTGCTATTTCTGAGAAATTCACTGAAGTCTCAGTTCTAAGCACTAGAAAAGTCAGTTTACACTTCCATACCACATCCAAGTGCTTGAAATGAGCAAAGCAAGATTCTCTCTCCTGTGTTCCCAGTCACATAAACCTAAACTTTTATGAAACACAGACAATATGAAAGAGAAGTAAACAAAGAGACAGGCTTGTAGTAACAGATGACTGAAACAAACCAGCCAAGCACATAGAAGAATTGCCTGAAAGGATTAAGACTGAAGCCTGGAAGGGATAAGAAAAGGAAGAAACTAGAAATAAGTTGTAATAAGGGAAAGGGAGCGTATGAAAAGTCAGGGAGGAATAACCTGAGATTCTCTACGTACAGTAACCACAACACTAATGTAGGAACTAGACCAGAACAAAAAATAACAGACTGAGCATCAGAAGAGAAAAATTCAGAAATTGTCAGAGGGGTGGAAAGAGATCACAAAGGCCAGGAGCGAACTAGAACTGCAAGGTGAAGAAGGAAGATGCAGAAGAAACAGAAATGGAATGGAAGGAAAATAATCATACTCTGGAGGGTACAGACAAATTCACCACTTGTTTTCTGACAAACATTTTTGATGTTTGGGGTGGGGGATGCCTACTTTTCTTGCTACCAGCCAACTTCTCAGCAGGAGGCTAAGAGCTCAGTTGTGCAGATTGTCACTAAAAAATGTGTAGTGTTGATGATAGTCTTTAACCAACACAATCTCAGGTTTTAAGAGAATAAAAAGCCAGCACATTTTCAAAAAGCATTCAAGAACGATTTTTTTAACATGAGTGTTTGGTTTAACTATGGGAACAGATTAGGTGTGAAAAAAAAATTTGATGTGGAGCCAAAACAGACAGATTCTACAACTCAGAAGCCAAGCCACGCAACACAGCTTCCAAAATCCAGCAAGGAAAATTGAGCAGAGGCTTTACTGAATGACTGCCTGTGTTACTTTGGATCCTCTTACATCACCTTGGATCACTTACGTTACCATGTGACTGTACTGTCATTAAACAAATAACATTATTTGCAGATACACCTGGAATTTTTATCTGAGTGCTCAACTTCGAAATTCATGAACAGTTGCAGGTGCTCGTTATGCAGTGTACTAAGTAGCATGATCCAAAACCACCACATTTTACACTTTTTCAAGTAAGACACTTTTCTAACTTTATTTACTAATATTACATCATTAAAATTAAGCCTGTAAATAAACAACAAAGCCACAGACTTCAATGGCTGAACGGAGTTACTGCCAGATTAACATGGTATGTATCAGAGCCTACAATGACAAGGAGCCAGCCACTTCACTTTCTTTGCCTAAGAGTCAAGGAGGATGGCACACATCAGTTCTCACTACTTGTGTCAAAGAGGTAAGAAAGCAATTTTTCTGAAAAGGTACAAACCCCATCTTTGGCTACTAGTTCAAAACAATCCCTAAACTCCTCACAGAAAAGCTACAGTAATTACACTACAGTATCCAAGGTAAGGCCTTAATTAGCACTACTATATCCTAAATCCAAACAATTTGTAAGTTGCTGGAAAAAAATAGATACTCACATTCCAAATTTTCAATATACAGGTTTTCAAACTCCCGCTCTATTTGTCCAAAAAGTTCAAGGAGTGTATTCCGGACAGAAGATGGTAGTTTAGAATCCTAGAAGCAAAATACTGGGGTTTATATTTTTCTTTACCTATATTTTCTGTAGTTACCCTTCAATCTTAAACTGATTTTAACACTTTTCTCTATCTCCCAGCAAGGAGACAAATCAAAACTACTACTAGTGTAGAACACAAAACAAAAAGCTCTGTGCATCAAAAAATAATTCATTTTACATACTCTTTCTCTTTCCAGGCACAGAATTCAAATCATGGGTTTTTTGTTTTTACTAGAGATAAATTATAAAACCAAGGTACATGTACAACTCATTAAAGAAAAAAGGTTGAGAAAAAATTTATAGTATAATGTGAAGGTGCTTCCAGTTCAAGAAGAAAGAATACCTTTGGTTGACAAAGTAATTCAGAAGTTGACTATGCATTAGGCTAGGAAGTTGCCATCGCAAAGCACCTTATTACCAAAGCTTGAGACAAAGTAACCTTTTAAACATATTTTTAACATCTACCTACTTTTGTCACTAACCACAACCAACTGTGAAGGAAACTGCAGTTTCTAACCTTTCCCTCCCCAGATATTATTCAAGCATCTCCTCTTCAAATATTTTGAAGCAAATTCACAGAGGAGGGCTGATTTTTTTCTTCAGCATAATCAACATAGCAATTCCAAGGCACAAAAACAAGTATGTAATAAAACCACTAACACAGGATTTATATGATCTGAGCTCAATACACAGCTTGACCACAAGTTTCTGTTGGCAAGTCATTTAAATTTTATTCATCTGCCTATAAAACAGAGATCAGCACTGTATTTTCCCTGAACAAATGCATGCCACCTCCAAAACAAGTAAGTATTGATTTCTGTTGGGAGTCAAGGTTCTCACTATATCAATGATAGTGTTATCAAACACTGTTGAGCAGACAGTGAGTAAAGCAGAAGACAACTGACTGCAGTACACTGAGAACCTAGTGCTAACAAACATCTTAAAATTTAAAGCACAGCATGCTACTAAAAAATGGCAAATTAGAAAGGAGAAAATATGGTCATAGTCTAATAACTATAATCAATTAATCCACTACAAGTATGGATCAAAGGACGAACCATCCTTGCTCACTACGTAAATAAATTCTACTAAACCTGTTCTATTCTTCAGTTGCTGGTGGACCACAATATGTAAGTTTGCCTACTGCACTTATTATTTATCGAGATAGACAGCTATAAACTTTTTTTAAAAAGAAGTTTCCACTTAACTGAGCCTTACCCTAACAATGAAAAAGCTCAACTACTCCTTTGCAGTGCATCTAACTCATCATCTCAGAATTCAGTAAGACAACATCTTATTCATGGACAAACCTGTAAATATTGCAGCTGTATTCAAAAACTGAGAAATATCTATGCAAGGAAACAAGTTACCAAATTTCAAAGTGACATTAATATGGTATCATGTATACCATATTATTAATGTATCAATGTTCATCTACCAAATATACAGGAAATGTACCTATCAGCAACTTCTACTTTTTTTTAAACAAAGTAAAAGTTTGTAATTTCAAAATCTTGAAATCATCAGCTATGAGCAAAAAAGAAATTGAGTCAGCTTCTGTGACAGCACAAACCACTATTTCAGGTCTGGAAGTACAGAAGAAGCATTACTAGAATGGGAGTACAAATGTTAGCACAGGACACCACCCAAATTCAAGCAAACTTCATTATTCAATGCAAGTTTAAGGATGATTATAGCTTGTTTTGTTCTTAAGTGTTCCAGCAAACCCAAACCAAAAGAAATTGGTTCCATTCCTATAAACTGACTGAATTAGGAAGAAGCGTGTGCATACTAGCCATCAGAGGGCAGCATGCGCCTTCCACCAAGTCAGCATCTAAACAACCAGAATTTAATCTCACTCACATTTTGGTTCACACAGTCAAGATGATCATCTTCAGAAACGATGAGAAAAGCCTATCATGATCCCGATTTTATAAGTTATTTCTGAACATCACTTTTAAAGAGAGGAGCAAGAGGAACCACCAATAGCCACGACACACAGCACATCTGCTTTGTGCATAATTCGGTTTTACACCAGTTTCACAGCTACCTTAAGCTGTGGCACTGTGCTGAAAGAAGTGGTACTATGCTCCTTATGTCCCCCTAGGACATTTCTTTCTGCATCTTCATCTGCCTCTCCCTTGAGACAGTACTTTTGTTCATGCATTCACAGTCAACCAGAATGTGAAACAGATCTCAATTAACACCAACTTGAAACAAAATTGATTAAACAAGAAAACTATACAAATGAAACACTATTAAGAGAAACACTGAAATTAGAAGAATTATTTCTGATTCAGTTATCCAGTAATTACACACAGCAAGGCTATGGAAGAAACTAACTTATCCTACAACTTTCGAAACAGAAAAGGAGACATCGAAAAGGTTTTCAATCCCACTTCACAGAGCCTGAAAGCATAAGCAAATCTAAACCTGTCCTAAAGTAACCAACAGAGTAAAACGCATCCACTTCCTTTACTCTCTTTAAAGTTGGCATTATTTAAATTAGCTTATTAAAATACCATGTAATAACGTTATCTGTTTATCTGCAAAAGTACTTATCTAGATCTCCTGTGGTTTACAGCTCCACTGTGAAGGGGCATTAATACTCTCTACTCATTAGAATCTGCCACTGGCTGTTCAAGGTTAAAGGTCAACAAAATTAAATAAAATGAAAGAGAAAACATCTAAAACATTTGCATATTACAGCATAATACACTTACAGAATTTGATAAGAAATACTAAAATGGCTTAAAATTTTGGTTTACTACACAGAAGTGACAGCATGCCTTGACCTCTCAGCTGCCCTTCACTCCTTTCCTGAAGCAAGGCTGCCAGCAGTCAAATGCATGAACGGTTTTCTATCTAAGTACTTACATTCTTCAACTTCTAGACAACTAGAAGCAACAACTTGGGCTCTGTTAGTTCCCAGAAAGCTAACACTGTAATTTACTGAATAATAGACTCAATTAAGAAAAATTTTAAAAATGTCACAACCCTGAGAAAACACAAGGTATCTGTAGAGTCCAGAAAGTGAGGTTTCTCGTAGCCAAAGACTGTTAGTATTTCAAACCACCTCTCTGATAAAAATCAAGTTTTGCATCATCTTTGCCAGGCCCACATTAACATTGCATAGTCAATTTGACAATAAAGAGCTTTCAAACTGATATTTGCTTATCTTTGGCAGCACTACTTCTAACACTTCGTATAGGAGCCTTACCTACAGTTAATCTCAATATTATTAGGTGAAACACTCCAAATGGCTCCAGATTGCGTCCACTACACAGACTGACATGATTAAGAAAATTACAGAAGTTTGTGGTGGTTGTTCTTTCCCTTAAGTTTAATACACAGAAGATCAGACCTTCATTTGAGCCAAATTAAAAAAAAAATTACAAACAAAAATTTAAGTTAGCTCATGCCTCTGTCAAGCAGGCAATATTTGTTTACTTTATGGAAAGGAATGCAGAACAGCGTTCCCACTAACACCTTCCCTATCAGAGTCATACTAACAAATATTTTGGTTTATTCATATTCCTGGGTTATTATTATTCCAAATTCAAACGTATGAAATCAAGAATCAATCTTCAACTTTAAGGAGGAGGGGAGGTGCAGCAAAATGAATAGGTTGTTTCTTTGTATTTCTTCACGGGTTTATCATTTACATAAGAATACACAAAAGCTGACAAAAAGCTCCACAGGTCTGAATACAACCTGAAACACGGTCAACATCCACGTCAATAGTCTCCAAAGACAGTCAGCACTTACAAGCAAGAAAGCCTGCTGTTCCTGCAACTTTACTGGACATATTTCATTACTTAAGTTTATTTAATTTCTTCGCATAGAAAACACTCCTCATAAAAAAGTTACAGAAGTTACCCAAGCAGCAGCGTATTATCTTACCTGCCCTTCCAACATGTCTCTCTGCAGTCCTGCCCGTTCTTGCTCGGAACTGTTGGTTCTTCGGATTGAAAGACTGTGCGATTTACGTTTCTGCTTTGCTTGGCGAGCAGATGCACAACTTCCACTTTCTATTGGCATTACTTCAAAAAAACAGCTTCACAGAGGCTCCTATGATAAACTAAGGACAAGCATTACACATTACAAATTGCTTTGCCAAACTAACCAGAGTTTAAAATTTTTTTCTCAAAATAGAAATACTTAGTTCTACTAAATCTCGGAGTTGTTTGGAGTGTCATTAAAAAGAAGGGAACCCTATTACTTACAGCTATTCTTCAAACAACATTAAGTTCAAAAACACATATGCATATACATAATAAGTGGAATTACTTCTGCATTACTTATTCATTAGCTAACAAACCTCCACAAAAGGAAAATTAATTCCACTACCTTGCTCATTTTGGAGAACACTAGCAGAGACAGCCCCAAAATGCTTCCAGGAAACAACTATTATGCATACTATATTTCACTGAAATGCATGCAAAATTAAAACCCAGCTGGAAAATGAAAGCAAACAGACATGATAATTTAGGGACACTGTCAGGTTAAAAATGTATTATGCAACATTAAGTGTTAGTATTCAAAATTTAATAGATGTGCTTGTTTACACATAAGCAGAAATTAATTTTAATGACAGAAAACTACGTTCCACCATTTTTGACAGCTCATGGTTTCACTTTCTTGGATAGTAAAAGTGCCCATGAACTTATGAGAAGGGTGAAAGTGCATCTGACTTACCAGGTGGTTGCTGTTGTTGTTAATTTTTGTCAGCTTGTTAAAGCCAAATATGCATTTTAATATCCTTAAAAACACCTGACAGTATCACCAATTAATATTACCATGCATGATCTACTGCTTTCCCCTGTTTAAGAAAAATCAAATTATGTTTGATTTCTTGCATAGACGTGGAAAGTATGTTCTGGAGAATATATTGTTTACTGTCAAAATCTTATTTTTTCCAAGCATTTAATTACTGGATTTTTTTAAAATTAAACCTGATATTCCACAGAAATTATTTTTAGTTTCATGGGGTACCAGTTGTTAAACATTTCAAATGTTTTAAGATTGATTACTCAAAATTTTTCAATCATGAACACTGAGAAGAAAACAAAAATTCATTCTCCAGCATAAATGACTTCTGAAACAACAATTACAACTTAAAATAGGTGCAATAGTCTGCAGAGAAATAGAAGAGCAGAGCTGGCAAAGCTAACAAGGCAACTGAGCTTCCTTTGAAATAAGCTGATCAGAGAAAATTTAAACCAAACCCAGGGCCACTTCCAATTTAAGATCCGCCAACACACTAGATCTCAAGCTAGGAATGAGCACCATCACTATTAACAAGACCAGGCATTAACCAGTTTGGTGGTTCTGACATGGTATTTTCATCTTTTTAACATATCATAAAGCCAAGGAAAAGCATAGCTTACCAAAAACACAGTATGCGCCATGAATAAAAACAGCTTTAAATTTGCTTTGTTTTTTATATCACAAAATGAAAATATACAAGGATATTTAAATTTATATCAAAATGAGACTAGATTTAGTTAAGGTTTTGATGCCCATCCATCCTCAAAATTTCTCATTAAAAAATTTGGTATTTTAATTGTGGAACACCTGAGTTCCAGTAACCTGACACCAATTCCATAGTGAATCTAAAATAAAATTCAGGTTGCACCAGTATCTTGTACTGCACTGAAATGATTTTGTTCATTTCCTCTGGACTCTGCACAGTCCTCCCCTGCACCTAATCCCATCGGAGCTTTTTATGTGTGATTAATCAGTGGTAACTAATTAGCTATGTTCACAAATTAAAGAAGAAAGAAGAGAAAGAACTACCATTGGGTAGCTTCTTAGTTGACTAGATTTCTTTTTTCACTGTGGCTAGATTCCTCTGCCATAGAAAGACAGGACTGAAATTTAAAAAAAGCCCATCCCATGAACAAGTTATTGCCAATTTTCTGGGCTTCACTAAGTATCTCCCTGTTCCTGGACAGATGGTCAACAATTAGGAACAGGTTTTCAGTGCTCATCACATTTCTGTTTCTTTTCAAAATATGATCAGATCCCAAACACATGTATATTCTCCTCTCTTCCACCCTCCTTCCTGTCTCCCTTGGGAACCACTCTTTCAGTGGCTTTCAGTTTACTGGTTTCTGCTGTGTTCGGATTACTTTTTAAGGCCCAAAGCACCAAACTCTGTGTGCACACACACAGATGGGTTAAGAGTTTTATATCTATACATACACAGTTACATATAATCACATAAATCAGTTAACACCATTTCACTTAAGATCTATGGAAAAAAAAAAAAAATCTAATTTCTAATTCCTGCCAGCTATAGCTCCTGAGCTGTAGTTATACACAGAGATGTTAATACGGTTTATGCCTTACCAGGCTTTGTTTTAACTATGTTAACTTCCATTTGCCCTCTGCTGCTTCATTTTAGAGGACTTTACCAAGAAATACCCTTTTCTGGATTACTTCACAGAATCATAGAATGCTTTGGGATGGAAGGGACCTTTAAAGGTCATCTAGTCCATTCCCTCTTCAATGAGCAAGGACATCCTCAACAAGATCAGGTTGCTCAGAGCCCTCTCCAGCCTGTCCTTGAATGTCTCCAGGGATGGGGCATCTACCACCTCTCTGGGCAACCTCTGCCAGTGATTCATCACTGTTACCACAAACAAATTCTTCCTTATACCTAATGTAAATCTACCCTCTTTCAGTTTAAAACCGTTACCCTTTGTCCTGTCACTACAGGCCCTGGCAGAAAGCCTCTCTCCATCTTTCTCATAAGCCCCCTTTAAGTATAAAAAGGCCACAATAATGTCTCCCAAGAGACTCCTCTTTCCCAGGCTAAACAACCCCAACTCTCTCAGTCTTTCTTCACAGGAAAGGTGTTCCAGCCCTGTGATCATTTTCATGGCCCTCCTCTAGACCCGCTCCAACAGGTCCATGTCTGTCTTCTACCATTGGCTACGACTGGCTTTCTGGGCTGCAAGTGCACATTGCTGCCTCATGTCCAATTTTTCATCCCCCAGTATCCCCAAGACTTCTCTGCAGGGCTGCTCCCAATCCATTCATCCTCCAGTCTGTATTGATATTGGGGGTTGCCCCAGCCTAAGGTGCAGAACCTTGCACTTGGCCTTGTTGGACTCACGAGGTTTGCATGGGCCCATTCCTCAAGCCTGTCGAGGTCCCTCTGGATGGTTTCCCTTCCCTCAAGCGAATCAACTGCACCACTCAGTATCAGCACGTACAGATTTGGCAGCTACACATTCTAGCATGTAGAATTTAAAGGGACACAGTCAAATGCATCAGATTACATTTTTACATAGTGAAATTCTCACATTAACTACACAAAAGTTTCTTCTTTCACAGCTCATAAGCAAACAGAAAAGATTAGGTAAGAAACATCTCCGTTTTTGTATCTATTTGGTAGCAGCACTTCACCTGCAGCCAGTGTCACTGACAGTAACTGCACTCTCCTCATGCACCAGCATGACCACATCACTCATGCACTGTCCTGGGGAGAGCAAGCATGCACGCTCTTCCCCAGGCTCTGCAAGAGGGTGCACACAGCCATAGCAAAGCTGCAACCAAAGAGGCAACAAGCAGGCATGTGCATACAGAGGACAGGAGGGAGAAGCCGAAAGGGACTAGCTTCGCTGCCTTTAATATTATTCTGAATTCCACCAAATAGCCTTATAAACTTTCAGTAAGGGAGCAATAATTAAAGAGTTTTTAGAACCAGGATGTAAATTCAGTTTAAAAAAGTGACAGTGTCCCTTTAAATATTAACTTCACTTTGACAATTTCAGAGCTATTTTGATGCTAATTGCAACAGTAAGAAGCTATAGGTTTTTCAAGAGTAGATTTCACAAAACAGATCCTTGGCAATATGATGCTAAAAAAATAAATAAATAAGGTGCTCATTTCTAGCAGTTACCTGATTCCCCTTATTACATAAGGTTTTCAAACAATGAAAATTACCTGTCCAGAATATCAGTGTCATGTTACATATCCTATGAAAACCATATTAAATATTGATTAGTGAAACAGTCAGTAGTATACAAACCAGTCACAGTCTTTCACATTTTTGAAACTTTTGTAGTTAGAACACACCAGATGACGGGAAAGGGGGGTGAGGGAAAACATCAACACAAGTCAAGGCTGAGCACCAAATCCCAGTCAAACCAAGTAAGAAAAAAAGGCTTCAGAACGACCCATTATATATTGTTAGTCAGATGCAGTTAATCATAACATTTGTTACAAATGGGTTCTGAAAAGATAAATTCACTAAATTCACTTTCCTTCTACTTAGTAATTCTACAAGTAGGATGAAAAATCATCAAGAAGTATAGGACTCTTGTTTCCTGAACCAAATTAAGCTGAATTCACAAAAGCTAAAAATTAGCTATCAAGAGCAAAAAAAAAGCTGAACAAAAGTACTTTCTGAGAAAAAAGAAAAAAGCAAAGAAGGGGGAAAAGTGTGGTATTACTAAACTATATTCAATAAGGGTGGCAGTTCACAAGTACTTTATTATTACAAAGTGGGCTTATGAGACATATTGAGCTTTCTGCTCAATCGTTTTGGAAAATGCTATGTTTGCATAGTCGTCTTCACACAATGTGTCCAAACCTCAAGAGAACAGTACGAAATGAATTTCTGACAAAGTCAATCAGCAGAACCAGGGGAGAAAAACGTGCCCTAGAAAACATCTAGACCATAGGTGATTACTACTTTCTGAATGCAAAGATACCTCGGTATTTCGGTTATGCTGTTTAATTATACTCACAGCATATTTTACAGGGTGTTAAATTAAAGTTCTGCCACCTACCTTTCTGTAACAGATGTTACCATGTATTCAGTCACAGGAAATATTTCATCAGAGTAACAGTAACGAGCAGATGTGTAACCAATTACTGTTTTATTCAGCTACAACAGAGAAATGGCACCAAAAGTGCACACACTGGTCTTACTAGACTTAAAAATTCACTGCAGCAATCAACTAATTCTACTTGCCTACTTCCTCTACTCTTGAACATGGAACAAGCAGACTGCTGAAAGGAAAAAATTCCTGGGGCATGCACGCTGCTGAAGCCAGGGAGAAAATTTGTTTTAAGAAGTGTCAGAGCACAGACAGAACGGCTACAGTATTGCATTTCCTTTTTTGTTCGTTCAAGACAACACACAAGTCTGGAAAGGGAAAGCATCAGGAAGTTTCAGAAACATGTCTTACCCAAGATCTCCCTGCTCCATTTTGTTTAGAGTTTAGCAATAGTAATACTCACTATTTAAAGGATTCTTTAAAGGAAAAAAAAAACAACAACAAAACAGAAAATAAAACTGAAACAGTTTTACTGTATTTGTGTGTGCTCTTAAATCTCTTAGTCTCAGGTCTCTCATTTTCAAACATGGTTTAGAACAAAATTTCAATGTATACTACATAAGAAACAAAGGCTTTTTACAATAGTAATTATTGTCCTGTGCAACATTAGAACCTTAAGATACAAAGATGCCAATTAACATGGGGGTTTTTTTCACAAAGTGGGGAGGGAAAGGGGAAAGAGAAGAGAATGATTACAGTTATTAAGTTCTTAATGACACGTAAGTCGGTTTGACAGCATTACTCATAAGTTAAGGAAATTTAAGTATCAAAGTACGCCACTACAGTCTTTACTAATGTAAAGAAATCAAATTTAAAGGAATGAAACTTCCATTTTGAGGTCTTCAGTGAACAATTTGTTTCAAGGATGCTGTACATTCAAGTGCCATTAATACAACACAAGCTCCAAGAATACAGCACACCTGAGAAAGATCAGGCTAAACAGACTTCTTTGTAAGACTAGTTGTTTTTTCTAAAGATAAATATTTAGGAAACAAAACCATTCCAGATCATCACAGATGATGCTAGAGCCACTGATAAGTGTGCTCAAACCTTATGAAATCCACTTGAGCATTACAACATTTTTTTTCTAAATTTAGTGCAGCATACTGTCAAATAAAACTGGATGTTCCTAGAAATGTAAAAAGGGAAAGCACCCACCACTGAAAAGGTGACAACCTCCCTTCAACAGAAAGCATAGTAAAGAAACTGCGTCAATGAATTTTAAGTATGTTATACAGCTGGAAATCAACGATAAAAGCTTTAACACATTAGTAAGTATCTACTCTGAGCAAGCTTCTAACACCAACATAGAAGCGTAAGCCAGCCCAGTTTTGCTGCTAGCGAGCTTTGATCTTGCTAATTCAACTGTGTCAGCAAATGCTGCAGTCACACCAAAATGCAGTGCAGACCTAGCCTGCCAAACAGTCTACTAAAGCAAGAAATGATACTCTCAGTCGTAGAGACTTATTTTCACTAATATTAAACAACAATAATTATCAAACTTGGATGATTTTTGTTAATTCAGAATATCGAAGAAACCTGCCTGGGTCCACTACTAATCATCAGACCAAGACCTGTTAAGTGAAATTGCTGATGTCCTGAAAGCATATAACTGTCCTTTGTGATCTGTGCCACCTATGCTCGCTGAGCGTGCTCACTGTTTCAACTCCTTTGAACGGTACAAGGTACAATATAATCTTACATTTAACACTAGGTAGTTACCTATGAGTATATATTGTACTTTGTTTTATTAATAGGTATTGATTAGCTGACTTTATTGAAGAGTTCAACAGACAGTATCAGGTCCTGCTAAATTACTTACTGCTGGTTAAATCCTAAAATATGTTTGAAGGCTACTCTATTTCCTTAGCCGTTTCACAGACATTTTCGCTCCCATTCCTGTATTAGCAAATCCCTAACAGCTTAGAAGTAGTCTACATGCATGCACACGTATGCAAATACAAGACCTGAGGGTGAGGAATCCTAAGGAAGTTCAAGAGTAAAGGCAGTTTAACTAGGTATTTGTTTAAGGAAGCACTGCACCACATTCAGAGGCCAGAAGCCTACTGTGCTAGTCGCTAAACAAACAATATGTAGGTACTTATTACCGGTGTACCAGATAAATTGCTATTATGCTTTTATGCAAGCAGACTGACCGCTAATGTCATTGCTCTTCATTTGGGAATATAAATAAATTCTAATAAATGAGAATCTTTCACTGTGTAAGACATCAACAAAAGCAAGTAACTTTGACACTAACTATAATACATTTAGCGAGCTTTTCTGAAGCACCAATAAATATCCTTTGTACAGAACATTCTTGAAGCATTTCCTCATATGGCCTACCACAGGGAACTACCAAATCTTCCAACAGTGCATGTAATAGCACTGCAAGTACCCAGCCCTTCCATCTTGAAACACTAAGACATTCTCAAAATAGCCAGTGGGTATTACTCGAGGATGAGAAAATACCAAATCACTCTGGTTTGTAAGGAGACCATCGTGATTCCTGTCCAGTCCTCAGTGGTCACGCGCAGAGTACTAACAAACTCTCCCCGCAGAGGTCTGAAGCAGTGGCCTCTGGAACAAACCCTTCACCCTGGCCTTCATCTCACAAGACAAGCTACTAGTCTTAGCTCCAAGACTTAAAAATTCCATGACATAAAACCATCCCAATCTCACCTCAAACATATAAAATGCAATACCAGTTAACTTCTCCTTACTTGACACATACTAGTTCTGGCTTGCAATTTCTGGATTTTGTAAGCTTTTCTTTTAAGACACTACCACCACACTCACAATATTTCTCCTGTGACTGTACCAGCAGCCTCAAGCATTTCAGTCCATACAAGAGACTGCATCCTTTAAACAAGTCCTAAATTTAAAAGAAAGATGGTGGAAGGGCATGTCTACATTAGAGAGACAGTGTCATCTTAGAGTTACCTTTAGATTTAACGTGATAAACCTAGTTCAGGGACAAACGTACACATAAACAACTGGCATTAAAAACAAACAAACAAACAAAAAAAACACTTTACAGTGGCCTCTGCCTTAAAGTCTAATGTTTGGTGCAGGCACCTTTTCTTAAAATAATTGCCCAAGTCCACAACACACAAAGCTACATTTAAAGTTATTACAACAAGACACATTAGGGCTGACACACACACACACAAGATCGTATCTAACTTAAACTACTCATTAGAAAACATACTTGAGGATTCTTGAGGTTACCAGCTCACTTTCAAAAATATCACATAGAAAACACCACCAGCAGCCTTCCTTAGAAAAGTTTCAGAAATTTGCTTAAGGAGAAAGATACTGCTGCGATGTTGCAAAATGGGTGCCTGAACAATAGCTGTTTGTATCATTTCAAGGTGTACTCAATGACACTGAATCACTTCAAAGAAGCTGTTCCACCAGTTCTTTACATAAATCTTTCATACTTTAAAACACTATAACAAAACAATCTTTGACAAGCTGGAAGATGCAACAAGAGGGATAAAAACATACATAGAAGTTTCTCTTTTCTTACAAACACCAAGATGTCCTTGAACAATGGCTGAAACTTGAAAAAGTTTTCCTTGTCTTTGCATAAGCACATTCTTTTTATTTAATTTCCTTCTACAACTGGAACCTAACATCTACTCAACCTCTGGATACATTAAGCATATTAATTCTTCCCTCAATTTTGGTTTCACCGTTTTTAGCTCAGGAAAAGAGAGAAATACTGCAAATGGCTCTTTACAGACATAACTTTTACCCTTCTTGGACGGTTCCAAGTCATCCTCCCGCTGCCAAAGGCCAGATCTACCCCATCCCACCACAAACAGCGCTTCCTTTCCTCACGCAGTTGCGCCCCACTTCAGGGAATGTGGGTGTTTCATTTTGCCTCCATTTGCACATGTGTCAGAGGATCTGCACTCAATCTGTAAAGTAATGAGGTTCTACACTTGGCTTGTCCTTAGGATATGCAGCAGCACGTAAATAAAGTTAGCGAGCAGAGTCTCCTCAGCGGGCACCCTCGGTTTTACTGCCTGCAGACCTGGAACCATCCCTACAGCCTCGGGCTGGAAGTGTTAAAGAAAAAAAAAATCTTTAAAAAAAAACCCAACACGTAGGAGAAAAAGAAGAAGGGCTTATTTTCGGTTATTTCGGTTTTTAAGAAAGAATGTGCAAGTCATTTCACGCGGAAATAAACGGGAACAGGAGGGCGGGGAGGGGGTGCCGAGGCGGGAGCCCCGCGCTGCGCCCCGGGCCTGGCGAGGCGGCGGCACCGCACAGGTAGCGCCCGCTGCCCGCGCCCCCCCGAGACCCCGGCCCCGGCCCTTCCCCTCCCTTTCCCCGCGGCTCCCCCCGCGCCGGGCCGGGCCGGGCCGCGCCCGCAGCCCCTCAGTGGAGCCGCCGCTGCCGCCGGCGGCGGGGGGTCTCGCCGGGCGGGAAGATGGCGGAGGGTCTGTGCCCCGCTATGGGGGAGTGGGGCGCCGCGGCCCCCCGCACTCACCTGTCAGCCACAGCCGGGGCGGCGGGCGGGAAGGGGCAGGGCCGCAGACGGCGGGGGAAAGAGGAGGAGGAGGAGGAGGAGGAGGAGGAGGAGGAGGAGAAGGGCGGGAGGGGCGAGGGGCGAGGGCGGCAGCGAGGAGCCCGGCGCCGCGCTCCGGCAGCGACGCGCCTCTCCGCGGAGGAGCCCCGCGGCGACATCCGGCGGCGGGCGGAAGCGGTGCGGGGCCCCCGCTCGCCGCCATGGCGACGGGGCGGCAGCGGGCGGCCGCCCCTCGCCACCCGCCCGGTGGCCGCTGCCTCCGGCGGCTTCTGCCCGGAGGCTCGGCAGTGCCACCGGAACGGGGCACCAAGCCGCTATCGGACGGCGCGTTGCGGGCGGACACCGTGAGGTAGATCGGTGCCCGCCGACAGCCCCGCTTGTGCTGCGGTACCGAGCGCGGACCCGCCGCAGGCGCGGAACCGGCAGCAGGGCCCGTCAGGCCGCGAAGAGCGGGGGCAAACGGCTGCGCTCCGCCACCCCGCGCCTCCGTGCTTAGCTTTCAACCCCGCACCTCCTAGGCGTTACTTTAATGCTGGTATTTTAAAAGCTGCGTCGTGTTTCATCCTAACTATTGCACTGTGGACCGGGAAGGGAGATGAAACTTTACCGAAACACCACTGGAATTCCTTATTTTTTAATATAGAATGGCTGGAAAACACCGAATCTGGACTTTTCCTACTGCATCTGCAGACAATACGACAGAAAGAGCGAATCAAAGCTAACCGCTACATTCTGCAAGTCGGCTGTTCGCTTTGAAGCTTACAACACATAATTGAAATGTGATTAATCCCTTTGCTGATTAACACTTGGAAGAAACCTTCACCTAAAATTCTTACTCGTTGTAGCAGATTGTGGAAGTCAAAAGAGGCCTTTGCCTAATTATTTTCTCTCTTCCTGCAGATTATCTAGCTGCCTCAGAAGAGGTCTGTGAAGAGGCCACCAGAATATGTGCCTCAGAGTGAGGGCTGAAAATATTACATTTTCTTTTCATGTCTTTCCCAGCTACAAGTATGCCTGCTGGTCTTTTTTTGTCTTCATTTTCCTTTCTACCTCCTTTTGTGCAGTCATGCCTTAATTGTAGCTGTATTAACACAGTCAAAAATAGTGTGGTTTACCTATTTACTAGCATCTTTTTCATCACTGGAGGTCATTCTACAAGATAACCAGCCTAACTGGTTGAGACCTTCCCATAATTTTAGCCTTTTCCCTTCCTCAAAGCCACCAAAAGGAGAAAGGAAGGGAGCAAAATACATAGCTAAATGGCTTGAAGGAGAGGAAAAGGGGGAAGACAGAACAGGCAAAAGAAGATGGGCAAGAGGCAGAGCAGAGTTGCCGGGGAGGAAGCCTGAACACAACCTGACCAAATGCCACTGTTTCCCGCTTTGAATTGTCTTTACAGCTGGTGCGGTTGCAGTCACCTCAGCCATCTTAGCCAAGCCACAACTCCAGTCCTCAGCTATTCAGTTCCTAACTAAACATTTCTTTAAGCCTCTTTATTCCTACCGAAATTGCTTCATCCTAATATAATTCTACTGTACCATAACAGTTCTAGCTATAAGTGTCAAGGAAAAGCAAGAGCACAAGAATCCACATTTGAGATTTCCCTGGGAAAACACTTGGCCAGTTTTTTATCCTCTGGAGCAGCTTCCTCTCTGGCAGCAGCAGGCAATACAGAGATCACCGTTTTTTTCCTGAAGAAGAAATGCAAAATACTGCAATAAGGAAAGACAGCGGCTTAAACAACTTTTTCCTTGATACAAGGTGACTCTGACTTGAAAGTTAACAGGCCTTGTGTGGATGCAGTTGCTTTTTGATGAGAAAAGAACGGCAAGTAGCCTGTTGTCACTCTAGCCCTGTTACTGGTTTGGTTTTTGCCATGGCACTACAAGGGTAGCAGGCGCAGTGTAAAGTATAGGAGCAAGTGCAGAACAAAAGATTGCGCCTGCTTTTCACAAACTATTTGTTTTAAAACAAGGGACATAGATAGCAATATGGGACCCTAGGGAAACGGGACAGTACTGGTTAACATCTTATCAACAGCTAAGAAGCTTCTTTAATAGGCGTTACAGTAAACAGAGTGGGCAAAGTTAGGTTATCCTGGACATCATCTTCCAGACCATCTGCAGCCCTACTTCTGCACCCGTGGCTGGACTTGAGGAGACAAGATACAAGGCTTAGGAAACCAGCAACAGAACAGAGTAATAGTTGAATCTCTCACATCAAGATTTTCCAAAACTGTAAAAGTAGCAGGAAAAGGCAGAGCCTCCTGCTTAGAGCTCAAACCGAAAGAAACAAGAAAGAAAAACAGATCTAGAGAACAGGACTCAAGGGTTATTTCTTCTTTCATATAGGAAACATCCTAATATCTCCTTCCTAAAAGAGAGGTTTCACATATCATTAATCATCACCTTATGCTGTAGAAAAACATTGGGAAGCTGTCCATCATAGCACTCTTTCTGTCATGCTTGAGATATAGCAAAACTAAATGCAAATACAACATCCTACTTATATATTTAGCATGCATGTATTACATTTTTACTACAAAACCATCTGTCTTTTCTTAAGCGAGCTGAAGCCAACCCACTTTCCTGAAATAGGCTTTTTAAGAAAGAAGGGTCAAGTGAACAACAGCAGATTAGTTCGGACTGGGAGGTATTTACCTCCCAATTCAGATAAAACCCAGGCTGTTGTTTGCTCTGCACGTAAGTGTACCACTTAGACAAATGTTTTTTGAAGAGCTATGGCTGCAGGGCAGGAGCAGACTTCTGAGAAGGATTCTTCAAGGAGACCAGGAACAGGGATAGCTCTATAGCTGAGAAGGGTGAACTGGAAGGCTTAAACATTAGAACAAGTGGACAGAAAGCTTAAAAAGGGCAGCTTGCACGTGAAGGGTGGGAAAAAAATGTAATTTTCCTTGGCACAGCTGAAAACTGAGGAGAGGCTCATCTTGAGAGTCTACATGTTCTAGGCTGGGGTCAAATACCAGGTTTGTTCGGTGCTTACTTCATCATGTGGTTTATCGTCTTCTTGTTTAACTTGCTGGAGAATTAAGATATTTTCCTCCAGTTTGGTGGGGGCTGCATTTCCCTTTGTCTTAGCAGATAGCAAAATTCTGTCGGTGATTTGCAGCTGGTTGGATTTTCAGGTGAAATGAGAGACTTTGCAGTGGTGACAGGAAGCTGCTTTTTCCTTATCAGTAGAGTGTTTGGAAACAGTCAGCAGACTTCGAGAGGTGCATAAATTAAATCAAGTCTCAAAGGAATGTATATGTCATTTCAGACATGCGTCTGTTTACACAGGGTGGAGTAAAAGTTCTGAGGTTTCAGTGAAATGCATACCATTATAAAAAATGAGGGTATTTTATTTTCAACACAAATAACTTGTTTGAATGTACAGGGCATCTGGAGGGGAGCGAGAGAAAAGATGATACAGGTGACATAAAACACCTGATCCTGAAAGTGTCTTTGGTGAAAGGCTTGGGAGGTCTCTCCCTTGTCTGTTTTGTGAGAAGGGTTTATTTTGGCGCTTTTATCCTTTTTGGCTGCCTTTTTACCTCTCATTATCCACCGGGACTTCTCAGATGTGGTGCTCACAAACCTTGCTCCAGGTGAAGCACTTTGTCTGCCCGAGACAGGAACTATAGTGGTTTCTGACAGTCAGGTTCTAAAGTGTCTGTATCAAAGTTCTCAATAGTTATTACTAGGAAAACAAATCTCTCTTTTTTTCCCCATAATCTATAGGGACACTTTTCTGGTATCCCTCCACTGTGTAGCCTGAACATCACCGTCTACGTCTGCTCCTTGGTGTATGTCATACCTCAGCTGTGCCCCACGTACAGAGCCCCCATCTCTGGTTTCTAGGGTAGAAGTTTCTATTCCAGCAGAGCTTCACTCTCAGGCGGATTGGTTGTTAACTCTGTTGTCTTCCTATGCAATGCTGGTTCATATGTCCATCTCAGTAGTTAAGAGTATTTTTCACATATTTGTGTAGCTTGTATTTGGTTACATGAGGCAAATGATAGAAGAAAAATTTGATGGATTTTTTTCATTTGGAACAATGAAACTAGCAAGTGATCGATATGGTGAAGGATGTTCTCAGTCTTTCTACAAAGCTCAATCTCTGCTTACTGTGTTTTCATGCTAAACAATGACGCAGGATAAAAAGTAATCTTTGTACATTTTAGTCCTTTCTGAAAGTGCATTATTATTAAAGTTCTTGTGTTAATGAATATTAAATTTGTAATGTATTAATGAATAATACAATGTTAATGTTCTTCTGTTGTGTTTTCTATGGTTAAAGGGATATGCAGCAGCTGGCTTTTTTTTATTTTTTATGCTCTCTGCTGGTTTCAAGTGGCTTCTGCTCAAACCACCTCCTGCCCTTACTCTCCCTTCATCAAGCTCTGCCCAGGGGAACCCCTGTAAGATACACCCCCCCCTTGTAAGATATTAACTGTCAGTTTGAACATTTTGTTCTGCTATTGATATCTCAGTGAAAGGCCATCTGTCCTCTTCACAGGAAGAATCAAAACAAGCCAGACTGACATGCTAAAACATGAGCTGAGAGGCAACCCAAGAGAGCGATGCCTCCAAGACAACATGTGAAATGCCATTTCTAGGCTTTTTACAGAATCCAGCCATAAATCCAAATCTACAGACAGGCAATAAACCAGCAAAAGAAGTCTTCTTCAGAAGGTACTCAACTATGGTGGTGTGAAGCTTCTACAGAGGCTGGTATTGAAGTTCCTCTGCCTTCAGATGGGGTATCTGTGCATATCTAGAACTACCCTATCAGAGCAGTTCATCTTGACACCTTGCCTATGCTTGATTCCTATCCAGAAACTGGGTGTTTCTTTCTCTGTCTCTTAAGAACTTAATGAGTCAGGCAATTTCAGAGCTTGACTAACCCAGTAACTGTCTTCTACAAACTGTAGCTGTCAGTGAAGGACAGGAGACAACTGGCCAGTATTCCCCACTTCTGAGAGCACCACTGTCTGCGATCCATATGGCACACACTTAACCTCTTTTAATTCAAGGGATGCTACTATGGAGCAAAGAAAATGTTCAAAATTAAACATGCTAGAGAGACTGCCAAGATGCCCTGCAACTCTACAGTCTTGTGATTATGGCATCTACCTGCAGGAATGCTCCCAGAACTGATCAGAAATTCAGTCCTGGAACCGTCTGCCACAGACACATTTGTACGAGATGGCACTTCAGTGCGGTCCTTTGGCTTTCGTGGATGGGTGAAAAGACAAGAAGCAGCGCTTAACGTTGGAAATCCTCAAGCCTCCAGACTACTAAGAGAAGACAAAGGCGCCTTTCATCTCTGCAAGTCACAGCAACAAAACAAAACATTGCACCGCAGTTCGCTCCCCAGATGAGGCCCGCTCTCCTGTGGTGCCCTGCCTGGCCAGCCTCGCCCCTGCCTGCCGAACCTGCCCGTCCGCCTTCGCCAGGCTCCGCCGTGCGGCTGCGAGCCCCGGCACGCGCCCGCAGCCACCGGGCCTTGGTGTCGCCTCAGCGGCGGCTGGCGACGGAAGGCGGCCCGGAACCGCGCCTCGCCGCCGGAGCTCAGCTCGGAAGGGAGCCGAGCCGAGCCCAGCCCTGCGGCCGGCTGCCGCTTAGCGCGCTGCCCGCCCAGGCGCGCAAAGGCGGCACCGCCGCAGCCCCGCCCGCTCCCTACCCCGCCAGCCGCCGCCCACAGCGCTTCCCGCCGCCCGCCCCGACGGAAATGGCTGCGCCCCGCTGGGCGGGGCCGCGGCCTGCCCCGGCTTCCCCGCTCCCATTGGCCAGCTCGCCGCTATCCCCTCTCCGTATTGGTCAGTGCCTCCGCCTATCTGTGTTGCGATTGGCTGCGCCCGACGCCTTTCCGCCCTTGTCACTGTTAGTCCCTCCTCCTGGGCAGCCCGCGCCGCAGTGGGGCGATCGGGCGATGAGGTGACGTTAGTGTTTGGGAGCACTGCCATTGGCGGCAGAGGGGTGACGGGCGATGTGGCGCGTGCTGCGCCCTGCCGTTACCGTGGGCCGCTGCGGAGCCGCCGTCCCTCAGGGGCGTAGCTGCCGCCAGCCGCTCGCCTCCGCCGCCGGCCTGTGCGGGGAGACGGCCCGGGCCGAGAGGTGAGGGAGGGGAGCGGAGGGGCGGCGGCTACTGAGGGACGGGGCTGGGGAGAAGGGGAGCGGGGGCAGCGGCTGAGGGAGCGGGCGCGGCGGGGAAGGGGGCTGCGGAGGGAGAGGGCGGTGGGAGCTGACCGGAGCATCGCCGCGGCGGGCGGGGGCCGCGCGGGCAGGGTCTGGGCGTTGTTTCAGAAGTGCCTCGGGCTGCGTGGCCTGGTCAGGGAGCCCTCGTTACTCACTTCTTACTGACAGGGGGGAATACACACGCACATGCTGTCTGGCGTTGTAAATGTAACCCAGCGTTAGTGTGCAGAGCGTGCATAGGCTGTGGGGTGAGGCAAGATTTTTGTTCGTTCTGGGTGAAATTCGGAATTGGATTTCATATACTACCAGCTCATCAAAATGTTACACTTGGCAGGTCTGTCCTGCAGCAGCTGCTGCGTGGAGTTTCAGAGAAGCAAAAAAGAAATCTTTTAAGCACCTACACATCACATTGCAACATTTGGTATTGTGGGTAGGAAGTTTCAGATAAGCCAAAAGCATACAAAACCCCAAAAATATAATTGGTGCACGCTTTACACCATGGCAGAAAACCTAGCCGTTTGGTTATTTCTCGCACTCTGCCCAGAACCTTATAGATGTTAGTATTACTGAATGACTCTTTTTTTCATTGTTTTTTTCAGTAGAACGTGTGCTGCCATCACGATGCCTGAAGTAAACACAGATCACCTGGATGAGCAGCAGGTGCAGCTCTTGGCAGAGATGTGCATCCTTATCGATGAAAATGATAATAGGATTGGAGCAGATACCAAAAAAAACTGTCACTTGAATGAAAACATTGATAAAGGTATGGCTTGCTTTTCTTCTAACTGAACTATTAAGTTGCTTGAATATTTTCAGAAATATAGTCATGATTAAATTGAAGCCTTGATCTCAGGAGGGTGTTGATCAAACCAGAGCAAGTGCTTTCCCAGACCCCCCTCCTCCCCCAGCTTACAATACCTAATTTTAAAAATACTTCAATATGGGGGAACACACAGTCGGAGGCAGTAGCAAAGGAGAGAAAAGTGTGATTGCACATATGAGCTGTATGTCTTGATAAATATTTTTGAATCACATTTTGATGATAAAATAGTATTATTTTCCTATTATAGATACCAGACTAAAGTGCCACTTGCTTCTGTGCTGAGTTCTTTTCAAGCAGAAGAGACTTTGATTTTTAAGTAGTTCACATAGACTTCTACTTCAAATACTGCTAATAGGAAAGGTTTATTTTAATTGTTGTCATTCTAATTGATTATGGGTTTTATTTGAGGTTGGTCAGATTCGTGAATCTCTCACAGTAGTTTGTGACCGCCTTTTCCATACTCAGGGGAAGCATCTTCCTGAAGAGTGAGGAATAACAAGCTCAAAAGTTGCAGAAAGCAGCAATTGTACTGTTTTTGAGGAAGTTTGTACTTTTGCAATTCCTGAAGCTTTTTGAAATTCCATACAGGTTTTTAGGAATTTTTGAGTCATCTCCTTTTGATAGTAAATTTATGGATGCTGAGCCCTCCTTAGGAGCTTGCCCAAACGTGCATCTTCAGAAGGGTGAACTGACTGAGTTTAGTAGAACTCTCCTGTTGCATTGTTGTTCTTGGCACTTTTCTAATTTCATAAAGTTTTGTGTAAGCTGACATAGAAACCTAAATAATAATTCTGAGTTTTTTATTAAATCCTTGTTTTTTAGCATATATGAATTTAAAATTAGATTACCCAAAAATGAGGCACTTCTAAGCCCTTAAACTGTCTTCATATGTTTTTTTTGTTTCCTCTGTTAAATAGCTCACTCTGGGTTTTTTTATTTTTAGGTTTACTGCACCGAGCTTTCAGTGTTTTCTTATTTAATACAGAAAATAAGCTGTTGCTGCAGCAGAGGTCAAATGCAAAAATTACATTTCCAGGTTAGTACTGAAACACATTGTATTTATCAAAATGTTTTATTTAAATCAATATTTAAAAAAAAATGCCAGTCTAATCTTGCAGTGTAACTCATTCTGAGGTTTTAGAATTTACTATTTTGGAGAGGACATACTTCTAAATACTTTTAAAAGTTCAAGATGTACTTTTATCTTGTGGATGAAGTAAGATAATGGGAACACTAGCTTATTGTTATACCTACTCTTGGGAAGTGATTGTTCCCTGACATGTTTGATCTTGTTTATGCAAGTGCAGAGTGCGTGTTTTTTACCTCCTCTGCTGCAAGACATTTAATGGAGTTGAAGAAATCGGTCTGGTAGCTGTGGAGAGTGTTCTGATTCCACTGGAAAAGACACGTAGGTGATGTACAGCGGAGCCCTACTGCTTGGGAAGCAGTTGCGTTGTGCTTCTGTGAGATATGCGGGCCTTTATCTGTGTATGTTTTGACAAACGCTTTCTTAACTATAGAAGAGGTGAGACTGTGGCCAAAGTGTATAGTGCACGATTCTTGAAGACTCCTGAACTATTACCGTATCAAATGCAAATGGAGACGCACAAAAATAAGAAGTGGAATGAAAGAAAAATAGCTTACATGAGACGCGTTGGAGGAAGCATAAAGCTGGCTGTTTCAGGATTTCAGATGGAAAACAAATTCAAGTGTTCCTAACCCTCTTCAACTCAAGGAAGACAGACCTTCTTTTTCTTCTAAGGGAATCTTTACTTCAGAGATTTTTTTTCCTTGACTGCTAACTAATCAAAATGCTTAAGTGTAGTTTGTAGGTAGTCAGACTCTATTCTAGATGCTTTTGAGCTAGACTCTTACAGATAAAAGGTTGGCCAATCACAGTTATTCTACATAACTTATAAGTAATTTTTAATATACTTGAAGCAGAGTATAGAGGATCTGTCCTTTAAACACAAACCTTAGCTGCTTATTTACTTCTACTAATTGTCAGCTAGTCGTGAAGCTTTGGGAATATTTTCAATATTCTGTTGCATATAAACTCCCCAAAGTAATTTTAATTAGCATTTGCAGGATAAACAATATCTTTATAAACTGGCTGTCTAAGCAGATGCTGTCTTGGGTATGAGAATGCCTGTGTTCATCTGTATCGCACACTAACCTGCAAAGTAGCACTTGGCAGAGGCAAATCCTGGTGCAAAATATGTAAAGAAAAATAAGAGGTGAAAATGTCCTCCTTCCTCTCCGACCCTTCTCTACAAAAGAGAAACGAAGCTGTGACGCATTGAATAACCGTCCTGCATCTCTGGGGTTTTTGGCTGGGGGGTTGGGGAGTGTTTTTGCAATGCCTTATACATGTCAAAAACGCACTGATACAAACTTCTTGCAGATTGTTTTACCAACACTTGTTGCAGTCATCCTCTGAGCCATCCACTAGAACTGGAAGAAAATAATGCCATTGGTGTTCGGAGAGCAGCACAGAGACGACTGAAAGCAGAATTAGGAATTCCCATGGAGCAGGTAAAGGAAGGAAGGAGAAACGGGAATTCTTGGCAATGTTTGCCAACTTACAGACTAACTGCATCTGGCAGACAGGGTCAGCCTGAAACCTAAAAATGAATTTAACTTTGGAGATGTAGAGAACTTGGTGAATTTGAGACTTCTTCATCTCTATTCCAGAGTCTCAAAAGCTGATGTCACTAAATGGTATTTTAGAATATTCCACTGCTTAAACTAAATATGAGCCAAAGAGTAAATGGCACAGCAATGAAGGATTGCGTTGCTTCAGCTCTGACTGCGGGTCCTCCTTGCCCAGGGGAAGGGGACGTGCCGCCCTTCCTCCAGGCTGATGGCAGAGCGCTGTAGGCGTTCTATACGACTGGCGCTGCCGGAGGGCATCTCTGAGCTGCTGCCAGCATCCATGCACAAGTCCCTCTGCAATCCCACGTTTCCTATGGGACGTAGGCTGTCCTGGGCACTCGGTGCTCCTTCCAGAGCAATCCTGCAGCCCGCTTCTGGTACCGTCCTTTCTGCTGGCAGTTTGGGAGTGCACGGAGAGCGGGGGGAAGCTGGCTGCATTATGCTCGTGGTCGAAATCTCTTTCCACGTTTTGTAACTAATTACGTCTGTGTCACGGGACACGGGAGAAGCGGTGCGCTACTGGGAAACTCGATGGTTAGGTTGGCCCCAGAGGTAATTACCTGGTCTGCAGCTTGCACAGCTCCCCAGTAGATCGGGGTTCTGCGTGGTCTGTCAGCACACGGTTCTGCCCTCGGCTTTAAGGAGCTGTCAAGTCTTTTCCTTGGGAGGTGAGGGGTAGGTGCAAGCGTTTGTGTTCATCAGCGCCTCGGTAGGTGTGCGTTAAGGTCTGGTAAACGTTACTTAAAACTTGCTGTACAGAAGAACTCAAAATATTACAGGGTGAGTCTGACTTGAGAAATGCTGTGCCATTTATGTCATCAAAGTCCAATAATTTTTTTTTTCGTAGTAATTCTTTGTGAAGAAGTAGTACATTGCAATTGTACACTTGGGGGAAAAATCATTTTTAAGGAAGAGGGTAATAGCTGATAATCCTTTTGTAAAGCCTAGCAGTGCAATTAATTTGGCTTGGCGCCAGTTCTGACAAGTGTTTTGGTTGTAGGTCACTCCAGAAGAAATCTCCTATCTGACACGAATTCACTACAAGGCCAAGTCTGATGGGATCTGGGGTGAACACGAGATAGACTACATCTTATTTGTACAGAAGGACGTAGCGCTGAGTCCCGACCCTAACGAGATCCAAAGCTACTGCTACGTCACACAGAAAGAACTGAAACAGCTCTTGGACAAAGCCTCCAAGAATGAAGTTAAGATTACTCCGTGGTTTAAACTAATTGCAGAGACCTTCCTTTTTAAGTGGTGGGATAACTTATCCAACTTGAACAAATTTGTTGATCATGAGAAAATACACAGAATGTAAATAGCTGGGGTGAAAGATGCTGGAGGCTAGCAATGATGTGCTGCCTCGTTAACGCTACGGTAACTCGTGACTCTTGAGTGCGGAAAAGTGACCCACCTGCAGCATGTGCAACAAACAGCTTTATTCAGAGATGGTGATAGCCGATGTTTTTCCTTCTCTCTTCACCTGCTCTTCCCCCCAGCCCTGTTCCTCTTGGGCGAGTTAAGCTTAATCTCCTGTAAAATGGGTAGCAGTAACGTAGGAAACCCCTGGGCTCATCCTCCTCCATGACCTCCTGTGATGTGAAAGACCCTCAGCCTGTCCGTGCACCCAGGCTCACACACTGAGTGATTACAAAAGAGTTTGAGTTCTGCATTGACGTTAAGACTAGTTGCCTGAGGAAAAAAACAGTTAATTCAAAGTAATCAGGATGATTTTAGTTGCAGAAAGCAAATCTCTTCAGCTGCTGTACTGTAACCAAACACATAAAGGCTTCAGTGACTGGACTGTCAGTGTGGACTGTTTCTCTTGGAAGTGCTGCACTGTGTCATAGCTTTAGATAACAAAAGGGGGGGTTGGTCATTTTTTTCCCCAGCAGCCTTTTTTGGTTAGTTGATGACCGAGTACTGGGCATCCCTTGGGGAAAAAGAAAAAAAGGGCGAATTGTACCAGATGTAAATGCTCCCTACCTAACAGGGGAAGCAGCCTGTCTCTGGAGCAGGGATATCCATTAAATGACTCTTCCCCATCTTCCAGAAAGCAAAGGCATCCTGAGACAAGCTTTTTTCCCTGCAACATCTGCTGTAATGGTCGTTCCCGGACAACTCAAACCCCTCAAACTCCAGAACTCAAGTTTGACAATTTATGGGCTTACACCAGGTCTTAGTTTCAGTTAATCAGAAATTGCACCATAGTGTAAGAGCCAATCTTTTTTGATCTTGCAGTCAATTGCTAGTAACAAGAGTAAAACAGAAGGCTTTTTTTAATAAGATTAATAATCAAGGGTATCTCAGTTTGAATTAAAGGTTTTGGGGTTTGGGATTTTTTTTGCCCCAAAACAAGCTTAATTGTGGTTTCTTCTGTTAGCAGACTACTCAATCTAGGTTTCTTAAGTTAACTTCTCCCAGAGGTGTCTTGATGAAACAGGATGTTGTTCATGCCTTCTCCTTGCATGCGTAACTAGTCTGTGCCCAGTTTCAAGGTGACACTCAATTTTTCCAGTGGTTACCGTGTTCCTCTCTCGTAGCAATTGTGAGGGCAGCACGGAATCCTCTCTGTGCCAGCGTCGCCAGCGGTTCAACGCTTGGGGGTTTTAGAGCCAAGGCTGTCGTACACTGACCTGACCTGATGCGGTGTCGTGAAGCAAAGATAGCGGGTGAGGACACAGCAAGGCAATGCGCAGCTCTCCCCCGTCCAGTGCCGTCAGCCACGTTACCCAAGTAATACACTAGAGTACTTTTCAAATACTTAAAATACTTTTAAAATAAAAGATGATCTTATCTATTAAGGTTATGATTAAAATACCTAACTTAAAACCTCGGACTGCCGTTTTCTTTCCAGACTTTGAGCCACACGGAGAGCAGTCTCTGTCATTACTAAACAACTGCGTGCCTGTTAAGCATCGCTGGAGCAGCACGACGGGGGGCGGCAGGGCAGAAATCTGGTTTAACAAAGCTCTGCTGCTCTAGTTCAAATGGCCAGCGTGGAGCAAGAGCTGGCAAAGCATATCCTGGGGCAGAAACAATGGGCATAAGGAAGCTGGAAGCAAAGTTTTGCTGAGTAGTTCTTCAAAATCCCTTAAAATTTTTGACGTTAACGTTTTTCTTGACATTGAACTCCTTTGCAGCATCACAGTGTGTTTTTAATACCAAATTTACTACACAAAGTGGATGAGGGAAACAATATGGATTTACACACAATGCTCCAATATGCTAAAGCTGACATCTGAACACTCTTCTTACCCTGTTGTATTTAAAACCAGTTTAAAAAAAATAAGGATTCTGCCCCCTTACCTTTTGGGGGTTTTGTTTGTTTTTAACATGTGTATTTCATTGGATTCCAGTTTCATCTTTAAAATTGTGCATTTTAAGTGTATTGTTGAGGCAACACATTTATAATGCGTAATTTTACTAACCTCTAGGTAATTCCTACCTTGTTCTTGACCAACTAGGGACAAAAAGGGGATATTTTACATTTGACAATATATTTTGCCTTGAACAGACAGAGAATTTTTGTCTATCAGCCTCTGAAGAGAAAATGTCTTCCTAAGCAGAGGATGGCAGTAGCGACTCAGGACAAAACTTCAGTCTGATCCTCATTCTCTACATATTGGAAATATTAATCTGAAATATCAGAAGTTGTAAGTTGTACCCGTGCCTGCCCATGCGGTTTTCGGTGACTGCAGATGGGAGGTCAGTACTGGAACTGCGATTGTTCCCCAGCCTCTGTCGCCGCTCAGCTTAGCGAGCCGGCAGTCTTTCTCCTGCTCATTCAAGGCTGGTGCAGCACATGCAGGACTTGTCGGTCTCCCGTAACCCACCAATTTCAGCCCTCACCTGCAACATCACCGCGTCGCTTGCTGCGCATCAAGGAATGAACACGCACACAGAAAACCGAACCTCACGGACGCGGTACCTGGTGAAGCTCTGCATCTGTCACTCTGAGGGTAGCTTCATTAACAACTAGGTCACATTTCTAGATTTAACCTCATTTAAAAGCCAGTTTGACATAGAACTTTAAACGCTTTACTGCTACATGAAAGTCAGTAGTAAGAAAATGGAATGAAGTGGTATTTTTTATGCCTGTTTAGAAATGGTTTCTGCCACTGGTACCAGCAAGTTTCTCGTGGTGTTACTTAGAACTGCAGGACCAAGGTATCAGAACCTTCCCTCTCTGAGCTTCAGGTATCTTAACCACTAACACAAACTGTGTGCTTTTTAAACACTCTGTATGACTAAAAAGGAAAACAGGACTAGAAATTAGTTTCAATAAACTTAGTTTTAATTGGTTTTAATTCAGAAGACTGCTTATCTTCTCTGTGTTTTACCAGATTTTCTCTTTCCAGCCAGCAGATGTTTTGGCTTCAAATCAAATATGTGTCTGTCCGACTCTCCTTTCCTGCCCAGGCGGTTCATTTTCTTTTGAGCTTTCTTCGCCATAGTCTTGACCTTCTTCACCATCTGTTTAAAAACACACAAACAAACAAAGATGCAGAGTAACTTCCTCAGTAACTCAGGTGACTAGCTTTACCCTTTAAAGAACCGCTAGGGTAGGTGATTTTAACAAGGACATAACTAAGACCCAGCACAGGCCACCATCTGCGACTCTGGAACAGCATCACTGCAAGGGACACTAATCCTCCTCAGCAAAACTCTTCCCTTCCCAGGACGCTAGCAATACGATTGCGCTATCCCTGGAATTCCTAACTCACTAGAGGTGGAACTCCACAGTTTGCAGAACTCTTCCTTCACACTTGCATTTAGAGACAAAAATCTAAAATGTTTTATACATATAAATGTATTATTACAACTCATTTTTGAGAATGAACTAGGCCCTTCTGCAGTACAGAGTGTTCAAGCAAAGAGAAGACGAAGCTGCACAGAGAAGGCCGGTGAACTCTTGACAAGCATAACCAGCCTAGCGCGGAGCTTCCCAGACGCTGGGTTAAGTACAATCACGCTGTTTTAATTGCCATAAAGGTAAATAACTTCCACAAACCTTTTCATCACGGAGACCAGAAACATCCCGCGGTGTGCGAGAGGAGCTGCGACTGCGTGCCACAGATTTAGGGGTTTCAGACTCATCGCGTTTACGTTTCCTCGTGACGCTACGGGACCTTCTCACGTAATGTGCCTGCAATTCAAAACATCGCTTGAATTATTAAAACCAGCAACAACCAGCTCAGACACACTCCATTTCTAATCAGACTAACGTGAGAAAGCAGGAAGCAGACTGCTGTGATACGTTCTGTGGGTCATTCCATAGTAACATAAAGACCTTGTCAATGGTTGGTCACTGCCTTTCTGTCCTACAGCAACAGTCCAATTCTGGTGAATATTACCATATTCTTTTCACAATTATTGACTCCAGTTTTCTGGGGGTTTTTTTGGTTTGGTTTTTTTTTTTTTTTCCTGAGTAGATTCATAAGTAATGGATAAAAAGACACAGACAAATTAATGGAAAGCAACGCTGAAGCAATCTGCAACAGCAAAAAGCAATGACGAAACCTACCCTGATTAGCGTCCTGTTTACAGGACAAAGCCCTGAAGAATTTCAGACATGAAGGCTTATCCTCCTACAGCCTAAGTATGAGATTCCTCCTCACTGAGATCGCTCCCAAATCAACATGGCAGGTCAGCTCTGAGAAGCACAGATGCTTGCTTCAGATGTGTACTGTTGACATTCCTTGTTTCCTAACTCCCCATTTAGTGAAAGAATTCAAGGTCTCAGGATCCAGACAGCCATAACACTGCTGGATTTGCTGTACAAAATGGATTTTTTTTTTAAATTTCTGATAAAACGAAATGTCTCCCTAAGGCAAATCTATGTTTGAAGTACTTCAGCTGCCTTACATCTAAAGATGCCAGTTGCCCTCCAAAACTTCAATTACAACTCACAGAATTAATGAACTGTAAAAAGATAAGCCCGATCTGTCATTATTACTATTTTTGACATAGTAGTGTCTCATCCAACAAAGCAGACTTGAAAATTAAGAAGTATGGCTAGCCAAACCCCATTCTGGAATCCTATACAACATACATATATGTGATTCTTGAGAAACCTTAGTTTATTTCTTGAGAAACCTTAGTTTATTTTTTCAGCCTAACCAACGTCACTCAAAAATTCCAGTATCAACTGCCTCATCTGGGTTTCCTATTTTCTCCTTAATAGATCCCACCTCTCTCTTGTGCCAACTGTAATATGCATTTCAAATGTGCTCAAAGAAATGTAGAATGTAATGAAATTGATCTCTTTTAGACAAACACTGCGTTTCATTAGCAAAAACTTACATCATCTTTGTTAGTCATGTCAAGTCCAAGATCAGTCATTTCTTTCTCTAGCACCTTCCGCTGGACCTGGAAAAAGACAGTTAAGAAAACATGTTTCTTTCAGAAAAGTATGGTTCTATCTTGTTTCTTGTGTTAACATACCACCACAAGCCCATTATATTCACTACATATTTATTCCTTTGGCACATCCCACAAGCAGATGATGAAAGTCGTAACTTCATATTTCATTTATTGCAACCTAATTCTCTTCACCTTCATCACATCAATCCTTCATCAATCCTTCATCGCAGGACTGCAATGTCCCAGCATTCCCTAAAGATCTTTCAAATAGTTTGCCTTTTTGAAGTGACAAAGAGAGGTATTTCAGTCAGACATGTTTCCTTCTCTCCCAAAAGGCACACCCTTTAGGGAGGATAAGAAATACTGAGTGCAAAATCAGCAAGATTCATTTTCTCAGAATGTCTGGTTACCAGTTTGTTATTCTGGAATCATCTTGGACTGGTCACAAGAGATTCTGACATTAGAAACGTGATACCTAGCTTCCAAAAAGAAATATATATAATCTTTTCCAGCATAGGGAGGGCTCCATAAAAATCAAAATTATGAAAAAATTGTAAGTACATAATTATCCTAATTCTTTGCATTTAAAATAATAATAATAATAAAAAAATACGATGCAGCAATCCAATTAAAGGAGCTGAACTGTATTCTTCACCACCTTTTCTGCAATACATAGGGAATTTTACAAAAGACTCACTTGTGTGACACGAAACAAAAAGGGCTACTATCACGCATTTGGTTTGGCCTCCAGAACTAAGCAGTGACCAGAACTCCTAGGAGCGCAGAAGGAAGCAGGCAGCGAGGGAGAGGGCCAAACATGAGAAAAAGTGATCAGTTCCACTACCAGATACTGTTATACTTTTTCGTGAAGTTATTACACATCAGCAAGATTTTCCTACAGAATGTGTTCTATACTTGCCTTTTTAGCTGTTCTAGGCATCCTCGGACCTCGAGTATCTTTTTCCTTTGACTGCAGGATTTTCAGTTTCTTCTTTTCTCGGATCTGTTGTGCCAGCTGTCGGATTTCCATCATTTCTTCATCTTCACTTTCTGGTTCGCTGTCATATTCTCCAGCAGCTTCTCTCAGCTCCTCCTCTTTCTCCAATTCTTCCAGTTTCTTAAGATTTTGAAGAGATGACATGAAAATCAAAATGCTTCTCAAATCCTTGACTTACAACCCTCAGCACTACATTTTTGCACGGCCCAGGGCCACGACAGCATGCAGACCCCTTGAGGAAGGAACTACGTTCACTTGGCAAGGACCCCTCCAGCCACACTTAATGCAGCTGGCGATACAGGTTACTGTGAGCCTGCGGGGCACGCTGCCATGCAGGCTTGCTGATCACACCGCATTATAGTTTGGCTGTATTTGTGTGACTGCCCCGGAGCTGCCCACCGCGTGAATGCGGATGTACTACACTCTGAACTGCTCTAGCTGTGCCGTTTCTGGAAACACGCTCCGAAAAAAACCCTGTCTTTCTACACTCAGCGTGAGTCTGGAGCACCAGCAATTCAGATGAACACAACTGCATAACCGGCAGGCTCCATAGTCTGCACTCGCTACTTCTCCTTAACAACCAGCAAGAAATCAGAACAGTGCCTGTTATTAAATAAAAACGTTATAAATTGAGAATTCAGTCTATTTCCTTTAACATCATACTCCAGTAGACATAAATTTGATGGGCGAATTTCATATTATTAATAATACATAAAGTTTGATAGCTACATTCCTTCTGGCTGTAGTCAATGAAGAAATCTAACTTCTCCTGCAAACCTCCTATTTTAAGATGGAAAAGATAAGGTCACCGTCATTCTGACAAGGTAAAGCAATCTTCCATTCTTCTGAAATTCTGTCCTTGATCATTCAAAAACCAGTATCTTTTCCCATGGCAAGTGCAAACAATGTAAAAGAACTTGTTCTCATGACATATTGTTTTTAATCTACAAATGCAGTAATTTACACTAAATAAATAAAGGGATAAAGAGGAAAGAAAAGTGTTCAAAGAATAATGCAAAACTCACTTTCATTATATCAGGATCGATGTAGTCAAGTATATTATGACCTTCCCATATCTCTGGTATCTTATCATATTTTTCAGATGAATTCATTAAGTCCCAGTATTCTTAAAAACATAATAAAAGTTAATAAAGAGACAAAAACAATTTCAAAGAATGTTCAACAACAGAAAACAACACTCAGATTGCAACTAAAAAAAACCCAGTCATATCCCTAAGTGGCAAGAATTTGATAGCATCTCTGGCATATTCACAAATACCTCTGATCCCCCCCCTTCCTACTGCCAAATATTGTTCAATAATTTCCAGATCCACTGCCAAGCCATAATAAGCACCAGATACCCAGCTGAAACGGAATACATGCGATCTCTCTCATATTGATACTTTCTTAACAAAGAGAGCGTCAAGAATTAATGAGATAGGATAATATAAACCAGAGGGGAAAAAACGCTTGAATCAGCAGACCAGCCATTATACGTATGTGACTCTAAAATGGGCAACGCCTGAGTGACATTACAAAACAAGCAACAGTCACTGAAGATCAGCACTTCTGGAACAGAAGTAAAGGACAGTACGCAATAAAATGGTGGCATTGGTACTTCGTTGAAAGGAAGGTTTAGGTATTCTCCCTTAAGACCGAAATAGCCAAACTTTACTGCTTAATAATACTGATTCTTATACAATACTTACTCTGAAGATCCAAAACATAATCATCTCCCATTTCAAGTTCAAGATCTCTCTCCTGGAAAGACATACATGGCTTTATAGACCATCTAATTTTAAATCTATGGGCTAACAGAGCAAATTCAAAATCTATCTGCTGATCTCCTAATTAAGAGATGCCACTTACCAGTTTTCTCTTGGGTGTGTCTACTTCCATGCGTTTCTTACGTGCTACTGCTCCCTCAGGTATAAAAGGCAGCCGTTCCTGAGATTAATGCAACAATCCACCCCAATAAAAAAGGGGAAAAAAAGTCTGAATCAGTTTTTTTATAATGCTATAAATCACCATAGCAGAGTAATGCATTTCTAAAGAACACAAAATCCCAAGCTGACTCTCCCACCAGCAAAGGCAGTTATAGTAAAAAATAAGCAAATTTCACCATATTAATCTGTTCCCATGTTAAGATGAGAGAATTCTTATCCTACGTAAGAAGTACTGGGAAATACACTAAGAAGTGTAAACATGTAGCCTACCTTGTTATCTCTTTTGGTTGGCATGGCCAAGTGTAATCTGTTCAATACTTCATTCACTTTATTTCCTTTCATTTTAGTATCAACACGATGGGCCAACAGTCTGTCACAGGCCTGAAAGTGCACATGGCAACATTAGGTAAGGAATGAAGCCTTCCTGATACAATAAGTGACACAGTAGGCTTTCAATCCCAAATATCTAGCTTCACATCTCATCTTCTGTCTAATCTCTTATCTCTCTAGCTCTCAAGAAAGCATTGAATTATTTTATATAAAAAGTATCATGGGAAGATGCAGATGATCCTCTTTTTTTTTTTTTACAAGGAGCTGACAATAAGCTGACAATAAAAGAAAGCAACAGGACTCAGAAAAAGATCACAAACTTTTTTTAAATGATGATTTGTATTAGACATAATATTCCATTTGCACCCAAGCCCACTGAGGCTCAACAGGCTATAAAGGATCACAAAGTTTACCTGGACTTTAGTAAAGCCTTTGACACCGTTCCCCACAGCAGAAACTGGCTGTCTTGGTCGACAGCTGGCTGAGTATGAGCCAGCAGTGTGCCCAGGTGGCCAAAAAGGCCAATGGCATCCTGGCTTGTATCAGGAACAGTGTGGCCAGCAGGACCAGGGAGGTGATAGTGCCCCTGTACTCGGCACTGGTGAGGCCGCACCTCGAATCCTGTGTTCAGTTTTGGGCCCCTCACTACAAGAAGGACATTGAGGTGCTGGAACGCATCAAAAGAAGGGCAACGAAGCTGGTGAAGAGTCTAGAGAACAAGTCTTGTGAGGAGCGGCTGAGGGAGCTGGGGTTGTTTAGTTTGGAGAAGAGGAGGCTGAGGGGAGACCTTATTGCTCTCTACAACTACCTGAAAGGAGGTTGTAGAGAGGTGGGGGTCGGTCTCTTCACCCCAGTAACAAGTGATAGGACGAGAGGAAATGGCCTCAAGTTGCGCCAGGGTAAGTTTAGGTTGGATATTAGGAAAAACTTCTTCACTGAAAGGGCTGTCAGGCACTGGCACAGGCTGCCCAGGGAAGTGGTTGAGTCCCCATCCCTGGAGGCATTTAAAAGACGGGTAGATGTGGTGCTTAGGGACATGGTTTAGTGGTGGACTTGGCAGTTTATGGTTGGACATTGTTTACAGTTGGACTCGATGATCTTAAAGGTCTTTTCCAACCTAAATGATTCTATGCTTAAAGTTTATCACTATAATGCACAGTTTAACTGAGATTAAATTCTAACAAATGAGGCAAAATATTAGCTGTTCATTTGGAATGAAATTGAGAGAAAAGAGACTTACCTCTGTTTTAACTTGGATTACACCTTCTTCTGTTAGAGTACTTGTCTCTATTACAGAAAATCCTTCTGCTTCAAAAGTTTCAAATATTTTCTAAAACAGAAACATTATCCCAAAGAATGACATTCTCCCCATTTCTTAATATACCGGTACATTAAGAACAGAAATTTTAATCCAATATCAATATATGCAACTTGTTACTATTTTATTAGAATGCTTCTAAAAAGATGACAGAAACTTTACAACTACAGTTCTATTTAATCCTTCTTTTATAAGCAAATAACTACTTTCTAAAAGGCACTTATAACTGACACATAAGGAAAAAAAAGAAAAAAAAGAGTGAGAGCAAAACACAAATTCTATGTGTCCTTGAAGTTGTAGATACAAAAGACTAGCCCTGCGTATACACAACGCCTTGCCCAGTGGGACCTTCTACTGCAACTGTTCAGCAGCACCTCTCTGTCTAGCGCTCATTGTCTCTGAACTCTTACTGAAATGGAAATTATTGAACAAGGCTATTCTGTCTTACTTCCAACTACAGTAGTAAGTGAAAGTTCTCACAGCGTCAGAGACTTCTGAAACCACTAAGGACTTGCTTTCGGTTTGGCATTTAAGATATTCTGGCAAGTATACACATTAGACAGTACTGAAAATATGGGTCAAGACCTGGAAAGCTACTTTCCATTACATTATTAAATAGTTAGATTAAGAAATGATCATGTAAAAGTTTTTGCCCAATATAAATTCTATCCGTCCATGACACTTGTGCATAATATTTTTGTAAATGTCAGAAGAAAGAGAGAGAGGTGGGAGAAGTAGTCTAACCTGACTCTCTTCAGGAAGCTCTGCAATCCTCTTCACATCACATTTGTTTGCAACAATTATAAGTGGCTAATAAAAAGAAAAAAAGAATCATAATTCAAGTTATCATGTTATTAAACCCTGAGTTTTATTAATAAGGTAACCCAAACCTACCTTGTTAGCAAACAACGGCTTAATATTTCTGAAGAGCTCTACTTGCTCCTCCAGGCTGTGCCCACACTGCTCAGACACATCCATCACGTAAAGCACAGCAGCACGAAGATGTGCAAGCGCAGTTATAGCCTGCATCTCGATGGTGTTCCTGTCCTCCAAAGGATGATCCAAAATACCAGGAGTATCTACTACCTAAAATTAACATAATTAAGTCAGGCCTTAGTACAGGATAACTGATACACTATTTCAGGACATGTGCTTGATTTCTGGTCAATATTGTCTTTTTTAAGACAACAATATTTTTTCCTTTCAGTCATAAGTAAGACTGTAAACTCAGCCAAACTGAGAATGTGAAAATGGAGTAATGGGAGAAGAATGAGGTTTCAGAATAACCAACACTCCAAGTATTGAACAAGTAGGGAAAGCCCTGCCCCAACCTGGCCCAGAATTTGACAGTGATAAAAAGTGAGCTGGCTTTAGTCAGTAATTCCATTTCCCTTCCTCCCTTAAATTGAAAACACACCCATACAGGTACATTTTTAGAACAGATTTTGACTACTGCCCTCATTTGGCACACCGTACCTTGCACCGCAGCTCTCAGACGTAGCGTGTCTCATCAAGACAGAAAAATGCAACTCACATTGCAAAGTAGAAAACCAGATTATAACCAGTTAATTCGTTAAAGAAAATGCAAAATAATAACAGTTCTTACCTGCCAGCGCAGATACTTATAATCCATATGTCCCACAAAGAGAGATTTTGTGGTAAAGGCATAAGGCTGCACTTCTACATCTGCTCTTGTAACCTTAAAACAAGATTTATTCACACAGATTTACTGAGAATTTCCTGAAGTTGCAAGGAGTTTATCATAATTATAATACACTTCCTTTGCTACAAAAAAAGCTAAAAAAGGTTATTCTGGCTTCTCTGCAAGAATTTATCAGAAAATATTTTAACAGGATACATGCTATTTTGGAAAACATAATGATTTTTAAGAGTGAAATCTATCATAATTTTCCATTTATCCCTCCAGGAATTTCATTCAACCTCTACTCACACATTTGAATTTGCTACCACTCACATCAGACAGCACCATAATGATAGCAAATTGTTTAAATGTTATCTTATTTTAATTAAATGGTATCTCAGTATTATTTTTGAAAGAAAAATTTCACATACCTTATTTATAAAGCTAGATTTTCCAACATTCGGGTAGCCACACAACAGAAGAGTTCGTGTATTGGGATCGATGGTTGGCAAACGAGACAAGTGTTGTCGCACTGAAATGTTAAGAAGATTTTTCAAATATTTGCGATAATTTAAGTTTTACTGAAATGGAATAAAAATTCATATGCTGAATTGTTTGTATTTGAATTAATAACTTTTCTGATATTATAAATTGATTGATCATTTATGAAAATGTATAATAGTTTGTAAACTCCACAAGTATCTACATACAACAAAAAAAGAAACTTAATAAATATTTAAAAAATGAAGACCACTGTATTTTAGCTAGAACGACCCCATCAAATCAGGCAACATAACCTGCAGGAATAATAACCCTGAAGTAAGGAGTAATGTTTAGAAAATGTTTAGCACTATTTTTCAACTATATGTAAGTGAAAATAACAATAAATAAAAGAATGGCTGTGACTTTCAAGCAAAGAAAAACATTTTACGACTGTTAGTAATACCATAAAATCTAAAGAATTTTCAAAGAGAAAACTATTTAGTTAAAAAATGAATTCTAAGTATTTGGACATTTTGAAACGATTTCTGTTTCCTGTGTCTGTATTCTGTATTAAACACATTCTTCTAACTGTTATTAAGTGCCAGAATAAATTTTACATCCACTTCACACGCCTTATGTTAGCCTATTTGTAACACAAACCTTGCTCCAAATATTCCAAGCTTTGTTTCTGTCTTTTGATAATCGTGCACATTCGTCCCAGAGCTGCACGCTTCAGCTGTTTGCAGCGGTAAAGAGAATCACCATACTTCATCAGCCGCACATAGTCTTTAGCAACACTGTGGAGACAAGAAGTAAGAATTTAGCCAACAATCAACCAGGCAGGTACAAAATCGAAGAAATTAATGTGCCTTACTTGTCAATCAGATTCTTGGCAATATTAATCTGTCCCAAAGCCAGCTTGTAGTGATCTTTGTCATACAGAACATTCATCAAATCTGCATAAAAAGGATGAATATCCTAAAACAAAAGCACAAAATAAAATTAAGCCTCATATTTTCCTTCTTTAAGATGACTATTTCTTGGGAACTATGAAAGTTCATTTTTTTTCTCCAGTACAGCCACACAAATTACAACAAAAGCCAAACTGTTTTTGTTACTATGTTATGTAAGAAAATAATCTGCTTGATCATTAAATGCATACATTTTAATCACTTTGAATTTCTTCTGCAAGTACATCTCGCAGTCATTCATATGGAGTTTCCATTTCATCTTTTGCTTTGTTTAATACTTTGTATTACAACTTTGAAGGCTTTTTTTTTTAAATAAGGAAACTGCAAGACGCCTGCAGAAGTAGTTTCTAAAAGAAACTACAGAGTGTGTTTCCAACACTACCCTTTATGGGGCCAAGAACAATGTTTATGTTATCAAAGTAACTTCTGAAGAACTGAAGATGGGAAGCAATGTGATATATTTGGTTATTTCTTACTTCCTGCAAGTGTTTTCTAGGGAAGACTAACCATAAGCACAATTTACAAACACACACAAAGAAGAAATAAGCAGACACAACACACTTAAAAAAACCCAAACTTTCTTTTTGTTCAACACCAACTTCTGGCAAACATTTGATCAGCTAAAACCTTGTAAAACCCATCCTTCAAGGACCACCCATGGGCACAATTTAGACTTCCTTTCTTAGCAGACACATACCATTTTTGCAGAACAAGTTTGTCTAAAATTACTCCCAGTAAAATCTACCGGGAATCAGTCAACATTGTCTATGCAGTGAATCAGCAAGATGTTGCTCGGGCTAAAATGAACTTGAATAAAACCAGTGTGCTGTTGAAGAAGTATTCCTGATGCCATGAAAGCAAAGCTCCTTTATGATCAAACAACAAAATACTTACATCTAATTTGGGGAAATCTGTTAAGATCTGAGTGAGTCTATCATGGTAATTTTGTTGAGTATATTTGACTTTTCTCATGTAAAAATGTCGAATCCGATGGATTTGATAATGTTTATGAATGACAGTTGGAGTCTTGCGCTGAGTTTTTGACAATGTCAAATCTATGAAGTCCTGCAATCAAGGAAACATTATTAATTATACAAGTTGTCAAGTTGTTATAGATTTTATTTCGGTGGAGGCGCATGCAGGCCAGTTACGCACACCCACGCCATACGCTCTTTGCAACACACTGAAATACGGGCTCCCACCTCGGTGCAATAAGGAGCAGCCTGCACATTCCCTCTCCGGTTTCCACTCCGGTTAACGGGGGACTGGCCTCCCCCCCACGCCTGCCACCGCAGCGCCTGGGGAAGGACCGCGGCCCCGCCGAGGCCCGGGGGGGGCGGGCAGGCCCGTCCCCCGCCCCGCCGGACCCGGCGATGAAGAGCAGCCGGCCCCAAACTCCGCGCACCATACTTTTAACTAAAACTCCTTCGTTAGATTAGCAGAGACCTTTCTTTCGGAGCGGCGAGGCTAAGCACGGCGCGGGGCTGGAAGGCAGGAGGAGTGTTTGTGGGGGGCACCCCGACGCCCCCGCGGGCCGAGGATCCCCGCTCAGGCCGCAGCGCCCCTCTCTGACAGGACCCCCGCTCCCCCCCCGCTCCCCATGGTACCGGCCGCCGGGCCCAGCACCGCCAGCCCAGGGCGAGCCCACGGGTCCCGCGGGAGGGGGGGGGGGGGGAAGGCGAGGGCCTCGGCCACGCCAGCAGCGCGGCGGGACGGCGGGGGGGGAAGGGTACCGGTCTCCTCACGCGTGGGACGAGCCGCCCCTGGGCGGGAGGGGGTCGCCCGGCGCTGAGGGGCGCCGAGGGACGGGGAAGGGGGAGCGGCACCCGTACCTTGGCGGACGGCACCACCGTGATCTTCTTGAAGTTGTAGAGCGCCATGGCGGCCGCCCCGGCCCGGCCGCACGCCGCCGGAAGAGGCTGCCCGCCCGCCCTCTCGCGAGAGCCCCGCGCTTCCGGCCCGGGGGGGCGGGGAGGCAGCGCCGGGCTCCGGGGCCGGGGCCGGGGCCGGGGCCGGGGGGTGCCCGGCGCCCCGCCGCCCCCGTGCGGGCTCTGGGGCTGGGGAGACCCGATCCCGCTCCGCTTGGGGCCCTCCCGGCCTGCCTGAGCTCGGGTGCGGCGGGGCCCAGGAGCGGCGGGGCCCGGGCGGGCCTCGGGGGGGCTCCGGAGGGCCCTGCCGTGGGGAGCAGCACGCTGGAGTCAGCTGGGGTCTTGCCCGAGAAAGACCAAACCGTGAGCAGGGGTTGAAGCAGTGGCCCGTGGGTATGATTTAGAGCAGTCGTGTTTCGTGCCTGTAGGACCGTGAAGGCAAAATACATCCTCGCCCTGTTCGGTTATGTGATTAAAGGGTAATTTCCATTAGCAGAAAGAAGCGGAGAACAAGGATGGGGGGGAGGGGCCCCAGTAACCTGATGGGTGCCAAGGGTCCCCTGCCGCGGCTGCTCGCCAGGCCCTCACAGCGACCCCGGGGGGCCACCCGCCAGCTGGGCCGGCCTGCAGGCTGTGGGGTTACTCCTTAGGGGATGCTGGGAAGAGCATCTTGGGTTCGTACAAGACGTATGGAATGTTTAGAGAAAAAACCAAAGCTGGGAAAAGGGATTAAGATGGATAAGGGGGGAAAAAGTGTTGGAAAACGGAGAGAAAAGGGGATAAAAGAGGCCAGTAGCATGTCGACAGGCCGGTCAGTCTGCTTGTCTGACCATGGCCTGCACACCCAATCACCACAGTCTGTCCTGCCGTATTAAACTCCATTTCTAGCCATTCTCCTGGCTGAGGGGGCTGTCTGTTCTGCGCCTGTGCCTATGGAGCCGAGTGCCTGCCACAGGAAAACCACAGAATCATCGAATGCTTTGGGATGGAAGGGACCTTTAAAGGCCATCTAGTCCAACCCCCCTGCAATGGGCAGGGACATCTACAACCAGATCAGGTTGCTCAGAGCCCCATCCAGCCTGGCCTTGAATGTTCCCAGGCATGGGGCATCTACCACCTCTCTGGGCAACCTGTGCCAGTGTTTCACTAAGGGCAAAGGTTCACAGGGGCCATGTGTCTGGGGCGCCAGGAACCAGAGGGACTGCAGTGCGTGCATACTGTATGTCAGCGTATGTATATATGCATACGTATGTGTGTGTATGTATGCAGCTGGGAGACCAGAGGCTCCAGGGGCCAGCTGCTGCATAATCTGAGTGGTGAGGGTCTGCGTGGCTGGCCATGTGCACGTTATCTGTACTGTGTCTGTGTGTGCCCACTGCAGGTACGCGCTCGGCCTTCCTTCCAGCTGGGCCTGCAGCATCCTCACCTCTGTCAGGCTACTGGATTCCTACCCCAAACACACACACTCCTATTTCCCTTTTTATTTCTTTTTTTTTTTCTTTTTTATTTTTTTTTAATAGTAACCTTCATTGGCTTGTCTCATACTAACTTGTAAATCCTTTCAGATAAAGGCAAAGCCTGAATGAATTCTGGATCAGATTATGATCCTGACTACACCCTGTCCAGCAAACATGAGATCCAAACAGAGACCTAAGACATAAACTTGAAAGACACCCGAATGCAGGCATGTACTGCAGTGTGCATGTCTATCCCTGTTTTCTACTTGACACTAATATAATTGGGCATGCACTGAAATACATCAGTTTTAAATAAATTACAAATTACCTGATATACTTTGGAAGGCAAGTTAGATTAAAAATAAAGAATTCCCTTGGCTTCCGCACTTTTGTTCTCTCTTTCCACCCAAAGCATGCCATTTTCCACTTGAGAGAATTTAGTCATGTATTACTCTGTCACTACACATTTTTCTACAGTACTAGAAATTTAAATGCATAACTCCTTCCACATTTCCTTTATTGCGTTGCGCTCCCAATTTTGCTGAAATGCTCCGAACAGCTGTCCGATGCACTGGAAATTTGTAAGGTATTTGAAAAGTAAGAATTCATCTAATCAGCCAAGCCAGTAGCTAATCCTTTCCAGACATTAATTTCAGTAATGACTATATGAGCACTATTCAGTCATAAACATGCTGTTAGAGCCATCCCTGTTTCCATAGTCGCTCGATGGTGCTGCAGCTGCCCTATTATGAAGGGGCGTGCTGCTTCATAAACATTTTGATACGACCGCTTCAGGCTGCTTTCTTTAAGTGTCCTTGAGCAGCGAGATTTGACTTCACACTTTATTTATGCTGTGTTTTGCCTGCAAAAACATTGTTTTCTAGAGCAGAAGGAGCTCTTCTCTAAGCATATCCCCACACCTCCCCAGTTTCTGGAAAGATTCCTCCAGTAGTTGGCCTTGGACACTCGGACTGCCCAGCAGCTGGTCCCAGCATCCCCAGGCCTCCCCAGCCTCTGGCACTTCTAGGTATGTTGCTGGTCCTCAAAACCCTCTCACGGGCAGAGGTGCCCTGTGCACCCCTCCGTGTAACTGACCCTCCACACTCGTGTTATCCAGTAGATGGACCCTGGGGCCCCTGGTCTCACGCTGCATGTACATTACTACTTTCTTGAGCAGTTTTCAAGAGAACTAGTTTCTTCCAAGACAAAATTTGGGTACTGTTCTGGGTATTGTGTCCTCTGGAGACTTATTCCAGGAGCCATGAGAGGTAAGACCACGTCAAGTTATGTTTCTTTTGGTCCACACAGTTCCTTATCCTAGCTGACCTTCTGCACTCGGACATCCTTGTTCATGTTTATGACAAACTCCAGGCATGTAACACTTATTCTCCATTTCATGCTTTAAAAACACCACTCCAGTAGACTATAACTCATATCACTTTGAAATTAAAAATGACACAAAATTATCATTGTGCCTTGTATAAGAGCAACTAGTGGCACCCAGCAAGACTCAGACCATGTGCTGTGCCGATTGTCCCAAGAGGCACAAGAAGGGACATCACCCAGGGAGCCACCCAAGCATTCCTCTAACAAATGCTTCTGCAGGATACATGTGGCATTTGTATTATGCTTAGATACGGCATTGGCATAATAGCCATAGTTTCCCTAAAGTGTTAGCTGAAAATTCCCAAACTACCCTCAGATTTGGGGTATCCAGTCTGAATCTGATTTGCGCAAGGGTTGATTGAGTTGGACATACTTAGCAAAGTGGTGTATTTCCATTAGATGATAGATGAAATTGTTGCCACCTAGTCCCACAAAATGAAAAGACCTGTTCATGTACGATTCTTCCATCTGTAAGTACATTCATTCTGTAGAATCTCGTCCAAATTCAGCTGAAGTCTAAATCAAGATTGTCCGCCGTTTCAACAATCTGCTATTGTAAAGCTGTTTTCACTATCAGTCCTTTTGTATATATGTGCTAAAGTTTTAAAGCTAGTTTATCAAGCAAACACTGCACACAATGAGCCTTGCCTAAGCAAAAAGCTCAGCCTCCTGTTTCCTTAACTGAAAATGCCTTTGAGGGGGGTTATTTGATAACCTGTTGGTCTGGCAGCAATATACAGCCCCTTTTACCTTTTGCTTTCAGCAGCTTAAGTCCAACTAACAGGCTGGTCAGAAAATATTTATGAAGGTAATTTTGCTTCAGTTTGGTTTCTTGGGTTTAAAAAGCTGCTCCATGTCAGTAGCCACGTTGCAGAAAAATAGTCAGTCCCATTCTGGTCATCACAATGAAGAGACATGGGCCTGAACAGACCCGGCAGCTTCCCCAACATCTTGCTCCATGGGCTGGATGCAAAGGTCAGGGCCAAGGGACATATTGGTAGATGGCAGTTAGGGAAACTACTGCTTCTTCTCTGGCAACTCCTCCAGACTTCATCAGAGAACATCAATCTCTGAACTGCCAGCCCAGTAGTATCGCATTGATTAAATACAGAAAATAAAGCTATAAACAGGCACTAGTGCTTACACATATCTGCAGTATCTGAAATATCGAGCATGATTTTATTTTGAAACGGTGCCATTTCATATCAGCACACAAAAGGCAGATAAGGGGAAGCTCCAAAATTGAATTATTAAGTATCAGACTCTTACTAAATTATCATTACAAAGGGCACGCACAGTGATGGATCAAAGAGCTTTTGAAGAGCAACAATACTGCTACAGATGAATAATGCCTTCTAATCTGTCTTGGTAACATGGCTGAGACGCGCGCAGGAATGCTCTCAGGAATGCAATATATGCACGCTAATAGTTGTAGTTACCATGTAATCCTGGGGAAACTTTCAAATTGTTAAAGGAAGTATGATAAAGACATACTATGTTATGTCTTTCCTAACTGCTCTTCTTTATGGTTGTTTGAGGAAGGAGATAGCTCAACCAAAATGGAGAAGGGGGAGTGTGTCCTTTTGTTACGTGATTTGCTGTCATAGCATTATGGAGAACAGCGATGGCAAGTGGAGGATTCGCCCTGTGCCTGGCAGCTGCCCCTGCTGGAGTCTGGGGGGGCCTTAGGGAAGGAGCCCCGCACCTCAGCATCAGGATAAGCAGGGGCGCCTTCGTGCTGCCAGGGTCAGGTCCGGGTCACACAGGCAGGGAAGGGCTTATGAAGAGCTGCCTTCTCCTGTGCCCAGTCCTCTGCGGGCATTCGACCAAGAACACAGGCTGTGAGAATCCTCTAAAAGCCTTAAAGGGCCCCAAGAGGAGCTTCTGAAACGTCTTGTCTCACCCACCTTCCCCGAGGAGTCAACAGCCAAACTGAAGGAGCGGAGAGCCTCAGCAGATCACTTACTGACACTTACTACACCATACATTCCTGACATTAAAAAAAAATCCTTGGGACCCATCTGAAGTCTGGTGATTATTATGGTCAGGAAAGAGTTGCTTTGCTAATCTTTCTGAATATGGATGCTCAGTCTTAGGGCTGGCAGACTTTCGTCATGCTTTAAGGAATACGTAATTCCTCTGCAAAAATAGTGCCTCATGTCAGCCCTGTCAACGCCCTGGCCCCGACAGGGTGGCATCAGTGGGTTACGTTTTCAAAAGGAGCCGCATCCAGCCTTGCTTTGCTGGAAGAAGGTGCTCACCATGCACAGCACCACGCAGCGTGCCCTGGGCAGCTCTCCAAGGCACCTGAAGGGTATGGTATGCTATTGCCTCTCTCTTAGGTCCAAAAGAAGTTTTTTATGTTCCACTAGCTCACTTTCTAATATTGAATTATCACCCTAATTTTAAATTACTTTACATCCTTGGTTGCTGACCCGTCCGTGACTCACTGTAGCTCCATGGAAAATGGAGTGTTGGCAGAGACCGCACTGAGACTGCTTGTGATCAGAGGCTCTTGACAGGGAGGCCCAAGGTGTGGAATTCATTGGCACCAACAATTAAACTACACTCACAAAAGGCTAATCAATTCTGCAAGCCTTCCCTGAATGGTGATGGGAGGAATCAGCCTCGGAAAATTTTCCATGTGAGAGAGAGAGAGAGGAAAAGGAGAGGAAAGGAACGGGAATAAAAAAGAACAAACAGTAACAGCAGTGTTGGGAAGCAACATGGAGGAGGGTCATATTAATATTTTATTTAATTATGATTTTATTTGTCCTTGTTTAAGCCTTAAAAGCCTTAAAGATCCAGAAATGTAAATATCAGAAGGATTCAAGATTACCGAGTGGATATCCCTTAAAGTGCAAAAGCAGGATGTGCTTTGTACTCGTAACAGATATTCATGTTCTACTTTTTTCAAACTTCACATGTTTGGAAGTGATTTCAAGTGTTCTCAGATTTTCGCACTTGAGAACATCTGCAGGTGTCATTTTTGCTGGCACATATAATTGCAGGCACATTTTATTGTACTTAGATGCCTATTTTGTTTTGTCTGGAAAGTGAGCAGTTTGACATCTAAATGCCCCTGCAATCAGCTATGACACAAACTCTATCTACAGATGTATTCTTGACATAAAATTGGAAATGAAGTTGATGTTCTTTCCGAAAGTAATGCCTTCATCCTCACGTTGCTAGACTGGGGATAGTAGGTTTCAGGTTTTATAATAATACTAAATCTTTGTCAGCATATAGTTAAAAGGTATTAGCAATGACATTTTAAAAATATCATCCTGATATTGCTAAACCCATTGAAATAGCCAAGTAGCTGCAAGTAGATAAAACAATATGTGACGCAGGTGGCAGTTTGGAAAGCTCTGCTACTGTCTGAAGAGCCAGCCAGGTGGTGCTTTTGAGTCACGGCATGGTCACACTGCCAAAAGCAACACCGTGCAATTCTCCTGCTAGTTTGAAAGAAGATTTATGGCATTCTGCAGGATCTTTTGGTTGTAGCGTGAGGCACAGCAGTAATAATTTTGCCAAGTACTGTATTTTGAGCTATAGATATTGTTACAATTTGCCCTAACCACTCACTCTGCAGGGACCTAACTTCTGTAGGTGGCCCCAGGATTTCATGTGCTTGTCACCTCTGTGCGTCTGGGTAGCAATTGCTGGAACAGTCAGTTGTGTTCCCTGGTGCGGATCCTGCCAAAGGATCATCAGAGCGCCTGCCAGCACCACTGGTTTTTGGCCCTGCAAGTCACTCTACCACGTCAGGCCATCAGTGGTCTGAAGACCAAGCATAGCTGCCGTAATCAAGAACATGCAGAGGTTGGTTGCAGCCTGGTTTTTAGCTAGCCAGCAATATTTCTGCAGTTCCCTATTCTTGCAGCCACAGAGGCGAGAGAAAAGACAGAACATTTCTCCTGAGACGAAAAAGAGAGACTTCCTCAGATGACAAGAGCTTCCCCTCCTCTGAACACCAGGCCACCAAAGGAGTCTATGTTCCACAATTTGAATGTTGTATTTTCTTTACTTTCTGCTGACTGACCTCCCTCTCCCACAGCCCTTGAGCTGCCAGCGTCTCCACCCATCACAAACCCTTTCTTTCCACATCTTTCATTCCTGGCTATGCAGATCCATATATCATTCACACCAGCACTGTCCTTTTCAATCACATAAGTGCTGACTGGCATTCTTGCTGAAGAAAAACTAAAAATACCTGCTAATTATGTGGCTGTAGAATCACTCCTTGTTTTATGAATTAATTTCTTTTTCAATTTTTTTAGCCTTTCATTGAGTCTTGGTCAATGTGAAAGTCCTTGCAGTATTTTTTCTTAGCCATTAAATCAAAAAAACTCCTGAGACGTAAATGTGAATTGGTACTCAGCATTTTGGGCTTTCCTTTGCTGTCGCTTTTCCTGTATTTGCATATGGCACACAAACACACTGTACTGTGAAAAGATGGCATTTGTATCACAGTGGGATGGAGGAAGGAAAAAAACCTTCCTTAACCAGTTTCTGCCTGAGTCTGTATAAGGTCACCTTGCCACCGTGCTGTTAGAGAGCCTTTCAGAAGTACCTGAACGTCTTCACAGTTTCTTTAAATAATAGTGGGTGAAATCCAGGAGGGCCTTTGGTAGCAAGCTGTGATGGTGACTGATTTAATGTGTATGATTTGCTTTACAATCTCCTATTTGCTATGAATCATTGCTACTAAGGTAGTGTCAGAAACACAGGAGTTGTGACCTAAAGGGACCTCCATATTATTCCTGGGGGAATATATTACCACACCGTCATCTGTGAAGAATTACTAAAATTTCCCTTCATCATATTGTCCCCAGACATACATACATATATATACATGCATACATGCATGCATACTTGTTCGTAATACATACATATGTGGGTATATATATATGTATATACCCTCTTGTAAATATATATATAATATTATATATTATATAATGACAAAACAGTCCTTGTCTTTAGAATTTACTTCACACATTTTTGGGGAATTATCCTTTGGCACATGGCATACTGAAACATTACTGTTAATTGAAATTTGTGTGGTACAGGTTAGGAAGTTAAAGCTGCAAAGAAATATCAGAAAAAAACCAAGGTTGTGAACCATTGCTTTGTAATACTTAATAATACTTAGGAACACTTATATAGCACTTTTCATTTTTGCAACTTTAAAAAAACCCAATTAATTAATCTTTGCAATATTCCTGCATAGTAAGTGCTATTCTCAAATAACACCTTAATTAGCACATTTCCAAACAGCCCAAAAGGAGATACAACAGAGGGCTCCAGAGACGAGGTCATTTTAGATGAAGCTGTAAGGGTTGCACAGCAGTGCTGCTGTTTGCCTGTGATCTGACCCAGAGCACGTGCTCCCCTAGACTACAAAGGGCAAACAGAAGGGTAATTAGTGTTCAATTACTCCTATTTTCAATGTATCAACACTAATGATCGGGAAGTACTTCTACCCTGTGCATGTGACACAGAGAAATGATCCTGAAACATTCAGTCACTGGCATTTTGTTGGAAATTAAACAACTGATGTGCAAGTTGCTGATAGAGAAGAACTCTTCCACTTAGTCTGTAGGTGAGTGCCGTACCACTGATCCCAGACCCGCTGCTCTGCGAGCAAGGTTATGAAGCCTGGGTTGCCATCTGCTCCCAGTTAATTTCCTGCGAGCTCTCACTCCCCACACCATTCCCAGTGGTTTTCCACGGGCCATGTCCTCCACACCCCAGGCACAAGGTCCTTCTCTCCCTCTCACCTCCCAGCTTCGGCTGTGCGAGAGACAGAAGGTGCTGTGGCTCCTGCTGAGCTCCACGGGACGCTGGTGCTGAGCAGCCAGCCGGCAGGCCAGGCTCAACAGATAGGTGTTGAGCTCACGCTGCATTAGCAGAGCCTCCTTCCTCCTTTCACCCACTGCTTTTTGTTGCTTGTAGGAAATTATCTTCTGTAGGAGCAGAGCCCTCTGGCAAGTTCACTTTAAGCTCACCAACAGACCTCCTTCACTGGAGGGTCTGGAAGAGACAAACAGGCAGCAGTATGGTGGCAAAGACCTACTATCTTCATGAAACTAGGCTAAAAAGTGTTTTTTAGGGATTCAGCTTCACTGCCTCTCTCTGCCTCAGAGTCCACTTTGTTCTCCTCAGCTGCAGAAGGACAATCCTACTGGCTGCTAACATTGCACGCTCAAGCCAGATATCACCCACCACGCCAGGGAAGGTGCAGTAGATGGATACTATGGCAGTCAGAGTGACAGCATCTTCAAACACTCAAGGTGACAAGAAGGAACTTGGGGCCTTATCTACACTGTACTTTGAGAGCAGTCTCAAGCCCTCGTGTGAAGCCCTTGTTCTCTGACCATCCGCTCTATGTACTCTCAGGAACTGGGGCTACGATTAGGGCAAAACCAGACAGATACACAAAAGGTAAACAGTGTGCTTTAGGCTGTGCACAGTGGCCCGCGGTCACTTCCAGAAGGCCTCTGACAGCACCTAGAAGTGCAGCCTGATGGTGATTCAGGCTGCCTCTGAGTCCTTCTGGCAATCTCAGGGTGAGCTCTGGTACCACAGAGACATGGCTTCTGGTACTGCAAATGGAAAGCCGTAACCTCAAAGGGGAGCACATGGAGCAGGGTTCAGCAGTTCCCTCCCCAGAAAGCCCAGGTGTGGGATGCTCCTCCAAAGTGCAGTGCTTTTTCAGAGCTCTGAAAGAGTCAGCCAGGCTGCAACGATGTAAGTTAACCTCTAGTGTGAGCAACGAGATGTGCCAGACAACTAAAAGTCAGTTGACGTCTCCATTGACCACAACAGTTTGCAGGCGAACCAAAAGCTAGTGGGATCATAATTAATAAGGTCAGCTCCCATGGGTGATGTGGTGACCATGGAAACTAAGGCTCACCTGAACAGCAGGCGCTGTGAGAAAGTTAAAGGCAAGGTCATATATGTGTGAAACAAAAATGTAGGTCATAGTTATAGATTGGTACTTGGAAAAGAATGATTTAGAAAATAATTGTGAAGGCCTGATGAGTCACTAAGAGCACATGAGCTCCCAGCATGTTGCAGCAGCCAAAAAGCAAAATGTCAGGTATAAACAATGTCATTTCCACCGAAAGCAACAGTACTGATTGGAGTATTGGCTCCTCAGTTCTCATTTTCATTTCTTAAAAGAATGTTGGCAAGTGTAAAAGGGTTCAGAAAAAGGGTGTAATAATTATTTGAGATCTGGATAATTTCTTCCAATGAGAAATCAAAGGAACTCAATCTCAACAAAGCAAAGATCCTATAAATACCTGTACAAAGAGACATCTGGCAGTAGAAAACTCTAAGCTAATAGGGAAGAGGCTAGAAGCTGAAAGTGACAAATTCAGACTGATAGCAGAGCTCATTGAAGCTATGTAATTAGAGATTTCTAGCTGGGGAATTCTCTCCAAATGTAATGAGTAATGGGTAACTTTTCAGGAGATACAGTTTATCTCTGGAAGAAGCTGCAAGCCTGAGGAAGTACGTACTCGATGAAACTGTATGGTCCATGCTACGCGGGACATCAGAGCAGATGGTTGCAATGTCTCGCTGGGGCATTTCCATCTCATGCAGAGTGTCAGCTTGCCAGATTGTCTAAACTGCACATATACTACTTCACATCCAGTCTTACTCTGAAGAGAAATAAGTTGTCACCCGGCCAGGGAAACTCACACATGGACCAGAGAGCACAAAAATCCCATCCTTGGAGTATATGTCCAGCTCAAAATAGCTCCCATTGACCTTTCCTATCTACTATATGCCATCTAAAGCAAGCCTCATAGTGTCCCATGCCTCTCCCTAATCTCATATACCCTATGCCATTATCCACATGCTTCACATTCAGAGTTACCCTGCAAAAAGCCACATCTGGCTGGCTGGGAAGCAGCCCTGCCTGTAGTCAACATCGGCAAGGACCATGCTTGCACCTTTGGCAAGAAGATTTGCCAGCAGCAATATGAAGAAATAGCAGACATATAAAGTACAGACAGCTTTCTACAACTGAGCAGTTCTGATTTGCATTAAAGATGTTGGAAGCTGTATACAGACATGGGAAGGTCAGAAACCAGTCCTTGGCTGCGGCCAGGAATGGCCGGCTTTTGCGCCAAACTGCGTGTGGTACTTGGGAGGCCATGTTGGTACCTCACGTGGTCAGCAACCTTTTGCAGTTAGGGCTGCATGCCAGAGCTTGACAAATGACAGACATCTTCCATTTCAGACTCCTCACTTACTATAGCAGCTGAAGAGAGAAAGAGAGAGAGAGGGAGAGAAAGAGAAAGGACCAGGCAGGCCCTATCTCCCTCCTCCCTACCATCCTTGGAAGCAGACTTGGAGAGATCAGCTAAGAGCACATGTCCAGCTCATGGGGCAGAAACGTAGCTTCAGCACCCTCTTGATGAGGATATCCTTGTTACTGGAGGATAAGGTGGGAGTGAGCTGTGCTTAATGAGAGTATCCTGACATGTAGTCTGCAGCTCCTGGCAGCCAGAGAATGAGAATCAGCTGCATCTGGTGCCCCAAGGGTACCTTCCAAAAGCACTTCTCCTTGTCCTGAACTTGCCATCACACACAGAACGGGAACTGCTGCCTGTTCACAGGGGTGGTTTCCTGCCTTGTTTGCTTGCAAAGCAGTGGTAATGATTTAATGGCCTGCTGTTTGTTGGTCTTGCTCATTTTTAACAACTTCTCTTTGTAGTAAACTGAATTCAATGGTTGTATCCTCCACCCTGGTCTTGCACCTCACAGCTACCACCAAATGAGGACAGGCTTGCCATAATCCATAAGATGACTTCTGCCCTCTGGGATACAGGATGTGAGGTGCTGTATAGGAAGTGTTAACCTTCCAGGAAGATGGTTGCTGGAAGGTGGTACTTCTTGCTCCAGCCACAGACTTGGCAGATATTTGGCAGCATCCTGGGAGGGATGGATCTGACTTTCCTTACTCTTCAGGATGAGGGAGAGGTCTCTTATCCAAAGCACTTCCTCACCCACCATGGAGTGTTGTGTGCCATCCTGTATGATAGGGATCACACTAACTCAGCTGATCTTCACCGCAGTGATCAGGAGCAGTAAGAGCTGGTATGGCGTGCAGCAGGTGCAGAGGAGAGGCTGAGGACTTCCCTCAAGCCTTGATTTTTATGTTGATCATGTTGGCCATGATCATGATCGTAACAAGGCAGATGTCAAGGGCACAGGGCAGACATCCTTCTGTTTTCAAAGTGCAAGATGCATAGGCAGCTTTTTCACCATGGAGTACTCCTGCCACAGAGACTATAGTTGCACTATTAAACTGAACATGCCCAGCACCCTTCTCAGGCATGGACTGACCCATCTCCTTGTGATTAAAAGCTCCTTAATCCCCAGAACATGGGCAGTCACATGCAGGTCACCTCTTTGGAAAGTGTCTTGTCCCTTACCTGCTGGGAGTTTGTTGGGAGAGGACTGCTTTGCATGTCTGAAACCATGCTTTGGGCCATCCGTTGTAAGCGATGTAGGTGCAGTCCCTGGGTACGTTCCCCTGGCACTGTTCAATGTACTAGTACAGACATACCCAATGTGTGTCCCCAGCAGGCCTCAGGAGCTCAACACTACAACCACAGCCAGGTCCACACATGCTCCAGCACATGGCCTTGGCATTGCAGGGTGCATGTCATGGGCCCTCTAACAACATGGGCACAGCCAAGGGATTCCTCCTGTCGGCCCAAGCTCTGTATAGGTGCACAGGTGGAAACCAGGACACTGGTTTTAACCCCCAAAACCGTAATGGCTTTGGGTTTGGTTCCCTGGGAAATGTCTTTCTACGTGTGAGTGGGAGTACTGTCCAAGGAAGGCACTGTTGATGGGCCGTGCTGTCCAAGGGGCTTGGACACAAGAGTTCACTGCCCTTTACCCACCTCCTCGGAGTTACCAGAGCCCAGACATGTAATTCTGGCTGCTTCAGTGTTTCTTCCTTTTCCCACCCAAGCTGGTGAGTGGGCAAGACAGGGGCTCCTTTTTGTGAGAGCCAGCATGGACAATGCACTTGGGAAAACCAGGCTCTCTTGTTAACCCCAGACAAGTCCATTTATGTGTCTGCACTTTTCCCTACCCTGCAGTAAAGCTGCTGGGCAGGAGGTGTTTCCATGTCTGCTAGTACTGAGCTCAGCTTGGTTGGGCCCTGGGGGGCTGCACAGTGCAAGTAATCATAGCTTAGAAACGAGCTACCCGGTGCTGGTGGCTGTATCAAGGGTTAGGTGCCCACTGGTGGTCTTTGTATGTCTGGAGACATAAATAAAATAAAGCCACCTAAGGATAAAATTGCAGAGCATAAAACCCCCTTGAGTTCGTGATGGATCAGACTGTGTTCCCAAGGTCTGAAGGGATCCAATACGTCACAGCGGCGGCAGCAGTCCCCAAGGCAGCCAGTCGCACGCTCCTGTCTTTGAGGGATGATGGAGTCTGTTGTATAACAATACCATGTAAGACGGGCTTTGAAGAGGTGCTTTAGCAAATGGTATGCAATTTTATTTTCTTTTAAATAAAGGCACTTTAGAATTGCACAAGTGCAGAGGAACCATCTGATGTTAATTCTTTCTCTGTGTCATCAAAATTGAAAAAAGAAATTAAGCTTCACTAGTAAATAACTGAAATACAGCAAAGATTATTATATGTCAAATTACAACTTGCAGTAATCCTTCATCTCCACATTATGAATTCATAAAAGCAATTGCAGCATGTTTTTAATTATTAACTACCACATAATGGAGTAGGCAATACAATATACTAGAGTTCTTTTTTTTTTTCCATGTGGGAGATTTGAATTTAAATTCTGGATATGGCTACAAGTTAAAGCAAATTCTCAAATTTCAGTCTCACCTTTCACTATCCAGACAACCAAAGCCCAATTAAAAGGAATTCCTCCAGGAACAATTATGACAGTGCTGATGCTATCCATTTTCAAGCGCAGATCAACAGATCCATGTGAAGGGATCTTGCACAATGCTTTCATATTAATGTCAGCAACACCACATAGCTCAGCTAGAAAAAATAAAAGGAAATCTGATGACATCATTTATCTTCTCTGTCAAGTGACCCGCAATGCCTAAATAAATGGATGTTTCATAACACATATTTGTAACTAGCACTCAGAAACAGCTGGAGTGATGAGTACAATATTTTCCAGTCAACAACACTGGAGTCCAGTGGATTTTTATTTTAAATTCTGTATGGGTTGAATATATCTGCCGCTCAATTACCTCTAAGTGAGATGGACGTTGGATGGGTATCACTATCAGTTAAACTAAGGTGCTTTTTTATGACACTTGATCAGTCTAAAGGAATCTGGGAGTGAATGGAAACGATGCTCTCGTGATGCTCTCTGCTCCGAGGACCTCCTGCAGCACAGGGAGGCCCTACACCATTTTTGCTGCCAGCTTGTCCCGCAGAGCTTGGGTGCAGTTCAGGAGCGCGGTGCAACTGCCTGAGTGCACCCCGAGAGCAAGGCACAGTCCTCCACCCCCTAAAGCCAGTCCCTTGCCACACACAGTGAAAGGCTGGGTTAACCAACCGTGCATCAGATGACAGCGGTGTATCTGGTCATTTCTATATTGGAAAAGAAAGAAATATTTATTTTCCTACTGTTTGTTTCTAGGTAAAATCCAGTTTGAGTGTTTTAGATCAGTGGTGCTCAGTGTCTTTTGACACGTTACAACAGCAGAAAGGCAGAGATTGGCTCTGTCTCTACTGAAAAACAGAGAATGGAGCAAGAGTAACCCAGCCTGCCCTCACCCCCCACCTTCCACTGCTGGGATCCATCATCTGGAGGGCTAATATCTAACAATTACATCTCCTTTAAACAAAGAAGAATGTCCTGTATTCAGTCCATATCCTTTTTGTGAGCCCAGATTTAGGAAGCTGGGCTGGAGACTTCAGTCTCAGCACTAAAAACCGGCAGCCAGCAGGACTGCCTCTGCAGAGTATGAGTCTGGTTCTTCTGTCGGGAAACCACAGGGTGAAAATAGAACCTGGTGCAAGAACGGAGAAAGGAAGGCAGTCAAAGTGCAGATGTAAAAGTTGATACTTAACGGTACTTTAGGTCTCATGATGTTTTTACTGTGTTTTTACACTGAAAGACAAGTTTCTGGGTTATAGGTGTGCGCAGATAGGATGAGATCAGCTGTATGGACCACAGAGTTCTCTGTGAACATACAGCCTGTGCCAGAAGGTTACCTTCAACAGAAACAAAATAGTGACAAAACAACCTGTGCTGATAACTAGATGAACCTTTAGAAATATCACAGTAGTGTCCTCACAGCAATCTCACAAATCCTAGAGGTTAACTACCACCATTAGCTTTGCTTTTTGCTCATTAGGAAATAGATTTTAGGAGGACATTGCTGCCCTACCCCTGTGGCCCTGACAAAACCAGCATGGTTAAAAGCACTCTTCTCAAGATTTAGGTAAAACATAACTCAAGAGAAACTCATAGAGCACTACAAGTTAAGGTGAAATCCTGGTTCTACTGAATTCAAGGGCTAGGTCCTCTTCTAGAAGGAACTCTGTATATCCACATACACGATTAGGGACTCCTGAGTGCTCTGGTAATGATAAATTAAAAAATTTACTGATTTTGGCTGATTTTGGCTGATTTCAGCAGAGGAAGGATTTTACCTGACCTTCTACATGCATTCATGTATTCACAAATGTATCAACATGTATTGTATATTGGCACTGAGACATCAATGCAATTTTCCTAGGAGCGTCCCTGAACAAAAAATATTTTCAGTAACAGAGCTAGTCCCTATCTGCAGACCCCACTTCTACACAAAAAAGGCATTAACATTCTGTTTTAAAGTCTGACATTAGAGATGGAAGAGGTATACGGAACAGCCACTCCATCCCCCTTGAGCACACAAGGGAAATTCTCATTGCGTGTGTATTACACCTTTGTGCCGCTGTAAGTGGTGCATACCAAAGGTCTCCCATGCACGCCCAGTGTTCCTTCACAGTCCTACTGATCTCACTGTAAGATAACCTTCCTGGACATCCCCCTGTTACTTTCCTCTGCTTTGTCCTACCTCCTACATACCTTATAGTGGAAACTTTGTCATTCATTTCTGCCAATGCACTCCTACGAGCACTGCACCAGCCAAGGGGCTTATAGACGGCTCAGGGGGGTCTCTGGCCATGGGTCTGTCCCCTTCAGAGAACACATGCCCAGGTAGCTCCAGGCGCTCCCCTTTTCTTCACTTTGTGGACACCAGGACTTGATTTAGGAAAGAAATGGAGTTTGCTGGCTGGGCTTAGCACAGCTGTGATTTATCTCTGCTATTTCTGAGGAAGGTGTCTGAGAACACTAAATTCTGTATTAAATTTCCAGAGAACTGACATATCTCAAGGGCACAAGTGTGAATCCCTCCAGTCATTTTCACTGTAGTTTATCAAGAAAGAGTTTTCCTTAATGAATTTTTGCTTGTGAACTTGTTATGCTCTGATGTAGCTAGTGAATTATTATCCCTCTTAATGGTAATTCTTGAGGGCTATGATTTTAGATATTAAAGATTATTCCCAGGATCACTTTTTTTTTTTTTAAAAAGGCTGCTATGGTATTACAGTGTACTACCATTTCTTTACTCCAGTTTTCTTGTATATATTGTATTTTACATGACTTCTCAAGCATTAAGATATGTTGTACAGTTTTAAACCTGCCTAAAGATGCACTCTAGTACATAGGCAAGCCATTGGGTTTTTTTTTTATACAGGAAATTTATTTGTTACCTAACCAGCTGAAATCTTACCCCATGCTTTAGAAGCTAGCTAGATGGGAAAGAGAAGCCCCCCTATACTCAGACTGAGCTCCTCAGAAGACCTTCTTCCAATATGGTATTAGCGTGCTGCAAAGAGCATTACAGTAGGACCTAAGCACATGTATGATCTAAGACCTGGGAGTATGGACTTCTCTCCCATCCGTGTGTGCTGAAATCCGCCCAGTGCACTGTTAGTTCAAACCAGAAACACGTGCTATTCCTTTCAGCATGGGGAACGTCTTCTGTATACCCCTGACCATGCTTCCTCGCACTCTCAGAGACCAAGTGCAGAGACCAATACCGCCAGGTCTGAAGGACTCAGAGAACGGAGGGCAGGATTGGGCCATAACGCATACAGGATGTTCAGGTACAGTGTTAAACTTCTTAGTAAAAGCAGCACGTCTAGAGCGGCTCCTTGTAGTTCTTCTTTTTTAAAGAAAACTGCCAGCCAAAGCAATAAAGAACATTTCCTGTGTTTTACAACTTAATGTGACAGCAGTGGCTCAGCTCTGCTGACATTCAGCCGGTGGTACGACGGGCTGGCTGGAATTCACCTCTCCAGGGTCAGAAGGTACCGACGCTCCCCTGCTTCATCCAGCCTCCCCCCTTGGAGGGACTGGTAGGGTCTGCAAGCACCCATCAGCAGACCAGAGGTTAATAGAGGAATTTGCTTCCTTTAAAATAGAGTGCTGTCAAAATTCAGAATTTAATAGAAGACTAATGCTACGAGAGAAAAAGCATCAGTGAGTCAGTCCCCAGCTCACTCGGAGGAACCAGCTGCTGGGGAAGGCAAAGGGAGGCAAGGCTGGAGGAGTAGCCCCCAGCTCTGATTTTGCAAGAATAATCAGCAGTGCCAGGAATAGATCAGACACACTAGCCCGAGGTGGGCAGAAATGTTTAATTCAGTTTTATTCCTTTTGAATTTTCTGAAGCCAAGAAGCCCTGAATCTTGCTCCTTTAAAAGGTGAGAGCAGCTGATACTCAGACCCAGTGTTGCAAGGGACAGTATTTATTTGGGATTTTCAGGGCTGCAGGCTTGTCTGGAAGTGTAGCTGGAGGGCTGGCATATGGAGGAAGCTGATTCTTCAGGTCCAGAGAAGCTGGCAGTGGCAATGCCTGGGAAAGGTAAATGTGATGCTAAACCTACCCGAGGTGGGTGGCTGGTCTCCCAGGGACCAGCATTTGCCCTGATGAATGTCCCAACACCACCGCACTGCTGGCCTGTCAATCAGTGTAAAAGCAAATCTCTGCAGTGCACTGACATCCCAGACCTGAGCTGTGCATGAAACCAGAGGGGTGAAAATTTTTTACAATTTGCTCAGCCAGAAATAATTACCTTTCATTGCACTTTTGCTCGGAAGGAGGGCAGGAGCCAGAGGCGGTGGGAGTCAGGCAGGCGCAGGCGGAGGTGCTGTGCCACGGGTGGGCTGCAGCTGGCTCTGCGCGAGGTGGGCACTGCACCCCAGCACCGCCGCCCCACCAGATCCCAGATCCCGGGGTTAGGCGGGGTAGCCTGTGCCTTAAAATGTCACCACTAGCAAACTGCCTCCACACACCCCTTTGTCCTTCTTCTACATTACACGCTGCTTCATTCAATGCTGCAGCTAGTGGAAACGCTACACCACAGTGTCACTTCTCCTATCAGTGAAAAGCCCAGCCAGCCTGGCAGCCAGAAGCAATTTTTGTAGGAAATACAGACATTTTGCTCTCCTGATTGATAGAAAACATTCAAAGAAAGAAAAACACACAGGGTGCAGGGCTTATCAGCAAAGGCTACTATGCTTCCCAGCATCAGCCACTACTGCTGAGCTCAGAGGGCAGCAGAATATAAAGAACAGCCTTCAGAGAGGTGAGATCCTTGGTAAAAAGAGAGTTTCTTCTCTTCAGCCCAGAATGAATCAGCTGGGAGGTGCTCCTCACCGAGAGGAGAGACAACCAGGTTCTCCTGCCAGCACTGAGACCTCTCCTGTCTCTCAGAGGAAACTGGGTTCACCAGGACGAGAGCTCACTATGAAGGGAAAGGACTCCCCTAGGGAAGAGCTTGGGCTGTGGGCTTCCACCTTCCCAGATGGGAAGCGAGAAGGGCACTCCACGTTTCCCTGAGGTGGTGGAAACCAGAGATCGGCACAATCAGAGGTCCTGTCCTTTTAAATCAAAGACTGTTTTAACATTAGAGGGAGTGAGAGGCTTGGCCGGCATTGCTGCAAGAAGGGTAAGATCTCTGCACAGACTGAGTAGTGGAGGTTGGTTTGATCTTGCCAGGTACCCAGACTTTTTGTTAACTGCCTTGTTGATCTTTTTTCGATGAAAGAGGGCGTTTCCCCCGACACTGCTCTACAGCCTCTCCTCTCTGCTTCTGTTTGCTCCACATCCTCCCGCTCTGACCCCTGCACGAAGGATGCGCTGACAGCTTGCCCAGCCAGATCAAACTAACAAGAAGTAGCTGCTACTGTTTTACTCAGAAAGACACCATGCTAACTTCACAGGCTAAATGGTGCAACGTGTGCTTACGAGTATCACTGTCGGCAGCCTGTTCCTCACCCACAGTGGACAACCTCAGTTATACACCATGGATCCTGGCACTATGCCTAAATATCTTCACTCTAAGTCGAGTCTAATGAAGTCAATAGAATATTTAATGTTTCCAGTTTAGTATGGAACTCAGCTTACTTTGTCTTGGCTCCAAATTTGTCTTGTGGGATGATGCTAAGGGCAGATACTGAAGCTATACTTTACTAGACGAGCACCATGGCTAAGCTCAGCTGTGGTACAAGCATGTACAGCTCCAGTGGCTCATGCTGATAATTACGGTGCACGTCACATCAGCAACCGCATCTCTGCATGCCTCCGAGGAATGTCACCTTGCGCATGCCTCAGGAGTGGGCTTCGCCCTGCTCCCCCGCGGAAACCATGATCAGGTGGGAGCTATTAAAGCTCACGAGGTTGGTCAGCAGGGAAGACTGAGAAAGTGAGGCCATGAGCTTTCCTCTGCCAGGCAGTCCAAAGTGAGACTTGTGCCCATCAATGATTTGAGCAGCTGGGTTCCTCTGGTAGCTCTGAGTGTTGGAGCCTGCAAAATATTGCAGATGGGCAAGTCTGTCTTAGTTTACACTCTCATTTCTTTCACTCATTGCCTAGACACAACTGTGACAGAGAAGGAAATGATCGTTCCCTGAAGGATCCTTCCCTGAAGGATCATTTGGTATGAACCAAAAGTTAGGAGTGAGGAGTAATTACCCCGTGGCAGAAAGGGACACCCCTCTCTAAAGCTGATCGCCCTCCACTGACACTGTTAATTCACTGCCTCGATTCCTCTCAGCTGTCCTTACTCCATGGCATTCAGGGTTATGGCTGGAATTTCATCATGCTGAAAAGTCCCCACACTTTGAGGAGTTTTATATTTAAAACTTGTTCCTTCTGTCTCAGTTTGGCACCCAGCAATGATAAATTCAGAGATGTTTCTGGGAAGGCAGCCAGTGCTGTCGAAGCCCAAGAAAAATCAATCTTCAACAAAGAAATAAATTAAATTCTGTCACTATCTATCAATATTTGCCTCCGACTCCACATAACAATTATATGAAAATGGACCATTTGCTTTAAATATGGAGAAGAAGGGAACTACACACAGATATGTTTGGGGAAAAAAGAGATCTTTTGCAGCACAGAGCTATTCCTAACATGTCATATGATATCCTCGTAATGGGCACTGCAGGAACAAACACAAAGTCAGTCCTAAAGAAATATAGTACTGTTACCTTCAAAGTCTTCACACCTATAGAAATAATCCTCTCAATTTTTCAGTGCTGCATTTTATAAAAATTTCATATTGGCTTTCTAGCCTAGATAAAGAGAAAATATAGCATATGCCACTTAACTAGGACAGCAACACCAGTGGGGCATCTCTTAGTGAGCTGGCACAGCTGCATGCCAGTGAATAGCGTGGATTCGTGCTCCGTGAGAACAGCCTCAGCCAGGTGTCCATGAGCAAGTGCTAAGCGTAAATATGCCACCTCTGGCTCAGGAAGTCCCTGAGCCACAGATTGCTGGAGGCTGGGCCAGAATATATTCAGTTCAGGGAGGTAAAACTACACATTGTCTTGTTCTCACATGCTTTTGTGGAGATGCACTGTAAAACAGTAAAAGAGGCAAAGTACAAGGCTGAACAGAGCTTTAGTCTGACCCAGATGCCCACGCTCGTGTTCCTCATAGAGATACTGCACTTGAAGAGGTGTTCACTCCTGTACCAGCCCCTTAAGCCATGGGGAAGCTAAGCTTTACAGGTCCACCCAACTTCTGAGGGCTTCCCACTGGCTATATATTACCTCTACTACTGTTCATATTTGCATGTTTAAATTACATTTCCCTATTAAAATATATATCTAAATTATTTCAAACCTTCCTTTTTTTATGCATTGTGGGGTATATGTTTCATCACTCATCTGATCTCCAAACTGAGAAAAACATTGTTCCTCAGGAGAAGATTAGCAGATAGGTTCTCCTGTGTCCCTGGCCCAGATCTGGGACCACATCTATCCATTTTTCTGTCTTTTCTCTGCTTTTTCTGGGCCTTTTTCTCATTCTTGAGGGAAGGGGGAGGGTCTTTTTTTTTTTTTTTTTTGTGCTTGTTGAAAACTCTGATGTCCTCTGGCTTCCTGCTTCTCTCCCTTCTGGTGACGCTGTGCTCCTCAGCAGGGCCTGTCCATAGAGATGACATAGCGCTGAGGGTCAAGGGTGCCTATGGATGGATGCCTGTTGAGGCTTAACAGAAAAGGGTTGGGTCTGAAGCACAAACATTATATGTGAGCTGTATATAAGGGCTGCTTCCACAGCACCTGTGTTGGAGCTCCAGCAGAACATGCAGATGTAACGGGGAGCACAGATCCATTTGTTCAACCATAAGCCCAGTAACTTATCCTACTGCCGTAACAAATACAAATGCTCCCCTGAGCTGTTATACGATTTCACCATAACAACCAGATATACCTTTGATACAGTTCAATTACTAAACATTTCAGCCGTCAGGAAAGAGAGGGATGGAGAGGGAACCAGTAGAGGTCTCATATCTTGCACCTGGAACAGGTTCTGGCTTGTGTGAATTTCTGCTTCTTCACAGAACATCTGACAAAACACAGCCTGAGGTAATCCTCATCCCCTTTCTGTATTCTGCAGCACCAACCAGCATTTTCAATAAGATGGCTTTCTGTAACACCAGTCAGCACTACATCCAAGCCTGCTCCCTGTTGCGTTATATAGCCTGGGCAAGACTGCAGAGCCAGGTATCTCTCTCCTCTTCCTCTTAGTCCCCTGTTTATTGTATTATCATGGTTAATTGGGAAGTCTAGGTATAAAAATAATTTCTCACTGTCCAAAAATAGGTCAAGAAAACCACTGGGCGTGCATAAGAGAGAGACAGCTTTAAAGCACTGACTAAAAGTGATGAGGCTCCAAGTTCATGTGGTTGTAATTCTTGATGCAAGCAATGGTGACAGTAATTATAACCACAGTCCTTCAAATGCAGTCAGGTCTCCGGGCTAGCCTGCCGGCACGCTCAGTCACTAGGCCTGCTTTCCTGCAGAATATTTATTCAAATTTTACCACAGTGTCCTCTGACATGCCCACGCTCCCCGTCCTGAGGTGAGCCTCCCTAGACGGGGGGACACTGGCTCCTCGGTACTGCAGAGGGGACTTGTGCCATTAAAAGAATGAATCCTAGGTGGGCTTGCTTAGGGGGTCACAAACTGGCTCAAATCATAATCCAGCTGCTTTCCTTTAATTATTTGGCTGCACGTGTTACCGCCTCCGCCAGTAAGCTTTGTAGCCGTGTTATTCCAGTTGTCCTTCTGGAGCTGAATCCCAGCAGCGCACAGCAGTTATAGCCCCTTAGCAAGCTGTACCCCTGCGGCCCCCCAACCTCCTGCAATGCTACTGAAGGCTGCTGTTATTGACAGCCAACGATTAGCAAAAAGTTAATGATGCAATGGTCAAATGTGGTGGCCATTAGTATTTGTGTCAGATACAACAGGAGGCTGGGTGGGTTTGGCTGAAGGCTCCAAGCTCCAGTGCAGTGTAAATAAAACGCATGGCTACTCATCCAAATGAAAATGAGTGCTAATCACTAATAACAACATCCATGTGTATTGAGCTTGGTGTGATCAGCCACCAGGAGGAGCCAGTGTAATTTATTTCCCGGCTAATTAAGGGATGAACTTTCAGGTCACATAATTAGTTTGAAGGGGGTGGAGCAGGGAGAGATGCTGTCTGGCTTCTACCTCCTTTTCCCTTGGAGCACCTCGCAGATGGGTTTTGTTTTAAGCACTCGCCAAGGATTTCATGTTATAGACCTGCCATTCTCTGAGGGCAACGCGTCCCAGCTTCCTAAAGGAGGGTAGTTCTTGGGTACCGACTGTGGTCTGGGTGTTCAGAAGTATTCGTCACACACAGTGATGACGATGCATAGCAAGTTCAGGAGCTAGCGTTGGATGATGAATCAAGGCCACCTAAATGAAGGTGCCTCAACCTTTTCCTTTTTGTACTCAAAGAAAAAATGCGTGCCTAAATCCAGGTCTTGGCTTAACCTCATTTCCTTCAGACACTCCCAAAGAAAATTATTTAAAATTTTAGTGTATGAGAACAGGATACTGTTATTTTAAATAATTTGAGCATTCTAAAGATGATTCTTGTCATTTTGGGGGCTACCAGAAACCACCTGAGCAGAATATGAACAGCAGGGTTTTACATATGTGCAGATTCAGTTAACACAATATTTGAGGTCCAGCCAGGCTTCTGCGCCTCCTTTAAACTCTTGGTTGAAGAGGGAAAAATGCCTAACACTAATGAAGACAATTGCCCTGCTTCACGTTACTCGTTGCCAGCTAGAGAGTAAGTTTTCTTGGCTGTGGGCACAGCTTTACAGCAGGGATGGCTCCGGTCCCCCAGCAGTGCTTCTGGTGTTCGCTCTGAGCCCTGCGCTGAGGCACTGCTCCTCTGTTAGCATACATGGGACTTCCACCAAAGATCTCATTTTTGGAGAAGAATCAGATTTTTACCGGTTTAGTTGTTTTCAGGTTTTGAGCTCATGCGGGAAAACAATCACGAGTGAGAGCTCGGCACAGGCTGAATTGTACGTTGGCTGGCGGGGCGCCTGCCGCTCTGGCCACGGGTGGCCTCCGGGCACTGAGGAGTGGCCAGAACTTCCCCATCCTCATCCAGAGCCTTCAGCGCTTTCTGAAAACACATGATTTAGGTATGTGCTTTAAAGAGTAAGAGGTTGCGTTTATTTTTAAATATTTTGCTCCAGGGAACTTTTTGGATATTTTTTTCTTTCTTAAAATGTGTTTTATGACACTGTGGAGTAGCTGGAATGACTGAAATGCTGAAGAACAAGGGAACGTATGACTCCATGGGATTATTTTTAGATGCTGAGTTACATTATTGTTTTAAAGACAAAGATGACACTTGTGGTTTAAGGAGACCTAAACTTCAGATGACTTAAGGCTGGGATATTGTATGGGAATGCTGCTGTTGGGAAGCTCTTCCATATATCTGCTATTGGCCACTGTCAGGAAGGATACCAAAAAAGCCATTGGTGTGTATTTATATACCTCTGTGTGTCAGGAATACCATCTTATAAGGACCTTCCTTTTCCCTGTGCTGTTGGATTGCCCTCTTGACTGACTAGACAGGCCAGTCCTCCAAAGCATATTTTTCTTGTGCTCTAGTTCTCTTTAATGAGAGTTCTTCATCTGGAAATCACACAGGACCTATATTCAAAACTGAAGTGACCAGCCACAGATCCCAATGGAGGTGGCTCTTGAGAAGGTAGCCAGGAAGGAGGTGGAAATTAGGCCTGAAGTGGTCATGCCCTGGCTCACCATGGACGGTGGAGGGCTTGTGGAGCAGAGGAGTCTCTGACCACAAATCCGTCTAAATCCAGCATTGATTGTTGTACCGTTGTCCTGGGTCTTGATTTCTGAGGAGGTGGAAAAAGAAGTTTTATGATTAAACGCAAACAGAAGACGGATTTTGCAGAAATTGCACATTTACATCCTTGGCCATGAAAAGCCAGTGCGGTGCCACAGCTCCCTGTGAGGAAGCAGGGCAGGCGGGGGGCAGCGGGGGCAGCCCCAGCCCTGGGCATCGGGCACCTCCCTGGGGATGGGGCCAGGCTGAGGCCAGGCCAGGACATCAGCCCTAACACCTGCAGGACCTCGGTGTTGCTGTGGCAGGGACACCACAGCAGACTCAGCGTGATGGCATCCATCATCTTTTCATAGCTGCCAGGATTTTATTAATATAGTCGCTGTGTCTCTTCTATTTCACAGTGGCAACTAACGTGTATATATATACGATTAGTTGTGTAAATGCAATACAATGCTTTCTGAATCACAACTGAGGAGAGCTGAGGAGTTATCAGTATCATATCCCTAAGAAATACTGCTCTGGGGATATGGAGGTAAACAGCTGGGGTCATTCTGCGCAGTGCAAGGCTTATCCCCAAAGCATCACCTTGCAGAGCACCCGAGAGGCAGAGAAACCTGGTGCCTGGAGCTCACCACCATCCTGGCCTGGCCAGGGGTCCAGCGCTGCCCGCTGCATCTCTTCAAAGGGAAGAACAGGATTTCCTCAACTCTCAGCTGAGAGAAACCCCAGCTGCCCTGTCCTAATCATGTTGTCTTAATCATATTGCCCTCTTTGCTTTCTCCAGTGCAGCAGAAGTTTTAATGAGCTAAAGTGGAGTCAAGTGAATACTAAATGAAATGTTTAGCTTGCTCAGGTTTAAAATAGCTTAGTGCTTATTATTTGAAAGCTTTGTGCAGGACCAATCATTAAATGAAACATAGTGTGGTTTTGGTCTATTGTGCTGAGTTGAAAAAGTAGGTCTGTCCCTCTGCAAACAGTAACTCATGGGGTCACTTCCCAGTATTAAAGACAGCCTTATAGTGCATCCAGCAGCATGAGAGGGAAACCATCCTGGCTTTACAGTGAAGAGGAGAAGGAGTTTATTACACTGTGTCATCTTTACAAGCAGTGCGTACGGCCCTGGTAGGAGTCTCCCCAGAGGAGCAGGAGGACTTACTCTGAAGTATAAAGTGACGCTGTTTGCTCCAATGCCACGAATACTCCTGTATGAGTGTGGCTGCATTGCACGTACTAGCAATTTAGGAAGTCCTTGTTGCAGGCCAGCTCTGACACATATTCCTTTGGGAATGCAGAGCGCTCCAGCACAGCTGGCAGCTGGATGCCAGTTTTGGATCTTCCTTGCAAACCCTCTGGGTGTGGTGGTGGCCCTTGGCCCTAAGCAGCCTATTGTGTGCAGCTGCAGGGGAGTCAGTAGCTGGGGCTCACACGCTGTTCCAGCAGATGTTTCCATAAGCTGCTTCCTCCTATGTGAATGGATTGATGCCTAAGTCCTTGGCTGGACTTGGCCGTGCAAAGGCTCAGTAGGTTTCCAGCTATTGGCCTAGCTGGGCTTCACTAAGAGCCACTCTCTGTTTCCTCTTAGACCATGGGCCCTTATTTGGATAATATTTTATTCGTGACCCAACTGGGTTTGGTGATGGAGTGGCCTGCCTGGAGCAGGGTCTTCCTGACCGCAGCAGAGTGAGAACGTTCCCCACCTTCAGAGGGGACACGGTGTGGGACCGCTGCCTCTTTGCCCAAGACACCTGGTCCGTCACTCCGACTCCCTCAGACTTCTCATATTTGCAGTTGTTGTTGCCATTTATCTAGGTTTGCAGGTGTTAACTGTCAAATAATGAAGGGGAACAAGACAGATGGAAAAGAGTGGAGCAAACAGAAGGTTTTCAGGAGCTAGTACAGAAGGTTGGTCTGCTTGGTCTCCATATCCACTGCCTTTGAGAAAGTGATACACAGCTTCAAGAGCTGTGCTGCAGAAGTTCTGACATTCTTAAAAATAGAATAAAGATGATATAATAATTAAAATACAATCATTTTAAATTGTCCTTTTCAACAAATTAACATTCTTTTATGGCTGGAAGATAGTTATCTTAAGTAATTACCCTGTTATCCTAGTGACAGACTGATGGTGACCTTTATACTGCAAGTGAATTATGCAAACTGGTATTTTCATTAAACATTAAATAAATCCCTCGGGAGGAAAAAGTGTTACTTACTGTTCATTGGCCATTAAAGTTTAGTGATACGATTTACCACAACTTTGTTTTCACTTCCAAGGGCTCCAGAGGAGAAGGGATTAAAGCTTGGTTTGGAATTTGAGGCTTAGACGTGTGTAGACAGGTCAAACGAAGTAAAAACAAAACAAAACAAAACAAATCCCAGTTACTTTATCCCATGTTCAAAGTGTATGTTCTCTCTGACAGAACATCAGTACGTCAGTAAAAAGTCTCCAGGCCCACACTTTCCAGCCCCCCGAGCACCTCAGAGCCAAGAGGCAGCCTTCCCATTAACTGGGCCTAATTCTCACCACCGATCCTTACTTCATACCAACGTACCAGCACCCCCCAAACTTTAAACCATGGCTAGTTCTTTTGCTTTCAGCAGTTCACGTGGACCACGCACGCTCTCAAAACCAGCCTGGTGCCACTCAGGCTGAATCAGGCTCAGAAGCAATAAAATGCAGGTAAGTAAAGCCTGAAGGAAAATTAAATTCACCTCATGGACAGATGCAATGGCAACACTGGAGAGCATGCTTCCAGCACAGTGGGAGTGACAAAAGTTTACTGAGTTATGTCAAAAGGCATTAGGAATAAGGCCAATAATACAGGGTTTGGGAATAAGAATTACTCTTTATTTTTAATGATTTCTGTTGTACAAAATGGCCCTTGGTAACAGTGCAAGCTGTACAGACAGTGAAGCAGACTTTGCCAGTGGTACAGCAGACAGGCTTGGTCCTTAAGCGTTGCCACTCCTACAGATTTCTACAGTTTAAACATCTTTTTGGAAACTTCTGCCATTGCATTAAAAGGGATCTCAGTAGGAATGCACTTTATTAAAGATATCCCGACATCCATACTGAGAAAAGCAAGAGCACTCACGCTCCTGGGAAGCACCATGAACTACACACACCAAGGGAGCTGCAGCTGCATCCTGAAAGAGCTGACTTATTCCTCCCAGCACCAGTCTTGGGGTGTGTGGGGCCGTACTGCAGCGCTTCACATGGCAAAACAAAGTATTGGCTCCACATTATTTGGGGCTTTGTGCTGAAGGCAAACCAGTAAACAGAGTTCCCTGAAATGTTTCTGTTAATACAGTCGGTTCCATCCAAAATGAGAGAATCTGGGTGCCTGTGTACACATGTAATGTATATTAACACTGGAGAGTGAATTTAATTTGCTTTTCAAAATATTAAAGTATCAACAGTCTGAACAGCAGATGCAGCAGCTTTAGAAAGCATATTCAACTGTTAATCACTTTTTATTTTGAAACAGCAGTTTCCTGGCCCACTAAACTACAGTTAATATGTCCTTTAAATAAATAAACACACACACACATTATTTTAATTACTTAACACCTCTCTAGTGGGCTGTAGGAAAATTCCACTTTTTAAAATTTTGTGACAGTTACTACAACCCACCATTAAAAAAGTTTATTTTAAATGTATCAGGCCGCTAGTACAGAGTTACTGTTGTGTGCAGCCCCTTTAGAAGACCGAGCTAAGCAGATGCAAGCTGCACCCTCATCCTTTGAATTGAAGGGAGAAATACTGAAGCCTTGGTCACCAAAAGCCTGTTTATATTATAGTGGGATCCAGCCTTGCTTAATTTAGGGAAGTTCTTGTAGACACGACATCTCTGAAAAATCGTTAGCCATCTAAATTAATCTAAATTATTACTTGTTTTCCTTTTAGAGCCAATGAAGAGTGATAATTGCCCGATGGTGATTAGGGAACTGTTAGGAGAAAAGGAAAATTTGGTGTTCTGGTCTTTGCCCCCAGGCCAGGTCCCCCCAGATCTCCCTCAGCCTGAGGTGGTCCAGCCACAAGACTATTACAGAAAAGGTCACCATCACCTTGACACCTTGAAGTGCCTGTTTTGAGGACAAAAAGTAATGGAGAAGGCACCCTTTTCATTGGGTAATCTGTTCTAATCTTATTTGCACCTGTTGTTAAAATAGTATTCATCACTAATATGGCTTTAACTCTTAGCTTTTCTTCCATGTTATTCTTCTCTCTGCTAGATTAAACAGCTCTTAGTTTCCATTGTTTTGTTCCTCTGCTAATGCTTATATGCTGTAAGCAAGTCATCTCTCAAAAGTCAGGATAAACTAAACAGATCCCTGTAAATCTCAGTATACTGAAATAGCCTGTAAAGCAGGAACAAATGATGCAACAGAAACTCATGTTTGTCTCACAAAGGAAAAAGACAAAATGTAAAACTGAGCTTTTCCCACATTTTCAGGTTTATTCAGAATTAAGCAAAGTTGTTTATTATTATTATTGTTATTACTACTACTACTGTTGTTGTTAAGCATAGACTGGTGGTTTCTTGATTGATCCTATCACCCAGAACTGCAATAGCTCATTCCAGAATAAATGTATTCTAGAAAATATTATTCAGTCTGGAAATGCTAAAAACTAGTCTCAAAATACAAATATGCTTTTTCCAAATAAATGTTAGTTCATGATGTTTTCATGAAATGAAGTTGTAGTTTAAAGAAATAAGATTGCTTTTTCCTAAATAACCTCATTTAACTTCCGCTTTCAAGCAAAGCTGTATTAATCCTTTGTTGTTATTATGTGTCCAAAATTCCTAACACAGATGGAAGATTCCCATGAGTGCTTGGCACTTTGTCACAACACAGAGTCGGTGTAAACTTAAACTCCAAAAACCAGAAAATGAAAGGAGAATGTTTGTACCAGGGCTACCGTTGTTCCCACCAGACAGGTAGTACCTCTTGGTCCACAGAGGCGGCACAGAACAACTGGAGGGGACCTGTGCAGTGGCCGCTGGGCTCTGGTAACAGCGGCTGAGTTTCAGGTAGTTCGTTAGCAGGGGAAACGGGCTGGCCTGCGGAACTGGCTGCTGTACCTGCGATACTCCCTCCATTGTGTGTGGTACACATCTCTATCCTTCCATTTCATGTTGTGGGAGGCTCCTTTTGGAGGTTTTGCTCCAAGATCCAGGCAACGTATTGTTCAGATTCAAGAGAAAGAATTAATTTGAAATTTAAGTAATTTTAACTTAAATTTCTACAGTTTAAACATCTTTCTGGAAACTTCTGACATTGCATTAAAAGAAATGTCAGTAGGAATGTATTTTATTAAAGATATCCCTGAGAAAAGCAAGGGTACTCAGGCTTCTGGGAAGCACCATGAATGACACACAATGGAGCTACAGCAATTGCACTTGAGTAACAATTGATTTAAGTAATTTTAACTTAAATCTACAGGTGGGCCCTGGAAGCAATTAGGCAGAGCTAAGGTAAAAGCATTTGCCTTGTGTGGTCTTCATCCACTCCATGACCGGAGGCCCTGCAGGAGGACAGAGGGAAGGAGCACCACGTGGTGAGAGGAGGCTCGTGGTGGGCTCATGGCCGGAGCTTCCCTGCTGCCAGCCTGACACTGCCTTCCCGCTCCTGTTTTCCACTCAGTCCTGTCCCCACCTCATGCTCCCCTTAAGTATGCCAATTCAACTGACATGGCTGGGTTTCCAAATACCGCTTTTTTGTGAACCACTTTCCATTTTTTAAAGGATAGGATTTCACGGGGTGTTACACCCAACAACGCCAGCAAGGTGGAGCAGGCCTGGAAGCATGTTCCTCATCTGGGGCTGGTGGTTTTATCAATGGCCGTACTAATATGACCTGGTAGCAAAGTGCCTAAGACCTGGCTGTGTGCCCAGTAAAAGATTAGGATTGCAGAGGAGAAACAAATAAATACAAAAATGAAACCAGGAAAAGGTCAGAAAGGCAGTATTTCTCACATGGTCTGGTGGTGGCCTGAATCCTTCAGCTGCCAGCTCCTGGAAGAGGTGCTGGCTCGTGGGAATCTCCTCTTTCTCCACAGTGGCTTTATCCGGGACAGCAGTTCAGTCATCAGCGTTGGGTACTCCTTCTTTCTCACCAGCAGTGATAGCCTCCAGGGATCCAAATGTCCAGCCATGGGGTATCTGCTACACTCTGGAACAAGGCAGACATCCCAGCTCATGATGCCACCAGCCCCTTCTAGGACAGATGGACCACCTTACCGTCCCTACAGCTCCTACTGCTGTGCTTGGCCTTCTTACAGATGCTTTTCAGTGCTTCAAGTCCCTTTGGTGTCTGTGCTAAAACACTAATGTGGAAATGGGATACAGGCTGTGTCACTACGTGTACTGCTGCCGGGGGAACTGCTACAGAGTGGCTTTTCCCCATAAAACCAGTAGGCCCAGTACCGCCACCCAGCTCCAGTTTGGATGACAGTAAAAAGAACGAAGCAAACCCAAACAATGTGTAAATGAGCTATCATGAACATGACTCTAATCTGTGGCCCTGGTTAGGCAACTACATTTTTTGAACAAATGTAATCTGACAGCAGAGCTTTATCCCAGATCAACATTTGTGTAGTGGAGCGTTTCTGTATTTTTTTGACCTGGTGCTGGGATCCTGCAAGCTAAAAGTACCAACCACAGAGAAAAAGTACTTAAGGTGAACAAGCCACTGAGGATATCCTGAAACCTGCTCTGCTGCAGATGAAAAAGCAAAATCCCTTCTGCTCACCCAGGAGACATCCTGGGCTTGATTCAGTTGCTTAAACACAAGTGTGTCATGCCGTTGGAGACACCACCAGGCACCTGAGATATTCACATAGATACAACACAGAACCTATGATAGGTACATGTCCTGCTGAAGTGACATCCAAAGGGCAGGTCAGATACACTAGATTATCCCAAAAGGCGCTGATTATATCCACCTGATTGATTGGTGCGTTCTCAAACACATAGTTTGTCTAGTCACTGGCCAGCTGCATCACTGTCCATGAACTGTGTTGACTAGGGGGCATGATTCAGTTGCCATCACATAAATGTGTGGAGCCATTTGAGACCCTCTGGAATAGCTGCCTTGAGTTACTGATTCAGATGATTCTAGGTCTTCTATGGGCTCTAGTAATGTTGGTTGGAAGGGACTTCCAAAGGTCATCTGGTCCAGCCTGAACATCCCAAGCCACAATTCATGGCCATTGTCTCATGTTATCTGATGCTAGTGAAGCTAAGAGAGGAAGAGCAACAATTCTCCTACAACGCCACTTCTCCCTGGAGCAATGGCATAACAGCACAGCCTCTAGCAGACAGCCTGTGAAACGCTGTGTAACTCTCTCAGAACAGAGCACATGGACATTATATGTTGTCTGAGCCTTTTTTGATATGATAAAACCAGATTTAGCTTAGGCATAGCAAATATAGTTATCTAAGATACATTTAAACACTGCACCTACAGCAACCATAAACTTCACAACCTGCTGTCCTCCCTTCAGCTTTGCCAGAAAGATTAAGGATTTATTCCGTGATATTTTCTTCCCATACCTAGCACTACCCCCTGGAGACCACTGACATGAATCCCATCCACTGCTGGAAATCCCCATGTCACCTATACTGTCATAATGGATAAGAGTTGGTGCTGCAGAGGCCTAAGAACATAAAAATGGCCACACAGGTCAGGCCAAGATCCATCTGGTGCAGTATTTCATCTCTGATATGTGGCCAAAAGTGCATGCCTAGGGAAAAATTTGCAGAATATATAAAAATAATAAATAGTGGTGTTTTCTCAGAATACACACCCGGTCTGCCACCACTGGTGGCCCAGGAACTTCCTGAGCCAGAGGAGATATTTTTCTATTTAATACTAGCACATTACTCTTCATGGAGAGTTTACACCTAAATCCATGCACATCTAGATACCTCTGATCCAGGTTGGTTAGACCTGAAAAGTGTGATCTTGCAAGTCCCTGCCCAACTACTCCAAGTAATCTCTTCATCATTCTAGATGAACATTGAACCAGGGAGCATACACAGATGTTACGGTTCAAAGCTCTAGGAAAAATGCAAGCAGTGGCACATTCTTTGAACCCTACCTCACATCTACTACGTACATTCACAGATATTGAGGCCAGAATAAATCCATAGATCATCTAATCCGATTTCCACTCTAAAAAATAACTGTATCCAATAATTGTATCCAATTATCGCACCTATTATTTGGAGTGTGGAGTCAGCTTGCAGATTAAAACCCTTTAACATAGGTTTTTACACCTGAGCTAAGTATCTAAATTTGTGCCATAGTCATTGCCAATGCAGCTAGCACATTCCAGGAGTCTGGGAGTGCTCTTCAGCTCACCCTGATGTAAAGACCTCCATCTGCTGAGCTGAGCAGCAATCCCAGCCCCACTGGTGAAAGGGACGACATTGCCACTACCAGGAATGAGAGCTCAGAAAGCTAGCCCACATTTCGGTGCCTTGACCTACAAGGTGAACCAGACTCCTTTTATCGATAAAAATCAGCTCCCAGAATGACATCTGAAACTGCCTGGAAGTTCATGTGGTTTTATGACTGGGTATCACATCAGCCTGAAGTTTCAAACTCTACAGTTATTAACTTTTGAAAGACTGCTTTCCAAAAGGGTTAATGAGTCATATCACTAGCTGACAGAAATGCCAATCAACAGGGATCAGCTGTAGAATAATTAGATGCAGAATGTGAGCATTAGGTATGCACAGAAGTTACAAAACCCAAGAGGATAGTGTAAAATTGCAGTTCCCAGGGAGCTGAATCTCAAGAAACCCTTGGCCAAATTACCCCACATTTTGATCCCTTTCTGCTACTTTCATGGCAGGTAACAGTTATCAATATAATTCAAATTAGCTTATATATTTTTAAGTATTTAGACCCTTAAATAGGCATTCAACTTTACTGTGACACACAATCACTCAGTTGAAATTTATTTGATGACATTTGGAAAATGCATGTATTTTAGTGGCTGATAACAGTCACCTAGCAACGTATTTGTGACAGTGACCTGGTAAATTGTTGAATGACATTTTTAACTGTTTAGCCACTGGGCTGACTAGGTTTTTCTCATTTCAGTCAGACCTGGTATTAGATTGCATGTATGGGGAAAAAAGGAATTAGGCATACAAATGCACTGAGAGTGAATATTACAATATTAGAAAAGGCATTGTGACTTTGGAAAAGTATTCCTGTGATTCCAAGGAAATAATACTGAGAAGTTTTTCCCACCTTCCTTTTTTCTCATTCACAGATGAAAATGATTACGGCCATGGATCTGCAATCACCTCACCACAGAACAGCTTTCATTTGCCTTGGTAGCTTAAACTATGTCAGGTATATTGATTATCTGACTTTCAGGCTATTAAGGGCACAATAAATCTATTAAAACATAGACTCAGTTTTGCATGCATTTTCTGTGCCTTAGAGAACAGTATTTATTGCTTGTATTTTAGCTAATAATATTAGCATAAAGCATATTAGCATGTAACATGATATATTAATAGCTACCTATTAATATTATGGATACAGTGTGTGGCTCTTTTTGCATGCCTTTATGCTGCATTATTTCAACCTTTTCATATTACATATAGAACAAATTAAATTACGTACTAATCCTGGAAAGAGGCATATGAAAAATTCACAAGTTTTCATACCTTCTGAGCCTTAGCTATAACAGGTCTGTGCCTTTCATCTGAAACACAGAGAAATGACCTTTCAGTTATATACAACATGATTTTCAGCTTTTTGTGGCCTGTGAGTTTGCTTCTTCATAGCCTTGCTACAGTGAGCTCAGCAGCAGCAGAGATAAAACTTCCATAAGCGCTTTGTTTCTCTGACCTGCTGACAATACAGTGTTTGATGCACAGTTTCAGTTCAGCTCATATGCAGATGTATCACTGAACACGTACGTCCACCAGCTTGCTAGGTAGGGTGGGATTCAGCTCTCCCCAAACTAGACTCAACACTGGTCAGCCAACTCGTGCTTTGTGGTCTACTGCCTGTATTGATTGAACTTCCATTGACTAGGGTGAGTTAAGACATCTGTGGGGTCTTTAGCAAAGGGCAAAGAATAATGAATGCTGAATCATGCATGAATAATGAAACCATATCCCTCCCCTGGTCTCTTTTAGGTTTTATACAACATACAAAAGGCAAATGTCCCTTCCAGGTCAATGTCTTAGGGGACTGTTAAACCAGAAGTTCCAAGTTGGCTCAGTGCATATTTCAACCCACTGCAATTTGTGCATGAACGTTCACTCCTTGTTGGAAAAGGAAGTCATCCACGAAAAACTGCGAATGAACATGTAGAGACTGCAAGCTGAAAAACTACCGCCAAAATCTAGCTCACTGTGTAGTGGCAGTGAACGTAAAGCAGAGGTGGGTAGTTGAGATGTTCTAGAAACCCTTGTGATGGGTCCTTGGATGGACCTTCCCAGAACATCTCAATGACGATTCAGATTAAAAAAAAAGTTTTCTTGTGAATGGCAGGTAACTCCACTGGCTAAAACTCTCCTCTCGCAATATAATTGATCCAGTGCCTGTATTTGCTAGACTTAGAAAGACCAGGTTTAATTTTGGTTCAGTCTTGTATTGAATGTAAAAAGGTATAAACGGGGATGAGTATACTGAATCTGTGCACAGGAGTCGGCCTCATTAAGGCATTAGGCAGGCATTAGATGGGAGATCGCAGCACTCATTAATAAAAAGGCAGCATGCAGTTTGGATATATCCCAAATGTCTACATTTCATTTCATACCATCTCCTATAAACCTGAGATGAGCTTGTCCTGAAAGTAGTCACTACTTAATAGCCCTATCATTTCTCTTTACAATCACACTGTTGCTGTAAAGCCCATAAAACTACCTGACAATGGTTAGGCAGCTGGTGTCATCTGATTGATGCTCATTACACTAATTATAGATGTCTCACCAGTGTCTTCTGCATCCCTGCCATCAGCTGGGCCATGGTCTTCTTTTGTCTCTGGAAGTTCTTTGGGGAAGGAACTAACTTCTGCAAAAAATAATCCTGGCTTGCACAACAGGACCTTGACCTTCGACTGAAATCCCTGGACACTGCGGCTCATTGTCTAAGAACACAAACACTGCATACACTTGGACAAAGCCTTCTGGTAAGAGACAACATAGAAAAGAGCTCCCTCCTATGTGTCTGAAACCACCCATGGTAAGAACAAACCATAAAGGATCTATTAACACGCAGGACTTGCGCTGCTGCTGTTCATTGACAGTTTTGGATGAATTTATCAAAAAGACAGAAAATCTTTACCCAATAAAGTTAAAATTCACCTAGAAGAGAGGCTTATTGCCCTTCTCCAAAATGAAGAAACCGATAAGTAGGATACTCCAGACAAATCCTCTTCAATTTTGCTGTTTCCTATCCACGCATCTTGACCATTCTAGCAACCACCTCTCCCACTTCCTTCCTCCCTGCCCCACCCCATACATTCCCTCCTCCAGCATCGCTTATATACTTCTGGGTGTATGTGTAATTAAGCAATGGCAGCTTTTGCCCATCTGCTTGCTGAAATCTCCGTGAGGGCTCCTCAGGATCCTCTAGCAACCAGCACAGCGCAAGGGCTTCCAGCATTCCACCTCCTGTGGCAGCAGGCCTGGGCCACAGCTCTTCAGGAGAGTCATATCCCAGTATGATTCATAAAAGGATGTTTTGGTGTGCTGCCATGACGTCAGTAAGCCACGAGTGACGGAGCTGCCTCTGCGCTCAGAGCAGGCAGCCGCACACAGGCTTGCCCACACGCTGGGCGGCGGGAGCACAACCTGGCTGCACATCAGAAGCTTTGCAGAAGTGACAGGTGACATCCCGCAGGGTTGTGACTCCAAAAGAACACAGTACCAAACAACGCCACAGTTATTAGGCACTAATACTACCTGTAGTGCCAGTAGTACTACCTGTAATACCAGTCATATGTCCTACTCGGCAGTGCTGAGTGTGGCCCCGCTCTGAGCCACCTCGATGGCATGGTTCCTCCCTCTTGCGCTCCTCTGTGGGGACACGCAAACTGCCTTTCCCTCCAACCCTTCCTGCTTCCTTACCAGCAGCATTCCTCCCTTTCTTTAATACGCAGGAGGGATCAGAGGAGCCCAAAGTGGTCCTGGGTCAGGATGACTGATGGATTCGAGTCCCCGCACAAGGAAGTGGAGAGGGTCAGAAGGCGAGCAGTTCCTCCTGTCCCCTGTGACATCCTGTGGTATGGCTTCCCATGATGAAGTCTCCAAGGAACGGATTGTGTGTCCCAGCAAGATGAGATTACCTGATGACTGCAGGGTTTGGTGAGGAGAGCGAGCTTTTCATCTATGCTCCCAGCCCCCAAGGCTTACTAGCATTTAGCACTATTAGTATCCCTATGATTAAAGATGCATGGCCATAGAGCTGCCACAGCAGCAGCAACCGTGCGGTCCTACCGAGTTCAACCGAAAAGCAGGATGAGCACAGGCACAGTGACAACACAACAATGTCCCAGCTCTTCAGACCATGAATGGAGCTAGTGCATGACTGCACAAAATTAATGTGCCCCAAGTCCTCTCCCGGTTCAGTTCTGCAGAGGATTTTATACATCTGTCTAGGTGAACTGGAGCAAAACCTGAGCCAACAAACCATGGAACTGAACATTCCCGAACTCTGAGAGGTCCAGATGAATTTGCCCAGCCCAGAAATCCCAAATCCAATCTTCTGTGAATTCTGGATCTAGAGACCAAGTCAGAGCCGTACTTCATGGCTTGGTCCCATCTTTAATATACAGAGAAAAAAATATGTCAGCCCTTAAAGCAATTCTTTTTTGTCTTGCATGACTGCCTTTCTGATTTCAGGACTTCAGTGATGACTAAAGACATGGCTGTTACTGACTTGACCTCTCCCAGCGGAGGCATCTTCTTACCTACGTGTTTCTTTGGGAGGCAATTATTTTCTTCCTGCTTCTGAGGTTTGCAATTTTGGAGCTAGTGCTTTCTTTCAAGCTCCCACAACCCTCTCAGGAACCTCTCCAGGTAAAAGCAAATGTTATCTCAAAGGGGTACTGAGGCTTTTATTACGTCCTGACTTCACTTCTGTAATCCATTATTTGCTGATCTGCCTGCCATTTCCCTGACGCATTTGCAGCTCACGTTGAACTTCACTGCTGAAACCTGGATTTCTGAGCATTTTGCTTCTTTCCTGAGAGAACTTCTCTGATTTCATGCTGGTAAACTGGTGGTTTGAGGCTGAAATTAATTTTCTACTTATCAACTTTCAATACGTCATTTGCACTTCTCACCATTTTATCTTCCTGTTACTTCATCTGCTGTGTCTCATCTATTACTGGTGACAGCCTTCTCCTCCTCAGTTGCTTTTGATCTCTTTCTTCTTTCCGAATCAGTTTTACTGGTGAACATGTTGAAAACTGCCAGAGCCCCATACTGTGAGCAGGCCCCACAGTGCCTGAGTGCCCTCACCTGCTGGTTCAGGTTACCCAACGGAGAGTCTGGTAAAGAGGGGATTGACCAGGACTGGTTCCAGCCTCTTCTTCAATTCTTCTGACATTCTTCTTGCCTCTTCCCTCCTTTCTGTCTTTGTCAGTGGTGAACCTCACACCTGTACAAAAGCCAAGTGCATGGCTTATTTGCCACATGGCTGGTATGATGGACAATTTCTGCTTCAGTTGTCTCCAAAGGCATAGATATATATACAACAGACTGTGAAAGACATGAATGCTAAGCCCATCATATGGATTTTCTAGCAATAGCTGGAGAATCTAAGAAGCCTCATTTAGGGAGACAATACTTGCATAGCTGTTTTGTTGCACACTGAGCTTTGCTACAAGCTAATGAGCAAAGTTTAGAAATCCCTTTCAAAGACTGTAGGTTTCTGTGTAAGCACCATGCATAAGGTCAAAGCCTGCCCCTTGTTCCACCTGCTTTGTGCAGGTCCTCTCAAAGTGCGAAGGGAAAAGAGCACTTACTTTGGTTTATCTAGGGGGAACAGTCAGGGGAACAGTCACAAAACTGGTGTTGCCTACCTCAGCCATGCTGAGACGGTGAGTGCATTTGGTGGTGACCCTTGGCTGGGAGATCCTCCCAGTCGGTGACCAAGGCTGTTCCGAAACTTTCTCTATTCTGCTTCTGGAGGTGAATGGTGATGGGAAATCAGCTGTGCCCTACTTTTTGAGCACGCTGAATTCACTTCAGCAGTGCTTATGGATGATGTAGCTTCTGGAAGGCATTCAAACAGTCCAGATATGTCTGCTCTCACACATCTCCACCTGAGAAGCAGAGTAACTCTGCTGGCATGGAGCCAGACCCACATTACTCCTGTTGAACAACTTGGGACACATCAGCTTGCCCACTGTGACACAGCAGTGTCCCCAGCTGGGCACCGGCACTGGGCATGCATTCCAGAGTGCTCAGCATGGTATAAAAACCTAGATGGAGGCAGTGGAAGGGAGCGGGAAATCCCAGGATGCCATTCCTTAAGCAGGCATATCCACACCACTCTTCAAAGAGGCCTGAAGGGCTTCTAGCCGTTGCCCAGAAATGGGGCCCAGGGTAGTCAGACCTGCCATCTGCTCCAACTTGCTAGAATGCTAAATATGAGCATTGGGAAACCACAACAGTTTGCTTCTAACTCTACAGGCATCTGCTTCCCAAGCACAGATCAAAAACCACCCAGGCCATTGATTGTGCCTCCCCAGCGCAAACCCATTCTGCACTTTCTTCACGCTTGGTTGTGCCTTCATGCACGCGGACGCCCACACCCCCCCTCAGGACTGCACAAACATCTACCTCTGCCTGGTTTGTTTTGCCTCCACCTCCTGATAAATCTTGCCTGCCTCTCCTTTCCTCGCAGAATCCCAGACATCTGATTTCGTTCCTCTTGTCTGGTCCTTGTTGCCAGCGCTGCTGAGTTCTGCCTTTTCCATACTTGATCCACATATACAGGGGCAGTCTGTCCATGGAGACTGCACCGAGCCCATCTCCAGACCACAGACCTAAAGGCACAAGCAGGGACATCTCTTCTGCTGCTCCCTCAGAAAAGTCAGGACCACAGCACACCACATGCATCTACCCTGGCATGCCCTGACAGCCAAGCTGAGAAACTGTGCGAGATGATGGTTCTGCACCGGGGGGCTGGCAGGATTCCTTAGCTGTATCTCCAGATTTTGTAACATTTGGATGGCTTACTGAAGACAGTGAAAGTCTGATTTCAAAAGCTGGCTGGATTCCACAGGAAAACACTTTTAAAATCAGCTCTTTTTAACCACGCTTTCACATTTCAATGACTGCTGTATTGGTAGCAGCTGGGCTTAGCACCTAACTCCTGACATGGTTTGAATAAACCAAATGCTCACTGATCGGTCCACTTCCAGTCTTCCCATGGAAGCAAAACACAACAATGAATGGTAAAAGGTATATACAAAAGCTTTTGGGGCTTTGCCTTGATGACAGCAATGAAAGAATCCATTCTTATTAATATTTTCAATTTTTAGCACTTAAGGCATAACATTTAAAAAAATATGTAGGTCAGATCTGGGTCTCACTTATAGACAGGAACAGCTTTTCTACTAGTTTCGACGAGAAAGTTCAATGCATTATCACTGGTGTATCAGCATCTTCCAGTTTGTATCCAGCATTAGCATTGCTAATAATTTTATGGTGAATGTTATGATCTATGAAAGGTTTTTTACATTCAACTTACTACCAGAATATGACATTTTAAAATGTTTCTAGCTGATACATGTACAGATAACATCTCAAAAGTGTGAACCCTCAGTATTTTAATGTAGAATATCACGAACAACCCAAAGGTAACATTTTCATATTTCAATCCTTAATCCCGTTTTGGCCCATTTTGGTGTTCCACGCACAATTTTTTAAAGCCGTATTTGGCAGAACAGCTGATCCTTGCTGTGAACAACTGCAATAATTATTCCAACACCAGGAAGTCATCGTTCATTAGCTCAGACTTCTTTAGTTGATTTTCATTGTTATTTCACGGATCCCTGATATAAACAGCCTTGATGACATATCGGTATTACCCTAAATTTTAGGCAGGTCTGCCACTCTCCCCCAAAGCCAGCCAATTCAAGAAGTCCAACAGTCTTGCCCCCGGCTTCTCTTTTCCTTTTGCTGCTAGAGGCCACTTGCACAGCAGACACCTGCATTGGTACCTGCAGTACCAGGTCATCCTCGTGTGCTCTGAGCCAGGCAAGACCCTGGAGGGGTCTGACACAGGCACATATATCATGGAGTGGATTACTAATCCCAACTACTAACAAAGAAAGAAGAAAGCAAATGAGAAATGCAGCCTGGGAAGGAAGCCCCTTGTAACGCTGCAGTTTTTACACCTATTTATGTACCATCTGTTGGTCAGTGTTGTGCCTACAAGTACAGACTAGCATTTAATTTGAATGGGCCTGGAAAAGCAGAGCAGAGGGATCGTAAAGCAGCGGTGGAGAACACAGGCATCATTTTTTGCAGCGTGATGCAACAGTGACTTGATATCTTACTGCATTCATTCATTCATTCATTCATTCATTCTAAGGGGAATTTTTCAGCCGTCTTTGCCTTCCTGCCTGCAGTGTGAGCCACAGCACCGTTCCGCAGCCATCTAACGAAAGCTATGCAGATCTCACCATGGATACCCATTTAAATACAGAAGTCACAGGACAGTTGCTATTTGTGTGCCTGAATGGAAGTCTATTGTGTTATTTTTTTTGCTCCAGCGAAGCAGAACAAACCCTTCTTTTTCTTTGTTTATATGAGGTGAAAAAACATACTGGTACTGACTTTGAGATAAAACTCTTAGTAGTAGTCAGTTCCTGCTCACTTTGAGAACATCTGGGAATACAGAGACAGTCAGTCCATCTGTCCTGCTCCTACACTCAGGCAACATACCTGTGATGCTAAATACCCTTTCTCATTTCCTTTGTCTGATTACACCTCATGCTGTAGTCCCTTGTGGTCAAGGACTGTTTCTTTTCTCCATTTGCTTGCATCTAGAAAGCCCAGAAACTTTCAGGCACTACCCAAATAGCAGGTTTATATATATAAAAATCATGCGTGGAAATGAAAATTTTTTTACTTGAGGTATTGAATCAAACCTCAGAAGACCTCAGCCTTGTCTCAGAGGGCCTGTGTCATCTTTGGCACACAACCTCTCTCTGCACTTCGGCTTTCTATGTGTATTTTTGATTTTTTTTACCACAGAGAGACTAGGTGCCCCTTGTGTTTGTGTTGTATAAACATATAAGCAAAAGAAAGTTCTTGCTGCGGTAAGTTCACATACTCAGAGGGAAACACCTTCTGAGAAAAAAAAGTAAAATTAAGCAGAAGGAAAGGAAAAAAATACAGAGATGCATAATGTATCTTCAGTAACATCTGAGAAGATGTATTCTCTGTACAGCCCTCTGCACAGTCTGCACAATGCAAGGCCAGTGGTTCTCCACGTGAGCTAATTCTGCCCTGCCTCTGAGCACGACTGGCTAGCCTGCCTGGTACCACACCAGCATCATCAGACTGCTGCTGGTGCTGAGCCAGCTCAGGTGTCTCTATACAATGTGCGCTGGCTTTATTCATCTGTTCAGAGGGGCCACGCTTACTCAGAGCAGATCTGAAGCCCACATTCTCACATGCAACTTCAGCTTATTTTAAGACCTCTGATTTTTTAAAAGCAGGTTAAAGCACTTTCACAATGTTAGCATCAATCAGTTTTTTATATATTATCTTAAAAGACACTAAGATAAGTCTTGTCTTGGGGCACATCTTAAAGGACACTAAGATTCACCTTGCAGATTAAGACACTTGGTAGGTATCCACATGTGAATTGGATGTCCAAGCTTTCGTTACAGTCAGTGGAGTCCAGAGATCTGCCCACCTCACCCTAAAGTAGACCTCTCGGCACACAAACCAGTTGGCTAAGCCTAGATGTCTAGTGCCAGCTTTGCCTGTGGCATCCAAGACATTTACACAGAATTGCCAAATATTAAACATGACCTTTCTCCTTCCGAAGTGGCAGCTGGAAGTTGGGGCCTATTGCAGGGCATCTCAAATGGCACTAGACAAATATATGTGGGCAACTGAATCAGTCAGCTGGATAGCTCTGCAGGTTTCACTGCCTGTGATGGGAGTTTGGGTATATCTCACGCATAGACACTTAATCCATGAGATAAATGCCCCCTTGAATGTCACATAAGAAGAGGACTGTCTGACAATTTTTTTCCTTCCCAAAGGGTGGGAAGTTTGGCTCCAAGTTCCACACCAGCTTCTCCCCAGAGCATCTTTCCTCCCAGACGACATCATGGGGCTCCCCCAACTCTTCATGACTTTCCATACCTCCAAGCAATATCCAGCCTGCCTTTAGCCGATGCGCTGACATGGTTCTGTATACTGCTAGAATTAATTTAACTATAATGTAAGCTGCTGGAAAGGAACAGTGTTTATCCAGGACTCTGCACCTCTCAGGCTTTCTCATTATTTACATAGTGTTTATATTGCTCAGTGGTGCCAATCAGGGTAAGTATTTATTGCTGCAGGGTGTTTACTGCTCCATATCTGAATATAGCTTCTGCCCTGAAGAGCTTACAATTTAATTATAAAACAAGATGCTGGGAGTTTAAAAGAAGAAAGTTGATGAGCAAAAGGGGTAACAGTACTAGTCACAAAGTCAGGAGAAGCAAAGTATTTTTTATCCCATTCTTTGTTTATTTTAAAAAATTATATGCTTTTCAATTTAAAAAAAAAACAAACCCTGCATGCTTCATTTCTCTTTTTTCCCCTTCCTGGTTCTCAATGCAATTTATATTTCTCAGTAAAAAGATTGCACTTCAAATAATTTTAACTTTCTATTTGATCCTATTTAAGATTCTTTTTCACGTTTATAACTTCCATCTACTTACATCCCATTGGTTCAGGTCTGTCACAAGCTTGGGGCTGGATTATCAGCAAGGGCATACAAGACCTTTCTTTCCCTCGTGGTCTATGAAGCAAGGCAGTTCACATTCATCCATTTTGCCTCAGTTCCTCTTGGTTTATTTGCCTGCCTGTGATCCAGCCTCCAGGCTGGATGATATATCAACATGTAGGTTTCCTACTGGCCTCTCAGCAAGACCTCCTCTGGATTTCCTGGGACTACCAGTCCTGCTGTGCTGTCTCGGGACATCACCCACCGTTATCCCCCACACTCCTCCCCACTGAGTTCCAGTTCATCTCTATCTGCCACCCACCTCACTTCACAGGATCCAAGGACACACTTCCTCAGACACAAGATCACTTTTACCATTAATTTAAAAAGATAATTTGCATTATCTCTGCAGCATACCCCCCATTTATTACTCAATTTGATGAAAATCAGGAACATATGACTGCAAATATTATCCATATTACAGCAGACACCAAAATGTGCTACTACTGCGCAACATACAGGAGAAGAAGTGCTAGAAGTGCAAAAGGCACGAAAGGCAGCATTAAGCTTTTTAAAAAATCACTGTGTATTGAAAATGAGGGTTTAGATGTACACTACATGCACCTGCACAGTTCATGTCCTATTCGAATTTCACAGCCGTGCTCTCAGAGCTGTCCTCTGTCCAGACACAGAATAGGCACAGAAGGCTGGAGGGAAACACTTTGCTTCTGTGCCACAAAGCTAGCTGTGAAGAAAACATCTCTTAGATGCATAGGTCACATAGCATTTGTCTCACCTGGGCTCATGTTTTTGCTACCAGGCATTGGCCTTTGCCAGGGAGCCTGGCAATAAGGCAGAATATTTTCTGATGCATGTATTTGTCCAGTAAACAGTGAACCACCCGCACATTTCACAGAAGCTACCAGATACGCTCCCAGCCCCACAGACCTAACTCAGAACTGACCTAGCCATATTGAGGAGAGAAAAAAACAGTATAAGTGTGTTTTTCACTACATGGTGATTTTATCCATCTATAGTAATACCAAAAGGATGAATGATATTAAGTTTGTGTCCAAAGTCAGTGTTAGCTGACCATGCCAGTAACAACAATCATGGCTGCCTGCCACCAGGAGAGAAAAGCTATGTTATTTCCCTGATGCACTGAATTTTCCAATGTTGCATTTAGCTTAGTAAACAGCCAGCTGGACCTTGCTATTCATGCTTCCTATAGTATAAACTGGGTTTGCTTTTGCTTTTTTTTTTTTGCCTTTTTTTTTTTTTTTGCTCTTACACTAAAGGGGAAGTTAGAATTGAGATTGCACAAAAGCTCTGCTTAAACGATACTGTCTTTATGTGTACCCTGAGGTGCACAGTGATTTCCACACTGACCTAAGCATCCCCAGTTTAGATGTCTAACACGTGTCAGTAGGTTACAATGAGACATCTATAGCAGTCACTATTTGTGGGGGTTTCCTCCACTCCTTTTACAGGTCATTTTGTACATAATACTCTATTACGATGCGCGGGTCATATTAAAAAGTCTATCTGATGCTAAATTGACTAATGGCTAAATAAAATCATAGAATTGTTTAGGTTGGAAAAGACCTTTAGGATCATCAAGTCCAACCGTTAACCCAGCACTGCCAAGTCCACCACTAAACCACATCTACCTGTCTTTTAAATACGTCTTTTTTGGTGAAGAAATTTTTCCTAATATCCAACCTAAACCTCCCCTGGCGCAACTTGAGGCCGTTTCCTCTTGTCCTATCGCTTGTTACTGGGGAGAAGAGACCAACCCCCACCTCACTACAACCTCCTTTCAGGTAGTTGTAGAGAGCAATAAGGTCTCCCCTCAGCCTCCTCTTCTCCAAACTAAACAACCCCAGCTCCCTCAGCCGCTCCTCACAAGACTTGTGCTCTAGACCCTTCACCAGCTTCGTTGCCCTTCTTTGGACACGCTCCAGCACCTCGATGTCCTTCTTGTAGTGAGGGGCCCAAAACTGGACACAGGATTCGAGGTGCGGCCTCACCAGTGCCGAGTACAGGGGCACCATCACCTCCCTGGTCCTGCTGGCCACACTATTCCTGATACAAGCCAAGATGCTATTGACCTTCTTGGTCACCTGAGCACACTGCTGGCTCATACTCAGCCAGCTGTCGACCAGCACCCCCAGGTCCTTTTCAGCCAGGCAGCTCTCCAGCCACTCTTCCCCAAGCCTGTAGCGTTGCCTGGGGTTGTTGTGACCGAAGTGCAGGACCCGGCACTTAGCCACGTTGAACCTCATACAATTGGCCTCGGCCCATCAATCCAGCCTGTGCAGATCCCTCTGTAGAGCCTTCCTACCCTCCAGCAGATCAACACTCCCGCACAACTTGGTGTCATCTGCAAACTTACTGAGGGTGCACTCGATCCCCTTGTCCAGATCATCAAAATGTTAATATCAGTCAAGATGCAGGTTTTTCCCAAAACTCTGGAATCAAAGGTGCCACAAATATGTTTCTATAGAGGGTATTTGCTTATTTTTCAAGTCTTCAATATTTAAGTTATTATCTTTCAACTTTTATCCCCATTCACTATTACACCTTGTACAATATATGCCTTGCATAACTAGAAACATTTGATATCCATAACTTTGCAAATCATTAATCTGGTGGCCTGAAATTTTTCATGCAATTTTCTTCACAGATCTCCAACATAATTGAGGAGAGAATCAAAATTGCATCCAAAAGCAAAAACATATAGAAACAGAAAATTGTTTTAGAATCTATGAGAACAGGAGCAGGAAATACAACTAAAGATGCTCATGTTTGAAATGGGAAGTTTGGGGAATAAAAATATATACATATATGGTCCCCACTGAATCTTAGTATAGGACTCAAGAGGACAGAAATACAAAATTATAATTGTTTTTCAGAGCAGACACAACTTCTGCACAGGATCAGTTACAAGACTGAGCTCAAACATATTCATGCCTTAGTTTGCCACCTATTGATTGGGGATAAATACACCCATACTTTACACAGTGGTTACAATGATATTTAAAGCATGTTGTGAAGTGCTCAGAAACAATAGTGATAGAATAACAAAAATAAGTACAAAGGCAGAAAATTGCTAACATGCTTACTGCTAAGAAAATCTGAGTTGATTTCAGATCCCTTCAGAAAATTCTTACTCAGCCACAAAATTTATATAAATTATATGATTTCTCATTAAGGTTTAATTAGCTTTTAAAAATGGGTTCAAGCTAAAGAAACACATATTGTCACAGATGAACAATAGCTAAATTGAAGACAGTATATTATTGCTCAAACCTAGAACATGAGAGATCTGGTTTCAAGTTCTGGCTCTGCTACAGACCTGCTATATATAGACAGAGTAAGGCCTGTATACTAGTTGGCTTGAAGATAGTGTAAACTCCATGAAATAGGATGGTAATTTTCAGACTTGTGATTATGCCCAATTAACAGTAATTATTAGCGTTAAACCATCTCTTGCAAGTTTGCAACCAGCTGCTGTTAAAAAATGGTTTTAATATTTATGGTATCATCTACAGCTTAGACTTTTTTACACTGTGTTAATGAAAACCAAGGTTTAACGATAGCTGGCAATTACACCACAACCTTATTTTAAAATGATCTCTACGTCTTAAAGAAATATGACTAACCTGCTGAAGGGACAGGGCTAGAGGGAAAAATCTGCTAAGTGTGGTTTTGTTTGAACTAGTTCTACGGCAGCACTTTACAATGTTTGTTACCAAACATAGCAGCTGATCCAAGAAAGTCAGAAAGTGCATGTGTTCATGGTGTCAATCATATGTGTAGGTACTCAGTGCTGCTATCTGTGTATTGGACTATCGTTGCAGTCAAACTGAATTGTGGCAGTGGATATAATTAAGAAATTGTCTCATGATAGCCTCGCCACTATGCAATAAATGATTCTTCAACTAGAGAAGAAATAGATCCAAATTATCACATCTGTTTTTATCAGGACTGAATACTCTGTATTTACACGTCTGCACTTAGTTGAGAAAATGAAGATTATGTCATTAAAAATCAAATAAGAAGGGAAGTTATATTGGAACATATCTCTGGCTACCTCGTCTGAATCTGGATCATTCCTACAGTTAGAGATGCGTGAGTAACAGGGATCATAGATCTATGTGAGCAATAATGGACTTTTATCAGTTTACTTGATAATTAATTTTCATTTAGCTACAAAGGAAGCCTGAACATTTCACTAAACTTCAGGATTTCACATAGAGCTGAGACTCAAATGCAGACAGCTTGTGTAATCTTTTGGCAAGTCACTTAATATCTCTTACTTTCCTCTCCCTTTGGAAGCAGTATTTAGTTTCTCCTCATCTTTGTCTGCTTTGACTGTTGAGATGGTAGTCTGCTTGGAATAGGGACTGTCTTCCACACAGACAGTCAACAATTTACTTGTGACCTATGAAAGATACAGATGTAGAAATAATATATACTTAAAATGCCACTCATCAAATCAATGCAGTGCAGAGTGATTACTGGATTCTATTTAAGTTGCAGTTTTATGACAGGAATAGCCCATTGCATGCAATCATTTAGTATCTTGCGTTTGAAAAGATCTCTCTCTTCCTGCAAAGCTGGGTAACAGCATCAGGAATTGTAAAATATTACTTGGCTCATAAGATCTCACAAACTGCAAAGTATTGAGTGGTTTGTGGGTTTTGGCAAGTGGTCCAGGTCAGCAATTCTTAAATACTGGTGACCCATGAAGCCTTATCCCATATATCTGCAGGATAAAATATTTCGAGAATGCAACTACTAGAGTGTGTTTTAAAGGAGTGAAAAGGGGGGGGGGGGGGGGGGAGGTACCCCAAACCAGGAACTTCCTTACAAAGCAGAAATCTAGTCCTGTTTCAGTGGAAGTTTTTATCATGCCACCTGAGTGCCTCACAAACTTTAATGAATTAATCCTCTATGCTCTTGTGAGGAAGGAAATATTAACCTTTGTATTATACTTAGAGGAAATCATAAAGACTGTAAAGCCCAAGCGTTCCAGTACATTTAGTGATTTTTAAAGGTTTGAGCTTCTGACTGCTCAGTTCTAGGTTTAGCTTCCAGGAATACTGTATTTTTTGCAGTTCCTCTTCGTAAGGAGTTATCTTCTTAAGTATACTAAATACCTTATTCTTTTTTGCTGAACTAGGAATCCCGATTACAAAAACCTTACAAAATGTAATTTTAACAACATATCACTAATATATAGTCCCTTCTACATCTGCTTGACGACAGATCAAGAAAGAACCAACTAGTTAGTCTAACCTTGCTTGATTTTTGTGGATGAACAATCCTATTGTTCACACACATTGTTCCTTCAGAGACGCATTCTCTCTCCAGACTGCTAAGTTTGAGCTGTATAAGAAATAGGAGTAGTTTCTATTACCACACAGCATCCATTGTTGATTTGTAATATTTTACTTGTGTTTGTGCACACATTCCTCAGCTACCAGCATACCAAGGGAAAACTCAAATCTCTTTCATCTCAGCAGTATGCCATTAAAAAATGGGAGCATTCAGTGATTAATTTCTGCACCCCCCCACTGAGAAGAGAATTAGAAGCGGCCCAGGCAAGCAGAAAACTCTTATTACTTTATGGAAGAAGTGCACCAGTTTGACTGTTACTCAACCACAATAAAACTTAACAATAAGGAAATAAAAATCACAAACCCAACACATATATATCGACACATCTATCAATATATAGCAGTTTTAGAATATTGGGCTTTTAAAAAATTTAGTCTGAGAGTATTTTTCTCCTTTAATAACACAGTTAAGCTGCCTCGGGAAAAAATCCCAAACAAACAGAACAAACCCTATCCATTAAAGAAAACTCCTACCTACAATGAGGCTGTCTCCATGTGCTGCTTTTTGACAGGAGTCAGTTGTGTTCTCTCTCTCACACACTTCCTCAGTTACAGAAAGGGAGAAGATGAGCTCTGCAATCATAAACCCTGAGCTGGCAGAAGGAATGATACAGTGCAGTCTTCTCATTGGTCTGATGCGTTTGGTTTTCTGCCCAAGTGTTGTATGGGGGTACGGCTTGGGAGAGACATGAAGACTGTATGTCTAAAGGGGTAAGTATCAGGAATTTTGAGGCCCCTCTAGAACAAGGATATGATGGGGCTCATGATGTTTGAGAGCTTAAAATTAGACCTTTCTTTTTTTCCTTTTCTCGATAAGAACTGTAGTCTGCTGAAAAATAGTCTGGCATTAAAGAACAAAATTATATTGAGCTCCTTTATAAAATAAAAAAGAATTAGGAATAGCAATTGTTTCACTGTTTTAGACTTTTAAGTAATCAATTCTTTATATAGCAGCTGCATGGTGACCACCTAAAGGATCAGTCATACTTCCTGCATTGCTTGAGGTATCTTCTGTCCTTCTAACCAGCTATGCTCAAAGCTAAATTTTATTCCTTTCCCTGATCAGGCTCTACCCTAGCCATCTTCCTTTGCCCAGGGTTTCTTCCTCGTAACAATTCTGTAAAACTGAAACAACTTATAAGGAAAACACCACCTATGCTCACAGAAGCACTTGTTTGCCCAAGAATGAACGCTGAGACACACTTCCCTCAGATGAACAGTAAAGCCTTATGTCTGATAAGACCTGACCTCATTTCAGGCACTATGATGTACGTTATTGCCTCTACTAGCTAGGGATTTGGAACAATACAGTGACCTTGAAAACAGTTCCAAAGGGTATGTGGGTGTCATCAGAATAGGTCTTCTAAGTTAACTGCAGTATTGTCTCTATGGGAATTTCTACCAGATACCCTGAAGGCAGAAATATGACTCTTGTCAGTAAGGATTAAAAACAGAATCCAGAAGGCCCTATCTGGATTCATTTCTGACATGCAAAGATAGGCAGCACTGCATGGTACAGATAATCATTGCCAGCTGTTTGTGAGGTGGTGTAGTTTTGTCACATTTGAGGTAGATGGCAAACTGAGGACTGGGAGCAGTCCTGGAAGATGATTCTTTCTAGTGGTTTTTTTAAAGTCCTGAGAAGAAACCACGTTTTCCATTTGCCTAATTAACTGTAGTTAAATTATAATCTGTACTAAAAAACTAGAACTGTTTGACAAGACTTGTTTGTTCTTTGGTCAAACAAAGGAACTCTTGAATCTCTTGGAATTCACCACAGTTTTACGTAACTGAAGATATTCTCTATTCCCCCACTTGGTAAACTGAGGCTGAGAAGTCAGCGGAGTCCTACTGAGAGAATGCTCTCCTGGCTTTCATAACCCCCATGAAACAGAAGGCTCTTTCATGAAATATTCTTCTCCTAAAATCCTCCTATTTATGTTTATCACTTCCTTTTGAAGCCACAACTACGCAGCCTTACTCGACAGAAGCTGCTGTATTAACAGCTGGAATACCCTGTGGTAGGTCTGTAATTTTGGACAGGCACCTGGATCCTCCCATGGCTGTTGTGACGGCGCTTCACAGGGCGACAACACGCCCCAAAGTCAACGCAAAGACCTGACAGCGTTCCCAGATTTAGAGCAATCAGCGGCCCGCACCCTGCCTGGCCCCGCCGCCCCGGGCCGCAGCCCGCAGGACCAGCCGTTCAGAGCCATTCCGTCCCTTCTCAGTCTGAAAGGGAAACCCTGCCTGAGCGCCTGCCGCGGCGGGCGGGCCGCGCTCCCCCGGGCGCCGCAGTGAAGGGCTGTCAGGGCTCCGCGGGGAGGCCGGCCGGTCCCCTCGGCCACAGGGTGCCCACCGGGCCGGGAGGCGCCACTTTCCCGTCACCGGGGAAGCGATCGACGCGACCGGGGGGGGTGCCACCGGGGAAGGCCCCGGCTGAGGCGGCCGGGCCGCCCGGCTCCGGCCCCGCCTCGGCGGCGGGGCTACGGCGAGTGCGAGGAGACAAAAAACCGCGGGTGAGCAGGCGGCGCCGGCCCGCCTCCGCGCGCTCATTCAGAGCGGGTGACGCCAGGCGCGTCACGTGCTGCCGCGCGTCACGCCGCGCGCGGGGCTCCCTCCGCCAATCCCCGGGCACTGGTGCCGGCCGAGCGCGCCGCTCCGCGCGGCGCCGCCGGCCAATCCCTTCCGCCGGCGGAGGAGGGACTTCCGCCGGGAGCCGGAAGCGGGTCTCTCATGCGAGCGGGTGGTTGAGTCTCGGCTCGGAGACGTTTCGGGCCCGGGAGCCGCCGCCGCCGCCTCCTCCGCCTCCGCGCCCCCCTCCCCGCTGTGCTGCCGCCGCCTGCTCCTCCTCCCGGCCCCCGCCCCGCTCTCCGCTCTCCTCCTCCTGGCATCCGGCGGCGGCGAGGCCCCGGCGGCGGCGGCGGCGCGGCGAGAGGCCCCGGCGCTAGCGGAAAGCCCGGCAGGAGCGAGAGGCCCCGGCGTCGGCGGAGAGCTCCCCCCCGCCCCCCGTGCCTGCCCGCCTTCTCCCCGTCGAGGCCCGGCCCGAGGGCGGCGGCGGCTGCTGGTGACAGGTGAGTGCGAGGGGCCGCCGCGGCCCGCGCCCGCCCGGCGGCAGCGGCCGCCCGGGCCGCTCCCCCGTCGCTCCCCCATCGCCCGGTGCGAGGGGGAATGGCGGAGCTGCGGGCGGGAGGCACCCCCCCCGTTCCGCCACCCCCCTCGCACCGGGGAGGCGGCCGGAGCCGCCATCTTCCCACCCGAGGCGGTTCCCGGGGGAGAGGTAGGAGGGAGGAGGAGGGATCCCGGCTCGGAGCTGCGATGGTGGCGGGGGGGAGGGCGAGTCGCCGGGCTGGGCCGCCGGGGCCGCTCCCGCACTGCGGCCTCGCCGAGCGGCGGTTGCTGCCCGGGCCCCGGCCCCGGATGGTGGCCGGGCAGCGGCTGAGCGAGCTTTGCCCCCCGCGCCGGTTTGGCGTTGCCGGGGATCTCCGTGGGCAGCGGGTGCGAGCGCCTCAGGAGGCGGCGGGGAAGGGGGGCGAGGGCACGGCGGGAGCACCGGCTTCACCGCGCTCGCCGGCTGCCCGCCCTTGGCGGAGGGGGAGCCGTGACCCTCCCGGGGAGCAGGGCGGCGGGCGCAGGCGGTACCGGCCCCGGGCCGGGCGCTCCGGGCAGATGCGGGGCAGCGCTGGCCTCTCATGAGAGCTGGGTCCTGAACCGGGGAACTGGTTGTGCAGGAGGCAGCGGGGCAGCTGTGCTCGCGGGGGACGAAGCACCACTTGCAAAAGCAGCCGCCGCACAAACGGTGTTTGGCCCCTGGGATTTTGTTGTCGTCGGGCCTTTGCTGGCTGCTGCGGCCAAGTTGTTTTCACTCTCGGTTTCAGTCTGTGCAGATGCTCAAAATTACTACGTAGCCTTGTCCACAGTTTAAACAGATGTGCACGTGCCAAACAATGTTGTACAAGATTTCTGTGTGGCAGATAAGTGTAATTATTTTTATTCTGCAGGTAAGGGAGTTGAGGCAAAGTGGTTAAGACTTGCCTGTGGCCACAGAGAGAGAGCTGTTTTCAAAACCACTGTTTAAACTTGAGTCACGGTTGGGGTAAAACCATGGGAATTCTGGCTTCTGATCCTGCGTCTTGTCTCTGGCCTAGTTTTCTTGGCCTCCGTCTGAATCCTTAGTAAAATTGGAGAAGGAATCTTTCTTAAGTCATGTCTCAAGATCGCTATTGAAAGGCTTTAACCTTTCACGTGGTTAAAGTTTCATGTCAAACTTATCTGGTTTTTAGCAATTGGATAAATTTTCAAAGGTCAAAGCATGTTGTGTTCTTTTTTTAAACTTGCTGGGATTTCACAACTCTAGCGTTTTGATTCTGATCTGGTAACTGTTTTTATCAGTTGAACTTTCACTTGTTTCCTGCTGACTTGTAAGCATTTCTTCAAGTTCATTCTTGAGATATGAAGCTAATCAGCTTAATCACTCTAGCTATTAGAAGAACATCGGTATTTTCTGATTTTTTTATTATTATTATTTTTTCCGGGAAGTGAAAGGGAGGAGAAAACTAGGATGAGGCCTGATAAAGCACATACAGAAAACAGTACGTATTTTATATGGAACATCCTTAGGAACTTTTATTCTTCTAGGTGTGTTGCCATTTACACGTGTTTACTATTTATGTGGAAGCCAAAATTACTCTTATGTTTAATTGGTCTTACATTTTGGGGATAAAAAAAATCCTTATTGAAACTCAAATAAAAGGTTTGTATAAACGAATTAATAGAAAACATGTGACCTCTTGGATGTTCCGAAATAAGTGATTGTATATTTTCATGGTATATAATCGGGTCCTTAAGTGCACACAATGTTCTGGGTTAGATTGAATTGTTTCCTTTGTAATTCTTTCTGTTTTTTCAAGTGTTTACACACAAACGCCTTAAGGGAATAGAGGTTTCAGCACAAGCGTGTTCTGCCTTGGTGCTTTTTATGGCTTGCTCTAATGCAAATATACACATAAAAAGGTATGGATAACTGATATGTACATATATTTAGTTTAGATATGTGGCTGGAACTTAAATCTGCTTCAGTACGGAGCAAGATGGAATATCGGGAACTGGAAGCAGTTGTGGGGGCTTTGGGATTTTGTTGGTTTTTTTCTTTCTTTCTTTTTGAGACATGCAGTAACCATGTAGGCAATTTCTGGCTCTGATGGTTTATTTGATTAGAGTGAAAGTAACTACTTGGTTTATTTTACTGAAATGCAAAATAACTACAGTCAGGTTTGTCTAAGCTACATGTTCTGTGGAGATCTGTTGCTGTGTCTCTTCAGTCTCTCATCTGGCAGTGGCTTTGGCTTTAAATCAGTTGTGAGCTTAATTGGCATGGTAATATAAACTCTTTGTTAAATATTTATTACATTACCTCACACAATGCACATGCTAGACACGGAAGAGGCATGTTTCTGGCCATAGTGCGTGACAAATCTAAAGTGACAGCTGAAAAGTAGCAAGAAAGGATTTATAAAGAAAAAAGTAATAAGGTGTAGATGTGTTTCATAAATTTAATTTTTTTAAACTAGGTGGCTTTTTGGCCTTTCAGTGCTATTAATGTTTAATTTCATGTTGCCTGTATATATTCATCAGACATGCACATTCTTGTAAATTAACACGTAAGGTATACAAATAAGCATGTAGAGCACTTGACTTATCTTTTCTTGTGCCTGTGTTGGAAGGAGCAGGTTTTGTCAAGGGCAGCAGCCTTATCGGTCTTCTTGAAGAAGAGCATTCTTGTCTTGGAGATGCTCTGTGAAGGAAGGTGCAAAGGTGGCTGTAGAGGTAGCTAACAAACACAGTGTCAAGGAGGCTATCGCTGCAGAGAAAAAGGCAAAAGAGACCAGATGAAGAAAGGAAAGAAACACGGTTTCAAGTCTGGAGAACATCAAGCTTTGGGAATGTGATTTTTTTTTTTGTGCGTGTGCACATGTGTACAAGCACATGTGAGGAACTGCTATATGATGTAAGACATTGTAAAAAATGTGGTTTACATAGTATTCTGTTCCTTGAAGCATTTACTAGTAAAAGGACATTTTTAGACAATGAGTTTGTGTAACTCTTAGAAATAACTGTTGAAAATAGCCTTTGACTGCATTTATTCCTGTATGTAATCAGTGATATTAAACTAATGTGAGTATTGCCAGTCTCTTGTATTTGCATTCAGAATGGGCACACAGGTACGAGTAGGAAAGGAAGGATGTTACAAAATAGGACGTTGTAAGGAAGAAAATTAACCCCTCCCCCTGCAGTTTTGTAAGAGGCAATAGTATGTGAAGAGCTGTGTGGAAGATAAGAGTAAAAGCTACACTTGTAGTAAAGGCCCCAGAAAGGTATTTGAATCATATTGTCCCCAAAGCAAGGCATATGCATGCTGGATCTAATACTATCATTTTAGTCCATATAAAACAAGATCTAGACAGGTGGATTTCACCACGTAGGCCAGGCATTAAATTAGGGAGGGGAAAGTGATGTAAAACTTAAACTTTGAAATAATGCTTGTTTTATGTGATACCTCAAAAGAGAAAACATGCACACATGCATCCCCTTCCCCCCTGAACTGGTAATACGCTTTAGCAAAGGTACCAATTGAAAATGTTGTAAATATAGCTGTAAGCTAGTGCTTTGAGGAAGTTCTGTTTTCTTTTCCTATTTATTGACTCCTCTGTGCGAAATTCAAGGCAAGCTAGTGTATCATAACAGTCAAACACAAATAGAATACCTCTGAGCACTTTCTCTGAATGTAAAACTCGGTGATATTTCACCTGGTCAATAAAAATTAATTTGGTGCTGTAAATACTGGATAATTAAGACGACCCATTGCTATTCCAGCAATCTGTTTCTTTCTCTTTAAGGATATGCTGGCTTTGACTGGCTCATGGTAAAAATTTATCTAAAACCAGTAAGTTTGAGGAACTTGTTAGAAACAGGAGCCTAGAAGTTGATTTCTGTACCACCCATTCATTTAAATTAATCTAGCCAAGTTCCACAAAGTGGTGCAAGAGAGAAACAAATTCTATTAATTGGTTTGTAGCTGATATTTCTTAAGTTTTTAGCGATGTGATGGAGCCAAGGATTTATAATCTGTTTTTTCATTGGTCTTTCACGTTTGTGCGTTGCTGTTATGTACTCTTTCTAAAGGGGGGTGTCCCCCCTTTTAGGAAGCAGGCGCTACGGAGTAATACTTGTAGACAACAGAGGTGCTTTGGAGTACTTAAATTAGGCGTGACTGTAATACAGCATAATTGTGCGATTAGGATACCATGGCAGTGTTCGTTCTGTGATGTGTGCTGCTGCAGGTATTTTGTGTCTGGCTATGTGTTTCAGGAACAGCAATTAACTCCAAAATTGGAAGTCTGACGGGGTTACTAATATGTGGCTAGCTACTTGGCCTAGAACATTGCAGGGAATTGGGGAAACGCTGTTTTGACGCCCTGATGAATCACCAATTTCTTTGAGCCTTAATCTTTTCTAACGCTCATTTACCGTGGAGGGCTGGGCTACGCATATTCTGGATCCTGTCAGTCCAGCTCCTTAATGGGTAGTTGAGTGATGTAATACAGAAGGAATCATTCGTTCATAAGCTGAATGGATTGCCTCCTCTGCACTTCCAGCAGCTCTGTTGTTGTTTGCGTAAGGCCGTTGGCATGTAAGGAGCTGGTGTCCCCGAGAGTATATCCTACAGTAAAGGTTTATTCTGGATTGCCTTTATGGCCATCTAGAGTTCATAGATATCTCGAGGTCAGTGTACATGTGTTTAAGGTAGTAGTAGCTATACACAACTTTCAGTTCTGGACTGTTGCACATGTAGATAGAAACATAAATATCTATAGGCATCTATCTGGCATGGTACCTTATGATGGGCTAGACCCAGAATTGCTTGATCTGTTAGGGACTCCTTCCTAAAACGCCTATATCACTTCCACTATTGAAAATAGTAAGCAGTGGCAACATAAAGACTTTGGAAATTACACCTTCAGATGCTATCAGTAGTTCACATGGGACTTGTTCAGGAATATACTGAGTTTTGAGTGTAGTGATAGAACATACAGTTATTTTATCTAAAGCTTGTGCTGGGCTTTTTGCAAGTCTAAATACTGTATCGCTTAACTCTGCTTTTAGATTTCCTGTGTTTTCTTGCACAGGTATCAGAACAGTATTTTCCCTTTGCCTAGATAAATTCTCCCTCAGCTTCATACTGGCCTTTCCCTGCTCGCTTCTGGAAATAAGCAACAATGATGAATATTAATACTTTATTGATGGTATTCATAAGTCTGTCTTCCATCTGTCTTGGTAATGGAGTTACAAACTTACTTCAAAAAATTGTGGATTTCTGTTATTCTTATATATAAGTGTTTCTCCATATTTCTCGGCAGACCTAATGTTCTGCAATCTATTTTCAAGTATTTTATAATCATAGGATGCCAGCGACCTGACAGGGAATCTTGAGAAACACAATATTAGTTAGATAGTAATTAGTTGAGGAAAAAATATTTAACCATTTGATAAATCTCACTTGTCAAAAACTTAACGAAATGCTTAAGAAGCTTTACAGTGAAGTCTTGGCAGCTTTATGGTTTTGTTTTTGGTCAGTGTTGGTATCCATAAGCATATTTTTACAGGTTGCGATGCTGTCACAGGTTGCCCCACAACAGAGTCTGACTCTGACTGTTGTTCAAACAAGGAACTGATGAATCAACAGGCCAATGTCCAAAGTAGCTTGCTTTTTCATACCCTGGCGCTGAAGGTTTATGCTCAGACGTTTTGATGTATCCAGCTGGTTTCTGGTTCTTGTTCTAGGAATTAGAAAAATAGAGCAAAAGTGAACAATGCACTGGGGCAGAGTTACTTTAAGTGCTGAGGACTAAAGCTTATGAAATAGCTACCTATACGTGCAGAATTTGCAATCTTATCTCGTAGTTTCATTCCCATTCAATGTTGTTGCTACCCGACAGATAGGGACAGAAAATGGTCAACATGTTGCTGTTTAAAGCAGCAAGGCAAACAATTTGGGCAAAATATCATTGCCTGCATTGGCACGTCTCCAAGAACTTGGATTTGTGTCCCTGTTCCTGTTTAAAGCTTGTTGTCCAATTCTTTATAATAGATGTCTAAAGGATTTCTATTATAAAGGGGGGGTGGGGACACACCTTTTTTTTTTTTTAATGAACATGTTGCAGTTTAGTTTATAACCTATTTTGTTACGATTATGATTTTCTGTTTCTTAATTAACGTTGTGTATTTTAACTGCCTGGATTCAAGGAATCAGTGGAATTTTTAGGAGGGTCTGTGCCCACTTATTTTGACTTGCAAGGAAGAATTATTGTCCTTAAATCCAAGCTCAAATATTGGAACAGTTCATCCTTTGACAGTGAGTCAAAACCTGAATTACCAGTAGTTTTGATTACAGTGATACTCTAAAAAGGTGGGGTGCTCTAACTGTGAACAAATGTGCACCCAGTAGGTGATAGTCTTTCATACAGTGTTTTAAAAGTAAGCAAGAGTTGCTTCTGATTTCGATGAAGCTTGTAATGGAAGATGGTGGCTTTTTTCAAAAGAGGAAGGAATGCTAAATGACTGGATTATTTGGGTTAAATTCTATTTTTGGCAAAGAGGTTAATGAAATAATCATTGGCAAAAACAGTAGCTTCCTTTTCTTATTACAGAACCTTAAAGTTAAATGATGCTTCTTCTGTAAGTAGTTTAATTTCACTTTAGATTTGGTCCTGAACATGTTTCAAAACTTAAACTAACATATTTTAGGTAAATTAATGCCTTTTAAGTCATCTGGAAAAAAACCCAAACCCCAAAGCCTGAGGGGAGTTCATCCTAGGCTGTTTGTTTTGCAGAACAACTGTTCATTAAAATAGTCTTTGTGTCGTCAAGGATTATTGTATACATTCATGTTGGAAGAAAACTCTTCATTGTACCTTTTCATTTATCACCATCATTATCAACATTTTATTTGGTTCTGTGTCTGCCTCTCACCTGGACTTTATGTAGGTGTAGACCCTTTTCTCTCTCACTTTTCTCAGACCTGTTCTGACTGAAGATATATTCTAGGAGCACTGTAACAGCTGTCCCATCAGTCTGCATCAGATCTTTTCCAGAATTCTAGTTCTGCATGCATTTGAGTTTGAGATTCTTGGTGTAAGATTTCTGCTTCCTGAATTAGGTGTTTATTGTGTGGTCCAAGAATGTGATGATAAAGAACTTGGAACTTAGCAAATCAGCTTTGAAGCTATGTGTGCGTCTTAAAGAATAATTCAAAGCACTAAAACTATTAAGTGTCCTAGAAGTTCCTAATACAGTTTTTGACCTTCTCTTGCTTAAGCACAGCACTGATTGCAGACTTGAAACATGGAATCCAAATCATAGCAATATTGTAAGATGATAAGCTTATTAAGACCTGTTAAAGAACGTCAGACTTCTAACCTCACCCTTGGAACTGCCCTAAATATTAACCTTGTAGCTTCAAGTGATGTTTTTAGTCTTGTCTTTCATCATAAAATACTGCATCCTCCTCTGCCAACTTCTGAGTTTTTCTGAAGAAGGTGCTGTCCATAAAACCCTGCCCAGCAGAGCTGGGTTAGTTATTTCCTTTGCAAGCTCTACTGCCTGGGGTCACAGGCAGCATCGTGAGTGTGCGCTGGCCGCTTGCTGGTTAGCAGCGTAGTGAAGTATGTGCACAACTTAAAGATCGTATTGGTAAATCGGGAGGAGGAACATTGAGTAATTGAAACAAGGAAGTTCGTTGTTCCCAGCATTGCTAAACTGACACTATTCATGCACAACATTTAACTTGTTCCCTGTCAGCAAGTGCTAAAGCTGCTGGTACTTTGTCATGCGTTGTATCTTTTGAAGACTTTGTGTTTCTTTGAAGAATTAGGAAAAGCCAAATGGACCATCAAATTGCTGCAACTTAGCTTTAAGAGTTTGAAGCAGGTAGTAAAATATTGTAGTGCTTGCAGTTGTTTTGTGAAATAAACATAATTTGTAAAATGACAGGTTCACTTATTGCAGGACTGACATGCTGAGATGCTGGCAAGTCCGTTAGCCAGCAAAGTTTAGTATCTTTTCTACTCTTCACTCCAAATCAGGAATCAGTTTCAGTCTGTGAATGAAAACTGCCTCTCATGATGAAAGTGCAACAGCTTCTGTAAACTTTACTGCTTTGTGTGATCTGTTAGCATACTTAATTGTTGCTTCCTTCAGCAGTGGAATAGGAAGATTAATCTCTCTGACTTCCCTTGAATAGATACTTTGAAGAAAAGCAAACCCCTCAAAAAGCCTTGGTTAAGTGAAAGCAAGCCAGCTACGTGGGGAGGGAAGGGAAACAAGGAAAATATATTATTGTGCAAGATATTATCCTTGCATAATAATTCCTCATGTGTGCATGAGTTCAGAGAAGATATGATAGAATGAGGCAGACTTAGTATCCGGAGTGCCAAAGTAAACTCACCTACTGGAAATAAGATGTGTGTCAAAATGAAGAACTATAGTTTATAGGAAAAAAGATCTGAGAAGTTTTTCATGTGGCTTTATTGATAGCCATGTTAATCTCTTCATGTGGTGTCTTGGTTGGCTATGGGAAGGAATAATATAGGCTGAAGAATGTGGAAGTTTTTGAAAAGTTTCCCTTATTTTAAGTAAATCAGAGTTTAAGAGTTTAAGTTACCATCCAGTGTTCTGAAATGCCTATTTACAAATAGTACAGAAGTGAACAATATTTTGTGAAATCCATAGTCATGAGAACCAATAGGTATCAGCTCCTGCCCTGTCCACTTCAGGGCAAACTTTAATTTTCTTTCCAATTCAATTTACTGCTTCTAGTTAATTGTGTCTGGGTCTTCTGCTTTCTGTGTGTGCAGAGGTGTTGTGCAATTGTTAATTCATGTGACCTCAGTGCAGAAAAGCAACACGGATGATGATAGTTGATGAATTACATGAGATTTTGCATTTGATAGTGCTAAAATTCAGAAACAGATTTTTCTGATGCTTTCCTAATGTTTGCATTAACTGAAAAAATTAATTTCTGCATCAGGGAAGAGTATTTGACATTAAATATTGGTATTACATTAAAAGCCTGGAATAGTCTCCGAGATAATTTGTAGGCATAAAGATATCTGAAGTTATTGAGAAGCTTTGACTTTCAGAGAAAAATGCAATTAGCTTATCAAAGATCACACCAAAGTGTCTGGAGTTAATATTTGTGTAGTAGGTAAACCATTTTACTAGTTAAAAAGATGTATATTAGTAAAAATACCAACACTTTTATTTGCATTACCTCAGCTGTGACTTGTCTTTGCAGATCTGAATCCCACTGCACTGGACACTGTGCAGGCACAGACTGTTGCCTCGTAGCTTAGTCAAGCATGACAGGTAATTGCAGGTGGATGGGAGCGTTGCAAGAAATTAGCATGAGCAGTGGGTTAGTATAACGTATGATGCCTGTGCTCTGATGAAAAGCTCATCAGTTTTTAAAATACATTAATTTTAAAAAATCTTGCAGAAGGAGGGAGCTTCCATCACATTCTACAGGTTCTGTTAACCCATGTTAGGCATAAACTTGGGGTTTTTTTAATACTTGGCCGTTATTGAGGCTGGCTGTTTTTAGAAGATTATAAGAAAAATTAGTCTTCCTCTACGGTTTGGCTCATTTAACAAATGTATTCTCTGTTACACAGCTTGGAAGCAGAGGCAGATGTGAAATGCTGTGCAGAGTGTGGGGTCTGGAACTCCAAGCTTGTCCTTCTGTAGGTACTTTGAAGCATTGTTGCCCTGTGTTCAGGCCTAATTGGTTTTCTGGTTTTTGTCAATGCAAAAGAGCAGTAGTTTGCATTGACCTGTTCTTTCACTCTTTAATTCAGTACAGGCATTCTGCTGGGATTTCTCTTGTGAAAGTCCTGCAGGTGTCTTCTTTTTTTTTCTTTCTGTTGTGGTAGGAGCTACCTGTGATGCTTTGTGGGCAAGGGTAATAGCAGCAGCAGAGTGACGTGGACTTGACCTGTTACCTTTCACTCAGAACTGCAGTACTTGGTTTGCAGTGTTCTGCTGCTGCTGGTTTCCTAGAGAACAGGAAGAAAGGAAGGATTAATGGCATCAGTTGTTCAGCTTGGGTCCTCTCTACTACTCTTCTGGTGGTCCCAGAAGTAAAGTGTGTGTGCAAGCATCTACTGTGTAGTTCTCTATTTAACTGTTTGTAGAAAAGGGGGATCGTTCAAATTTGTTCCAATTCTGTTCTTGCTGGTGATGTTTTCTGTCCTGGAAAAATAAAAACCCCACCAGGGTTGGGAGGTAGGGAGGAGGTCAAATGCTCATGAACCTAATTGAGGGCAAGTGGTGGAGTATTTTAGTGGAAAAACATCATACTTTGAGGTACTTGCCTAATGTGCTTGAGTGGCAAATTCCTGATCTCTTTCCTGAGAAAGATAAAAGACCTTTTTCCTCCAGTGTGAGATTTTTTTTTTGCTTTTTGTAGGCCTTGGCGATGAATGTAGAATTTGTGATTCTACGTTCAATTAGATAAAGCAACTTTTCAAGAGAGGATGGGGTTGTGGAGAATTATGATCATAGATGCTTCATATTAAGGTGGCATCCCACCTTAGATTTCAGAATTATCATGGTTTGGCTGAGCTGCTAACAACTTTAACTCTGCCACTTGAGGGGTTGCTCAGGATAATGCACAAATGGAAGAGTGAGGGTTTATTTTAATTACCAGTTTGGTATTTTTTGAAATCATCATCTGATAAAAGAATATCTTATCTGACATGATAGTTATAATAGAAATTAAATACGCGTCTTTATGGATAACCTGCAGGGTGTGTGCTGTTAGTCCACTTAGATTGAGGAAAACAAGCTTGTGGCTTTGTGATGGATGTGCTACATGAAGCAACCCCGGTTAATTAATGAGTTGGGTTTCTTAATGGTATGTGCTTCAGCCTGCAGTCAGGAGAATGCTGCTTCAGATTTGAAAACTGGGATCAAGCCATAAGCAAACTGAAAACTGTTCATGACACAATCACACTTGTCTTCAAGGCACGTGATACAAAAATTTCTTCCCAGTGAGTTATTCCTGTCTTGGTAGGCACTTCTAGCATTCTTAAATGGTAAGTTTTTTTAGATTATATACTATTAAACATCTGATGCATTACATTACTGAGGAGGATATGATCCACAGGCTTATTAGTCCATTTCTTGAGTGACGTTTGAGTGTGCATCAGATAGTACCTGCGTGTAAAATTTATCATCTTGGTGTGCAAGAGGACTGTGGAAATTCTGTGTGAGACCTTTCAATATAGTGAATAGACTTCCTTTTATTTTAAGCATATATATTTAAAACACACTGCATAAAAGGCTAGGCATAAAAATGATAACCAGGATTATTTGTTGGTAGGGGTCATCCTGTTATATTCTGTGTACTGTCAAGATCTTTCTTCCTGTTGTGTGAGGTTAGGTGAGTGAATAAGGTTGTAACATTACACCCTTCCCATTTTTCTTGCTCTTCACTGAGAGTTTTTCCATATACCTGTGTAGAGTACTTATTTACCACTATCAGGTTTCTTTGGTATTTTATCACCTTTGTTTAGTAACTTATTGCTTGGTATCTCTTGGACAACTAATTACTGTAACGATCTGAATTTCTAGACTTGCGGAGTAATCAGTTCTGGTGTGTGGTTCCATTGCGTGGGTTTGTGTGCGAGTTAGAAAGCTCAGTAAATGATGGAGTTGCAAATTGCTTGTGAAGCCTAGTGCAGAAATGTTTCATAGATCTTTAAATAAGGAAATGCAGCGTTCCCTTTAAATAGCAAGGCTTACTGTTTCTCTTGAAATCTCAGCCGTTCTTAGAGGAGAGACTGTGTTTGAAGAGATAATTAATAGAATTGCAGGACAGTTTTGGAGGCTATCAACCTTATAAAGAACAGACTACTTTAAAACAAAAAACTGTGAAGTAGATGCAGCAGCAGCTCTAAACCATTTGACCTGGTGTTTTCTATTGCAGAATATTAAAAAAATACAGCATTAAGATTTAAGTGGTCTTCTAACACAGTGCATTTCTTGCTAACACCCGTTTGCCATGTGGATTTTAAAATGCCTTGCACTTGTTAAGTGTCCAATTGCAGGTTCACTCCCTGTGCTTATGTCCATGTTCCTCTTTAAGAACCAAAAAGTTGTGCTGTCCTGGGTGCTGCCTGGGGCTGCCCAGGCATAAGCAATTTTCTTGGCAGGAAGGAAAACTGAAACAAATCAGGCGGTACTCTTCTCAGGGTTTTTTTTTTTAAATCTAACTTTCCAGTCACCGTGGTGGCATGTACACTGGATTGCATGTACGTTTTGAAACCTTCATCTGGTAGACTTCGATAAATGTCCGGGTCACACTAAGCTCCAGAGGTGAAAATTTCAACTTTTCCCCCAACTACTTAGCTAATTAACAGTTAAACAAATTCAGAGCCTTGTGATGATTTTTAAAATAGTAGTGTATTCAATATTTAACTTCTGTAGACAAATGCTGTGACTAAATATTTGTCATGTCAGCTTTTTAATTGCTGTTGTGTAATACAGAGTTTACAACTGACATAGGCACAATGATGATTGCAAAGATTGCCACTGACAAATGTGCTTTTTGGGGTTAGATTTTTCATTTGCAGCTATTTTGTCCAGCATGGTAATGTAGCCACTTCACAGTATATTTTCTTTTAAATAATGCCATCCTTTGAATGATAGATTGCTTGTCACATCTGCTCTGTAAAGAGAACGATTTCCTGCTTTGAAAGGAAAGATGGAAACCCCTGAGTTTTGTCACAGGCTTTCTGTATCAGAACGATACAGCTTTGTAGGGTTATTCATCTACAGAATGGTAACATGTGCCCCGTGCAGCGGGATGATGGTGCAACTCATACATTAACAGCTGAAATCTTTCTTGGAAAGTCTTCTGAAGCAGCCATCTGATTAAAATAGCAAGCTCCAGTTTGTATCACTGCTCATAATGCTAAGACGGAGGGAAACTTGCAGCCTTTCAGGATTAGGATTTGTCAGTTTTTCTTGATGATGCTCTGTAAGCTTAACTATCTTGTGTCTGAGTTAGCAGCTTTACCTGGACTGAGAACATGATTGACTTGACATATTACATATGCCTTGGGTATTGTGAAAGTAATAATAAAAAAAAAAAGGTAAACTTTGTTTAAACAGGAGTTAATGTATTAAATTAATAGCATACTTCTGGAAGAGGCATCTGTTGTTTCTCATATCAACTATGTCATGTATTCAGCAGGTGTTAAAACTTTTCAAAGGTGAAGTCAGTGGTAGCTCTGATTACTTCTGCTGCGGTGTCGTGATCCTTGTGGATACATAAGGGTGTGAAAAATGGTGAGAAAATATGTTATCTCTGACAGTAGAAAGAGGGTTTCTGGCCTGCAACTGGAATTTGTTATGAGGCTTAAGTCAAGCAGTGCACTTCTGTTTTGAAAACATTGTAGGCTTTCTCATGTTACTGGAAGTGTATTTCTGTATTAGCCTTGTGAAAAGTTTATCTTAATCTGTGTTTAAAGTTTCTGAAATGTTTGCTAGGAAGAGTTCTGCACAAAGCCAAACTCAAATCTATTTTTGTTTGTGCTTGCTGGAAGAGCAATGAAAAGATCTTCTATTCTAGTGAGCTTTTTTGTTTTATGGCATTGCTGTTTGCAGGGTGAAAGTTAGTTGTCAGCACTTGCATTTGTAAATCTCTTTTTAAGGGCTGATTACTCTGGGCTGAAAGTTGGCAGGCAAGATCTCAGCCCTAAAGCATTGTTTGGGGTTTTGCATGTTTTTAAATAACAGATCTATCTGGTTTGATTGAGAGAACGCATGCTGCTACTCATACTCTTGTAACTCTAGACAGCAAAACAGACTGCATAAAAGCACGCTTTGAATATGAATTAGAAAAATTAGAGACTACTACTTGCTTTCTAATGAAAGCAGAGGTGGGAGGATTGGGGGCTACACTCGAGGGAGGTTTTGGGGGGCTGTCAGGGGCAGTAGTGGTTTTCGTTGGCTATATAACAATGGAGTAGATGTCTCTTCCCAGCTGTTTGCAAGGTTGTGTATGGGGACGCAGTGTGTATACAAATATCCTCAGACAGTTGAACATTAACTCTGCCAGCACTATAAGATACCTAAACCTGAACTAAAATGCAGCGTAAAGGTTAGCCTAATGTTGGCACCACAGTAACACACACGTGTGGCTTTTGAATGAGCGTGGTCCCAGCTCTGCTTGGCTTGGCACCCAGACAAGAGTGATCTTGTGGTTGCGTGCACTTATCTGTATAGTCATCCTGTGGACCATTGCTGGTATCTGGTATCTTCTGAAATGATGGAATTCTTATAACAAGATGCATTTGTCAACTTTAAAAAAAACCCAACAAACAAAACCAAAACAAAAAACCCACAACTTTTTATTTGTGAAGGTAGTTGTGGATGTTGCAGAGGGAAACCAGTAGACTGAAATATGTGCTACCTGTGACAGTCGGCCAGGTGGTCTCAGTCCCTCCCGAGAATACTCTTGTAACTCTTCAGATTAACCATTGCTGACCAGGTGCCCACAGTACGAGTAGAGAGTTACTGCCCACATGGTCCTCTTTCTAAGGAGAAAACAACTGTATTAAGGCGCTCTTCCCCTTCCTGTTGCAATTACTAATTCAGCAGACTAAGCAGTGTATTAACAAATCTGGGGACAGTAAGGACTTCATGGTTGAATGTTGTATGGTTTCTAAAGAAACATGGTTTTACCTGTATTTTAAACTTCTGAGGGGTAAGTGTCTTGCCTGTGTACAAACCAAGTTCGAAGTGCTTCTGATAAGCTTTGGTAAAATCCATGCGGTTTCTCTTGGATTAGGTAGTTCTGGAAATAAGTATTTGCATGTCTCGAGAGCAACGTTGCTCTTGACATAATATATCTGAAGTAGCTGAACTTGACTAATTACTCTGTGATGACTGAATGGCAAGCCAGAAGGAAAAATAAAGATTTACTATATGCATTTGCAGAATTGAAATTATATATAATATTAAAAAATAATTCCTTTTATAATAAGGAATGTGTACTTCTAAATTAATTCATAAATGCAGGCCATTCTGTAGACTATGTGCCTAGACATAATTTGTGGAAGACATGGGTTTTCTTATGAATCTGTTTGCTGTAGACTAGAAATATTATTTAAAAGCTTATTTAAGAGACTGTGTGCCTCTGAAGGTTTTTTTAATAACTTGAATGAAAAAAAATTGCAGTCCACATTTGACAGGTCAATGTTCTGCCATAGGTATTGCTATCTCTATCCCAAACAGGTCTGCTGACTTGCATTTTTCTCTTGAATGTCTCCCACTTATTGTGGCAGCCTGTATTTATGTAAAGATGTGGTTTACCAATCAGCAATTCAATGTATCTTTTAAAGTGATGGGCATTAACTCTTCGGTGGGATGATGATTTTTATTGCTGCATTAAAATGCCACATTTAACTTGCTTGCTAATTTGACTATTAAACTAGCATCAAGAGAGGATAGACTGTCTTCCAAACTATCAATCCTGATCCGTAGTTCCTAGTACTACCAGATATCAATTGTGGTTCTTGTAAATAAGCTTGTGTATGAAGACATGTGTCAATACTAATGAAAAACATACTAAAACACATCCTGTGAAGAACCCTTATCATTTTGTGATTTTTATTGTTTTTCTCCCTGAAGTAATGCTGCCTTTTCCACAAACACTGTATTCTTTGACATGATAGTCATGGAAGCCTGCAGTCATATAAGTTTTATGCTTTAAGAAGTGGCAACTCTGGGGTGGAAAAGTTGATGGCACTAACTTTCCAGAACATCCCTGCACATGAAGTCGTTTTGAACTATATCACAACAGATGGGATTTTGCAGCAGAGCACTTGATGTCCTGGGGACTTGTAGCAGCATGACATAGTAAGTGAAGAAAACTGCAAAGGAAACTCCTTCTGCATTTGGGGTCTTTCCGTATGGCTTACCCATTTGCGGAAAGGAAGAGCTGATGGTTGTTAAAAGCACGGGACTTAGAAGGCAGGTTGAATATCCTCTTTAAGCAGATTATAGTAGTATCCCACTCTTGAGAGCCATTTTGGTCCTTAATGATCAAAATGCAACTTAACTATATGGGTTTGGTGTTGTAGTTATTAAAAATAATTTATTAACAAGGTGAGTGGATTTAGTGTGGTGTGTATCACAACAGTTCTGTGTAACTAATGAGAATATGATTATTAGTCTGAGTAATCCTAACAAAGTTACCTAGAGCTTCAATCTAGACCTAGCCTGTGATAAATGTCTTGTGTAATCTCATCTAAAGGACTTCTGAAAAGCAGCAGAATGATGTGCTCCTCTGATTGCTGGTGGCTTGCCCAAGAAATTTGAAGTTGTGATGTGCACATTACAGTCATGTGTTATCTATCAAGTTGGCTAATAACTTGTCTACCCTCAGCTGAAATTAATGATTTAGCTGAATATTTTGTGCTTGATGGCCAGTCAGCAAATGCTTTAAAGGACATATGTGTAGTGGAACTTTACTCTTGTTTGTTAGACTCGCATGATCTTAGCTGTTTTCCTTCCACAATCCACAGATTTACAAAGTACTGGTGCTAACACTACATACCAGAGGATGGAAGAGATTGCAGCATGACTGGGGACAGGCTGATCCTAGAACGGAATGGGAATGTGTGAGATAAGCAGGTGACACAGAGGGATGCAAAGAAGTACCTTGGCATTGATTTGGGGATCAAATGCTGAGTAGATAACATCATTGCTGACTGAAACACATTTGTCTTTCTCTAAAGTAGACTTAGCTTGTGAATCTGGACTAATGTGCATGCTCAAGGTTAGCATGAACAGCAGTGGAGGTTATATACAGCAAACACGAAGTGTGTTAAGAAGTCTTGTGCTCTTAGAAAAATATTAATCCAAAATTTTAAAAGGCTAAAAGCAATTTCTTTGAAGAATATTAACAGAATATTCTCCAAGAAGCTTAGATACCTTCCTCAGTGTTAATGTGCATACAGCTTCCCATGCATGGGTTTGAGCAACACAGAGTTTAGCTATTTAATACTTGCTTTTGAGAAATTGCTTTCATCCCAAGCATGATTTCTGGTTATTTTATAAAACACGACATCCTGAATGAATTCCAGACTTTCTGCCATGTAGACTCTGTATGTTCATGTGTGTGTAACACTGTATGTGAGCAGCAGTATAACTTTTTTATTTCTTTTTTGTGTGTTTTTTTTTTTTGTTGTGTCATTTCTCCTTTACTTAAATAGTTTCTATTCCAAGATGAGAGGCAGGGTGTGAGGAAATAAAACTTCCGAGAATATAACAGTGACACAGTGCATGTTTCTTTCAAAAACATGTTTTTCATGCTGACTTTACATCAATAGCATGAAGTGATAAGCAACTAAGCTGTATCTAAGCTGAACATTTCATCCTGTTGGGGATGTCAGTATATGTTTCTTCAACTGTGTGTGCAAAATATTTTGTCTTCTGCATAATCCCATAATACAGACCCTTGAATCAGTTCATAGGTGAATGTCATAATTTTATTTGAAAATTTTGGAATGTATTCAGTCAGTTTTATGAAAGGCTTTTGCTTTTGTCCATTTCAAAATATAGTGTAGAGGAGATTCCATGGAAGGCCATAATGCCATAGACTGAAAGAAATACTTTTTAACTCCAGTCTTTTGAAATCAAGGTACCCTAAAAGAAGTTTATGCTGCTAAAGAATGGAATCATACTGTTACCTTCCATGTGCTGCAAATCTTTACTTTTTTTTTTTTAAGGAGATCATAGAGAATCTCACCCTGAAGTTTGGTGTCACCAACTTGAAGGCAATAAATTTCTCTCACACATTGTTACAGATGCATTACTGGAATTTCCATGTGAATAAGTAACTCAAAAAGCATATTATAACTTGCTCATACTCCTTTTAGAAGAGAAAAATTAAAAAATTACCCTGATTTTACACCCCAATATTTACTTTCTGAGACTTCATGCTTTAAATGAGCTTTTCCTGGTTTTTAAAGACTTTTTTTTTTTAAATAACAGTGTTAAATAATAGCATCAAATTTCAAAGTGAAGTCGTCAGACTTTCAACTCAACTCAGTTTTCTACTTGTCTGATCAAATAAAATAACATTTTAGGATGATGGAGCAGAACAACTTGTTGAGCGTTACTAATCTAGCAGAACTGTTCTAACATGCTTCTTAAAATTTGCAAAGATTAAATGACTGTCAGGGTAGTTGTAGAAGACAAAGGTTGGTTTGTGACTAAATGCTTCTTAATAAGTTAAGTAAGTCTGCCAGGTGGTATGAAGAAGTCATGGTTTGAAAACCAGTCTGAATAATTAAGGTGAGAATCAAGTGAAATTTTCCCAGTGGAATTTCCCTGCCCGGTGCTATAGCAAGTGTTCATCTGCACTCCCGAGGCAGCCAGCAACTGGGAGCTGAGCGTATCTGCAAGATCGCTTTATCCTCGCCTTCTGCCATAACGTTTTCTCTGAATGCGTAATCCTGACTGTGTTGTGTGGAAGTTCTTCGGACCTTTGGTCTGAATCGGCACGGCACGTCTGGAATGGCTGTGAGTTCTCAGGAATTTCAATAACCACTTACAGAATCTTTTGTCTTCCTATTTCCGCAGCTTACAAAGGTGACCAGTAAAGTTCTCTCTGAGCAGCCAAAAAGCAGACAGCTCATGACTTCTGATCAGGACACTAAAGTTGTGGCTGAACCGCAGGTGCAGCAAGTACAAGAAGTTAAAGACGGTTCTCATCTAGTAAGTATTATAATTACATATTCCCCTGGTATAAGTGTTGCATGAAACAGGGTTTTTTCTGTCTTAACCAAAATTGTATATCAGAACGTTTTAGAAGGCAGTTGGCTGATAACATGGCAACATAAAATGCTAGAATACAGCTGTTGAAGGTGGTTAATTCTTCATACCAAATGGGAGCTTCAACTTAACATTTCTTCATCCCTACAGGGGATTCAAATAAACTGCAAATTACAACAGTTTGCACTCGTTTAAGGTACAGGGCTTTTTAGTCTATGCAGGAATTGTATTACCAATCTTGAGTTAGGTTCTAGCTTGTGCATTAACATGTGAGGAAAATGCAGGAAATGCACTTGGCATGTAATTGAAAAATGTACAGACCCATACAAATAGGAAATTGTATTCTGTAACAGGAATTTTGCTCAGTCAGTTCTGCCAAATGGCACGTGTTGCTGCTTCTGTACTACTGTGCGGGATCCAGTAAGTTGCTTTATGGGATGCTTTTGGCAGATCATACAGCAGATAGTACTGTGTGTATATATGTTGCAGTAAATGTTACGTACATCTTCAAGAAGATTGATTTGTGTGTAAGCTCTACTTGTATTTTCATCTTTGAATGTTAACTATATATTGGGAGGAATGTTTTGTCTTGGGACATGCTGAAGGGTTTGGTTTCAGTGTGTGTTCTGCTGGGCACTTAGCCTGTGCTGTGCTAAGCAGCAGATGCTTGCTGCTTCAACTTATCTTGCAACAAGCACTAAGGAGCATTTTGAAAAACACTGTAAACTTGTACTTTTCTTTGCTAAGCAAACTGGTGGGTTTTTGTTTGTTGTTCCCCCCTCCCCCTCCTTTTTTTTTTTTAAATTGGTATTCTGGGTTCTGTTCTGTTTTACCTTTTTCAGATGTGAATTTTGTCTATTTGACAGTAGAGGAAAAAGTTGAACCCACTTTTGTGCCATACTTTAGAAAGTTGAGCTTTTGTGATTTTTTTTTTCCCCCCCCCCTATACTCAAGGTGTTAATTCCAAGAAACCAGTGTGCAAGCTTGAATAAGGCTCTTGCAGATCTGCTTCAAAAGCTTGGAACTGTCAGTGCACTTTCAGCAGTTGCTTTAGTATCAAAGGTGGTTTGATTAGTCGTCACATTGATGCTCGTTCTTTTAATTTGGCATACTAAAATTTTTATAAAGCTTCATGTAAACTTGGATGTAAATCTTAATTTCTGTTCTTTCATAGTTATCTGGAGAAAGAGTAATAATTTCTTCCCATTTCAGAAAATCTATGTGCTCTTTTCCTTCGTAGAAGAGACTAATGTCAATTTGGATATCTTTGAATGTATCCATAGTGCTATAATGGTGCATTTCAAATAACTAATTATTTTGAGATTAAAGCTTTTCCTTTGCTGAATATTTTATTCCAAAAAGCTGAGACCTGTAGCTGATTAACTTTTTTTAAGTTATACCAGTATCATACTTTCATATGCACAGCATCAGAAGGTCATTTTGTTGTATGAGAACCATTGCCAATATATGCTGCTGAAGATGATGTTTTCAGGATGGTCCCTTCCATAATGGCATGCTTGCATATTTCGCCAGTGCTTCAGGACTTCACTTGCCAGTTTTGGGAACAAGGCTATAGTTTGAGGAAAAACTTCATGGAGTACAGGAAGAAGTTAGCAAACTAAAATCATTAAGAGATTTTTTTATCCTTCCAAAAATGTGACAGGAAGAAGAAAAACTTCTGAAGTCCTGACTTGATTGCATTTAGCAAGTACATGCTTCAGGTTAACTCAAAATCACCTGCTGTTGCTTGTGTGTCTTAATTATTTTGAGATCAGAGGGACAGACTGCATAAAGGTATAGATTCATGTCTGTGGTGATCCCTGCTTCAGTGTGTGTTTGATGTGGGGCCATACTGCCATGGTATCTAGTGAGATTTCAAGAAGTCTTTTTTATAGACTTAAAAGAAATGTGCTGAATTACATTCCCTAGCTATTTTGGCTGTGCTGTTCTGCGAGGATCTGGTGATACCTAGTCAGAGTGCTTTTGTGGCAATTCAGGAGGAAAGTTGTAGAATTTCTACTGGAAATTTTGATACACTGTATCAATACTGATACTCTGTACATCCTGGAAAGATAACTCCCTGAATGCTAGTCTTAATTCTGAAGTGATTATATAAAGTATTTTTTGTTATAACTTTAAATATTAACAATAACTAAACTTTCCTAATAATGACTTTAGTTTTTTTTTTTTAATGACTGGGTTTTTTTGGCAGGAAAGAAACTTAACACACGTCCTACTGTTAGTAACGTAGAACAGATAGTCAGTAGTGATTGAATTAAAAGGAAAGTTTTGATGTTGTGATGGAACCCTTCAGAAATCACTTTCCAGGGTTGCTTATGTTACTGTTGCAGAGGTCACTTATTTACTAACAGTTTTCAAAGGCTCAACCTGGTGGTGAGGGAGCCAAAGTCATTTCTTCTGCCTTGAAGTAGCTATAAAACTGTATGCTATTTAATGCCTAATGTAGATTGTTCGCAAGCCTAGTATAGTTCATTTCCATGAACAGCTCCTCTTGAATTTGGCTGATTATACCAGTGTTTAACAGCAGAATTTCAGTAGTTTGGCTTGCAAGTCGATTGAAGAAAGTTGGCACCTTGAGGATCCTCATAAATTTCTTGTTAACAGTAGCTTACACTTATGAGTTGGAGGTAGATAATTTAGAGGATACTAGCAAATTCTGAGCTTTGATAAATTTGGGAGTTAAATATGCTGGTATTTCTGGGTTTTTTTAACCTAGAGGCAGGCTTTGTCACTTCAGGTGATATCTGTCATTGGATTTTTTTTGTATCCTGATTGACAGTTACTCTTTCTGAGAAAGCTGTTGTCAGACTGGACCCAAGAAATTCAGTGTTTAAGAAATGTTTCACTCCCTTTTGACTCATTTCTCCGTTTCCTTTTTGATCAGTAACACTTTACTGCTAGAATTTCAAGGTTACTCTCTGAGGGAAGAGGCCAAGACCCAAATCCCATGGTGGAGGTAATTTATATGGCCTGTCTCTGCCAGGCAGGACTTAACTAACCTTTAGTGCTAAAGGCACAGTCTTTTTTCTTGCTCGTTGATCCTAAACTCTGCCCCTGCCATGCCCATGTTTGAATATGTGGCTTCTCAGAGCACTTCCCAAGGAACAAAGAATTTTCTTTCCTTGGTTGGCTGAATCAAAGACCTGATCTGGAAATTTGGAATTAACTTTAGAAGGGATTCTTGTCATCAAGTGGCAACAGGTTCTGCAAATGTTGGTATGTTCCAGTGGGTGGTATTACCATGGGGCCATTTAAACTTGCTGTCTGATGGTGCTATGAGCATCACTCTTTCTCTAGTTGAATAATTGTCAGATGCTGCCATGGGCTTCTGTTAATAGGAATTCAAACCCACATGGTGTTCTGGTTTTTGTCAATGCTTATAGGTATTGTAAATACAAGTTCAATCACATTGTTGGTTCTAAGCATAAGAAAAATAGCTAGCAAGTCAGAAAACTTAAGATGGGACTTAATCGTACTTCCTAAAATGGTTTTTGTAGGAGGTAGTGTGGAAGGATGTCTTGGGCTTAGAGCTGCTAGGTTACGTTGTTCAAAACTCCTTTTGCAACCCATTCAAGAATAAGCCTCATAGAATAAGAAGGGACTGAGGAAATAAGATTTACTAGTTTAATATAGGACCCTATGTAACAGTTTAGTGAAAATTCAGTATAGCATATAATCCTCAGATCATTTGGCACAATACACAGTATTATATACAGTATGTGCCAATTAAGAATTAAGTAGCAGTTTGTGTAACATGTAGGTGATATTTAATAATTCGAGAGATGGGAGGATTAGACCTTAAACTGAACATGTATGGTGTCAGCATCATGAAGGATCAATACTGCTCAGTGTTTGCTCTGTCACATTATTGCAGATTTAGACTGTAAGGAAAGTGCTCAATAGTTCTGCACCTGTAGATGACTTCTAATGCTAATGTTTAATTGCTTTAATGTGTAAAATGTGTATTTAAACTCTTAACGGTCCCTTTAACCTTGATATATTGGAGGGAAAGTTAAGCAATCTGACCGGCTGTTTCCAAAAGCCTGCAGTAGTGATGCTGTGACGTCTGTTGTGACGCTGCTCTTCTCTTTGCCCTTAACTGGCAGTGGGCATGACATCAGGTATGGCCTGGGAGTGCAGGATAATCACAGTTTCTTCAGGACTAGTTAGGATTGCATGACTTCATTATAGAAAAAGGATAAATAAAGTTACATGTCAGAAGGTTGTAAGGACTGTTTTAACGTGTGCTATTGTAACTTTAAAGCCAGACTGTATTTTAAAACTTAAGCCTATTAGACTATATATGGGATAAACCCTTATTTCTTGACAAGGAATAGGTACATGTAGAAATGAAAGTAGATGGGTAGGTATACTCCTGTTAATAAGCATGTTGACTTTTTGCCTTCTGCGTAGGTGTGTGCAGGACATAAGACTAAAATACTTATGAAAAAAAATGATCAAGTTATGAAAGTGCTGCTTCAGAGCAGTTTCATTTCATGTAGAGGGAAAACCTATTTAGGCTTTGAGTAGATGAGAAATATACCAGATCGAAAGTATATATGTATAAAGGGAAAAAAATACTACCAAAATAAACAAAACCTACCCCCACAGCTGAGCTGGGCTCTGAAGTGGCAGAGCACAAATTCTGTTAAAGTGTTTTTCACGTCAGGTGGTGGTGTTTAGCTTAGCCAGAAGGCTTTTAAGACTTATGGAGTCTTTGAGGTTAAACAACCAACCTCAGGTAGTGTAGCGTAATGGTGTGGCATTTTCTGCTTAAATTTATGTTGCTGTTGATTTTGGTGGTTTTTTTTTTTAATGGTGATCCCACAGTAAACAGTATTGAGAAATGTGACTTAATGAATGTTCACTATAGGTGCTTAAAAATAGAAATTATCCTTGGAACTCTGAGATAAAACCAAAGGAACAAGTACAAAATGTGCCTTTGCACATAAGGAGAAGGGTATGGGAAAACTGGAAGTAGTTTCTACTTGCCTGAACTGCTTCACGCATTTTCTCCCCATTAGTTGATAGCAGAAGTGCTTGTTAAGGCACTGGAAAAGTGGACTTTGCCCTGGTCTGTCTCTTAAAGGCACTTAGTTCCTCTCTAGAAAGCACGTTGTTACTAATGGCTAAATCACAGAGGGGGAAAATCTTGCTATTTGTTTACCTGATGAGGGTGTTTTCTGAATAGTTGTAAACTTTGCAAGTATTATTATGACTTTATGTTAACATTAAAAACAGTTGAATTGTTTGCTCATGGCATTTCTTCAAAAAAAACTATTCTAAGTAACTCCTTCCCCCTTTCCCTGTACTTGGTTCCAGGGAAAGCTAAAGAGAGGAGTGACTTGGCATACTTTTAAGTCTGGATCCAAGCATGTTGAATAACTTTGTCCCACGGGAGAATTAAAAAAAATGCAGCAGATGGCAGCAATGATGCATCAGACTTCCTATCCTTAAGAACAATATATCTGCAGGCGCTTTGAGGCTTCGTGTATTGGATAAGCTGGGGGGCAGGGTAGTCTTCCTCTTTTCTTACTTTGCAGTTTCAAAGCAGACTTGCTGAGGAGGGGATGTGTTCCCTAGCTAATTCAGCAATCTTTTTTATGGTCAGAGGATTAGTGGTGAATAGGAGGTTTCCCCAGAAAGTTAGCCAATATGGTTCTTTCACGTATGCAAATCTGAGTCTGCCTATGGCATTTAAATTTATATGGCATTTAAATATATGGTAACCTGTGTTTAAGAATCTAAGGCATGTTATTTCTTTGTGATTTGTTTGTCCTATGAGCAGAACACTTGTCTGGGGAGAAAAAGCTACATTGGCAGCTATATTACAGCTTTGTACTTTTTTGTGTTATGCAGAGTATTTATAAAGAGAAGTACGATAAGAAATGACTGAAAATAAATATTCTAATACCTTGCAAAAGGTTCAGAGAATAGAAGCATTTCACGCTGTATAAAGGAAGAGAGATTCACCTCTAGTCTGTTTTATGCTGCTAAATGTGAACTCTACTACTATTACAGCAGGAATGCTTCATAGTGACTGCAGTGCAGACTAAAGTGAAATATTTTAATTTCTAGGGTGCTTCTGCACTTGCTCAGTGCTACCTTGTACTTGCAAGTTATTATAAGATTGTGAACAGTTTGGGATAGCAAGAGGGTTTTTTTTTTTTAATATTCTCTTCTACCTGATTTTAATCCAGCCTGGTTCTGCTTAGTGTGGTTCAGTGCAGCATCATTTTTTTCTCAATCTTCGGATGACAACAGGAAACAAAATAGACTTGCTTCTCTTTTGGTTCATTACTCTAAACAGATGTGAACTTAGTTTACCAACTAGATATGAATGAGTAAAAGAGGAACTGATGCTTAATTTATTTCTATGTTGTTTCTAAGATTTTCTGTCAGAAGTAAAGTAAGCTAAGGAGATTGAAAGGAAAAAATGACTGTGGGCTTCTCTGGTAAAGATGATTTGTTTGGGTTTTTTTCTTGGAATTTTGGAAACAAAGCAGAAAACTTGTGGTGTGGTGGTAACAGGGAGCATATAGACAACAGACTGAATTGTGTCTTAAGCCTTGTGTAGGCTATGTGAGTAGCCATGAAAGCAACTGTAAAATAAGTCAGAATGACAATCATGCCAAAAAAAAAAAAGTAATGATAGTAGAATATTAGAGCATGGATCCCTGTGTGGTAAGCAGCCTTTACCCTACAAGTATAGTTTACAGTAGAAATTAAAATAGATCTCTTACTAGTTAGTTGAAAGGCAACTGCTTTATTTAGCCTTAGTACCCCATACACTGCTATATGAATACAATGAAGGCAAGTTGCCTTAAAACTCTAGCTCAAGTACATGGATTAAACTTGGCATAAGGTGCACAACTAATTGAAAAATAGCACTCAGTTCAATGTACAGCTGAAAGAACATTTGAAATAGGGTGCAAGGGTCTGTCTTGCCTTACTTTCATCTGTGTTTTCAGTATCTTTTAACAGAGTAGAGTGATGCTGTAGTGGTACAGTCTGCAAGCTCTCTGAAGGATGGGGTCCAAATTCGAAATAATAGCAATGGATTTGAGGGGAGGTCTGAGTGATGTAATTTTATGTAAAGGCAAATAAGAACAACTGTTCAGAGCAGAAAAGATAGCTGGGTACTTTCAGCTTTTTTACTGGGTTGTTATTTTTGAAGAAACAGAACCGCTTTTTTAGCAAGTAAAGGGACTTGCAGTAGTAGAAGTCTTCCAATATGTAAATACATGTGTAGAAAGATGCTCTTTGCTGTCATAAAGTCAGAAAGAATTCTGTTTACATACAACAAAGCAAACCTGCACTGGGGACAGACTTTTGGAAGAAGTAGCATTTAGTGAAACTACCTTTTAAATCCATCCGAGTTTTGTAAAAGAATACACAAATTTTTTGGAGGTTAAGTATAATTAATCCTGCCATAGTACCACGAGATGGCTAGATGAACGTGAGGCCCCTTCCAGTGCTGTAAGTCACTGAGGGATTATGTATTCTTTTTTTCATGCAGATAACGAATGAAAAAAAGGCTTGGAACAAAATTAGCTTCTGATAACGTACAATGACTGTTCAATGGAATACATGAGGTCTTATCTATCTTTAGCCTGTTTTTCCTAAAGAAGTAATCTTGGTGTAGGTTCAGCTCTGGGGGAAGGGAGGAGAAGGAGAAATTGGTCCAAAATGTGTTTGATCTAATAGCTTCCACTAGTTTAGTCTTCAAATCAGATTTAAACATGTGAAGCCAGACTGCATTTATCCTTGTATAGAAAGCAGGAGTTATATTAAATATGAAAGTGAGCAGTTTTTTGGCACACATGCACATTGTGAAAGATGTCATTTAAATATTTTAATGATTTGGATGAGGGAAACTCTTCAGGAAATTAAACAATGGAAGTTCATAAGACTTGGTAATACTTGTAAACAGACTGTAATCTCATTAGGAGAATTATTTGGCTTGAATATTACCATGCATATGATGAAATCCTAAAACATTGCTCAGCAACTGGGATTTGGACTTTGAGTGGCAATGACATATGAACCCCTGCATGGTTTTAAAGTGTGCTATTTTTGGCAGCTGGGTGTTGGCTTGTGTCCTCAGGAGCAGTAGAAAGTTAGTTTAGTGTATAGAGGAAGGTGATTTGCAATGAGAAGACTCCTCTGACGCTACTTATTAAACATGGGCTGCTGCTTCAGTAAAGAATTGAGTAACAGCACGAATGAGGAGAAAACCGGCTTGTTACAAAAATCTGTGGAAGAGGAAGCACCAGCGTCAAGGATAAGTAAAACTTTATCTTCAATTTTAGGAACTGTGGAAAGCCAGGATCTGCATACAGTGGGAAGGACAGTTAATGGGGCAGCTGTGATATTCGGCATTGAACGTGTTCATAGCGATGATTACGCAGCGTCAAATTCTAAATCTGGGTTCTGGGATAGAAAAGCGAAATATCCGTCATACAAAAGCATGGAGAATACTCCCTGTGAGAGCTCTAGGAGAAAGTATGACAGACCTTTTAGCTTCTTTAATTCCTTTAGTCACCTCCTGAAGGTCTCTAGTACATACAGAAATCTGCAGAAAAGTGAAGAAAAGAAAGATAGGGTTATTAAAAAAAGAGCACCTAAAATATCTAGTAGTAATGGTCAGCACATGAGCAATACAGAAAATATTAATAGTAATATTAATAATGAAAATGTAGCTGCAGAAGAGCATTGCTTGTTTGATCGTACTTCTACTTCACATGTACCAAACATCCCAGACAAAGGCTTACAGGGTGAAATTTCCTTAAATAGAAATTTTCTGGAGGATTATGCAGTTACATGTGACCATTCAAGGCAGAATGGAACAACAGTAAACATTGAAGACAGCAAGAGTGACAGCCTTCAAAAAGTTTCAAGTTCACATAGAGACATGTTTCCAACATTTTCCTATCTTGATGTAGACAACAGACAAAATACAAAAGATAGGGAGTTTTACAGTATTTGTGTTGTAGATGCTGAAGATCTGAAAGGGGATGAAGAGGTGCCAGCTACTGTGCATGAAGAGACCACAGCAGATGTAGATAACTCAGCTGTTACTGATGAAGGAATGTGCAGCATGGCACGACCTCTACACACTGGGAAGGAATTTCCAATGCAGCAATCGGCACAAGTGGAAGCTAAGTTTAATTCGCAGAAAGAACTGTTTGAGTATAAAAAAGAGGATAGGTCAAACATGCAGAAAAAGGAAACAAAGGAATATTGTAGCATAGACATCCAATCTTCTTATGATAACTTACTGGCTAACAGGTGTCAGGTGCATAGGTTAAATACTGACAATGCAGTAACAGATGGCTTAAGAGCAAAAGTGTGCAATGAAGTCGTGCCTGAGAATCAAAAAGAGGAGGTATATACCATAGGTAATGCTGACAGTTGGAGTGAATCACTCCATAGAGCTTGTGATTCTGTAAAATTTGCAGATGCTGCTGAAGAGGACCGATACAGCCCTAATTCAGAAAACAGGAAACACAATGATTGTGTTTCCAGTGTATTGTTAAACACTGGAGTATGTAATTCAGGAAAAATTGAGGGAAGTCATGGTTCTGAGGTTGTACCATTTGGTTTAAGTAGGCATCCTTCAAGTGTTGTAAGGGAAATAAATACTGAACAGGGGGCAGAGAACATGAAGGGTAACTTTAAATTATCATTAGAGTTACATGAAATGGACAATGATTCTTTTTTGGTGAGTCAACATGTAGAAAAACTTGCTGAAGAAGACTACTTCCTAAAGCCAGAAAGTGAAGTAAACTCAAGCGTGGAAAAGAGAACATTTCAAAGAGCATATGGTGATAGCCAAACATTTGCACCTGACTCTAGTGAACATCACAGTGTTTTGGAAGAACTCTTGAAAGACAAAGAGAAATGCACAGGTACAGTTTTGCATAGCTGTGAAGCTTTGAATATGACTGAAATGCATGAAAACTTGGAAGAAAGTTCTGATTTTCAAACTCAAATTAAGGGTTACACTGAAAACAAGACATCAACTGAAGTTGCAAACCATAGTGGCATGGAGGAAGATGTCTGTGTGAGTATCACTGAGCTAAAAGGCGACATGGTTGAGGAAGCTGGTAGCTTGAGCAGAACTCGATCATGGGTAAGTGATGGCACTTTGACATCTCATGAACTACATAATGCAAGTGCAGATGAAATGTTCCTAAAGGAAAGCAGCCTAGAATCTCAGATTTCACAGGAGTCACCAGGGAATAAAGGTAAAGTGTGCAAATATTCAAATTTAGATAACAAAACCAGTGTCTCTTCTGTGTCTGTAGAACATGAGGATATGAATAAAATGGACATGAACTGCAGACAAGATGAGCGACAGGTTGTATGTTCCTTCCAGGCAGTGGAAAATCAATGGAATGTGGGGACTGACTCAGCCAAAATAGCTGGGGATGTAGTAGAATCTGTAAAACAGACAAAATTTGAAGTTCACCTAAATGAGACAATTGATAACAAGGCAGAAAATGTAAAACGGAATTTGGATGCTAACATTGTTGATCATGATAAAAACACCTTAAATTGCAATAAATGCTTGACTCATGGTCAGAATACTTACTCTAACTCCGCTGTACCTGTAGGTTTGGACAATTGTATGTACAAGAGCGTAAAATTGATAGATGGCACTAAAAATCTGGAAGATGTCAGTAGTCTCTTACATAAAGCCCATAATTGTTTACCGTCAGTGTGTCAAAATTCATATACTCATGTGTGTAATAAACCAGTGGAAGAGCCTGAGTTATGTCACTGTGCCAGTCCAGAGCCAGAGGTCGGGAACACCCAAGTTTCTGTTGGGCCTTTTACTGAAGGAGGATCAGAAACTCATGAAAAAAGTGTGTGTGATGTAAATGAATGTAGTCTTCAGGATGGTGAAGTAAAACAGGGTGTCAGCATCCACTCAAAGGAGGAGAACCTCGCTTGTTTTAGTACATCAACTGGGAGTCTAGAAGCTTTCACCATGGGGAATTTAAAGCAGTTCGAAGCCGAAACTACTGAACTGCAAAACACCAGTTATATATTAAATACACAAATGAATGACTTGACCACAAGTTGGGAACAGATGCAGTCAGATCACAAGATTTTCTCAAACAAAGAGCTTGGAGTTTTTGTTGACCCAAAGCAGGTAGACAAATACGCTGCTACTCCTTCCTATGAAATACACAGTGCCTCTCCTGGTGCCGCAGGATTTCAGCGAGGCAGTGAACGGTGTGTATTAGATCTGATGGAAGATGTATCAAGTGACCAAGAGCATTCCTATGAACTGGACAGACAAAATCCCCAAGTTGAAATATGGTCACATTTCATCAGTCTTCAGACTGGCAATGCTGACTGGACAAATCAGCTATTTTCTGACACCGTTACTGCTGGTAATGGTGAATATCTGATGGGCTTTCTATGGAACAATACAATTTCTAACAATACTGTGAAGAATGACAGACTATGCATAGTTAGTGAAAACTTCCAGAACGAACCTGAAGATTTAGCAGGTGCTTCATATGCCGTGGAAAGATACCCATATCAGCTGCTAGCGCCAGAAAATGTTGGTGCTTGGGGATGGCAAGATAAAGATGAATTTGTAAGTATTTTGCAGAAGTGATTTGATGTTAAAGCTGAAGCTAGGAATTGGAATAAGCCAAATCAAACTGTGATTTCATTAGATAGTTAAATATATGTTATTTTGTCCTGAAGCTGACCGCTCTCTCTGTCTTTTGCAAAACTGAGTGCTATAGAGAATGTAGTAGTTCAAAATGTTGGTGAATATTGGTATGTTTTTTTTCTTTTTGGTTCTGTTTACCTTGTGTGAAAGTTTAAACATTGGGCAAAGTGTCTTGATTGCAGATTCTTAGTTCTAGATGAACTTGAGATGAACATTTCAGTATGTGGAAGGGAAACTTTCTACAGACTTAATAGTGCTCTTTACCTTCATATAGGAAGAAATGTTTGTGGATTGCCTGAAATCTTAAAGTTCTTGCTTGGTAGCAATTAGGAAACCTTTTGCTCACTTCTGGAGATGATCTTCTGAAGTGCTGTAGAAAGGAGTGGCTGCAGGAGAAGCGTGGGGATGAGCTAGACTGGATCTTGGCTAGCTGGGGTAAGAACAAAACAAAGCCGGCCTGCGGCAGCTGCTGCTCCTCTTCCTTCCCGCGGAGCAGAGCCAGCGCTAAGTATTGTTCTCCACACTGCTGCGTTACAGCAGCTGCTCTGACCTTGCCCAGCAGTTGCAGTGTCGGCAGTGGATTGTGCTAGAGGCTACGTTTGCTATCTCCTGGGGGAACTTTTTGTATTAAAAATGGAAACTAATGGAACTTGCTGTCATCTTTGAATCTTTACTATTAAAGTAGTTGTCGACCACTTCCACTTTTTATAAGTCTTTTCTCTGTCATTCAGTAGATATGTTTAAGTTGAGATTCCTTAGATCTTTTTACCTTCTGGATGTGTTTTCTATGCACTACGATAATGACTATCTGAGTGCACGTTTCAGAGTAACTAAAGCTTCACAGAGTTTTGAAGTGCCTGTCTTAAACTCTGTAATGTTCCTAGCATCCTTAAATTCACAAACCAAATTTTAATAAGCTTTTTCAGTATGTGTTATCATGAGCAATACTCTTTCCCAGTATAATCATCATATTAAAACACACCAAAGATATTCTGGGTATGGAATAACTTAATACGTTTTGCTCAAACATTAGCAAAACAAGACAAAACTGTCTCATGTTACTATCAAAGAAGTATTGTAGATGTTGGCACTGCAGAGAGCAATCTCTCTGAAGCACAAACATAACCATTTATATAATGGTTATAAATAACCATATATGATCATTAAATGTATCCATTTCCAATCCAGGTTAAAGGAGATTGGCCTAAGATGATTTAGCTGGATCTGGTAATTCATTCTTTTTGTCCTGCCTAGGGGAAAACTAACCTGATTTTTTGTTAATGCTCTGTTTTTTCTCTTGAAGTAATGACAGAAGTTGTCATGCATATCTCATTGCTTTCAATTTTCCATAATGCTTCCTTAAAACTATTACCTTTTTATATAAGTCCAAAAAAAAGCCCCATGTGTTTTTGTATTTTCTCTTTTTTTTAGTGTGATTTCGCAGAAACAGATACAGTAACAATATAATCAACATTGAGTTAACATGTATGTTAGAGAACTGCCTGAAGTCTAGGGCAAGTACAGGTTGAGTTAGTCTGTCAAAGGCAAAGAATGAAATGTTTGTTGTAGTTTGCTCTGCTTGGCTAGCCTTTTCTGGTGATTCTTAATCAGGGAAATGAATTCTGTGCTGCACAATTCAGTCATTTTTGTACCTGAAATGATTATGGGATGGCAAGTCAGTTAATATATTCAGATGTGGAAAAAAACTTGACAATACAATCTTGAGTTGTACATCTGATACTGTACATATATACGCACAGATATGTGCTGTGCATCCACAAAGTGCATAATCAAAGAAATTTCTTTTTGTAGGAGTCAACCAAGGTTTCTGAGTTAAATCCTAATGCAAAGGTGTGGGGAAATCATATGTTACACTTGGAAGCAAGTGGTGCCACTGATGGTAGCGTGAGCAAAACGTGGGAAGAAATACCTGACCAACCTCCAGATTCTTGTAAAGAAGGTATGAGTAAGAATTTCTAGCTGTTCCTCAAGCAAAAGGTAAAATTCAGTGCAGAACTTTCTCAATTTTGATGTTCTGTTAAAAAAATGGATGCAAATTTGTAAGCAACTTTACTTCAGGTTTAGTTTTAACTATGATGTTACTGTGATTAGAAGGAATGCTTTTTGAGTGTGTTTGTCATCTCTGCTGCAGGCCCGGATGCCAATGGTGATGGCGACAAAAAGCATCAGAATGCAGTGCTGACAGAGCTGCAGGAGCCGTCACCAGCTGTTTCGGTGTCAGACCAGACAGATATGAACCCTTTGGCTCTCGATCATTCTGAGTATGAGTCTATGCATGAAACCACCCAGACAGGTAAGAGAAAGCTGATATTTGCTTGGACTTGGTTTAAAAAAATAAAAGATATTTTGAATTGAACAGTAAGTGTCCATTAAAACAAAACCAAAACCTAAACAAAACAACAACAACAACAACAAAACCTACACCACTTCAGGCTTAGACATATTTGGAAACCAGTCTCCTGTTTGAGTATAGGCCTTATGAGATACTGCACAGAAGCGATCATAAGTTCTGGATATAACTGAGTATTGTTTTCTGAAATGTTATTCTGAACACAAATTGCTAGTGTAGATGTTTACATTTAGATATCTGCTTGTCTAAGCTGCATAGTTGTAGTTGGGTCAGGTACCGAGGTGAAATTCACATACCATTTGTGTCTCAAGTAGTAATGTTAATGTGTTGAAAGATAAGTCTTGTACTTAAAATGCTAAAATAAGCAACAATTTAGTCTAACTTCTTTGCATTCTTTTTTAATGAACTCTCGTGATTTTTTTTTCAGTGCAACTGTTAGTAGCTGTAGTCTCTACCAGATGGCATGTTTTAAGAAACTTCTGTAAACTAGCATAGAGATTCAGCCATGCTTATATTTCACTGAAAAGGACAGAAGGTCTGCAAGATGCATGTAGGATTACTACGTGAACTGAGATGAGGGATGGGAAAGAGAGGAATATGTGCTGGGTGTTTCTTGAGATTCATGAGAGGTCTGCTCCTTGTTCATTGTGCTTACCTGATTTTATAACATGTATTTAAAATGACCAGTATAGCATCCATAATAGTTGGAAATCAAGACAACTTAAATCAGTCACAGTTGTGCCATCATCCTTGCTTGTGTCAGAAACTGAAAGTTCTCTTTGACTCTTCTATTTAAGGGTACTATTGGGGAATATTAAGTAATAACTAACTGGCAAATAGAAAATGACATTAATGGTGCCTAGCACCCTAGAAGGGAACAGTGTTCCTCAGGTTAGTGTTAGAACTTGTCAGCATGTCCTTTATGTGCCCAAAATTGTTAACATTTAACAGGAGTCAAATAGTGTTGCAAAGCAGCTGAACAGCAGGTCGGATCTATTCCACTTGATGAATAGTAACATAGGTGGTCCCAACTCCGAAATCTGATTTTTATTTTTTTTTTCAATTATTATTTTTTAAAAATGCATAAAATTTTGGTCTTTGCTAGGTTTTGGGCAAGGAAGAAAGAGGAGATGGGGAAGGGAAATAGTGGTTAGTACATGATATGTGTATTTCTCAGGTTGGCATTATCTACATCAGAATAGAACACGTGAAGGACAAAACGGTGGGAGGAAATTAGAAGTTGCTTTAGGAAGAAGAAAGGTTAAGGAGAGCTGAAGAAAAGGATGAAAGTTACTGAAGGGTATAGAGGGTAATAGCTGGTGTGAAATACTTTTTAAAAAAACTAATTTACATTTATGTAACACATTACTAAATGTTTTGTAAATCTCTAAAAGCCACACTAAACTTGTGATCTTTAAACAGTTCTCCCACTGACACAATTAGTTTACCCTCAACTGACTGTAGTATATTGGGTCTAAACTAAAATGAACATGAAACTAGTGTTTTCCATGTGATAATTTTGAAAATTCCAGGTATAAAAAAAATTCATTTCTCCTTCTTAACCAAGAGTTTGTTAATTGATCACACATCTGTTGTTAATTGATTGGATATCTGCTGATATTTCATAACTATGTTTTGAAACACTCTTTTCTAAATTAGTGTGTTGGGAATTTAGAGTGAGGCCAGAAGTACAAAGTGCCTCTATTACACTGCTTGCTTGCTGTATTATTCAGCTGCATTAGTCAGGGTTTAGTCAGCTAGAAATTGGTTCGTTTCCTAAGACTGGAAGACAGATATATGAGCTAAATCAGTTCCGTATTTACTTTGAGATGTGTTTGTAGCTGCACTTCTAAAACTGCTTCAAGTTTTTCTGTATTTGGAGAATAGAGGTTAACAAGTGAAGTCAGATAGGGGTTTTTTTTTGTCTTAAATAAAAAGTGTACCCGTGCAATATTGGTGGGTGGTGAACTAATACACAATGGACGCTTATTGAATTGGAAAATTTGTTAGTAGCTATACAGTCAGTAATAGACATGATGGCTTGATTAAAATATCTATTCTGTAATATAGCAGAAAAAAAATTTAAACTTAAGTATTTTAATTATTAGGTGGAAACGAACAGTTGCAGCCAGAAGGTCAGGAAGATTTACGAGAATTACTGAAAAAAACACTGGAATTCTGCTTATCTAGGTACGTATATACCTAAATGTCGCAAACTGGAGGATAACTAGCGAGATCCAGTACCTAACTTGGGATATATGTTAATATCATAGAATCATAGAATTGTTAAGGTTGGAAAAGACCCTTAAGATCATCAGGTCCAACCGTTAACCTACCACTGCCAAGTCCACCACTAAACCATGTCCTCAAGTACTGCATCTACCCGTCTTTTAAATACCTCCAGGGATGAGGACTCAACCACTTCCCTGGGCAGCCTGGTCCAGTGCCTGACCACTCTTTCAGTAAAGAAGTTTTTCCTAATATCCAACCTAAACTTACCCTGGCGCAGCTTGAGGCCATTTCCTCTCGTCCTATCACTTGTTACTGGGGTGAAGAGACCAACCCCCACCTCTCTACAACCTCCTTTCAGGTAGTTGTAGAGAGCGATAAGGTCTCCCCTCAGCCTCCTCTTCTCCAGACTAAACAACCCCAGCTCCCTCAGCCGCTCCTCATAAGACTTGTGCTCTAGACCCTTCACCAACCTCGTTGCCCTTCTCTGGACACGCTCCAGCACCTCAATGTCCTTCTTGTAGTGAGGGGCCCAAAACTGGACACAGTATTCGAGGTGCGCCCTCACCAGTGCTGAATACAGGGGCACTATCACCTCCCTAGTCCTGCTGGCCACACTATTCCTGATACAAGCCAGGATGCCATTGGCCCTCTTGGCCACCTGGGCACGCTGCTGGCTCTGAAATATATTTCACTGCTGTCACTTAAAACTGAACAGAAAGGATGAGAATTTGGGGGAAGTAACACACAAATTCCAGAATATCGTATTGATGTACCTCTTAAAGCTTACCTGAAACTTCTGGGCCTAAAACATAAACTAGCAAATAGATTGTTTTGAAGTGAGAGTAGTTACAAGCAATTACGGATCAGGTGAATTTTTGACTGCTACTGGATTTTTGCAAATTAAAACTGAGTAGCTTAAGCCATTTGGTAAGCTTTGTTTAAGCTAATAATTTTTAAATTTGCATTGATACAAACTAGGATTTTTGTATGTGCATCTGTAGATCCCTTTATATTTCAAGTTAAGGATCAATTTAAAAAAGAAAAAAAAAATAAAGGGCTCTGAATCATGCGCATTCCAGTATAGACTGATGCAAGATGATCAAAGCAGTTTACTTGTACTTAATTATTCTCAGTGCTTGTGTCTAGATAAAAACATCCTAAACACATGTCTTTAATAATCTAGAACAATTCGGAATCTGTATACTCCTGCATAACCAGTTGCAGGCAGTGGTCATTTGAAGTAATAAACTCCTGACAATATTACATGTTTGTGGGGGTGATGTGCTGCATGAACAGGAAGATGCCAATACTGTTGCATGAAGAAGGGGGGAAAAAAAAAAGAAAGACATTTTTGTGTTTTCTAGGAAGTGAAATATAGGAAGTGAACGGAATGGGGAGTTGGTGAAAATGCTGAAAACAAAATTTAGTGTAGGAGTCTGCCTTCTACTATGTGATGAGTTTTTGTCTCAAGTTTATTGGCAAAAGTTACATCTGTGACATTTCCCCATTCTTTTTCTCTCCCAACAGAGAAAATCTTGCCAGTGACATGTACCTTATATCACAGATGGACAGTGATCAGTATGTGCCAATAATGACAGTAGCAAACCTTGATCATGTCAAGAAACTCAGTACTGATATGGATTTGATTGTTGAAGTGCTGAGATGTAAGTAAAAATTCCTCAATGATAGAAAGCATTTTGATTATTGCCATAGGACTATTAATCTGGATTTTCAATCTCCCTTTTTTTTTGTTACGTATTGCAATAAAATGCCTTCCTTTTTCTGTAAAGCAATAAATAGAGCAAGCAGCTTCCAGTTTAGACCATCACAATTATAAGACTGCACTTTTATCAAAGCTACTTCACATTTGAGGTATTGAGTAATGATCTGTGTAAATGAGAATAATGTAAGTTTAGATTCTCAGAAGAGGCTACTGGACATTACCACTAAAGTAAGAATCAAAAAAGAACATGACTCAGTGGTGCCTTAGAAGAAAAAGCTAATGAATTGGGATTTTCTAGGCTGGAAGAGTAGGAAGAGCGTGGCGATTTTAAGGAACATATCTACTCAGTTTCATGTGTCTGAAGAAAGTATCCTCAGTCATCTTCTGCTTGTTTCTTAATGGTCAAAAATATTTTCAATTTAGACAAAAAGCTTTGCATTGTAAAACTGTGTCCACAGCATCTTTTGGTATACAAAGCTACTATGATTGCTGACAGCTAAAATACATTTTTGTCTTTTCTCTCTTAGCGTTGCCTTTAGTTCAAGTGGATGAGAAGGGAGAAAAAGTTAGGCCAAATCAGAATCGCTGTATTGTGATTTTACGTGAAGTACCTGAATCTACCCCCATTGAAGTAAGTGTTTAATTGTTCAGTAAAGAACACTTTTCCCTTAGGATTTGGAAGTTAGATTTCTTCCAGATTTGAATAAGCATATCACATTTCTTACTACATTGTTCGTTAGTTTCTAACAACGTTTCTACACATTAGTTTATTGTGTGTGTTTGGATAATAAATGTGTGTGATAGAAGCATGTTGCTCATAAGAAGACTGTGGTAAAACACGTAGCTCTGCAGAGTGCTGAAAAAACTGACAATACTGTGTTTGGTAGAGATACTATAATTTTCTTGGATTCTGGCTTTTCCATATGCACTTAGCGGTCAGCTCCTTGGATGGAAGATGAGGGAAGGTAAGTCTTAGAATGGAAAATGCCACTGCTGCACCTTGAAGCTTGCTAGCATAAATTACTTAAAGCTTTGCAAGCATTTCCATAATGCTGAGGGTAGAGGCATCAACAAGTCGCTAAGGAACTCTGCTGGCTTGTGGAATAAGTGTGAGAGTGGAGAACTTGATTCTTTGAAAGATATTCAATGCAACTCCAATGTAGCTGGGACTATGACTAGTGGAAAGACTAGAAAAAAATGTTTGGGCCATAAGTTAAACTATCTTGAATTTTCAAAAAGGAGGAGAAGGCACAGATTCTTGATGATGGGGAGATATTTTAATTTCCCCTCTATGTAATTTTACAAGGAAGATTAAAGACTCTGAAAGAATTGCTCTTCTTGATAGTCTTCATACAAAAATAAAAAGTACTGCAGATAAAAAATTATAATAAAGAAGTAAACAGGAGCGTGAAACAAAATGCTAAAAGGACTCGGAGGGAAGAAGATATGCTAAATACATAGCTTAAAAATATCAGCTGCTTTTAGCTTTCTAAATGAAACGTAACCTTTTAAACACTGCCTAGCTTTTAATATTATAGAATTTTTTTTTTTTGCTGTCTTCAGTTTGTCAGGTTGGATATGTTAGCACTGGCTGGTCGCTCTTAAATGCTTAACAGCAACAAAGTTCTGAGGAGTCTTTGTTTTCAAAAGAGGTAGTCTGAAGTGAAGTTTTTTATACATTATGTGTTTAAATTTGCCAGACTGGAAAATCTATACTTAAGGTGACAGATTCAATAGGATATGCTTTCTGGTGTAGCATGGTCAGGCTTTATTTAAGCAGCAAAGTTCCAAAAGGCCTCCCAAGTTGCATTGCTTTTTGATGCTGCTCTCCTCAACTCTGTGATGAAAATAAATAATATGCAAATGGATTAAAACAAATATAAAGTCTAAGGTGTGTTTTTTCTGTAGAAACTAGCTGATTGGTTTTGAGGTAAGATAAACCCTGTTTGCAATATATTAATCTGTAGACATTTGAGTTAAAGTGTATCTCCAGGTTTCTGCTGAAAGGGCGGGGTTCTTCTATCCCATGCAGTGTGCACAGACTTTGGTGTGGCTCCATGGTTTTGGGGACAGGGGAGAAATAGACATTTTTCTGCACTTGATGCCAAATTTAAGTGTCTCTCTGTGGCCTAAATAGCTTATCTGTGCGGATTTAAAGGGAGCAGGCAACTTCTACTTGCAGTTTGGCCTTAGATGATGCTTGTTTGAATTCCTTTTAGCTAGTGGGGAGACTGAAGAGAGGTAACACTGCTGCAGGTGTTCTGAAGTTCTCAGTTCTGTTTTGTAAGCATGAAAGTGCTTTTTATCTTTATTACCTGGAGTTCCAGAGTTCTGCACTTTAAATTGATGTTTTCTTCTGTCCATCCATTTTTTTTCTCCTACCCTTTTCTCTCCCTTCTTATCAAAACCACTTTCCTTAGGAGGTGGAAGCACTTTTCAAAGGAGATAATTTACCTAAGTTTATCAACTGTGAGTTTGCCTATAATGACAATTGGTTCATCACATTTGAATCAGAAGCCGATGCACAGCAGGTAACACTATTTTTTGATGCATTTTAGAATATAACAGTAAACAAGGGTGGGATGAAGGTGGGTCGATGGGTTGTAAACTGTATTACAAATGTGTAACAATTTAAAAAGAAAAATACCCAAACCTCTAATTCAGTAATGTTTCCCCTTAGCTAATATCCAGTTATCAGTACTATTAAACATAACCCTGTAAAAGTTTTATCTTGTTCACACATCCTGGCTTCCTGGCCAAAGATCTAATTTTTTGTACTAAGAACACTGATATTTTGGATGACACACTGAAATGCTTCAATCATAAGAATTAAAATCTTGTTTTAATGCTACTGAAGCATTTCTGCAATGATAACTTAAATCTTGCTGAATGCAGATTACATATGAGGGTTTTCTATAGTCTAACATTAGCAGACACTTCAAGAATTATTGTTAAGCTTGGCCTGTCAAAACTTAAGTTCCTTTGTTTAAATTATATTTGACAAATTTTGTAATTACTTTTTAAAGGCTTACAGATACCTTAGAGAAGAAGTGAAAACTTTCCAAGGAAAACCGATTAAGGTAAATAGAGCTTTATGGTTTTTTGGGGGCATGTGTGTATATGTTCTGGTTTTTGTGGGGCTCACTGTGTTCTCTACTATAAATTTAAGTGGTCCAATCTCAGCAGCCATTTGACCTGGAGATGGGTTTTGAAATGTAGCACATGCCATTTTACTTCTCCTTTTCCTCTTTCTGGCAGCGGTATATCCATCCCAGCACCAGGCCAGCAGGGAAGCATTCAGCTGTTCCTGCCTTCCCTGAAAAAGAAAGCAGTGACTGACAAGTGTCCAGTAAAAGTTTGAGAGTTGCTAGTTTGAACCATCCTGATCTAATTTGAAAGGCTGCTGTAATAAATAATCTAATCTCCTTTGCAGGCAAGGATAAAAGCAAAGGCAATAGCTATAAACACATTTTTGCCAAAGAATGGATATAGACCTCTGGATATGAACCTCTACACGCAGCAGCGTTACACAACATCCTTTTACTTACCTCCAGTATACAGTCCCCATCAGCAGTTTCCATTGTACAGCTTAATTGGCCCACAGACCTGGTCAGCCACACACAGCTACCTTGACCCTTCATTGGTAAGTCGCTTGATTATGAAACAGTTGCATTCTTTTCAAAGTTGGTATTATTTTCTTATGAAGTCTTGAGGTGTAAGAAGCATATGTATCCTGAAGAGGGGAGTTTAAGATACTGATTCTTCTTGAAAAACAGTTCTTCAAAATTCTTCCCATGGTATACAAGATTACTTATTTGAAAATTGCATCTAATCTCAGACTTTGGTGTGATTCTCTTCTTAACCTTTTAGTTCTTGAGGCAGTACTTTACTAAAGGTTATTAATTAACCATTAACGAAAGAAATCTTTACTGAAGACTTCTTTTAGTAATGGTTAAAAGCCTTTTTAGAAATTATCTTCAGAATATGTACGTGAATACCAGAAAAAGCAATTCTGATATGTACTGAATAAACTTAATGGAATCAGATAAATAAGGATAACTTAGCATCTTGATCTTCCAGCAGGAAAATGAGTTCTAGGTTAACATGCTGAATTGCCCTATTTGGCATGTTCTTAAAGCAAAATATTTTCTGTGCAACAGTAACATCTTTTTTGGCAATAAAAAATAAAAATACTTTTGCTAATAAAAAAAAAATTCACTTTTAAATTTCTTAGTTTTTCAAAATTTTCTTAAAAGGGCTGTCGGTAAGCCTTAGAGCTAGCGTGGTAGCAATAAGTCCTTATATACTGTAGTGGGACATGTGCTGCGTCCTGCAATGCTGCTTCTGTCTTCTCCTCCATTGTGACAGTCCCATCAGAACTACCTTGGCCCCTTTTAGTCTGCCTTTGTTATCCTACAAAAACTAATGTAAATATAGTTTTCTGTAATGACCAGGAGACTAAGGTTGTCCTATGTGGAACCTCTTTCTCCCCACTGTAAAAATGCCTCTTTGCTTGCAGCTAAAAGAAACTAGGGTAGCAATACTCAAAATTAGAAGCTTTTTAGAGGTTTTTTGGCAGAGGATTAAAGTGTCCTTGAACAAACTTGAGCAAACTTCCTGTGTACTGAACAGCAAGCTAATTAAAAAGTTGGTGTGCTAAACACTTCACACACAGGGAAGGTAGCCAGAGCCCTTGCAGGGGAAGGCTTTTTAAGGGGGATGAAGAATGCGGAGGAGACAAGGTAGCATAGTGAACAATGTTATTGCAGGAGAAAGCCACCTTATTAAGCAGCAATGAATGTGATTCTTCCTCTAGATAAGCTAAGACTGACTATTGCACAGTCTTGCTGTAGGACAGTGAAGTAGTTGGATGGCACTGATGTAGATGATGTAGATTAATTGGCCACAGGTTCAAGCACAGCATAGTGTGTATCTGCCTTATGTCATCCTGGAACTTTTTGTATTCCAGAAAGCTTACTAGTCCTGGCCTTTGGGGGAAGACATTACAAGTTTGCCAGCATTAAAGATCTCATACCTTTCTTAGTAAAAACAGAAAATTAACTGGCAGAGCTTTGCCTCCCACTGTTTTCCAGCATATTGTGAATAGTTAGCTGCATTTTGTGTACATTAATATGATGTTTCTTGAACCTTTTCTAGGAAGAGCTATGTTTGAATAGAAATTACTTGTGAGCAGAACAGGGACCACGAGGAACAATGACACAGGAATAATTTTCATGAGGCAGGGTTGCATTTTGCACGTTGAGACTTGTGTGCAAAGCAGAAGTTTGTCTCCTCTTCTGCTTCAGCATAAACACTAACAGTGCTTTGTCTCATCTCTAATTTGAGATTAAACACACCCAGTACTGTGGGCATACAGTTTTAGTTCTGAAACTAGAATATGGCAATACGTCCTCAAAATTCTAAAACTACCTGCTTCTTCATCAAGTACTTAATAGTATTTCAGGAAAGATCTAGTTTGTCCTGCTTGTGGGGGGAAAAAAGTGTACTTTTGATGAGCCAGATGACTTATGTGGAGAAAGCAAATTGATGCTTTTGATATTATTGGAAAATGACATTTTTTTCACTCTAAAAAGATCACCCACCTTATAAAGAAAGAAGGGGTGAATATTGCTCGTGCTTCAAGCAATGAGTTAAACTTGTTTTCCTTTGTGTTCAATGTCTTCTCATTATTCAGGTTCAGTAGTTGCTTACTAGCTTTGATTGAATTTTACAGTGTTCAAGTTGTAACTGTTAAAGCAGAAAGCACTTCAAAGCAGTATTTTGATGAAAATTTCTTCCTACAAGAGCTTTATTAAATTCCTAATGGCCTGGTTTTGGAGTCTGAGGTAGCATTTGCTGTCATGTGTGCTAGGTTAGGCTAAGAGTAGTTTGGCATGACAGCTTTGGTGTTAAATTTTATTTTTCATTGATTAGTGATTTGCTTTAACTTTTGCAAGAAAGGTTAGACAAGCTTAAAGATACCTTTATACGAAACAGTCTCAATCCCAGATGTTTCTCATCATTTAATTAAATGTAGAATGAGTGGTACCTAGAAGTCATACTGTTCTGCATTTTAATTATTTTCAGGGGGAGAAGACAAGCAAGTATTTGCTGTTGCTAATAATAACATTTCCTAAATTAAACTCATTCATACATGTAAAAAAAAAAAGTGTGCTAGTGAGGCTGGAGAAATTACTATGAACATGCTTCAAATTTTGATATCTTGTTAATACAAGACATCGATATGCATCCACCCAAAAAAATCTTTTGCTACTATTACTGCTTTGGGCAACAAGACAGTAATTCACATGTAGAATAAGGTGGTAAGATGTGAAAAGAATCAGAGGTCCACTTAACATCCACTTATTCTCTAGGCTTTATTTAGGTGTCACATGGAAGATAAGTAGAATGAGGAACTAAAAAGAAATTTTTTTTTTCTTTTTAGGGAGGGATTCACATATAAATTATAAGAAAAACAATTACATGCTATGTAGGTTAGAGACTCTGATGAAGTATCTCTGTACTCTGAAGTCATGCATAGTATGGTGTGAGCATTACTTAACTTACAACCAAGAATTTTAGCTCGATGTTTTTCAATCCTCTTGAATTATCAGAACTTGAATATGTGTAGTGGCTGTCTTCTCCAAAAACAGTATTTTGTAAGTTGGTTACAAGGCACTGGACAAATCCCCTATCACTGTTTGAGCCAATCTTTTAAGTATTGCCCTGCATAGAATGACATAAAATACAGGGTTAACAAGAAGTAGTACTCAGTTTGTTTATAATTATGAGCATGCAATATATTCTTTAGGTAACACCATTTCCAAATACTGGATTTATCAATGGGTTCACATCCCCAACCTTCAAGCCTGCTGCTTCTCCATTGACTACACTCAGACAATATCCTCCCAGGAACAGGCAAGTTCAACCATCTTTTAACAATATACATACTATTTTATTAGCTGGCATGTGGGGTTTTAATCTGCTTATTTTAGTAACATCAGCTAACTTGAAAATACTTGTGAAATTGAACTTGGTGCAAGGTTAAGGGAGGCCAGAGGGCAGAAGGTGCTGCTGTTGTTAGTGGATGGACTGTTTCTAAATGTAAATGGACTGTCTGAAAGCTGAGAACTTGTCTGTTCCATGATTTAGGGTATTCAGAATGATGGCACGTGATCAGCAGGATTATTCATATAGTATTTTCAATTTGCAAGTAGTTTTTAGTGAAGCCATAGTTGAAAAGAGACAGTGAAAAGGTTAATTTTGATAATTCACATGACCTGCTAAAGTGAATATTTATCATTCTTATAAAAGAAAAATGCAAAAAAGGACTAAAGATCTTGCTTCTTCTGAATTCTGTGTATAGACTTAGGCCTCAGAAGATCTCTCATAGTACGTATGTTGAAATGACTTTTGAATTTGTAGGAATCCTAGCAAGTCTCATATACGACATACAATACCCAGTGCAGAAAGGGGACCTGGGCTTCTAGACAGTCCTACAATATTCAACTTTTCTGCTGATCGTTTAATCAATGGCGTCAGGAGTCCACAGACGCGGCAGCCGGGACAAAACAGGACACGGATGCAGAATGCTACTACGAGTTACACCAAGAGGGAAGTAGGAACTGGACGGATGGAACAGACCAGCGTTGACTCGTCTCCTGGATTAGGTAGAGGAAGGTGAGTGTACTCTGGAGTTGTCCTCTGAACAACCCGGTATTGCTGCTTCCAAACTACTTCTTTTAGTAGAGAGGTATGGTACTAGTACTGTTCTCATTACTATTTTAAACTGAGACTCCCTCCTCAAAGCTAAAATCTTGGAAAGTACTTCAGAGAAAGTGCTAAATGTAGAACAAATGCAAAGTGGACTGGCATACTTTCCTACCAAATGAAAATCATTAATGGCAACTGATGAACAATTTACAGCCATAAGATCTAATCCTCTAGCCTTTCTTCATCTGTTGTAAGACAGTTTTTGCATATTATTTGTTTGACTTTAATGAAGCAGTTCTGCCCATTCCATTGTTCAGCACATTGTGCACCTGAACCTGTACTAGCAGTGCTCATTGTTAATTTTTTCAGTTGAAAGATCAGAATTTTGCCCAAATTCAACATTTACAACAACGAAGATGATGGATTGGTATAGAGAGAGGAAAAAGGATTACATGCAACAAAGAAAACTATTGTTATGCAGTTTAAAAAATAAATAAATAAATAAATAAAAAACACAGAAAGAAACCCCACCTGGGGAGCTGAAAATTGGTGGCACCAATATTAATGTGAGAATGTAGCAGGCTTATCTTAGAATTTTTTTAAATACAGTACAGTTCTAATAAGTGCTTTATAAAAGTACTGTGCAGCTTTGTTTAATGATGGCTGTGTTTGTGAGTCCAAGTAAATTATGTTTTGAGTGACTTACTGAATTGGAAGATAATTCGAGTCTTTTGCAGATGATCCTATATTAGACTTGTATTCTATCATTGCAAAATTAAGTGGGGATTTTGTGCAAGGATTGTAATACTTTTCTAAATCTAATTTGCCAAGTTGTGTTATAACTAGTGGATGAAAGTATGATTAAGGACATAGGAAACAAGATTGCTCAAACAATAGATGACAAAAATGTACAGGAATAGTCAGTATTTAGGTTTATATTCTGATGTTTTGGTATTATATACATTTAGAATATTAAAAGTCAAACAGAAAACTTAGAAAATATATTGAAACCAAGTTAGAATGCATTGTAAATCTTAAACTGCTGCTTGGAGGGGCTTTACCTGAAGCAGGGCTGGGGGAGAAGCACTGAAAATGTTTTGGAGGTGCTTTACCTGAATTGAAAATAGTTAGCCATATTTCAAAAGTTACATAGGTATCAAAAAAAAAAAAGACTAAAACCTTTACTTTGGATATTGAAAGGTTTTGTCTAAGCCTTATATGTAATCGGCACTGACATGCTTTTAATGCAGGAATTATTTGTAACCAGTGTACTCTTATGCTGACTTGTATAAGATCCGTACGTTTATTGTAATGAGAGCTTGCTAGAAATTTTTCCCTAAAACATTTTTTTTAATAACCTGTCTAGAATGAAGATGGATGAAATAGCAATTTGAATTAATTTCTCCTGTTTTCACCAACTGCCTTCCATTCATTTATAGGCAAGGTTCTGATAACTGCTTTCTTTCCCTTAGGAAAAACTCATATGGCTACCGAAAGAAAAGGGAGGACAAGTTTACAGTGAGTGTTCATGATTGTATTCATCTGTAATAAAAGTAGGGTACCAAGGCAATAGTATGGATACTATGTGGAGTAGCAGGTGAGATAAGTTATTGCACAAGCAATTGTATGTCATAGTTGACTGAAGACAGCAGCTCATTAGTCACAGGAGTTTACTGCATTTGGTTATCAGAGAAGATTGCCCATTAATGCAGAAGTTAGGAAAAAGTTAAAATTACTCTTTCATAGTAGCAAAAAAATTCCATCTTAGTGTTACTTTGTCAGCATGCCAGTGTTCAAGTTCAGGGAGAGCTAAATAACTAAGCTAAAGTTCAAAACACTTGATACTTGATTATCGTTCATGTAGCTGTTGAAAAACATTTTATAGATCCATGTGTCATAACGTATAGCAAGAATGTTACTTCAGTGGTCAATTCTGTTTCTTAAATGCCTTTCCAAGTCCCACTTGGTAAGGGTGTATGTACTAACACTATTGAAACATTACAGTTTTGAAAGTCAAGGTGAATACCTAAATAGACTTGATACTTGAAATGGCTGGACTAGACATTGTGTAGAAGAAAAAAATGTAATTTTTTTTGGTAGGACTTAAGGTTTGATTTGATAAAACCAGGCACTTCTCTGCAGTTCATTTTTGCCACATATGGCAGTTGAACTGGATTATTTCCTTATTTATGATACAATTGCAAAGTAACCCCACTGCATGAGCCACAAAACTTTTTTTAAAGGTCTGGAATTGTTGCATTTGTGTATTTGTGGCTCCTGCTGTTGGGTAGTCTTAGGGGACTTGGATAAAGGAGCATCGAGGTTTGGAAAGCATAGAATGACAAGTGGTTCCTTCCCTTTGATTGCTTTTAGTTCTTGTCAAACTTCTCAAAGCTCAGTGAGATCAGATTACATTAGGATTCTCAATACTTCTTTCTTTTGCCCTTTCAAAGCTGCTTGAATTTTTAGATTGATGTTTTCCTATCAACATCTTTTTCTGTCTTTGAAAGAACAAGGAAGTGGTACAGGTTAGGTGTATAAGTGAGTGGCTGGAGTGAAAGGATTACCTTGGACACTCTTACTCAGCAGAGAGGCTTTTCTGACTCAGCTGACTTTAAAGGTTATTTTAACTTTGAATGTAGAACTGATAGACATGACTTCTTTGGAGACCCACGGTTCTCTTCTCTCAGCACCAGGCTTTAATTGCAGCCTGTGCAGCCAGGTTCCTCCTGGTCTCTTCTGGCCCATGAATCTTTAGTCTGTGCTGTCCAGTGATGCAACGTGAACAGAGGCGAGAGCTGCTGCACAGCCACAACTGTGTACACTGGGAAGAAGCGTACTCTGAAGTGAAAGATCAAAATTTCACCCCTTTAGGCTGTGGAAATAATTAGGATCCTGGATTAATTTCTTGTGTGAGGCTGTAGTGATCAGATAGTGTACATAGGACATCACTACAACCAGTTGTATTTGAATGGAGTGATGCCTTATTTCGATTTTTATTTTTTTAAAGGAAAAATTGTAGAGAGTATGCATGCTTGCATGAGAAAGAGCATGAACCTTTTTGATCAGATTGTATCTGAGGCTATAGGCATAAGCCAATTACTCAACTTGTTATGACAAGTTGACTTGAGAAATTTTATGCAGTTGGCAGCTTAAAATCCATTGAAGTCCTCCCTGGTCTCACTAATTTAAGGTGTTAATGCTACTTGTCTCTTAATATGTTGGATTTTTTAGGACTCATCTGTATAACTTAAAATGTTTGTAACAAATATAAAAGCATAATCTATATTGCAGGACTTCAGTCCTCTTTAAGAAAACTGTGCTGTGATTTGAAGAACTGTTCTAAAAAAAAAAAAAGTTCCTCTTGCATTTTGAGCTGGATAAGTGTAGTTGCTCTCCATGACCCTTTGACAGGTCATCGGACTTCTGTTTTTGGAGGTTTGCAGCCTCCATTGCTGTAGCACTGTTAAACTCTTCTGGGGAGTAATGCTGGGTCAGTAGCAGTCCTAGGAGTTGCAGTTGTTCTCACCTCTGTATTTATTCTTTCCCTACTTCCCTCCCGACACACACTTCTTTTGACATAAACTGTGATTTGTGAAAAGACCTCAAGGGTAGTTTTGTATCTGTTCCTCTTCATGAGAAGGAAGGGGAAAAACAGTAAGTAATGCAACACCTTTCTATCCAGAAGCATTGTTCTCACATTCAGACCATCTTGGCTATATACCCATAAATATTTTCCTTTTCCAAATAGGAATCATCTCAAAGATTACTTTGCATTTGGTATTCTGCAGCAGAGATCATCTTAGGACAGGCCTGAGCACAGTCATGAAACAGTTACTTCTTTGTTTACATGATGTAGATGAAGTTAATGGGTAACTTCAGTTACAGTATATTACAAAAGGAATTTTATTTTTTCAGTGTAAATAGAATTTAGCTTTACAAATCCTTACAAGTGGTCCTCACAAGTGATCTTTAACTGTGGTACTCTTAACTCCTGAACTGCTGACTGTAGTGCACAATAGTTGCATTTAGCCCATTGATGTTTTCTTGCCTGGGACATTGTTTTTCTTCTTAGATTTAGTTAGAAAAATTGTCCCTGTTTCAGAAATAGTTTTGGCATTTACCTTTGCATTTTTACAAAGTGACCATATAAATTCATATTAATTAGATGAAAATTGCCATTGTCTACACTGCATGCAAGGCATGCTGTCTTACCATTTCTCAGTATATCTGAACATGATATAAGATTCTTGTTGACTCCTGTCTTTCATTTAGAATGTTACCAACTGCACACAAATGGTCTCTGTATTTTTGCTATACTGTGATACCTAAACCAGCCTGTTTTCCTTTCTATGTCAGTGTAAGTGTCCATCCTGAAGGAAGGGTCAGCAAGAAGACTTTTCTCACTATACCAGTATCACTAAAGCTTATGCATATGAAATTTTTAAGGATGCTTATGCCATCCGATTTAAATAATAGTTAAATATTTTAAGGGCAACAGCGAAAAATGAAAGCATCTAGTCCTCAGTGCTCTGTGGTTTTCTTGGGAGGCGGGATGGGGGCTTCACAGATATAAATTAAATGCAAAATACAGTTTACAGTCCCATGTCTTTTCTGTCCTCCAGTGCAGTAACCTCAACATGTTATTTCTATTCCAGAGAGGCCAAACACAGTCTCCACCACCCCCAAAACCTCCATCTCCTAGCTTTGAATTGGGTTTATCTAGCTTTCCTCCATTACCCGGGGCTGCTGGCAATTTAAAGACCGAAGACCTTTTTGAAAACAGGCTGTCCAGTGTGGTAATAGGAACGTCAAAAGAAAGAGTGAGTAGCCAGTGTTCATTTTTGTTGGGAACACAAAGAATTGCATACCTCTTGTTTTTGGATTTGGTGGCTTGTACGTAGAAAAAACTTGTGGTTTTACATGGGTCATCAGCTGTCAAATGATGTGCTGCTGCCTTCTTCACTTATATCTTAGAATTTGTTGGGTATTCTCTTTGAAATGGTGTGGAATATGAGCACCAGTATAAGTAGATGTTAATAGCAGAGATTGGAAAATATGCTCTTTGCTGTTCATAATTGCCTCTGGCTTTTTGATAGACTCAGGTGAAAAATATGTGATAAATTTTCCTCCTGTGTGAAAGTCAGACTTCTGAGTTGTATATACAACACTTTAAAGTGACAGAGACAAACACTTTAACGTGACAGAGACAAACTTTTAAGCACTGAAATATAAAGAAGCTGCCTACATAATCTCAGTACACTAGGCATCATAGCTGGAACAAGAACTGTTACCAAAACCAGCTGAATCGCAGCATTGTCTTGTCATATTGCTTGGAAAGATTAAAAATATACCAGAATGACTTGGCAACCACTGCTTTCTCGATGCAGAGATGCAATTAATGTTCAGTAGCTGTTCATAGATTTCATTCTTAGAACTGTCTCTACCATGCCATCTGTGAGTGACAGTATGTTCTCCTCCATCAAGACTCATAACCCTGTGCACTGTGGAACAGCCTAGGCAATGGAAGTCTGTATTGGCTTTTTTTGCTAGCTCTAATTTAACTTGTGTTTTTCTAGCTGTCCACAACTGAAGAAGCTAACCCCTGGATATAGCAGTGCAAAGCAACCTGATGAAACACCAAAAATCTCTCTTGTGTCTCAACTCTAAAACCAGTCTGTTGCAGAAGTGATTTCTTTGGTGCCCACGTATCAGGGGTGGTTAGGGAGGGTATTTAATCATAGAATCGTTAAGGTTGGAAAAGACCTCTGAGATCATCAAGTCCAACCGTAAACCATTTGTTGGTAAAGGAAAGAGGAAGCGGCAGGGCAGCCGGAACCCGAAGCAGTGATTGTGCAGACAAGCCATCTATTCTGTCTCCTGCAAGTGGTAATAGGGACAGCTACATTCCCGGGTTACATTTAGAGGGAATGTGCAGGACAGTGCCGTGATAAGAGCAGTATTTAACTTACTGTCAGCCAGTACTCCAGATTGTAGTCTGTTCTTGGCCAAGATCTATTTTTAAAGTATTTTACCTCTATTATTTCTGAAGTGAATTATTTTTTGACGATCGTATTTCAGGTTTTAAATATAATTCCAGCACTTGCTATTGATACTGCAGCTGAAAACCCATTGCTCCTCCCATTACAAATCTAGTAGTTGCTTTGCACTGTACTTATTTTAAAGAACTTACACTTCTGCCCTGTAGAGGCAGTCTTAATATCAGTCAGGCACTGAGGTTTTATGATAGTGCAATGCACCGTCACATTAAAAAGCTTCCTTTGATTGCCCAGTTTCTTTTTCTGGTTTGCATGAGTTAGTCTGTACCATTGTGTGGAAGAAAGGGTTTGCGCTGTCTTTCCTTGTTGGCAGTAATAAGGAATAAGATAACAGCACCTGGCTCCAAAGAGCGATTGTGTTGTATTACAAAGGTGTTTGAGTTAACATCAGAATCTTGCCAATGTATACAGGCTGCTTTTCACCTTGATCTCAGCATTTTTTCATGTCACCTGATGTAGAGTTACGAAGTGCTGAAGTAGAGTTACACAGTGCTACTCTAGTTTTATCGATGGGCAAGTCCAGTGTACAGAGGCTGAGTGAACTTAGGTTGTATAATTTCCAACAGTTGTTATCCAGGCATCATATCTTTATGCTCTTCGCTTTGTGGTGCTCTTCTAGATGTAGCTCCAGGGAATGGCAGGTGTTAATCATCCCACATTTTCTAACTAGGAAACTGCAGCGCTGTCAGATCAGGGGCTGAGTGTTTTGGCCTAGGAACAGCACTTGCTCATCTGCTTGGCTTCAAGCTATTCACACTTAACCATGTACCTACGAGTTGTGATGAACTTGGGCCAGAATGCTCAGCAACGTGCAATTTCAAGCCTTTGCACACACTATTATAGTGAGTAAAACTGTAGAAGCTGTTCTTTTCTAAACATCCACCTTTTATGGTCTACTTTTACTTTGAGTAAAACTAGGCTTAGATCTACTGCAGTAATCTATGCTGCCTGACTTAAAACAGTGTCATCAAATACCATTTTCCTTTCTAACAGTGACCACAGGAGTCTCATGTTTTATGACCTTTGAATGGTGGCTGGGCTGGGGAAAAGGGGTCGCTATCTTGTTCCTTCTGTGCTTGTGTTCTCCCATTGCTCTCCCTTCTCCTTACCAGAATCTGTTCTGATTCTAGAATCAAGATGGGTCAGAAGCAATATGAAGAACATAGCACTTTTTAAAACAAAGAAAATGGTTATAAATGTCAGAAATACGTTTTTCAAGATAGAAAGTCCTCTTTCTTTTGTCGTCTTATTTTGTGACAATTTAAATTCATGCGTGCATCTTGAACCCATTTGGCCTTTATCTGGAAGCACAGTATCACTTGGCACTAGCAGAATCTTTTGAGGGCTATCGAAAAAGCCTCTTTTGCTTGGTAGCAAATCATGCTATAGCATAAGAAAGGGACTTTTAAATGTTGGTCATATCCTAGTTTGCAAAAACTTTTTCGTTTTTAAGGTAAGGGGTTTTTAGCACAGCTATTGGGATGATGCAGAGTTAGAGCTTTGAAGAAGACATCTCCTAGAGTTATGCACTAAGAACTTTTTGTCTTAATAGGCTAACTATGGTTATGTGAACAGGCGCAAAGCCTACTTTGTCACCAGCAGGTGCAAAATTCACAGGTTGAAAGAAGTGATTTTGTCATCCAGATATGTCCCAAAGGGAACTAAGCTTCCAACTTTTTGGGAAAGAGCCACAGTGTGTGATTTATTTGTGTTTCTAAATAATTGTAAAGGAAAAAAACTTACTTGTTACAATACATATATTGGATTCTTCTTTATCTTCCTATAGTTAATTTACCCTTATAAATCAAGTTGTAAACTGTTTCCTGATTGTGTTAATTTTCAGGCAAACCATATTAATTGGATATTATGATTGCCCTTCTGTGCCTTTTTTTCCTCCTTCAGAACATTAATGTGGATGCAAGTACAAACACTATTCCATCGGGAATTCCTCGAGAGCCGTTGTTGCCAGTTTCTTCTACATTGCCCAGGACGTTTGAAAGGTCTCCTTCGCCATCCCAGTCTTCTGAGTAAGCACTTAGTTACATGGCTATAATTATTCAGCTCTGCATCACGTTTGCATTTTCTCATATCAGAAGGCTAGGTGGAACACCAAATAGCTATTAAAATCTTAATCAGTGAAAGAAATAATATTTTGTTTTATATTGTAGTGAAGGCACTAATGCTTAATTTCTGAACAATATCATAATAGTCATTCAGCAGACAAAAGTTTAGTGTTGTGTTTTAGTCTCTGCAAGTATTTAAAAGTTTAGTGAATACCTTACTGCCTTGTATTTAGATAGTTTTGAAGCACAGAGAGTAAACCCACGATCTTGTGGGCAGTACCATTGTCCATACAATAAAGAAACTTCTCAGTAAGACTTTATTTGGAACCTGCAAATCAAATTGGGGTGTTTCAGTAACAGGAGTAAGATAACTGAATAACCAAATGCTATGAGAATGTCACAAATTACAGGTAGTGTCAAGTTGCACAGGAATATCTTTTTTAAATATTTGATAGCATTTTTAAATGCAATTCTAGTCATAATGTGCTAGGCAAATTATAGCTAAAATTTCTTATAGTCATACTCAAAGTTTTAGACCCATTATTAGATCGTTCATTTATCCTGAAGTTTCACTTTTCATGAGCTTTGCTTTCTGCTGGATGCTTACAGGGACTCCAAGGTTGTGGATAAACAGCAGAGAGAGACACAGAGTACAGAAAGGCTTTCTTCTTCCACACTCAGTACTGCATGTAAATCGGTACAAGTCAATGGGGCTGCCATAGTAAGTGACCTTATTCACTTTCTCTTAATGATCCAGTTTGATGCATTTAACAGAATATTGCTTCCATTGCTACCTAGTGTTGCATAATTATGTGAGCCCAGCATCCTTAAATTTGCCTAGCATCCTTAAATTGGCGTGTTGGTGGCCTCATGATTACTTGCATGATACAATTATGCAGTTAACAGTGCAAAAGTGTTCAAGATAACTTGGTGAATGATAGCTCTTTATCTGAATTCTCCTCTTGGTAGTATCCTTGAGGTAGAAGTATTAATACATACGTTGATATTTAAACCAGAGTACATCTTTCAGCTGGTTTAGAGTTTGCTTGAATCGGAAGTATTTTGCGCTATCACAGTATCCCATTTTTCTGGCATGCTGTTTTGCATTTTACCTTGTCTCGAACCTTGTTGTCTGTACAGCTTCTGTAAACTTCATACTCAAGCCCTCATCTGCGTATTTTAGTGCAGCATTCTTTTGGGACAAAGACTTTACCGTTTTTGTTCATAAAAGTAATATTTTTTCCTCAGGTGCCTTGTTTAACTCTGCTGTCCTGTCTGCTTTTGATTTCACAGGAACTGCGAAAACCTAGTTATGCAGAAATTTGCCAGAGAACAACTAAGGATCCTCCTACATTGCAACCCCAGAAAGAACAGAAGCCAAACACTGTAGCATGTGGGAAAGAAGAAAGAAAGCCCACAGAAACAATAGAGAAAAACAGAGAACCTCCTCCTGCAAAGTCACATCCTGGACAACCCAAAGACCAGAGGAGACAGTCAGGACGCAGATCGTCCCCTCCAGCTGTTGGCAAACGCTTAAATAAAGAACAGAATACCCCTCCAAAATCTCCTCAGTGAAACTAACACCTGGGAGGGATTTGAAAAGAGGTCTGCTTCCCACAAATTAAACCCATGTTCCCACTGAGATACCTGAGAATGAGTTGCTGGTTAGGAGCTTGCAGTGATACTAGGCATATAACAATGCCTGCAAGTTATTTTTCTGTGAAATACTTTTTCCCCTCTTGAACAAACATTCTATTTTTCTGGATATTTCTGGATAGTTGTTCTAAACCTTACATTTAGGTTGGTGCTTAATTGGAGGTGAAGCTTAGTGTGATTATTTTTTTTCAAGATGTAAAATATTTGTCTTTAAAAAAATCAACTTTTTATTAAGCCTCTCTGTGGCTGTGTGAGTGCAAGCTCTGTATAGTGAGTTTTTTCTAAACTGTTAAGCAGAAATGTGCTGCTGCAATATTTTTAATAAACTGGTCTGCAAGTACATATCTAAAGTGTCCAAAAGACTGATAACGGCAGCTAGTGTGTAGAGTGCAAGGAAGTAGACACATTTTACGAATTAGTATGTGACCTTGAAGATTTTTTTTTATTGGGCTGCTGTACTAAGTGTCAGCAAATGAACTTGCACTTTTAGGTTAAATGAGTAGTTGTTTCTAGTGTTTTTAAAAATTTAATCTTTTTTTGATGTTTTGCACACACAAAATGAATCCTACGGAGCACCATAGCAGTCTTTCTAAAATATTTCCTTTTTTTGACTTACTGCAAGCAAGTAACCATCTTCTCACTCCAGAATAAAACTGATGTTATAATTTGCAAATACAAAGCACATTGTGAATAGAAAGAATTAAGTCTGTGAGCTTCTATGGTGGTGAAGCCTGTTAGTGGATGTTATCAGGAGAAAGCACTGTAGCCTTCTTGTGATAACCTTAGCTTCCCTGTGCTTGTAAGGGAGTTAACTGAGTCAGCGCTGTATGTTCTGGTTACCCCTGTGCTCTGTGTAGACTTTTTTTTAAACTCTGCCCCAAGTGCTCTTTGAAAGAGTTCATATCTTAGTCAGCCTTGTGTTGACGTCTTCCTGTAACTACAAGCATTGGCATACGGATTTAAATTTTTCAAGACGTGAGATAATGGTGTTTGTTTTGTGTGGTGGAGGAAGAGATCCCTGATATTTACCTCTGGGATGAGGTTTCTCACACTTACTTACTTTAGAAGTGATGCGCTTTCTGAAGGACAAGGATGCACTAAATTAGCAAGTTTCTAATAAAGTTGAATATAAATTATTTTTGTTTTAAAATGCCTAAAGTTTTTCTTTAAGTGTTTAAACTGCAGGAAGTTCAGACAAAACTTATTCCTGCTGACTATGACAGTACAGTTTATTCCACAAAAATGTTTATTTAAACAACTGATTTTTTTAAAGAATTATTTCCATCCAATATTTAAAGACTTGAATTTTATTTAAACTTGAAAATGACTTTGCCTTAACTTTTGTACAAGACAGCTTAGAGTTAATGAGGTCTGACCCTGTGGAGGGTTAGCATGAGTGGAATACAGAATTACTCAGTTACAGTATGTATCTATTGTCACTGGTCTTACTGGGTAAACATACTGTAGTACAGGAACTAGCAGCAGTTTTTGTAATATACCTTAAAGATCTTAAACAGTTGATCTTTTTCAGATTGTTGAAAAACCTGTAAATGCAAATAGTCAATACTGTATTAAATATGTGCACTTGGAAGTGTGTGCTTTGCTTGTACAGTTGTAAATAATCAGAACATATAAAAAGGTACCCTAAAGAAAAAATCTGATAAAAATTATTGATATTATAAATGTTGCTGTTGAGCTGGATGTAGATAAACTAAATGTTGTGGTTTGAATATTACTTTAATTTGTTGTTTTTTCTTTTTCTTATTTTATTCTGGTGTGCTGAACTGACTCTGCCTCTTCACTGCAAAAGGGAAATGGAAAGAAAGTCTTATTTGAAAGCCCTCAAAACATTTTCCGAAGTCCCTCTAAAAACAAGCGATTTAACCAATTCAAAAGTGTTCTGCAATGTAAATAGTGAATTTCAGCAGTCAAACTGTAATTATAAGTCATTAATAAAATCAAATTTAATTGGAAAAAAACTTTAGACTGCTACAGAAATATACACTGAAGCTTACTTGTCTGCTTTCAAGAATATCAGTGCTTTCCTTAGTGTTATTCATAGAACTGTAAAGTGACTATAGAAGTTGACTCCTGATAAATTTCCTATTACAAGCATCAATTGGTAACTAGTTGACCTTTTAAATCCAGCCTGTTGTATGCTGCAGAATTGGTCAAAATAGGGCACGCTGGAATCTGTTGACTTTTCTTGTTTAAAAAGCGCACTTTGTGAATGCTGTGGGAGGAGATAGGACTCTGAGAACATCACCGAAACTGCTCAACTAGTTCTGTCATTGGATTTTTAACACGCTTCTCCTTTCCCCAGTGGCAGTGAAAACGGTAGCTAGAGTTGTGTATGGTTTAGGCCAGCTGTATGATTCCTTTTGTTTGTCTGCTGCAAGTGAAAGGCTTACCAGCTGCAAACAACCACAAGTGGTTCCTTACAGCGACTGTGTACAGCTAGTCATAATGCTCGACTGGTACCTAAGGTAATAAATATATCGAGACCAGCGGGATGTGTTGTGCTGTTCTAATGTATTCTGCTGCCATTTGTGTTAGGTCAATACACTGTAATTACTGCTTACCCAGCAACAGTCTGTTGCATCGAAAGTTTAAACCTTCTTCTGATGTGGTTTTTATAGCTTTTTTTTTTTAAAAGAAAAAAAGTGACACGCCAAATAGCTGTGTAATATACAACTTATCCTTACTGCATTTTACTTTGAGGTTTTTTTTTTTTCCACTCAGTGACAAAATGGAGTTTTCGGAGTAGAGTTGTGAAGTTGCATGCAGACTGTTGCTACGATACATAGAGAGATTAAAATGTGGCTTTTAAAATGAAAAACCTCCCAAAAGCAGTAGCTGAGTTCCAGGTTCAGGGATACAGTAATTAAAATTGGCATTTTACCTTTTAGGACTGTGTGGTGATGCTTTTCAGTTTGAAAACAAGTCAAAATGGGATCTGAGACTCTTCTTTCAGGAATTTAAAAAAAACAAAGGTTGCTTTTAAAACTTAATGTTGTTTCGGATCAGTCCCCCACCGTAACACTGTCATTTGCCACTTAAAAATCGGTGAACAGTGGCAATTTTTTTTACGTTGCTGCATTATCCTCCCAAGACTTCAGGAGTTGGCACAGAAAGGCCCGTGTCTGAGCGTGGCGCAGTGTATCACGAGCAACAGCTGACTGTAATGGTGCATACCTATCTCTGTATCTCCTTCAGCTAGCTACGGTTAGGGATTTGTATGTGCTTTGTAACCTATTACACTAATAGCAGCAGACAATCGAAGATTTCTAAGGAGACCTAACAGCTGCCAATTCATGAAATAGAAGTGTAATATGGGAGCCTTCTTGAGGGTTTTTGTTTTTGTTCTTCTTCCATTAAGACTGGAATCAAGCTTACATGTAAACTATCAGTAATTTAAGTTTCCTTTTGTGTCATAAAATGTAAAACTGTCTAATTTGAAAAAAAAATATGTAGGTTATGAAAAATAAAGATTTAGGCACTGTTGAATTTCTGATTTTTTTAATTAAACCTTTCTTCAGCAGTATTTTTCATTACCTTTTGTCTTTTGCTCCCATTTTTGGAAATTGTATATTTCTAATTTTGGGAAAAAAAAATCTTTACTGTTCAGCACAGCTGTCGTAACCATCACCTAAGGCTGTGTAGCAGCAGCCAGAACACCTATAATATAACTCTGAAAGCAGCAATATCTGTCTCTATTAGGTAACTATGGTTAACTTTTTTAAAACAAACAAAAAAAGCTGATGTGATGTTTTGTTTACTAGAGGTTCTCACCTTCATTAGTGGTTTCCTTAAATTATTAGCTAAGGTCTTGACTTGGTCTTAAATGTGGATTTTTAAAGTTTGGGTTAGTGCTCTGACTGCATGGCTCTTGAATCTGGAGATGTCCTGGGATTATTTTTGGCTTTGGCTGGTTTGAGAGGTTATTCTGGTCATGCCTCTAGGAAAGAAGAGCTGCAATATCCTCCCTCTAAGTAAAAGATCTATTTTGGAAATACTTGAAACCCTTTTTTTTGGTGTGTGTGTTTACCTCTCAGCTATATCTGGTCAAGTTTATCAATGGATGTAATCATGGAAATATTAACAATTACTGTATTTTATAAGCATCTTGGGAAGTATTGCAGTATTATTCTTCAGGCTGGATGTTCTGTAAGCTTCTGGACAGGTTAGGCTGCCTGCTGCTTTATTTCCCCCCTTCTGTCTGCTCAACAGCGTAGGGCAACGCAGGAATGCCAGCGTACACTGAGCACTGCAGGTTTCTCCGTATTAGAAAAGCTTGGTGTATCAGCTTTGGTGGCGATATGGAGTACAAGTGGTTGAAGACGACCAATTTTCCCTTCAGCATGGAGCATCCTATTCTGCCCTTGGAACTCAGTTTTCTATTACTTAACGTGTAAAAATGCATGGGAATTTGTCGGCAATATTGCCTTGATTATAGTGTGGCTCTTCAGGACGACCCCAGCTTTGGCAGAAATCAGGGGTTTATTTGTTCATGCAACAAAATTGGGCAGCGTCCCCTTTGTGCAAGTTTTCCCAATAGGAAGTGATGTTCGGTGATGGCTGCACCAATGTTCATGCTGAGCAAATTGGTTCCTTTCCTCTCGGGCATGAGGAGAAAGAATGAATATGGAAGATTACATGCAATTGAATATCCAGAGATGACTTACCGTCACAGAAATGGACTCATTGCATTTTCATCCTCAGGCTTCTGTAGAAAAAAAGATTTTATGAAGTTTTAAGTTTTCTAATATGCTTTTACTTCACAAACGTCTGGAAGTTAAAACCTCCTATTCTGTTGATGATCATGGCTGGGCTCTTATGAGTGCAACTGCTTAAGTCAGGGAAGTGACTGAATGTCAAGTTTTGCTGGTTTATAGGTGGAAGTAACGTTACCCACTTCATCTCTGCATCTGAGAGAATAAGCTGTGTAGCAGTATAGAGCCCTGGTGCCACCCGGTTACAGTAGCTCAGTTACTGTGACACCCACTCTCAGCATGGATATACATCTTATATTCATATAATTCAATGTTCAACTTAAGTTGATCCAACAGAAATTTGCTCCTATTGAATGGTGCATGGAAGACTCTTACTGAGCTGTTAGGCCAAATCAGCACAAAAATGCTGTGCAGAGGCTGGCCTACCTGAGCTGTGCCATGACCTTCCCTTCTGTCGGCTCCCTCACATCAGCACGCTGGCCTGTCTGAGAAGTAACCGAGAAAGCTGTTCTGGTGTTTTTGTTTTGTTTTGAGTAGGTCAGAAGCTGTTGTCATACCATCAACAGAATGGAGGAAGGGGCAGGAATACACCGTTGGCGCCCAGAGGAGACTGGCGTGGTAGTGGCCCTGGTGGGGACAGTGTCTCACATGAGCTGAAGCAAACTGAGTATTTGTACAATTAGCTCATGATGAATGGAAGGTGAAAGGTCTTGGCTTAAGCACAGCCTTGGTTGTGCTTAGGTGTGTTGTGTTATCCTAGCTCAGGTGAACGTGGCTCAACCCATTAAGTAAGCTTGGTCATTTCTGAGCCTTATTTTCACAATGGAGAGAAAAGGGTCTGGTTTTTGCTTTAACCTTCTTGGTTATTCTTATGTATGAGCTGTAAATGTGCTAAATCTTAAATCTGTCTCATGTTGATAGACTATCAGAAGTCTTTGTGCATCGTCCTGTCACAACTGGGTTGGGAGCCATTCACTGTTTTGCAAAATGGAGGGCGAGATGCGTATGTGCTGGGAGAAGGGAGTCTACGATAAAATCGCCCCCTAATCCCTCTTAAATTCTCATCAGTTTGAAGAGCAAATTGCTTTGTGTGCTTGTGTTACGCACATACGGTGTGGAAACCATCCCGCAGTCTGATAGCTTTACATCCCATTTACTGTAGGCAGACGGTTGTCTGCAGAGTAGTAAATCTACCATGGCTAAGGATGCTCTGGGAAAGGAGGGATAAACAGCTGAATTTAGAGTTGTAAAACATACCGAGGCTGGAAAGCTCTATGAAATCCACATGGATGGAATTACTGTTACCTAATAAAATGTCTCCAATGTCTTCCAAAGCTGGAGCCGAAGTCGTGTGTACGCTCTCCATGCAGTGTGAGATGTCGGCCCAGGCAGAACAAGCGCATGAGGTTCAGCAGGTCTAACCTATCCGACTGCCTCATCTCCAAGGCTGAGCGCCTCTCCCAGGAACTACAGTTCATAGGCTGTAGCACACATGAGAAACCTTTGTCACTCTTGCTTTTTGTCTCTGACTTCAATTTACTGGGCTTGGGATGTCAGCGTGCAGCAGAGCCGGCTCTGCGTGCGGCTCCCGCCAGCCAGCCCTGCGTGGGGAGGGCGGCAGGACGGCTGCCTGGTGGGAACAGAGGCTTGGAGACGGGCAGTTAAACAGGCTCTCTGGGGGAGAAGGTCTCTTTCCTATGTGACACTTCTCGGGGATCCACAGTATCTGTGGCTAGCCTTGCCTACGCAGTCTCTTACTCCTCTGCAAGGAGGAATGTGATTTCTATCTTGTTTCCCTTTAGAAATAGGATGTGTAAGATTTTTAGTCATTTTCCCTCTCCTGGTATATTCTCCTTCTTCCTAGTGATTCGCTGTTCTCATTCTTGAGAGCTGCATCACTTGTGGAAGACAGCAGCCTAGGTCCCTGCTCCTAAGAATGACGCCTATTTTCAGAAATGCAATAGGCTCAGCATTTTGATACATTTCAGTTTGGAGTTTTATTTTTTTGTCCCACTTGTTAAAGCAAATTTGGTACTCAAAGGAGGATTATCTTGATATGTGTCAATTCCTAGGCTCTAGGTTCCCAAACTATAACATATACAATAAATTCCACAAAATATGCTCTATCTATGAATATTTATAGCTATCGCTGGGTTTATGGTGTTTGTCTGATACTAAGTTCTTCACTTCTGTGTTTGCTGGAATCTGTGTCCTTCCTACATACTGGCAAATGCTAGCTCCATCTTCTCTAGTATGACCCACGGTGGTACTGAGGGAAGATGCTTGCCTTGAAGCTATGGCAAATAAGTGCTGGAGAGACGTGTTGATTCAGACAGTAGACACTGAAGTGACCGATTTGCTAGAGTGATTTTCTCAGGGGATTTGATTGCTTGGGCTGGCAATCAAATGCTTCCTTGGTAGCAAATCCCATTTCAGATAAACCTTCATATTTACTTTTTGTTTGAATTAGCTCTTCTCACGGAGACCAAAGCTCAGCCGCGCTGGCTGCCATCCTGCGTGCTGATGCACGCTTTCATCCTAGCCTGGAAAATCTGAAGGCAGCCATGCTGGGTTGGAAACATGGAAGTTGGGTGCCAGGTTTAATGTGCATTGAGCTTGAAAATAAAAAAAAAAACAGAGATGCTCTTTGGAACTGGTTTTTAGTTCTGACACAGAAAAGGGGATATAGGTACCACAAGTGGTTCCAGAACGGGAGGGTAGGGAGGAACAGCGGAGCTGGACTTAGCAAGTCATGCACACAGCATGCCACATGCTTCACCATTCAGCCGTAGCAGGTGCTGCTGTTTCAGTGGCTCTGACATCCCAGGGCGCAGCAGACATTAGCATTGTTTTGGTGTGAAAAGCCTCTACTTTGTTTCTACATCAAATGATGTAGAATCGTCTGAAACCAGATGTACTAACCCTTTTTCCTGTAACTTCAAGCTGTAGTTTCTGTTGAGGGTTGCTCTTTAACCATAAGAGGGTGAGTTGCGGATGTTTATCTATGGTATTGCTGGCCATGATATAACAAAGATTTGTTTTGTTGACCTGAGTGTTGTAGACTTGGTGATCTCAACAGGCTGGAGAAATGGGCCAACAGAAATCTCATGAAGTTCAACAAAGGGATGTTCAAAGTCCTGCACCTGGCGAGGAATAACCCCATGCACCTGAGGGGTGACCAGCTGGAAAGCAGCTTTGCAGAAAAGGACCTGGGGGGTCCAGGTGGGCAACAAGCTGGACACTGAGCCAGCAATGTGCCCTTGCAGTAAAGGCAGCCAACAGCATCCTGGGCAGCACGAGGAAGAGCGTTGCCAGCGGGTTGAGGGAGGTGATCCTTCCCCTCTGATCAGCACTGGTGAGGCCACACCTGGGGTGCTGGGTTCGCTCTTGGGGTCCCCAGTCCAAAAGAAGTCATGGATGTACTGGAGTGAGTCTAGTGAAGGGCTGTCAGGATGATTAAGGAATTTGGAGCACCTGTCATTCAAGGAGAGGCTGTGAGAGCTGGGACTGTTCAGCCTGGATAAGAGGCAGCTCAGGGAGATCTTATCCATGTGTACAAATATCTGATGGGGGGAGTAAAGACAACAGAGACAGACTCTGCCCGGTGACAGGACAAGAGACAGTGGGCACAGACTGAAACGGGGAATTTAGTTCAGGCAGAAGAAACCCTTTTTTTGCTCTAAGGGTGATTGAACAGTGGTGCAGGTTGCCCAGAGAGGTTGTACTGTCTCCATCCATGGAAATACTGAAATTCTCACCAGACACAGCCCTGATCCACCTGCTCTGCCTGCCCCTGCTTTGAGCAGGGGTTTGGACTGGATGATCCCCAGAGGTCCCTGTTAACCTCAACCGGTCCGGGATTTTGTGACCCAGCTGCTAGCTGGGAAGGGTGGCAGTCTTGTTTTGGCTTAGTTATGATCTGAATTTTTCTATCAATACTGTTCATTGAGTAATCTAATCCCCAGTGAGAACCACTGTTAGTTCTTCATGCAGAGCCCTTTGGAGATGAAGTTTGGCTCCTTTGCTCTGGCTTATCAGCAGATAGTTTTCAATGTGGTTTTTTTTTTCTGCCATGTTGTGAAAGAACAGTTCATATTTGATGCACTTTATTAACTGTGTTTCAAAGCCATCAACAAGTGTATGATAAAGGTGAAATCTTCTAAAGAACATATTATTAGATAGCTTGTTTTAAAACATCTAAATTGAATGACCAAATCTGAATAAGAACTTAAATAATGGTAATATTTCCCAATAATATTTCCTCAAATTCCATCCAACTGTTCCACTTGCCTGTCGAAATGGAAGCTGAGTTACTTGCATAACTGGTCCAAATTCTGACTATTGACCACTTTACAGCATTTACCAGTATTGCCCATTTAGGAACAAAGGTAACATAAAAGAATGCCCTGGATAGGTAGGGCCAAGGAGTGACAGAAGATGCTGGTATTTTACGGCAGCATGTGGGACCTGCCGCTGTCATTACTGAATAAATACCAAGCAGCTGGAGTGTCTTGCTCCTGTGATGTGATGCTTGCATGCAGAAGGGATCTCCTTGTGCCTTCCAAGTTCTCCAAGCATGTCCTGAGACAGGCCACGTTTGTCTGTGGGCCCTCAGGCCACGGGCAATCCTGGTGATTCAGCAGCACGAATGGTGTGCTCCACAACCACCTTTGGGCGGTTGGCGGCATTTCCAGGGACATCTAAATGTTTTCTTCCTTGATTCCTTTTCTGTCAGAACTGGTGGTTTAAAAAGAAATAAAAGGTACTGTCTAATAAACAGAAACAAAGCAGAGTGCAGGGGAAATGACGTGCTTTGCACCAGGAAGAGAACGGCAGGCCCAGCCAGGTGACTGTAGGGTCTTCTCATGCTTTGTGGAGACATGAGCACTGTGACTATAAGACAATTCTCCACTGAGATGTATAGAAAGTTTTGTTGGTCTCCTCTGCTTCTTACAATGTCTTCCCATTCCTTACCCACAGCTGCCAAGTCACTGAGCTTAGCATTGTAAAAACTCGCAAGCAAATGACGCTAGAATTGCCTCATAAGCAGCTAAATGGGAGATTGTCTTAGGCTGTTGTCTGCTAATATAGCATAAAAGAGCAAGGAATGTGTATATAACATGCAGAAATTAAGTTATAAACTACTAGGCAGTGGTTGGGACTCAGCTTGCAGATGTACATAAATTTAATTGTCTCCTTAGTCTGTGGAGATTAAATCAATAGGCAATGGAGCCCGGGAACCTGTTCATCTGCATCTTGGTCAGCTGAATTTTGATCCTGCCTCTCGAGTAGCTCTTCAGGCTCCACTGAAATATGAGGACATGCAGATATACAGCTTGTATAGACACCTATATCTGGATGTCTTGATCTGTGAACTCAATTCCATACATGAATATGGCTAAGTGATACAGTTCTTTATTAATATAAAGATACATGGCACATTTTCAGTGGTCTGAGTGACAGTTAATTGATAGTCTTTGTTTGGAAGTGGCTGCAACTCGTAGCATGTTTTTGGATTTGCTATAAAATCTTTTCCTAGATGCAGAAACAGTAAAACTACAGAATCGTAGAGTAATTCTGGTCTGAAGGGATCTCATGAGGTCTTCGGTCCAACATCTTGCTCAAAGCAGGTTCAGAACAGGTTTCTCAGGCCATTATCCAGTTGGGTCTTGAACACCTCCAAGGATGGAGACTACACAACCTCTCTGGGCAATCTGCTCCAATGTTTGACTGTCCTCATGGAGAACGTCCTCCTCCTTAAACGTCCTTGTCCTCCTCCTTAAATCCTTGTGCCTGTTCCCTCTCATCCTCCCCCTGCCCAGCTGTACAGAGCCCAGCTCTGTTTTCCTGATGGCTCCCCATACAGAGGGCTGCAGGTGGGTTTCCCCAAAGCCATCCCATCTCTAGGCTGACCAGGCCCTGCTCCCTCAACCTCTCTGCCCAGGGCGAGTGCCCCAGCCTGACCACCCCCCTGGTGATCGCCTCTGAACTGGCTTCAGTTTGAACTGTCTCCAGTTTGCTGATATTTTTATTTTATTGGGAGCTCAAAACTCTACCCAGTACTCTAGCTGCAGTTTACCTTCTAGCACTTCTCTACACAAAGGAGAATAATCCCAGATGTCCTTTGCCTTTGCATCACTGGAGATTTCGAAAATTTCTCAAGTCCGCTTCTTTTAAGAGGTGATGTAACACTTGACAAAGTCTAGTGAGGCGCGGTGGCCGCTTATAACCCTGACAGCCACTTCTCACAGTTGATAAGTACTTGGGGTTTGGTTGTTTGGGTTTTTTTTTGTTGTACCCAGTGGCTCCTATTATGAGACAGTAAATTTTTGGAAGTATGGATTGCCATCTTGGTGTAATAGGGGAAAAAAAACTCTAGAAGGGCCTTCAGGAAATGAGTCTATTGCCTTGCTTTTGTTCCCTCCATGCCAAACAGATTATTTATGTTTATTTTCTTTCTGTGATGGAAACTACCTTCCCAAGCAATCTAGTGCAGTGTTGTCCTGTCCCCACCCTGCTCCCAGCCTCCTCCCCTATCCCCCTTCAGCCAGCCACCCTGGCCCTTCTCCCTGCTCCTCTGGGACACAGGGAAGGAGTCCGAACCAGGCATGAGCAGGGGCAAAGGAAAGGACAGGCAGGGAAAAGCTGAAGAAAATTGCAGTCCTGAAGAAGGAGGCTTTTTGCTCCTCTTGCAGTGAGGAGAGTTTCAATCCACCGTACACCCCTGTGTGCCAGCAGTAGCAGAGAGCCATGGCTGGCGGTGGAGGGAGGTTGCACAGGCTGGCTGATCGTGCTGACCTGCTGCCCCACCAGCCCCTCCCTGCTGGCCCTGCCTGCAGCAAAAATGGGTGCAAAACATGTGGATGTGGTGCTTAGGGACGTGGTTTAGAGGTGGACCTGGCAGTTAGGTTAACAGTTGGACTCGATGATCTCAGAGGTCTTTTCCAACCTTAATGATTCTATGATTTTTTTCAATGTACTCCCAGCCAGAGCTGGCTCAAGTGAGATGCTTTGCTGACATTGAAGAAGAGGATCATTCCCTGTTGAAATTTTAAAATCCAGTTTATAAAAAATATTGTAGTAGTAGTTCTGGTTTGCATTTCAGCTGCTATTTAATCTGGTCAAAGATAAGCAGCAGAGAACTTGTACAACATGATTTATGACATCTTCAGGGTTTTGGCACTTATTTCAGCTGTATGTATTATAAAATCCAAAGATCGTATCTCTTCAGCCTTAAGAGTGACTTTTGGCCAAAGATGTATCATAGTAAACTAATGCTCTAATGCCTTTTTGACTGCATCTGAGAATACTTTGCTAGATGGAGCAGTTGCTTTCTCAAAGTGTTCTTCAAGGACTAGGAAATTAGCCCTGCGTTATAAATACACTTCTAGTGCATTAAACCATTGACAAATGCAGCGTAGCCATTCTAAACTAATTTGTCTTAAGTGGGCATCTGATGACTCAATTTATCTGAACTTAGTCATTTGGATGTGGCTCAGCTGCTGTGTTCAAAGGAAATCATCTGGATGCATCTGCTGTTTCTTGCTCTCAGCACTGGCCTAGGACTGTGCGAAAGAGGGCTGAGCTCACTCAAATAAGCTCGTATTTGATAGAGACAAAGAGCACACAGGGGGTCAATTACTGCACATTGCCTGTTCCCTGGTGGTAACCATGAGTCTAAGCCCGGAGGCCTGGAGAGAAAGCAGTATTCTTTTAGGAGAGTGTCTTTCAAAAGAAATAGCCACCAATGTTGCTAAATCAACTAAGTGTCTCTCAATGACTCTACTTTTAGTTAAGTTCATCCTTAAAAAAAGGGATTTGCCAGACCTAAGAAATTGCCATGCTATTTAGAGTATATTGATTCTTAAAATTACCGAAATGTGGCATTAAATACTAAATTATCAGTGTCAATTCTCTTTGACCATGGGCAATGTGTTTTTTACTAAGCAAGAAATCTGCAGATAAAGATTTGTAGGATCCTTTTTATGTTTTACAGTATTTAAGAGATTGTGTATTTGTACAAATATTCTTGGACATAAATTGCATAGCAGCCTGGCATGCCAGCCTTCTCCCACCGGCTTCCAGTGGAGAGCACTACGTGTCGCTTCACAATGTTCTTCTCCATGGGAGGCCCAAGTGAACTACCCGCAAGATGTCAGCTTCTACCCAGAGGGATGCCGAAGCCATTTGTCGCTAGTGGTACAAAAAGTCATTTTATGAAGCACTTCACAGAGATGCCTGCAGTATGTTCTCAAGCGTAGATATCTAAACGAACACCATGTATCATGCTCTCTTTTGTTAAAGAGACTTAGCCTGTACTGGGGAAGCTTTAGTGATATTTTAAGAAGAAAACACCAATTCTTTGACTAAAAGATTGTTTTTACAAGTACAAAGAAAATGAATACTTTCATGCATGTTTTTAATGAGTTTGCATTAGCTTCTCTTGCCGTTTATCTAGGGAGGCAACTGGCTGATTATATCACCCCCTCAGCCCCACCTCAGGCTCTGAGTATAGATTAGACCTGTGCTGCTGGGCTTCTGCTTTGGATATTTTCTGACACCAACGAGGGAATTTCCAGACCTCTCCAGGCTAATGTTATCTTTGGTGATCTGGGCTATAATTAGGCTTTTGAGAAGCCTTGCTGGGAGATGTGACTTGAGCTAGTAAGAGCTAGCTTATTGCCAGGGCCAAATAAGAGTCTACTAGCTATGGCTGTGGGGTGAGGAGGCTTTAGGCTTCCCTGTGTCTGGCAGTGTTACTGGAAGGCAGGATTAAAATGGAGACACGTAGGACACCTTGTAGAGCCAGGATTGGGCAAATATCCCTTGGCTGGGAACAAAGCATAGCAGACTTCCCTCTAGGTTAAGGTTTTTTAGATTCTTCAGTTGCCTGAGGCTAAGGAATGGTGATCATCTTTCCAGGTTAGGTGAGCTGAAATGACAGCTTTTTGGTGGCTGGGAGCAAAGCTGGATCTGTGCTTGTAGGCATACCGCTACCCAGCATCAGTAGCTGCAGAGAGCTCTTTGGGGTAACCTTAGTCATGGGGCCTGAAGGGCTTGTGAGCCATGGGCTGGATGGCAAGGTGGCATTTGTTCCTGCTGCAGTGGGTATCGTTCGGGCTTCTCCCAGCAGAGTTTGGGCTGGCAGGAATAGGAGGTGCTGGTTACACCACTTTGGGGTTGTGCAAGGGATTAGCTTCAGCACAGCACCAGCTCCTGGCCTTGTGGCTCTCCCTGAGGAGATGGGTATCGTTATTCGCTGGAACAAAACATTTAGGAATTTCAACATGTTTTATGGGACAGAATTATTTTTTAATTAAACTGTGCAAGCTTAAAATGCTAGGTCTGTGTGTACAGGTACGTGAATAACTGCTGCTCTCCTGAGACTTTACAGTCTTCCCAAATCTGGTCATTAAGATTTCCAAACCTTAGCTGTGCTCTCCCTGTAAAGTAAAATATTTTTTATACTATGAAAATATATAAATTAATGCCATTAAAAAAAAAAAAAAAAAAAGCAGGAAGGCTGGGTCTTCCCTGGTTAGGGACAGTCCTTCAAGTAATGAAGGACTTGCTGTGGGAACTGCTGCCTGGTTGTCTACAACATTTATTATGCAGCTGATCTAGATCATGCTGGTTCCTTCTGGCCTTCAGTCTACAAATCTCTGCAGAAACACCCCCTGCCCCGCGCTCTCTCAAGCAGATGGTTAGGCAGATGAAGAGCAGAGATGTGCTACTTCAGCAAGCGCCTTGTTGGTGCCAAAAATTTTAAAAAGCGAGTTGGAGGAAGGAAAATGTGCAAGAAAAGTGCAACAGAATGGGCTGAAACTTCCCGGCAAGGAGCTCTGTGCTGGAAGGACGCACAGGATGGTGACTGGGGAGGAGCGAGGTCTGTGGATCAGTGAATTGACTCTAACTGAAAGAAAAATAGGAAAGGAGGGAAAAGCATGACCCTGAGGTGTGAAGGGCTGGGATGGTCTCTGCTGGGCTGGGCACGTTGCTCATCTCCCGCTGGCACAGGGGGTGGGGAGTTTGCACTGCTTCCCTATGTTAGATGAGGATAACAACATCAGTTGAGACTCCCTTTAAATACTGTGGCACAAAGGACACATAAATATCTCAGATGAGTGTGAGTTTTGATACGTCAGGTGGGAAAATTAAAATGACACAGAAGGGAGCTGAGAAGAAGGATGGCAGCTAGGATCACAGTGATTTTAGCAATGTCTAGCAGAGAGGAAAGGATACTGACAGGTCAGGGAAAAATCAAGGGTACAGAAAGTGGTTTATCATCAGCTGAGACAGAGGAAACCCCTCCGTAAGTGCTGTAGCCCTGGGATTTGTCATGGATTTGGGCAGATGGTGACTTGTAGCTGGTCGTGGAGCTCTGAGCGGCAGGAGAGATGATATCTTGTGCAAGACACCTTCAGCACTTTAAACCAAAGTCCATTAATAAATACCACAGCGCTGAATGTATTCTGCTGTTTATTGGCGCGAGGAGAGAAGTGACCTTTTTGCTTTCTTCCCCTCTCCCTGGGAGCCTGATGGGCTGCGATAACCCACTTAGCGGGTGTGTGGGCGGTGGGTGATGGCGTCAGAGTGACGAGAGGGAAGCGGCTCATGCCATAGCCTTAGTGCTACGGCACTCTAAAAATAAATGCCTTCTCACGTCGGGAGCCTCTGGCTGTGCCTCGGCTCTTCTCGGCTGTTCCTCTCCCCGGCGTGTCTGTCAGTGCTGCTCTGTGGCAGCTGATGCACTGTGCTGCCTCTGAAGCATCTGAGTCACCGGGGACCAGGCTACAGGCAATCGGATGTTTTTGCACAGCAGGGAACATAGAGGAGCCCCGGAGCCATCATCGGGCCCCGCTGCTGAAATTTCAGGGACTAGGGCACCCACGGCAAGCAGCTCCTCTGGGTGCCAAGCTGGGAAGCGGAGATTTGGCCTCATCCCAAATCGGCACCAGTGGCAATGAATGGTAGAGTGGGTTTAATTCAACGCATCTGGCACAGGTCGGCAAAACCGTGCTGGATGAAGGGAGCATCTTTGCTGTGGAGCTGGGGCAGGCACGCAGCTGAGCCAGCTCAGGCAGGAGGAGGTCCCAGCAGGGCCTGACCAGGGAAAGGGCCAGAGGTGGTGGAAGCAGTGGAAGGTGGCTACCTCCATGGGCCATGTCGGGTCCCTGCTGTACTCGCCACTCGATGCTCTCAGCACGTGCAAACAGGGGCTGTGGCAGTGCGGTCCCCGCTGTGCAGCTCTAACTGGCAGCACACTTAAACCCCTCACCATGTGCAGAGGGCACAGCATGGGGCTTGGGGGTATCTGGCGTGTTCAGCTTGGGACAGGAAGGCTTATCTGGAGAGGCAACACTTCAACAGGTGACTTCTTATTTACACATAGCAACTGTAGGATGCTTTCTGCAAACACAAACATGAGGCGTGAAAGAGAACAAAACAGAAAATAAAACCTAGAAGGACAACATTGCTGTAAGAAAAACGCGTGCGCCATCACTGTAAGAAAAGCACACACAGCGTCATCTCCCTTTCTCCCTTGCTTTCCTTGCATTTCAGTGACGGGCCCAGCGCACCAGCCACCCAGTGCCCTCCAGCCCCAGTGCCTATGGGAGACCACTGGGGCAGACTGGGCTGGGCTGGGAAGAGGCTGCATTCGTGCCATCAGTGAGACTAGCAGCCGCTCGGTGGGACCTGCTGCTGGTGAGACCCTCCTCACCCTGCCCGTGGAGTTGTCGCTGGCTCTTTATCCATCATCTACATGGTTCCTGCTGCATTTTTTCTCCAGTCCTGAGCTGGGACTGTTCAGCCTGGAGAAGAGAAACTGAAGGGGGATCTTATCTGTGTGTATAATACCTGCTGGGGGAGTAAAGAAGACAGAGCCAGGATCTCCTCAGGGTATCAAGAGAATGGACAAGAGGCAATGGACACAAATTGAAACACAGGAAATTACACTGAAACATAAGAAAAAGCTTTTTTATGGTGAGGATGGTCAAGCACTGGAGCAGGTTGCCCAGAGAGGTTGTGGAGGCTCCATCCTTGGAGATATTCAAACCTGATCGGATGCAGCCCCGAGCAACCTGCTCCTGCTGACCCTGCTTGAGGGGGGGGTTGGACTGAATGATCTCAAGAGGTCCCTGATGTTCCCAGCCAATGTCTGGTTGTGTGGTCCCGCTCCCTTATCCTCCCCCAGCTCCTGCTGGCCATCTGACGTGATGGCACAGCCATGCAGAGCTTTCAGCAAGCTGTTTCTAGTGCTGTCTTTTTCCCTGTGAAGCCTCTGGGTCCTCCCCTTGAGCAGTGTCAGGTGAGATGGATGCCTCACCTTCACTGAAGTGCAATAGAGTGGCACATTATCTTTGGACTGGGGGAGATTGAGTAGGTCAGGGAGAAAGGAGCTTCTCTTCTCTTCTTTAATTGCCTGTGTGATATGAAGGCAAAGCTTGTTAATTGTCACCTATTGGTGAATCACTGGAATGGGTTGCCCAGAGAGGTGGTAGATGCCCCATCCTTGGAAACATTCAAGGTCAGGCTGGATGGGGCTCTGAGCAACCTGATCTAGTTGAAGACATCCCTGACAATTGCAGGGGGATGGACTAGATGGCCTTTAAAGGTCCCTGCCATCCCAAAGCATTCTATGATTCTATGACTTCCAGCACTGCTCTCCCTGAGCTGCCCTATCTCGGAGTTTGTCCCTAAGAAGATAACCAGAAGAGGCTTGGTTTGTTTTTTAAATAAAATAAAAAAGGCTTTAACTGGTAGCAGGTCAGAGATTTTAACATCATTTCAGGCTGAGATGGCATTGGAGTATACCAACTTGCTGAGGAGAAAGACATCAGTCTCAGTTAGGAAACTACCCCTGGCTGCTGTGGCACTCGTTTGGCCGGGCAGGTTAATGATGCATGGGAACCGGCACTGCTGGTCAGTGTGGGCAGGCTGTCATGCCTGTGGACCTGGTACAGCACCGGTGGAGCTCGGACTCCATCTCGTGGGGCAGGGAACAGGGCACTGACTTAACCCTCAGCACCGTCCAGCGTGCTGTTGTGACCATTGCCGTTCCTGGCGAAGGCAGCGGCACGTCACCTGAACCACATCTGAAATGTTCTTGTGTGGGTGCAAGCGTAAGGAGCACACACACATGTGTACGTATATTACTCTTTATGTGACCTGAGAGTTGTCCAACCATCCTCAGAACTGTTTCCATAAAAAGGAGAAAATTGTGTCAGAAAGCTCATTTCTGATGACGCTACCCTGTTTATTCACATGTAACGCTTTCCTGCATCACAAGAGTAACTGAAGTGAAGGTAAGCTTCAACCTCTGATGGGCAAAGATGAACGTCGGAAGTGCCCTTCCTCAGCTTTTCCATCCAAGCTTGCTTGTACAAGATGCCTTTTCGGGGTCCTCTTCCATTTTTTTCCCCATGTTTCACAACCTTCAGAGAACCCCCCTGTACCTTGCCTGTGCCATGTTTCAGGTCTTGGCATTTTGCTGTAGAATTGTGGCTATTTCCACAACCTGATACTGTAAGAGAAGGCTGGGGCTTCCCAGAACTAGCTGGAAAAAGGAGCAATGAGCATGTACTGTGCTTACAGCACGGCTTGTGGGGGCTGGTATTTGAAGGCATCACTAACATCCCTGAAATGTCCTCCTGTACCAGCAGGCAGAAGCAGCTGCCATAAGCAGTTCTGATATGTGGTGGGTTGACCCTGGCTGGAAGCCAGGTGCCCACCAGAGCCGCTCTATCACTCCCCCTCCTCAGCTGGACAGGGGAGAGAAAATGTAATGAAAGGACAGGGAGAGATCACTCACCAATTACCGTCATGGGCAAAACAGTCGACTTGGGGAAATTAGTTTAATTTATTACCAATCGAATCAGAGTAAGGTAATGAGAAAATAAAAACGAAATCTTAAAACACCTTCCCCCTACCCCTCCCTTCTTTCCAGGCCCAACTTCACTCCCCATTTCTCTACCTCCTCCCCCTGAGCGGCACAGGGGGACGGGGAATGGGGGTTGCGGTCAGTTCATCACACGTTGTCTCTGCCTCTCCTTCCTCCTCAGGGGAGGACTCCTCACACTCTTCCCCTGCTCCAGCATGGGGTCCCTCCCACAGCAGACAGTCCTCCACGAACTGCTCCAGCGTGAGTCCTTCCCATGGCTGCAGTTCTTCACGAACTGCTCCAGTGTGGGTCCCTTCCACAGAGCGCAGTCCTTCAACAACAGACTGCTCCAGCGTGGGTCCCCCACGGGGTCAGAAGTCCTGCCAGAAAACCTGCTCCAGCCTGGGCTCCTCTCTCCATGGGTCCACAGGTCCTGCCAGGACCCTGCTCCAACGCAGGCTTCCCACGGGGTCACAGCCTCCCTCGGGCATCCCCCTGCTCCAGCGTGGGGTCCTCCATGGGCTGCAGGTGGAGATCTGCTCCACCATTAACCTCCATGGGCTGCAGGGGCACAGCCTGCCTCACCATGGGCTTCCCCAGGGGCTGCAGGGGAATCTCTGCTCCTGCGCCTGGAGCACCTCCTCCCCCTCCTTCCTCACTGACCTTGGTGTCTGCAGGGTTGTTCCTCTCACATATTCTCATTCCTCTCTCTGGTTGCAATTGTGCAGGTTCTTTTTTCCCCTCTTCTTAAATATGTTATCCCAGAGGTGCTACCACCATCGCTGATGGGCTCGGCCTTGGCCAGTGGTGGGTCCATCTTGGAGCCAGCTGGCTATCCGACACAGGGGAAGCTCCTAGCAGCTTCTCACAGAAGCCACCCCTGTAGCCTCCCTGCTACAAAAACCTTGCCATGCAAACCCAATACACCATATTTCATAGTTTCTTTTCACTGCATGTAAGTCCCTGAGAACAGTAGAGAGCAGAAGAAAAAGGACAGAAAATGAGCATCCTCCTGAAACCCCAATTTTGATGTTGGAGAAAAGACCCCAGCAGACCTGTGACTAAACTGGGGGGTTTGTCCTGTTATCTTTTCTCCAGTAGCAACACCGTAGCCAACTCCTTGCATCTTAGCTGAAGCTGCACTGCTGTGTCCTCTCCTCTCCTGCATCATGCAGTTGCAGACGCCCAGGGATCCTGGTTTTGACAGAGCTGTAGGCACCCCAAAATGGCAGTGACTTCCCTGGAGAGCTTCCCTGGCACCTTGCGCTGCCCATGCCCTGTGCGGGCAGGAGTCCTGTTTGTAGGAAGATGTGAGGAACCAACTGAACAAATAAACAGGCTGAGAGAAGCAGAAATTTAAACCTGAATGTCTCACCGTGTGACACTGAACAGCTCGTCACCTTGCAGGGCTTGGAATGGAGAGGGTAACACACTGGAAAATTCATGCCAAAATTTCGAAACATGCTGATTAGGGTACACAAGAGAAATAGATCAAAAACAAGAATAAGCATTTTGAAATTGAAATTGAGTAGTTAGGCAAAACGTACATAATCACAACTTGGTTTTTCAAAGGGAGGATGTGGCCTAAAGCTCTTGTTTTGTCAAGCAACAAAGACAAGAGGAAAGACTTGGTTCTGGTCACTCCTCCTAATTGCTTCCTCTGTGACTGCAAGATGTGCACAGAGGAGGAAAAGGGAGAGGATGGGAAAAGACTGGGGGGACACAGCATTTTCGGGATGTTGTTGGTGCCCATGGCAGCTCCAAGGGAGCCATTGGTGGAGGCCAGGCCCCTGGGCTGGACAGGATGGGTCAGGGTGTCGCCTTGCTGGCTCAGGTGAAAGGCAAAGCAGCAGGAGAGAAAGGCAGGAGAAAAATAGTGGCGTATGGAAGAAATGCAAGGAGGAAGAGTTCACGTGTCCCAGGGCAGCGCCTTTTCAGAGGGATGAGCGGTTGGTCAGGAACCCTGATCCAGTGTGTTGCCTCGAGCATCAGAAGGACGTTAGAGCTTCAAAACTGCAGCCTGATAGGAGTTGAGGCTGGTGCGATGCTGCTCCATGGCTCCGGGAGTGCTGCCTGTCCTCCTGCAGGCCCCTTGTCCATTTGGTGGCCAAGCCTGCTCAGCCACGTTAGTCCTCATTAGGCTTGCTTGGCATCGGTCACCTTGGGGCAATTGATCTCCAGGCCCACACACTGGCTTACCAGGTCCTCAGCATCATCCCTGGGCTGCATCAGTCAACCCTGTTGCTCAGACTGAGCCAGTCCTTTATCTCCCTTTCGTGTCTTCTCCTGTCGATGTTTGTACTTGGGATGTCCTGGACCTCTCATCTGCTTTTGGCAGCTGAATATGCAGGTGACAGCTCCCCTGTTTTACAGAAGCTGCTGAAATTATAGCAGCGTGGCTTTTCCCTTACACCTTTGGTGAGCAAAAAGATGTCAAGTATGGAAGGACACAAAAGCAAATGCTGGCACTGTGGGCGCTCCCCGGCGCAGCCACCTTTCCCACCGCGTTTTTGGAAGAGAGCAGTCAGGGTAACAGGTCTGACTCAGCCCGATGAGGTGGTGTTCAGAGGCACAGATTAAGAACAAGTGTGAATTAAATGAGGTTCAAAGTGTTAAACAGCAGGCACTTCCCTAGTGTAAATATTTTGGCACAAAGCTTTGTGAGGGTTTTAATCTAAAGGAAGCAGCGAGACTGGAACAGACGCATCTTCGGGCAGTTACGGAGCTACACCCATCCCGACCCGCGGCACAAAGCGGTGAGCACCTGCCTTGCTTGAGAGTCTCCATCGCTTTTGGCAGGCTTGGGTCCAGTTCAACGGCAGGAGCAATACCACCGTGCCCTGTCCCCAGCACGCCCTTTGCAGCAGCACGGCCGCCTCCCAGACGGCACCATAAACCCTGCCTGACAGTGGCTCCCGCGACATTACTTTTTTCTGGCATGTTTTACCTTAACTGGTATCAAAGCATGCAGCTACATATAATGTTTTCTCCCCCCTCTTCTATTTATCTAGTGCATTGCGAGAAGAAAATTGCAGTCTCCTTTCTTTACATTTAATTTTTCTATCTGGCACTAGAGGGCAGACGGACGGACAGTGGAGCCTTGCAGCCCAGACCTGCCTCTTCTCAGCAGCTCTCCGAGGGTGCAGAAATAAATCTGGCTTGAAAAGCTTCTCCCTTTGCCCATTATGAATATGCATCAAGGGTTTCATGCCCCAGCCTCTTTAGTGCTATTAAAGTTTAATAGTTCAATGTTGCATTTCAGAGGTAACACAATGCGAACCAACCCTACGTGCTCCTCGGCAGGCACTGTGCCGAAGCGGCACCCCCATTTGCTCTGGATGTAAAGTGGGCATTTGTGGTTTCTGCAATTTGGGAAATGACTTTTTGTGATGGAGAACTTGCTTTCTCCCTTGCGGCGAGGCTGCCTGCCCACCCTTAGCATCCCTTTACTTTGCAAGCCTTGTCCCCCCAGCCCAGCGCCTGCGAGAGGGTGTTTCGCAGCTCCGCAGCAGGGCAGGCGGGAGGTAAGCAGGATGTATAGGGTGCTATTTGCCCGGAGGCGGTGATGGAGCCAGGTTATGAGCCAGGAAATACCAGCTTTTCATGGGCTCGAGGGATTTCTCATTAAAATCAATGAAGATAGGGGCATTTTCATGGTGCACACAGTCAGACGCCTCATCACATGTTTCTTCTCTCTGCCAGAGAAACACTGTCTGGGAGCCACCAGGGCTGTGGCACAGAGGATTAAACCCCGCCGCGATGCCCCGGTTCCCAGACCGCCTTTGTCGGGAGGAGAAAGGAGCATGTGAGCCCGGAGGCTGAGCACCGCGTGCCCTGGTCAGGAGGCCCCGCGGCCGCCGGGATGCTTGTTGCTGTCTGTAGATAAGGAGGGGTCACCATGGGAAAGCCACAGCGGGTTTAACGCCGGTTCTGCTCTGGGATGAGGAGAAGCAGAAACCAACTGACCCAGCTCCTGCGTGTCCAGCTGCCACTATTTGATGGCTGAAGTGCGAGGGGCAGATGGCAGCAGATAGCAACTCACTGGTTTTACGCCCCTGTTGCACTAATTCATTTTATTTTTCTTCTGATTTTTGCAACGTCTGTAATTAACACGCATGACGTAAGTAGTTATTTAATTGACAAATAAGACTAAAAATATTCTTCCTTTTTATTTTTCATTCGGCTCATCTCTTCAGTGTATCACTTACTAGGATGAACTGATCTGACAGTTGTGGGTAGTGGAGAGAAACTAAATTTCTTAAATTCAAATGAAACTGTGCTGAAAAGGGTTTTCACAGCCTGACACACTTTTTGAGATTATGAATTTTATTCTGTTTTCCACAGAGGAAAAGGAATCTTTCATATGCTGACAGTAAAAAGGCACCAAAAGAGCTAGTAAATAGTCCACCAGTCAGGACACTTAATTTGTGGAAGAGCTGACATTGGGTTTATTGTCTACTCATTTTGACCTCTTCTGCACAGTTTTTCAAGAAAAGCACTATTTTTTCAACCAAATTTTGGTTTCAACTGATCAGCATTTCCTGAGTGGAGAAAACGACTGTCAAAACTCCTGACCACATCCTACCGCAGGAGCACCGAATGCTGAGAGAAGCTGGGACCGAATCCAGCACTCCCTGCTCTCACCACGCACTGCAGCAGCACCTGGGAAAGAGGGATGTCCTAGGTCCCAGCTGTGCTAACGCTCTGTACAGACCCACCGCAACAGTGGTCTTTTCCCGAATTACCTTGCAATGTCAGAACGCTGATATTTGCATCCTGAAGCTAATTTAGCAGCTCAGTTTTATTCATGGTCTAACGCATAGTTGTTCATTCCTGGATTGGAAGGGCCCATGCTGCTGGCCCTCAGGAGCCACTGCAATGTCCAGCTCCTTCTCCTGGCCCGAGGGAAGATGAACAGAAGGACAGTATCAAGGACGAGGTGTGCGTTGTACCTGAACTCTTCTTTATGTTTGAACAGCCGACACTTCTGCAGTGAGACCTGAGTGTTGAATTAGACTTTGCTTAACTCAAAGACTATTGTCTTTCTGAAAGAAAACCTTCAGAAAGTGGTTGACAAATGATACACGCTCATACCCAGATTTTCAGGTGAACAGGTAATCCATTAGCTGAAATGGATTTGTAAGGGTTGTTCAGCAAATAGTGCATACCTTGATGGGAATCAGGATTATTTCTCAAATAACATAAAAAAAAATATTTGTCATAAACTGTGAATAGAGAGTAATCCAAAGCATAATGTGTGCAAGGGGCATCCAGGCTGGGGTTTCTGCGTAACGTCAGCAAACATTCAGGAGGCTGAGTAAGTCATTGAGTGTTTTACTCAGGATAATATTTGGAAGATGTCAGGAATATGTGAACATAAACAAAGAGATGTGGGACAGGCATAGGAAATGATCCTCACTCAGAGGGAATGAGACTTATTCCTTCTCCAGTGGAAACAACCAGTTTCAGGCAGAAGGCGTTTGCGTTCAGTCCTGTTGGCCTTAAACAGCCACTGAGCACTCTATGTTGGCTCTGTTCCTTAGCAAATGTGATAGACATATGGGTCCCATGGACAAGTAACATCAATTTTACCTCTGATAGTATTTATATATAGCATAAAAAGTACCAACTAACTCAAAATCACTGCAGGGAAACAGCTAACAGTGTGACCATCTCATGACATCACCCTATGGGACAGACACACATCCTTCCTAAAATATATAGAGTCCAAGAGTCACCAGCTCCTCTTACTGTTGGTCAGAATAAACCAGTGCTTGGCTGGTCATAAACTGCTTCATGAAATATTGTGGTTAATAGAACATTTGCACATTTCTGTCCTGTCTTTTTCCTTCAGCTGGAAGCTCTTTAGGACAGAGACTTCATTCGCTTTACTGCTTCATCCTCAGCTCAGGAGACTCCTAATAACGTGGAAACATGAAGGAGGATGGCACAGGCTGCTTTGATTTGTATTGCCTATGGAACTGGTAGCTCCCCAAATCGTTTTGTGGTGCAGTAAGTGTTTCACAGGAACCATGCCAAAGGACGAGCACAGCCCTGGCTAACCAGGGCTTCCTCAGCCCTGCGTGTTAGCCTAGGGCTCCGTCTAACCCAGCCGCGGCATCTCTAGCACATAAAAGCCATCATCGTGGTTCGTAGTAATACAGTTCATTCACGACAGCTAGAGAAAAGCAAGCTGGGTAACTAGTGCATGTTTGCTGGGAAAAGAGTCATAAAGGAGAGTAAAGAGGATTTCTGTGAGTTTCTCTCATGTGGGGTGCGATACCACAGCTCTGTTGTTCTGACCAGTTTTTCGGAAGTGAGAGGAACACCTCCAGTGTCATTCACAATGGCAGCTGGGGGCACAGAGTGACTGTTGGCCTGGCTGCAGCTGCCCCAGGGCACGGGAGGCCCCCCAGCCTGTCCCACCACCTCTCTTGCACCATTGCAGCAGAGGGTCACCTCCACAGACCTGTACATGCCCCTGCTCCACCTGCCCATTCTGCTCCCAAACCCCACCTGTTAAAGCCTCCGCTGAAAATATTCAAGTCAAAAAAGCACTTAACTTTAACAGACTGATGAGAGTTAGGGACCAGCTGCAATCCCTGCCATGCCATCAGTCCCGTGGTGGTACTCCGCAGAGAGGAGACATAGCTCTCGGCAGCCCAACCCAGCTTGGCCCTGCCGCAGCTGACAGCTCAGTCGTATAGGCCTGAGGAGATGCTAAGAAACCTTTCCAGGTGTTTATCACCTTCATGCATTTCAGAGACTGGCATGGCTGTCGGTGGAGCAGCTGGGTGCTGGTGGGCCAAATGGCCTCCTCTACATGAGGAGCACTGTTATGTTGGGGGCTCCGTCTGTGCAAGATGGCAAGGGGAGGAAAATCTGTATCTCTGAGCAACCATCACTGTTTCTTTTTTTTTAAAAGCTAAAGATAGACTCCATATGGGCTGTGCGCAGTGCGGTCTGACCATACATACCGTGGAGCTTTTCTCTCGGCCTTTTTTCAGGCAGCAGTAGACCTATGGTGAGAAGTATCCCAGTGGTGGACCTACTCCTCCAACAGCCTTGACAATGAGTGCATCAGATGGCTTTTCAGTCAGGTCAGGACAATAAATACACTTCTATTTTATCAACTATACCTTACAAATATGACCTGATACTGCTCTCACCAGTCTAGAGAGGGGAGATGCACACAGTAAGGGAAAGCAGGAAGAGTTTGTTTCCTGCAGCACATGGGATGGATGCAGGGGAGGATGTCAAATGAAGTCCTGCTGCTTGGCAGGATGCGGCCGGGCTCACTCAGGCAGCCCCAGCCTCTTGCACAATGCAGCAGCACAGCCAGCTTCTTTCCTCTTCTTCTTCTTCAGGAGGAGATAGCCAAAGGTGAGGGAGGTATGGGGCTCATGGGTGGGGAAGGGGACCCTAAGGTCCGATGGCAGTTACCCCTACACGGGGGAGATACGAGAAGGTGACGCTGGTGCTCAGCACCGCTGCCCTGCCTCTCCTGCAGCACCACGCTGCAGCAGCCCTGCAAGCACAGTCCCCCAGATTTGTGCTCTGGAAACTTGCAGCACACAGCATCCCTGTGCGGGAGAGGGACCGCGCTGCTTCTCGTGGTTTATTGCCAGTCGGCAACTGAGCACCACACAGCTGCTCACTCACCCTCCCCCCCAGCCCCAGTGGGATGCAGGAGAGAATCGGGGAAAAAAAGTAAAACCTGTGGGTTGAGATAAAGACAGTTTAATAGGACAGCAGAGGAAGGGGAAATAATAATAATAATAATAATAATAATAATAATAATAATAATAATAATAATAATAATAATAATAATAAATGAATATACAAAACAAGTGATGCACAATGCAATTGCTCACCACCCACTGACCGATGCCCAGCCTGTCCCCAAGCAGCGTTTGCTGCCCCCCAGCCAACTCCCCCCTGTTTCTATACTGAGCATGACGCCATACGGTATGGGATAGCCCTTTGGCCAGTCTGGGTCAGCTGGCCTGGCTGTGCCACCTCCCAGCTTCTTGCTGGCAGAGCAGGGGAAGCTGGAAAGTCCTTGGCTAGTGTAAGCACTACTTAGCAACAACTAAAACATCAGCATGTTATCAACATTATTCTCATATTAAATCCCAAACACAGCACTATACCAGCTACTAGGAAGATAATTAACTCTATCCCAGCCAAAACCAGGACACTGCTGCTGAGGGCTGTGATACCCAGCGGGGTGGCTTGTGTCTGGCGTGTTCATCAGCCACAGCCCCTGCTGCACCCATTTTGGGGTTGCTTACCCAAAACCACACAGTCACCATGTGATGGACGTGCAGAGCTTCCTCTGTGGGGAGATGAAAGTGGGGATTGCTGAGCAACTCTCATCCCAGTTTGAAAAGCCAAAAAAGAAAAAAAAAAAAGAGATCACTTTCATGTGTTTTTGCTGACCTGGTTCTGTTAGCAGGGCTTGTATTATCGGTACTGTCTGGTTACAGAAAATAAACAATTCCCACCTGATTATTACCATTTCCACTACAATTTTTTCAGCAGTCTTTGGCATCTTCAGTCTCCTGCTGAAATGATTTCTGCAGTGATGGAGAGAGGAAGACTGTTCCAGGGAATGAGGGACACCAGGCCAGGAGTGAGACAGCTTTGCTTCTGTTTTGACTTGTTTTACCTTGACATTTCTGTACCTCAGATATGCAGGCAGCAAGCAGACCTATGGAAAGGTGCTCTCCAGCTTCTGAGTCCCGTTAATAACTGGGGACCCAACACCGTGAAGGTTTTTGCATGTTCCAGGCATGGAAATTGGAGCAAACCCTGGGGCTGAAGGAGGCAGCTTTGCCTGCAAACAGCATTTGCAGGCCTGGTTCTCCCACCACTGCTGCTTGGTTTCTGTTGGTTGTGCTCCCTGCTCAGCGCAGAGCTGGCCTTCTGCGTGTGCGGGCACAGGGCAGGAGCGGGAAACCTGGTCCCAGGGAAAAACACGGGACAAACACGCGAGGCAGCAGGAAACTGCAAAATTCAAAATCCAAGCATGGAGACTTCCTCCTGTGATCATGCATAGCACAACATGGCATTTTTTAGGGAAATAACTGGTCATGGCTTACATGTACTTGGAGACATGACAGTTCCAAGACGTAACTTCGCTTTTCCCTGTGTATCTGTGGGTTTGGATCTCAAAGACCCTCTTCCAAGGGGAACCACTACTCAGTACAGGAGAGTTTCTCAGTGGCTGCAGTGCGCCAGCAGGATGTTTCCTCCTGTTGCGCAGCTGATGTGCGTATAAAGGGACACGTTCTGGAGACAGCCACCTGCACGCAGCCATTTTCCACTGCTCGTTTTCTTTTCCCCTACCTACTGAGCTGTGAATTCCCTTATGCACCGGTGGAGCTACTGCTCATTAAAACTAATCAGCTGAGCAGATGCTGAAGGAAATAACAGGCTGGGAATAAAGAGGACATTGGTCATACATCGCCAAAAATGTCTGCAACAGGCTTTTGTAGTACGGTGAGCTTTCATTCTATTCCAAATCAACATGCAAACCAGCTCCACTGGGAGGAGAGCAGTTCAACGAGGAAAGGGAACTTCAAATTATGAAGGATTGATTGCCAAATGATACAGAAGGAACCCATCATATAAAATACTCTGCACTGAACAAAACTTGCAACACAGTAATGGATGTGAGTGCAAGTCAATCTCATCCTACTGCCACCACAGCCATAATTGGCAAAATGAAAACTCTCTCTGTGCCCATGCCCTGAATGTGTACCTGCGATACGGGAAGCGAAGAAGGATGCTCTCGCTTTCAGTAAATTGATACAGGCTGCAGAGAGGAACCAAGCTCAGAAAATGGCCTACATTAAGTTACTATCTGAGTATACAAATAACTTAGGGCCAAAATTAGCCTTCAGTTGCATTAGTGTAAATGCAGCATAGCATCACTGGGTGGATGGACATTCTGGACTGTAAGTGGAGGGAGGATTTGGCCCTTAGAAGACTGTAACGGGAAGAAGAGAGAGTGAATCCCATTATCTGGCTTTGCAGGGGAATTGATAGTGGTTTCTGTACGAGCGTGCTGCTCCAGATGGCATGCTGGTGAGAGCCCTAATGCAACAAAGGCAAGGCTCAGGTATCAGCCTGCAATGCAGGAGCACACCGATGAGACTGGAAAAAATACAGCAACAAAAGGTGGGGAGGTAAAGCTGTGTTTGATAAGGTCATTTTTTTCTAACGATTCCAATTAAAAGTCAACATAATGGTAGGCACATTTTTAGCATGTCAAACATAGCCGCTGCTTTTCTGGCAGGGATGTAAAAGGGGACTTCATGTTTCATCTGTTTACCTTGGTGATGCTGCCTGATGCTCTCTCACATCAGATGCCCAAACACATTTTCACTCCTAACAAAATTCTGTCCTTTTGCTTTATAACTTTAATTTTTAATAAAAAACATGGAGTTTCTTCTGATTGTGATTCACATCGGCAACTTTTTGAAATGTTGTATTTCTGATCAGTATTTTATTTAGTTACTGAACAGAGAGAATTTTTGGTGAGGTTTTATTTGAATACAGCAAAAATTTCTGGTGACATTTTTACCAAACTAGCTCAAACAGCTTCAGGAATGAATTTCCTCTTTCTCTCTTTTCTTGGTTCTTTACTTGTTGCATGTTCCTGATTTTTTATTTCTCTTTGTTCTTTTTTGCATATTTTAAAAATCATTTTATAGCCAAGAACACAAATGATTCACAATATCAGAGCTGTGCAAAATAGCAAGTTTTCCAGTTTAGTGGCCAAGCTGGAAAACAAAGGGTCAGTGAACTACATGCATTTGGAGCTGATTTGAAACACAGTATTTCATTGGGAGCTAATTTTTACCCCCTTTAAGAAATCAGCTGAGCATCAAACGAGAGCAAACATTTCATTTTGCAAGATCATGAATCCATCTGGCCTGATTTTCTTTTTTTGTTATCTGAAACACTTTACTGGGCTTCGTTCCTCAAAACCGTGCTCTGTGGAGGTGAAAGCAAGACTGCTAGGAGGAGAGATGATAATAGCACAGGATAAGGAGGAAGACGCTTTCTTGGAAACAGATTTCCTGGGGCTGTAAGTTAGGAGTGAGGCCAGACTGGAGGATTAAGGTCTGAGTGTCCTCGTGCGTTTTGTGAGTTCATCCAGATTTCCACGTTGGGGATCTGTCCTTCTGTAATTAATGGGCCTGAAGCTCAAGTCTGAATGGGAAGCTTGTGAACAACCCTTCTTGGAGCCAAACTTTCATAACCCCGGGGCTCAACTCTACTCCAGCTCAGTGTTGCTTAAAGCAAGTTGTTCTTTTTGTGGAGCTGCCAAGAGGAAGCACCCGGGACTGCTGGGAGAATTGAGTCCCCAGTGCAATCTTAGAACAAAGACTTTGAATCCCCAAATTCCCTGAATTCCACGTGTCCTCTCCTTTCTGCTTCCCATCTCCCTCTACACGTTCCGCTCTCTGGCTCTTCTCATTTCCTTCTTTTGCCCATGAGAGGTTTTATTTACTCCCTCAAGCTCGGTGTGGATGGAACAGCCCCTTCCTTCCTCTGCAGCCAGCAATGGGGGGTGGCATGGGCCCCCTTTGCTTTTTATATGAGTAGTACGAGGTTCATATAGGAACAGCTGTTTCCCAAATAATTATTATTCCCACCGAGGCTCAAATGTACAAGGCCTTTTTGCATATATGCTGCAGGTCTTAGTGGCTTCCTGGTGGCTCATGAAGCAGACCACAGAGAGGTCAGATGGCCAGCACGTGGATGGCTTAAGAAGACAGGACCTGATTCTCATACCCTACAGAAGTCATGGACTTTTCTTCATTTATAATACCACTCCTGGGCTTTTTTTCACCACCCCATTCACTGTCATATCCCGTGTCTCCAGCATCTCTCTTTCTCCCATCAGCAACTCTGTTTTCTTTTCTAAGCCTATTTCTTTCTGTTTACTTCACTCCATCATCCCTGCTTCTCTTTACAATTTTTTTTTTTAATGTTTTGCCACCTTTTCTCTGTTTGCATTTTCAGTAACCTCAATCTTGGGGTGGGGGAGAACGAATAAAAATAACAACAAAATCCTTTACTCTTTTCATTTTTTAGATCAAAGATGACTGAGCAACCGAGGGGGAGAATTCAGGGCAGCCTTTGATGCACAGTATTGATGTTGGCTTAGCATGAAAATCTCCTTGTGCTATATTTGGGCCAATTACCAGAGGTCCACACAATTAACCTGAGACACACTAGCCCCATGTGAAGCAATGAAATTTAAGGCCTAGGGAGGTTAATTCAAATCTTAGATGTTTCTATGATAGGAGATTACTTACCCCATTCCTTTGTATTTGCCAGGAATCTTTGTGCTGAAGATGTTGATATTCTGTTGAAGTTGTGCTCTGGCGGCATGCCTCTTGCTGTGATACGTGATTGCCTGCCTGCGCTGTTGGACTCTCAGTGCTGTAACTGGGTTGTTTCTACACTAGAGATGCTTTTGCTCTCACACCTTCCAGCTTCCCATGAGAAACGCTTCCTAGACTCCTGAAATGGCATCTGAGCTTCTGCAGCACTCTTCATAGCAACATCTCTTCATCATCCTGGTTCTGCTGGATTTTTGCTTTTTATTCTTTGTACAGAGTTTCTGCTGACCAAGTTTTGGTCAAGACGAGATGTTGCACAGCAGAGACGGGAATCTCTGAGATCCATGTGCAGACTGACACAGCTTCGTCTCCGGTGAATGCTGGGGTTTTCTGACTCCAGCCACTCCTCTGAAAACTCAGTATTCGCTGCAGCTATGAATGTAATTCTTCTGTAAATGAAAATGGCCTTTATTTCTCACCTGCCTTAGAATGAAGTAGTACCAGTCCTGGCAGCCCCTGCACTACATGATCTATACGAAAGGAAGAGCTTCTGGTTTGGACAGGAACTCCTGACCGCACTCTAAAGCAGCCAGGGACTGCAAAGAAGGTGGAAACAGGGACAGGCTGATAATACTGGGTTGTGTTTGGGTTGCATTACAGCAAGTGCAGCCAGCAGGCCGAGGGAGGTGGTTTTCACAAGTCCTCCATGCAGGACTTGTGAAACTGAACCAGTGCCCAGTCTGGGGCTCTCCAGTACAAGACAGCGGCAGACTGGCGTGGAAAGCTACCAAGACAGTCAGGGAGACTTCTTTTTTAATTCTCAGGCCTCAGTGTGTAATTTGATTCTGTAGGACATCATGGCTCAGATCCACAAAATCATGCATCCAGCTGCCTGGGTCTCTTTGGGACCATCGATTCAGAGCTGCTGTGAGAAAAGACCGCTCTGGGACTTGCCTACTTGGAGCTGGCTGGGGTTTCCACAAGATCAGGTATGTGAACATCTGGAAGATGGCTCCCCCTCCTCTCTTGGTGCTTACTTCTTTACGGCTGTCTCTTCCCATGCTCGGAGGCAGCACACCCAACCTCTTGCCTCTCCCTCACCTCGTCTTTGAGAACAGAGCTGGTCACACTCATCCGTGTTCTGGCACTGGTTCAGTGCTACAAGCCAGCCCGAAGTACGCTAGCCGGTCTCCAGAGGAGGGGACTGGAGCTACAGTCCAGCAAGAATACTCGCCTTTGCAGGTGTCCTGAGACTCCTCCTGGAAGAGCACAGACAGGGTCTGGACTGCATCAGAGCAAGATCCTTACACACATTCCCTCTCCAGGGGCTGAAGAAACTCCTTTTATTGCTTGTAGTCTGGCATGGAGCCTGCTGGCACACACAACCCTCCTCTTTCGTGGGCTCTGAGGCAACTGGCAATGCTTTTATCTCCATCTGACAAGCCTACAGTCAGACCTCGCTGGACAGCTGATGTGGTTTCTTACAAGGACTTTCTCAGGACCTGAAACTTGTTTCTGCCATCAGGTTTCTTCTGCTGGAGAAGGAAACATTCCTCTTGAGCCCCTGGGGCATAATCCCATATATCAGTCATGGACACACCTTTTGTGGGCTCGAGGCTCCCTATCTCTTATTCCTTTCATGCACTGCTAGGCTATGATGAGAGCTTTGTCAGCACTTCGACTTTTTGTCCTTCTGTTTTCCTATTTGTACAGTCAGTTGTTTAATGAGTGGTGTGATCCCACTCTGGCTTGAAGAGAGCAACCTTTATTTTAGGTGGACTCAGATCACTTTTGAGATTTCAGATTGCCATTTGCATCACTGAATTAAGCAGCAGTGATGTGTTATCCTTAGTCCCTAGACTAAAGATTATACAGTCACAGTTTAGACTTTTGCTGCGCTTATGGTAATCAAATCACCTCAAATTGAACAGGTTTGCCTTCTGTCTTGGTCCTGTGTAAAAAAAAAAAATGCATAAAGAAAATTTTTACCTGTTTGTGCCTTGGCATATGGCAGCCATGGATGTCCTTAGCCCTTCTCTTGTTTATTGTATCATTTTTTTGTTATATGTTTGACTTTGACCATATGGACAGAGATTCATCAGCTTATTTAGCTGCAAAGCACATACACTGACTGGGCTTTACAAATCTGAAGTGTTTCAGAAGACTGGATGGCTCATTACTTACAGGATCATTAAAGCTGGGAGACAGATAATAAATAGTCCATTAAATCATCCAGCCCCACCCCCCACAATAGGCGATCTCTTTTCTTACTGATCACCGGACATTTCACCTTGTTGAACCAGTTCAAACCCAAGGCTGATCCACCGTCACATTTATCAGCAACCTGCCGGCAGAACATGCGAAGGACGAGTGCGCATCAGCCCTTCTGCCCGAGGAGAGCTGGGTCTCTGCCTCGTCTCTCACACCACGTATCACCCTCATCATGCGTTGCAGCAGGAACACCCAGGGCTGCACGGGCAGGGTGGCACAGCAAACCTGTCCCCCTCGGGGGCAAGAGCTCCAGCTCAGGGCTCAGGAGCTGCCTGTAAAAGGAGCCTGGCAAATTTGTCACTTTTTATTCTATGGCAGTTTTGCAGATAAAAAGAAGACTTGAGTCCCCAAGGCTCTCCATCTGGCACCTCTCATGAGCACTAAATAATTTAGTAAAGAAAGTCTTTACATGTTCAGTGCTCCCTTCCTGTATCTGACATGGCTCACCCAAAGCCCTCTTGAAAATAAAAAAGCCTGAAAATAATGCTTTCTCAAAAGAGTCTGAACCCCAAATATTTTTAGAGTTAACATCTTCAGACCTTTGGTCACTGTTCTTTATTAATGGCAAATCTATATAGTATTAAAACCAGAATTACACCTGTTGTAATAAACTTGTCTCTGTTAATTGCCTATGCAGCAATTTGGATGTCTTAGCAGGTACAGTGAAAGTGATTTTCTTTGTGAATAAGTTCTTTATTTCTTTTTATGTTCTGCAATTTTCTTAAGCATAGCTTGTAACTGCCATTTTTCTATGCAAAATAGTTTCTTTTTTCCCCCCATTCCTCATGTTCTTTCAGTTTTATATAGAGAAGGAACAGGCTGCCTGAGTTTCACATCCTAAATGCTCAAAAAAATGATTGGTATGTCTGGACAGCCAATTTGAGAAGTCTTCAGAGAAACCTGATTTGAAAACTGGGGGTGCTCAGTACTTTGAAAAAAACTCTGAAAACCAGAAAACAAAAGACATGCCACTGTCAAGGTATTTCAAGCAGGGAATCTATCGCCACCGGTGTTTCTGAAAGCTTTTATCCACTTTCCTTATGTCTTCTCCAGACACAAAAGATACAAAGAAAAAAATATGACTGCTACTTTTAAATACTCATAAATTTCCAGTGTACGTGCGACAATGGTGTCTGGATTGTGGGAACCAGTGATGGGATGCCCAATTTTTAGGGCCTGCCAAGAGGTGTGAGGCCGTTCATCCTGGAAGCCAGAGGAGGGTCCATTCTCTGGGGAGGGAGGTTGCTGCTAAGGAGGGATGTGAAGCCCTGCTGAGAGGGGCCCTCCATGGCGAAGTGGACCTTCTCCCAGATAAAAACACATTTATATTCAAGGAAAGTATTTGGACAGACTGTATTGAGTTTGTGTGGGAGAAAGGGACAGCATTGACTGCAGATGTTCAGAGGAGCCTTGTGGAAAACCATTTTTAATGAGCCACAAGATGTATTTTTTGAACCTGAAAGAGCTTATTATTTCTCTGTCCAAGTTTAATCCAAGTGTATTTACCCCAGTCAGAAGCCCTATTCAGCATGTCCTTACAGCCCATTGAAGTCCATAGGAGTTGAACATATGCTTCAATGCTTTCAAAGCCATAGTCTTTCATTTTTTTTCCAGTTTCTGTGTTCCTCACACACTAGTCCATACATCTACCAAAGCAACACAAACAAGTCAGTATAGCTGCCCACAGATCATAGCGCTTCATCCCCTGCTTGTTTGAAACCCGTGGCCCATGCCAACTCAAATCTCACCAAAAGTCGCAAGGAAATATTATGCGACGCACTTTGCCTGTGAAAGACACACAAAACGGGTCTTTGAAGGTTTGGTGGTGCATTAAGTCAGCAGACACTCACTCAAAATGTGTCTGGGGAAGGTCACAGGCTGGGAGAACCAGGCAGAAAGAGTGCCGTGGGAGCGGAGGCGCGTGCTGAGGTGCACGGGAAAGGCTTCAAGGCGCCATGTGCCCAGTTGGTGTGACCCTAGGCAAGGCTGGTGGGAGCAGTCACCTCCCATGTGGCCTGGTCCCACATCCAAATTCTGACCTTGTCAGCTGCCCTTCTCTTCTCACAAGTACCAACTGCTCTCCAAGAATTGTCCCCGTCCCCAAGGCAAAAATTTTAAGGGGGCATCATTTTGCCCCTCCATCCATCTATGCATTTCATGGTAGAACTGGCTTATCTACAGCCTAAAGATTTGGGTCTCTTGGAAATCATCTGCCCAGTCTCTTTGAGAGGGGACGTGCTGGATAAGTGCTGCCATGCTCTAGTCCGGGTTAGGAAATTGTATCTGTTTGGAGCAGGAACTGCCTCTTAATTAACTCCCTGCCCCACCACGAGCAGTTGCATTTAGAAACCAAAAAGCATGTACAGTGCTACAGTCATCAGAGCATCATGTGGGTGAACTAGGCTGCACAGTGAATACGAGGTATATTTATACTGCTCATCTCCCCATGGTTCAAATTCCCTCTTGGAAGGAGAAGCTCCAGCTTTCTGTCACAGAGACCATTTCAGAGACATCGCTAGGAATATTATAGGCTGACCAGGAGACACTCTGCTCCAAGCCCTTCCCAAGCTCATTGGAGAGCAAATGAAAAACAACAGCTTCTGGAAACGCACCTTTTGGGAGCCAGGAGCAGTGGAGCAGCGTAGGTAAAGTGCAGGAGCTTTGCAGGAGCTTTGCAGGAGCTTGCGGGAGCCTTGCCTAAAAGCTGTGAGATCGCAAGATGGCCCGAAACAGAAGGTTCTTGTAAATTAACATAATTTAACATAATTACACCTTTGATCTTGTCCATATTCATGCAATAGTGAATGTGGAACCCTGAAGGAATTCAAGGAAGAACTGACTTTATATGAACCCTCCCCGTAAACCGAGGTCCGTTGTACATCACCTTTCTCAGCTGCCAGTACCTCACCAGAAGGGCTGGTCCTGCCCTCAGTGCTCCCAGCCCCGTTAATGTCAGCTCTGCAATGAGCTCTGCCAGGCCAGTGCTGGCCAGGCTACATGCTGAAAAATCACAGGAGAAGCAGCCTAAAATGACTACTTAGACTGCACAGCTCTGGGGACAGGGGCTAATTTTTTCTTGTGTCTCAGCACCCCACAGTGCCATGATACTAATCCCTGACTACCATCTACCTAGGATCCCAGACACTGCTCTACTAGCTATTCTTGCAATTATAACTATAAAAATTAAGAGAAACCCACATCATTCAGGTATTTAAAAATAAGGCCTTTTAATTTTAGACTTAATTTCCTTGAGAGCTGGAAGGTTATGTGTATATGCTTGTATAACCGTCTTACTGCAGTGCAAAACGTTTATTATTCTGGTATGTGTTTTCAGAACACCAGAGGTAGTTTTGCCACACAAATAAACAAGCAGAGGAATGAATGGAAATACTGTTCAATCAGGAGTCCCTCATTGATAAAATACCTGTCACATACCTCTGCCTAAAGCACACAGACACACTTGTATAGCAATGTGGCAAGTGGCCCACTAATCATATTCCAAGTAAGTCCTAAAAAGGAAAATTTCTACAGTCTTCAAATCTATAGAGGAGCAGATGGATGATGGTAAACTCTAAGTGCTTTACTGGCTGCCTGCCTGCCATCCTCTGAACAAGGGCTAATAATAATATCACTTAAAAGAGCCGCTGAAAGGTTAGATTAGTTTCACTGCTGCAATTTGCAAATAATCCAATATCTGAGTTTACTACATCCCTTGCAATGACCATGGTCAACAAATTCCTGGGTGCAGTATGTTTACCCACTGATACGAGCTTGTGCTTACCTTTCAGGAGGAAGAAATCAATAGAGTGGATCTGGGTCCTGTTGAAGTCACCGGCAAAATACAAAGTTTCACCAACCATTTCTTTTTAGAACAGCTCCACGGTCTCTTCAGTCAGGGGGCAGGGAGGAAAGCGTGCTCCCCCTCACCTTCTGGCTTTTTCTGCAGCTTTTTAAGTCTTTCTTGGTGGGAGTTGGGAGCCATTGGTGTTACACGTGGATCAAGGGAAGCACAGTCTCACCTTGAACTCCTGGGCAGGCACGTGGTTAATCCTGGAGTGGTTTGCACAGCTCTGCCACGATGCACAGCTCTGCCATGGCCAGGGACTACGGGGACCTGTTCTGCAACCCCCCTCCATCCACGCGGCTTGGGGCTTTGTGCCCACAGCCTGGTCAGTGCACAGCCAAAATATTGCAGCCACTTTCACCCCCAGCAGAAAGTCCTGCTCGGAAGGAGGCAAGCACGGTGTCAGCAATAAAGGCGATGAACTCTCTCATCGGACACCAAGCTGAGACAGGGCTCAGAAGTGCTACTGAAATGAAATAGCTGGCAAATGACTCTGGATATAGGGGTTCCCAAATTAAGAGGTTTGATTCCCCTCTTTTTTCTCCTCCTTCATTTCTTACATGATGAGGTCTGCGAATGTTTGAGGTCAGAGCCATGAGCCACCACTTTGCCCTCCCTCTGAGGGTTAATAAACTCAGATTTGGATTTTACTAACTGGGTGAAACACAGAAGGCCATGTTTTTACATGAATGGTCATCGTAGAAGCTACATCAGGGAATAAAATGATCTTGGAATGACTTAATTCCAAACATCTTCAGAAAACATCTGAACAAAAGAATAAGGAGGCTTGGCACCTAGAAAAATGACCGTGGTGCTTGGATCTGTTGGAATTGACTAGTGTAATATGGAAAACGCTTTCCTGAACCTGAGATCCGAATAAGGCTAAATGGCCCATCCTGCTCATTCTGTTTATTTCTTTACTTGTTTTCCTCTGTCTAATCAGCTCTTTAGAAATGGTTATTGCTTCCACTTTAATTGTGACTAAACAGGAGCCATCCCAGCTGCACCCTCCTTATCAGTTCCCACTCAGACCGTTGGCTTTCTTGGTGAGAGGACCAGGTTTGGTCCATTCGCCAGGAGTTTGGTCACCATGTGACTCCTACAGTCTCCTGGGCAGGACAGGCAGGCTGTGATGCTCTCGTCACCAGATGATGTTACCAGCAGGTTTTCAATCCTCTAGATCATCTTAGTTTTTGATACCGATATGACATCTCTGCCTGTTGCCAAGCAATCCCAACACCACAGGCAGGGTAGGCATTTACTGTACAAGGGCTTTCTTGTACTGTTGTTTAATACCAAATGGAAACAAAATAAATCACAAAACCCACCCATAATGCTACACTGACCCACATTTTGCAGAGTCAATGAATATTTTCTTTCCCCCTGCAGCAAGAGCTGCCAGCACTCCCTAGGGAAGAGCATCAGACCGACACACCCCACTGCATTCGATTTCCACAGCAGAGCAGGCTGATGCAGAGGGGACACACACCCCAGCACCCAGTGACACCCAGTGACACCCATGCACACAAAGCACAAGGAACCCCAGCAATCTCACACTAACCTAAGGACTGCTTATAGCAACATCCAAACGGAGTGGTGTGGGACTGTGTTGTTACCACTGCTGTCAATACTAACCCATCTATTTTGATCATTTAATACCTTCCGTTGCTGAGAGGTTCTGCATTGTTGGTGTTTGCAGCCGGCCTTTGAAATGTTGCAGAAGGAATCCCTGGAGCTATTGAAATGCATTTTCTTTTTCCATAAAAATTCATCTAGACTTTGCTGAGTTATGAACTTTGAAAACAGCAATTTCTCTTCTGTCCTTTCATGTTTCCCCTAGAAAAAGTTAGTAGTGGATTTTCAAACTCATTGATCATGACTGCTCTTGTGTCCCAAAGCACGTCTGTGTCTACACAGCAGGGCTGGGAGTGCTGAGGAGGGCCAGCTCCAGCCCCACTGATAGGACATGCTCCTCCAGCGAGGGCATTGCCGGGGCCTCCAAGTTAGCAGAGCAAGGGTGGGTTGGAGTGGCCTTAGCTGCCACGTGAGGTCCTTACAGGTCTGATGACCAGCTCTGGCTCAATCAGATGTTGTGGAAATGGCAAGAAAGAGAGACTGGGGTTCTTCAATCCTCCCTTCTTCTCCTGTCTCCTGGTGGGCCACCCCTCAGCGCGTCAGCAGTACCCTACATGGCAGCTTTGTACAAGCACCACTGGGTGTGGACAGACATCGGCAGAGGTGGTAGAGGTGGTAGCAATGCCGAGTAGCCAGCATGCCCTTTCTAGTAATACTGTATAATGAATGCATACAAAAAAAGACATAACAGTTAGACATAAATTAATTGAGTTTTTACCCCTTTATTTAAAATTACATAGAAAGTGACGTTTAGCAATACATTAAAAGAATTCTATTTAGGCTTCAAAGCCAAGCATTGGAGATGAAGGGAAGGGGTGATTAGTGTGCAACCTTAATTCTGTCCCCTATCTGCATTATGTTACAGAATTTAATTGTCGAATCACTTGTGCCTCAGGGAGAGTCCAAAATGGAAGTTCAAGAGGCAGAATCAAGACAATTTTAATGCAGCATTAATTTCCCAACTTTGCAGTATGCATAGCTTTTTTGAATATAATTTATAAGACAAAGCAAAAAAAAAATCTGCAGGAAAGGAAGAACAATTATTTATGAATGAGAAACTGAGACATGGAGCAATTAAGGAACCTGTTCAGCATCACACAAAAAACAAAGGCAGTGGAGAGGGAATTGAACCCAGTTTCCCAGCAGAGTTTCTGATCACAGGAAGCTGACCCACGGTGGAATACTTCTGTGCAACTGGTGTTTAAATTAAGATGATTTTTATAAACAACTTTTATCTATAATGCCTGTATTTTTATAGAGTGTTGAACTGTCACTTTCACTTTCTCCTGTACTTTAAAAGAAAAAAAGCCCATGTCCTAATTCACATGTAACGATGACTAGAGTAATATAGGAACCTCCTTTCTATATTTTGTATTCTCCAGTTCATTGCCCATCCAGGATGTTACTTGCATTCATTTTCTTTACTGAAAGATGAGTTAAGAAAGCGATGGCGCTGGGACAAGCCTTTCCTGCAGGCCAGCCTTTCCTCCACACCGCCCTCGTGACTGTGGGGGTCCTGTGTGATGTGGAAGGCTTTCTGCGCTTCTGGTAAGTGACGCTCAGCACCATTTTCCAGGAAAAGCAATTGCCCATTAGTTTTCCATCTTTGCACATGTGCACACAGAGAAGGAGAGCCTGGCAGGCATAAGCTGGCCTTGGCCAAGGTGCTGCAATTCAGCTGCTTGCAGCCTGTACCAGGCCCCCACTGGCTCCCCTGGCTGCCATGGATGGACATGACCAAGGAAACAAGCGTGTCTGGAAAGCTGTTGTGAGGTCTGGTTCTCTCAAAAATCCTGCTCAGTAGATAAAGGCTTTTGTGGTGTGCTGGGTGTCCTCACTGAGACCTTTCTAGAGCCAGGAGCTGCTGTGAAGCTGCTCTGACCACTGAGTGTGAAGCCTTGGCCTCGCGCGGGAGGAGGCTCAACGGTGGGGTCTCAGCAGCTTCAGCAGAAATGTCATTGTGGCTACATCCCTCTTTGGTCCTTCTCCTGCTCATTTCCAAAATGCCCCACCCAGGAGCCCCATGGCCAGCACAGCGCCTGCAGCCTCCGGGGAAGGACAGGGTAGGAGGGCAATGAAAGTATTGGAGGGGACATGAGGCACATTGCTCCCATCACTCTTTCCCCACCCTGTGTTCCCAGCTCACAGAAGGAGCAGAACTGCTTTTCTCTGCAGTTAAGGAGCTTCTTCTCCTTCCCTTCTTCTGCCGAGTAGCCAGCCCCGACCTCTTTGTGTACGGCAGACCCTGGCTAACCCTGCCCCTATAGGCACCATGTACGTGTGTGCCCTTCAGTGGTGAGACCCCTTGTGCACACAGCTGGGAGCCAGGGCAGGGCAGCACCGAGGGGACCCCCTCAAGCAACAGAAACCTCCTTGCCATTAAATCCAACCTCCTCCAGGACCACAGCCCCGTACTTTGTTCCAGCTTTCTCTAAGAAATGGCTGCGAGCTTTGGGGATTTTGTTCCATCCAGGGATGCAGTTACGCAGCCTCTGTTTGTTTGCACAGATTTGTTCTGCCGTTAGCTTTGTGCTTTGTACAAACAGCAGGGAAGCACAGCTGATGGCAGACACGGAGGTTCCTGATGCTTGGGCAGAGATACTATGCTGTGCTCACGAGGGCTAACGCCAGAAGGGTTAAGATGTATGCCTGAGCCAGCAGGGATAAATCAAAAAAAAATCTTCTCTCTTCTTTATCTACATATATGGCCTTCAGCTCTGCTTCCCACCAGATTACAAACACATCCCCACGGCTCCCTGTGAAAGAGCCAGGGCTTGACTGAATCTCTCAGAATACTTTAGGTACAACATCATCCTCCCCTTAGCCTGAACTCTGAATGAAACCATCCCGATGCTTGGAAAGCGTCGCTTAACCAGTGTTTTTATTTTCCACATGCCTCAGTTCTGCCATCGGAACACCTGGTACACACTAAAGCCTTTATTTACTGCAAGGGATTTATGACAGTCAGAAATGGACGGGAAATGCTGCTTGATGTCTCGAGATCACTTTGCAGCTCCCACCCCACACAACCACCTTGGAAACTATTAACTGCTTTGTGACCCCTTTTGCAGAAAAAAATCCATCTTTCCTAGTCTTTCCCAGTCTTTCCAGGTCACCCCTCTCTTCCTCTGCCTGCCCTGAGGATGCAGCTACATTTCCTTTATATGCTCAGATGAGTAACTCTGCAGAAAGCTGGAGACCCTGCTCAGTACTGTTGGGTAAATGAGAAGTCAGGAAAGCTGGGCGATTGTTTCATGCCATGAAGATCTCTGCTGTGGCACGGGTGTTTTCCTGAAGCCTGGTACAAGCTCACTGAAGCGACTGGGACACTTGCCAGCACAAGAATATCAGCTCTTCTATTTACTCCTAGAGTTGCTGTGTTTCCCTTCTGGTGAGGTGCTGATCATGGCTTTTTCTCTGCAACAGGCAAGGGGTTGGACAGCCAATGCAACACGCGGTGGGACCAGACACAGAGCTTCGAAGTGGCTAACAACCTAATTCAGTCATTTGCATTGCAGCTCATCCCAAGGGGAGCCAGGGGCTCATGCATATGGTAAGAATCAGCCACGTGCTCACACCCAGAACAAGAAGCTGGACTCACTCACCCCAACATGGTTCCCATTGGGATGGCTGACTGTACAGACCCAAGCGATGTGTCAGCCGACTTGGACATGAGGACAATGTAGGTTCCAGCTATCTCCGTTTGACACTGCGGATGTATGTCCAGATGTCGCTGTTTTAAAGCAGTAGCAAAGGCACTGCTGAACTACCTTGTGTGTTTTATGTTGCGACCTTTTCATGATCAAATGGAAGTTGGACAGTTTGGTCATAAAATCCTGGGAATGTGTGGAAATTGATGACAAATTCCAGCCAGTTCAAAACATAATTAATGAGCAGTTAATTATCTTGGGTGGGAAAGCCTAGCTACAGGACTGCAGCATGGAGAGACACTGTGCACTGTAAAAATAGAAAAAAGATAAAATTGTGATATTAAAAAAGCTAGTTTTCAATGAAACAGATGCTAAAGTATTACAAACAGCCTGACAGACTAAGCAAAGCTACAAGCTGAAAAGGAATCATGTTTGTTAAAAAGAGGCTTTGACACATCGTTCTGGACTGTTTCTTCATCAACTTTCTTTCCCCAGCAGCAGGGTGTCTGAGTTGTGCTACAGTCTCTCCAAGGATGTAGTGCAACCTGTGATACAGGCAAAATTAATTCCTACTCAACACTGAGCCCAGACAGTGCTTTTTGCTTTTGCAACAGTGTCCCGCACTGATTGTGGCAGGGCACCAGTGTAGCCCCAGACTGGAAACCCATCACCTGCACTAATGCTCACCCAGGTGGCTGGTGATGCTCCAGCTCCAATATCGACCCTCGGGCATCTCTGCCTTTATCCAGGGGCCAAATCCAACTCTTGGGCTAAGTCATCTTGGGATTTATAACACAGTGCTTGAGCTGGAGGTTGGAGGTTGGAAGGGTGCCTCAAGGTGTGGGGAGGACCACTGCCTTCTCCTGGCCAAGCTGCCCCATGGGCACAACCTGCTATTTTTATTTTCATAACCCCCGTGGCAGGGCCCTCTGTGGTTTGCATGTGTGAAATGGCTGCTGAAGCACAGCTTGGTCTCGTTGTCTGTCTCCTGGGCCTGCCTCAAGGGCTGGATGTGGTGACATTTCCATGTTATCTAAATTAGACCCAACTTCATCAGACCCTGACTGCTTCCAAGAAAGTGCAGCATCACGTCCGCTCCCCGTGATCTCCTGGGCACACACCACTGGAAGGGTTTCTTCTTACCACAGCTGACAAAATCTGGTTCTCACTGCAGTTTATCCCAGGCATGTTTACTGTTTTATTTTCTCCCTGGCTTTTAAAGGGCTCCTCACTTTACTGTCTGTATTTATGACTGGCTCATAGGAGTGATTGCTGGGCATGCCATGGTATATCCACTTCAACCATGTGATGCAGGCGGCTTCACTCTTCCCATTCTTTCATTGCTAAGTCACTAATTCATTATACATTAAAATGTCAGACAAGATTCTGAAAGCATTACTCACAAACATGAGCATTTATTTATACGAATAAGCTTCCTTATGTTATGGGTGTGCTTCTATGCCCACTGAATGAATTAAAGAGTATGACCTCTCAGTCATGCTATTAAGAGGCAGATCTAGCTCTAATTTCGGTTTTACCCATTCCTTATTCTCCCAAGACTTCCAGAAAGTCATGTCTACAGGTGATTCTTCCTGAGACAGGCTGGAGGCATGCAGAAACACAGGCAAGGAACTCAGCACCAAGGTACAAAGCTCTCGTGCAATCTTGCCAGTACACACATAAGGAAAAAGGGAACGTGGTATGTTGTTGGGCCAAATTTGTCCTTCACGTCAGCTATGGGATAGATTTAACCGTAACCACTTTTACCAGTTCTGAGTGCCATGCAGAGCACAATTTATGCTGCTTGACTCTAATTTGAAGAAAGGACATAATCTTTCCTTAGGACTTTCTCAAAGTCTGAGGAAGCTTAGAATAACTATAAGGTTAAAAACAGGGGGCAAAGCAATTATGGCTAACTTGCAGTCTCATAATTCTATGGAATATCAAAGTAATCTATGTATTCCAGGAAAGACTAATTCCCAGTGTAATGTTTCTTACCATTTCTGCAAATGTTACTCTGTCCTTGATTTAAATTAGATTTTTCTATGGGAATTATTCTTCCAGCATCTTATATTCACATGCATTTCTGTCTCCCATATATATATATATTAATTCCAGCTGCATCAGTCCCATCTCTTCTTCATTTTTTGGAAGTTGCTCTTGCTTACACAGAAGTAACTGCATCTTTGGGAAACAGTCCTAACTTGGCAGGTATTTTATTAGGAACATGGTGGGTTTTGACCATCTGAAGAGACATTACTTATTATGAACTCTATTGCTCTAACTCATTCAAGATGATTCTGGAGATTTAAGAAGCTAAGAAGCATCATCTTAGAGTAAAAAAAAAAAAGTCAATATTTAAAATGGCGCTGGATTACTTTCAAAGATGTGATATGTTACCCATAAGAGCAGAAAACTCAACTGAATTCAGTAACCCAAGTAGACTTGTCTATGCACCTCCAGTGCTGTATATGCCATCCCTCCTCCATAGCCAGGCAACCAATAGCTGTGACTAAGGCTGAGATTACACACAGTGAAGCAATGACTAAAGAAATCTATTTATTTGGAGTACAGATGATGGCTATGGATCCATAGTGTTGAGGAACAAGTCAGTAACATTCTGTATTTAATATTGATCTTGGTTTATGACCTCAGGTAATTTGCAAGAGGAGTATGGCTTGTAGCTCTGAGCTTCTTGTTTTGATTGTAAGTTCACAAGAAACTAAACTAAAATTTCTTTAAAGGATTGTTTCAGTCATTAAAAAGATGGTACTTCTTGCCACAGCACATTTCGCTAGCCATGAGATTTATATATTGTGCCAGCATGCATGTCCGATTCAGGTTCATTAGTAAGGGATGCTAAATAAATTTGCTCTAGCAACTAAGCTGGAAAGTGGGCAGACTTCAGCCTTAAACTCTTAAGTCTGACACTTCCTCTCTTTTCTATGTTTGAGCAACTTGAACAACTTTATTTTAATACAGTTTGCATACACAGCTCCTATTCACATCGTCATTTTAAGTACAGTTACATTTTGGCAGCAGGGTGATACAGCGAATGAGATGCGATAAAAACAAAGAGTCCTTGGTTAGGCTCTCAATAACTGACTAATGCTTAGATTTTATGTCCCCTTTTAACTTTCACTGGCTCGAAGTAACAGAATGGGTCAATTAATCCTCATAACAGGAAGTAATTGCATTGCTGTTCCAATCCAGTCTGCAGAGAAAAAACACCATGCTATTTCCAAAGAAAGCAACTGCTGTACCAAACCAGGGTCCTGGACAATTTATTTAGTGTCAATTTGTGACAGCCTCCAAGATCTGCGCTGCCACGTCTGTGCATTTAATGTCATGGACCTGGACATAATTGCTTGTCATGAGTGTTGCAAAGTCCATTAAAGACCTTATTCCCTCCAGGAGGGAACCAAACCTGCACCTGTGATCTGTGGGCAAGGGCTTTGCCTGCATAGACCTGGTGCAGGACTTGCACATCATTTGTTCTACGGGCCATCAGATATCACGAGATATTCCTATCAGCTTAAGCACCTGACAGATTTGTCCTGATGACTTGTTGAGGAGCGTGCTCATACAGTGTGCAGCTATTTCATGATTCATTACCTGTATTGCGAGAACGGTCCTATGCGTTATGTACTACAAACTGTTCATACTCTGCTCTAAAGAAAAAGATTATTGTATAGGAATTTAGCCTTTCTACTATGCTCACCACAATAGTATCTGAGGTCTATATCTAAATAAGGAGGCATGAACATACTGAGTGTGGTGGTGCCTGGCTTCTAGACAGCTAACAGACTGAAGCTGTTTCCTACCTGCAGGTAGGAGCTGGGTAACACCTGGGCACACAGAACAGGAGGTACCAACACTAAGGTGTAATTTAAATTTTTTTGCATCTTCCTCAGGTTATTGTGCCTTCTAGTGTTGAGTCCCCTCCAGGAAAAAGTGAGGACTAAACACTGTAAGAAGAAGATTGCTACTATGCTTTTCTTTTCCCAAAGAGGAGGCAGCTCTCATCACAGCCAGTAATGCAATGTATGGAGCATTCGCCTAGGATGTAGGTCACCGATTAAATTCCTTTCTCTTACTGTGGAAATGTCCCACTAATTTCACATATATTCTCAGTTCTTTGATCCAGCGAATGTGCATGGAGACCAAATTCTGTGTGCTCCTTGCAAACTGTCCACATTTGCTGGCTTTACCTTCTTCTTCCCATGTAGACTTTGCATCATGCCTTGTCTTTTCTAAAAGTATTAATACTGTCTTTGCCATTACCTTGATGCTGGGAGCCAGCAGTAGACCCAAACATAAATCTTGCCAGGATTTATTTAGACAATGGCTTGTTTAATTTTCTGTTTTATAATTTAAATAAGCCATCTTTCATATACATCTGTTGCTCTGCATGAAACTTCATGTATGTGGGCCTGTGAGTAGTGCTCCATCAGAATATAAGTCCCTGAGGTTTGTTACCCAGCGTCTTTCCCTGTTACAGGCAAGAGTAGATGGTCACTGAGCAGCATTAGAGAAATGAGAGAGAAATTCCCATGACAGCTGCCTGCAGAGAGGAAAGAGGGCTTGTGGCTGATGTTTTATCGATTGCAATGCAGACATACACTTTCCTATGAACCGATGCAGTGTCACTATAGAGCAACATGGGAGAGTTTTTCTGCCGGACTCTGATGCAGGCTCAGAAGGTAGGATGGCCACCTACCTGCTGAACATCAAGTATCTTGCTTTAGTGAGTATGCAATTGGAAAGCTAAAGGTGCAAAGTTTAGGTGATTACTTTTGAGGTACAGACATAGAAAGGCTTTTTGCAATAAAAAGTAGTAAGACACAGTTGAAGGTTTATTTATTATGCATCCATGTTTGAGTTTTCAGTGGGACAGATTCATATCCCTCGTGTATGACTGTGGAGTAGCTCTGGCAAAGGGCACGGGATTACTGCAGGTTAGGCACAGGCCGCTTTCCACAGATTCAGCACTTCCATAAGCATTTCACCTATGTAAAGAGTCTTATGTCCCTTTGCAGGACTGACAGCTTTTGATTGATGTGCGAAGCAGCAGCAAACAAGGCTGCTCAGGATTTGTCTCAGTAAGAACTCTTGGTTTTGCTGTAACTTCCATGGATTGCCAGTTACATCTAATTAGCCAGCACAGTTACCAATGCTCGTCCAGATGAGACTGAACTGGAGGAAAGCTGGTGTTTCTAACTCATCATTTGCAACTGTATGAGGGAAGATTCAGATGTCCTTTTATGAACATGACTGACAAAGTCTAATAATTAATGTCTCTAAAAAATGAGCTGATGAGACAAACAATGCTTGCTTCCTTCAATGAAAAATCAGCCTTTCTGCTATGAGCTAATTCATAATCATCTGCCTTGAATTACAACACAACAAAAATTATTTCTTCCAGTCTTCTATGTAGAAATAGGAAAAGAAATAATTAGCACAGGATGACACAACTGCAAAGGGTGTATTTAGTTCAGCCATGTAGTCTGCTACACTGGCCACATGTGGAATTCAATATTTTGATGACAAATGAGAGCACTTACTACACTCCTCACTGTATAAATGACTCTGCAGCCATTGGTAAATAGGGTTACATAAAGGCCTGACTCATGGGATGCTATATTAAAAAGAATAAATTGATGGGGAAGATCCCATGAAAGGCTTCAACATTTCTGCAGACTGAATAAAATTATCAAGGAATTGCAATCACAAGTTTTGCTAGAATATTTTCCTTTTAATACTGGATGACAGACTCCCTTAAAGTAGCGTGAAAGGAGAAAATAAAAAGGAAAAGAGTCTATTATCCTAAATTGATTCTTAAAGCATGAAACAGTTTAGGAAAAAAATAGGAGGAGGAAAGGAAAAATTGAGCTGCCAGGAAAACAGTCTTCTCAATTTCCTAACTAGAAATTGTATGAAGAGTGATACACAATAATCTCTTAGACTGGCTCTCTAAAATGATATATCCAGTTCTCATCAAGAGTGGTTCAGAAGAAAAGACTACGCAAAGCTGATATTGCTACTTGACAAATCCAAGATCTGAATGGGACACATCATTGCTTTCTGAGTACTATGAAATGAAGGAGAAAAGCTACTGTTGGTGTTCCTGCTTCTTCTATTATCCTCTATAATGAAAGAATGATATCCCACTCAAATACACTTGAGTTCAATCAGTGATGAATCAGGAGTCCCTCCCATACTCCCGTCAAAGATTCTTGAACATCTGCAGAACCTGAGCTTTGATTTTGAAACAAAATCATTTCTAGTCTCTGTGTTTGAAGAGAAAAAAAACTTTCAAGTGTGAACTGAGTGCAAACTGGTGCTATTCTCTGCTACGAGCTGAGATAGTAAATCGATAGCAGTATGAAAGATGAACTCCCTCCCCATCTCCCACCTTTCATCTCAGTAGGCTGAAGACTCTGAAGATTGTCTCTGAAGGGTGATTTTAGTGTCAATGTTGTTATCAATTCATTTTTCTGACAAAGACTGTGAGGAACATGGAAATAGGACTGAGCAATCCTTCTGGGTCACTGAACTGACTCCCTTGCCATGGCAGTACTGCTACATACAACTCTCCCCGTAAATACATAGTACTCTTTCTTTTTTAATCTAACTCTATTTTTTGGCCCCCACTATTCTGATTAAAGGCTTCGCTGCTCCAGGGTAGCAGGTACTTTCTTCTAAAACCAAGGCCAAATGTATTCACAAGCAGTTATACCCATTTGATCGTGTGCCCGTATCACTCTTCAGTGTAAATAGCTTTTCTCCTTTCTTGATGTTAACCCCACAAGGTATTTAACAGTAATCATACCCCTCTCAACCTTCATTTGCCAGACTAAACAAGCAAAGCTCTGTGAGTCTCCTCGAAGCTGGCCCCGCTTCCCTGATCCTGCTAGAATTGTACAGGCTATTTCCAATGCAGACTTACCAGTATATTGCTTAAGTGGCAATAATATTTTCCTAGTTTTGCTGGGAAAAGCCTCCTGAGAGTCTTTCTTTTCTTAATTCTGGCAGATCTGAGAATAAGAAACTGATGAGAATTGCCCAGACTGTTGAGGCTATTTAAAATATGCCTATGGGCAGCGGGCTGATGGAGTGGCAGCCCTTTTGACTGCCAAGAAAGAACTGGTGAGGCTGAGGTCCCCAGGCATCACAGCCCACGCACAGTCTGGAAAGAAAAAGGGAAACAAAGAGCCTTAGTTACTATTTCTTAAGTAATTGTTTTTGTAATATACATTTTTTTAAATTCCAAATGTTCTTATCATATTCCTTTTCCCTGCCTTGGTTCTTCACAACAGAAACCAGTAAGGAAAACCAGGAACCAGGCAGGGCAAGGAGGAGGCTGGGCACGAAGGCACCTGGCGAGCCTGGCAGGGGGGAGAGGGAGCTGGCAGAGAGAGGTCCATCCCGAGGACACTCCTCGTCCCAGCGGTGTGACTGCAGGGTGCTCCTGTCAGCCCAGCGCTGTGTATCACCTATCCGAATGGTTGCCTTATGCCATCAATATTAGTTTCCCTGATGTCTCCACCATGATGGGAATTTTCAGAAAAGATACATTATAATAAAATGCAAATACCATATTATCTCTGAAAATGCTCATAGCTGAGCGGGCAGCATAATGGTATTAATTCAAGCTTCTAAACAACATCACGGCTATTGGTATTGATCTGACACCCATAATTGATATTAATGGGTTATATATTCAGTTTAGTTACTCCCTTCTAAAATATCACCTTGAAATTTTCCACTGCTGATAGTACACAGTGGTGAGTCCCTTTGCAGAAGAGGTAACTGAAATGTGGCCAGAGACAGAGAAGTGAAAAGCAACAGAGATGGAGACAGAAAGGCTACGGAAGAGTGTCCATAATAAGAGAGGCGAGGACAGGCAGAGGAGAAAAGGGAACTACAATGGGCCATACTATAGACTGGCTATATTTATATATAATGGTCCTATCTCTTGCTGGGGATCTCTCAGTGACGCAGATAGAGGATAGTAGCCTGCTTTTGCTATTAGCTTCGTCCAGGAGAAGAGCGCTGGCCCTCTCACTAAAGTGAAGGTCCAATAGAAGAAAAAAGAGCCAAGCATGGTTGGTGCCCCATCTCACGCAGACCTGACCACTACCAAAGAGCTTTTATCAGACTGCGGTAACATCACTGTTGGGAGCTCTGTCACGCACCGCACCGCTTGGAGCACCAAGTCACCACCAGAGAGAGCACTTCCAAATCTTTCAGTCAGACAACACAAAGCATGGATTCAAGAACTGAGGTGAGTACTTACACTTGTGATCCATGCAGACCTGCTTCATGAGCGAGCAGTTTAAATATAACTGATGCGTAAAGCATACCATCCGCTGGAGTGTGCTGGTGGAGGTGCAACTCAAACTCCATTATGGCCAACTCCATAAAGACACCTTAGGCTGAATTCAAAAGCACTTTAATAAATCTTCCATCCTTATGTATGAATTCTAGATTAGGCTTAAAACACAAGTTATGTGGTTTGATCTCCAAGAGTGAGCACTCAGGACCACTTTCCCAACGTTTCATATTGGTCTAGGGGCAGATAGAAGTACCAAGACTTGATCTTGGGAAAGTGAGTGCTGGAGGCTAAGCTTAAGTAAAGAAATGGTTCCATTGCAATATCTTCCCCAACCTTATGATGAAGCAAATTCACAAGCTTGCTTCCACAGGTTTCCCACAGTTGTTTCCCCCCCCCCCCCTTTTTCTGGCTGAATATTTATTTTCTCCACCTGTACTAGCTTGAAACTGTAATTGCAAAGGTCATAGTCTTCCACTGCCTGCTTTCCATAATTATTGACCCTATTGAGGATGACAAGGGAAACCAAGGGTTTGCTGTCCTCATATACCTCCCAGAATGTGTCTGACAGAGATATAGCACCCTGGAAAATTTGCTGATCACTTGTAATCTTCAAGAATCCCATATAAAAAATAATCCATGTAACCAGAAATAAGAAGGAAAGATGCATGTTATCTGAATGTAGTTCCAGTGTCCTCAGAACTAATTGCTTGAAGTGCTTAAAAGAAATCTGATGGAGTGTAATAGCTGTTGAGATGTTTTCCCACTGCCCAGGAAATACAGTGCTTATTTTACTGGGCTTTGCATGTCAGTTATGTACACTATTACTGATAATACTCAGAAACCTCCTGCTGTGTGGGTAGGATTAATGCAAGATGGTACTGATGCAAATATAGCTTGCTTGCTGAAAGTGAACTAGAAAATTCTTTCGCATGTTCACTAAGCTATACCCTGTTAGGCACATATCAAAATGTGTTCAGAAGTTGATGTTATTTCTGTGCATCAAGAACATAAATCAGAATACAGATTTCATAAAGACAGCAAAAGACATATCTACCAGAATGGGAGAGGGTATAGCTTAAGACACACAATTGAGTTTCCCCAGTTTAATGAGTCACCACAGACCACTTGAGCCACTGCAGCTAACCATGTACATGCCCTTCACCTGTGGCAAATGGGAAGTAAAACACTCTGCAGAACTGATTTGCAAGCTGGAAGGAGTGAGTGTGTGCTCCAAGACAGTGGCCCAGCTGATGTTCAGTCCAAGCGGGAGTCACAGTCCATGGAAGGTAGGAACGGACGCCCACCTTGCTTCTCTGCAAGGTGGACACTTCGCATTTTTCTGTTTTAGACTCAGTGAAAATAGGCTGCTACCAGCACTCTCAACCTCCAGTTCTGGGAAAGAAAGGAGCGCCCGGCAGCGCTCACTGAAGGGCTGCCAGCCCCTTTGCTGGTAGCTCGGTTGCATGTTTGAGACATGGATCTCCAAAGGTCTTTAAAGGTTGCTTTGATCTCTAGTGGTGCTGAATACAGCATCTTGCTGTGAATTTAATGGGATCCAGGAAAGCTCAGCACTCCTGGAAAACAGTCTGCTTGAATCTATTGATGTTAAATATATTCAAGGTTTTTTCCTTGTACTAATTACTTAAGATGTTGAGTCAGCATCTTAGTATCAGGGATAATAGACAACCTTCCGAAAGCAGTTCTACCTCTGTCTGCACTGAACCAGTCACCCTTTACATGAAGTGATTAGGGCATATAAACAGTAGAGACAAGAGCTAAACGGATGCCATATAAACCTTATCTGAAAGGATAATCACAGTTAGGGTACACTGATACCACTGTTGCTAGCTTACAAATGCAGCACTGGGTATCTCACGAGCTGTCGTTACCTTTTCACTGGACGATACATTGATTTTTGTTCTTCAAAGAGAGATGTGTAACTTGCTAGCTGGATGCTCCTGTGGATTTGGAAATACCCTGGAGTACCAGCAACCCCAGCTGCTGAAGAGCGGTCAGGTTTCAGGGCTTCCTCCCTGACCTTTTGTACATTACTGAGCATGGCTTGATCTTTGTATGAAAAAAGTCATATTAAATAATAGTCTACATCCACTTTTTGTAAGAGACATGGCCGAGTATCAAGGTAATCTACCTACTGAACTCTGTATTAAGGTTTGTGATGAGCTCTATTCCATGTTCTCTTTTTACCCATTACCTCCATTTCCCAACCCTGCACCTCCTGTGCCATCTCCCAGCATGAACTGCACTGGGTCCGATTTCATTACACTCATTAAAGACAGAAACCATCTTGTTACATATCTTAAAAGATAGTTCTGAATTAAGAACTATATTCAGTCTTTCTCTCTGAAGGAATTCCTACTCGATGTATGTAAGTCTTGATGAATGTATGTATATATCTGATGCAAGAGCAGTACCAAATATTCTTCACTGTAGCCTTTTACATCATGATTTTTCAAAAATATGTCTTTGAATATTCAGTGTATTTAGAAAGCCTATTTAATGGTTACAGTTTGGAAACATTTTAAACTGATGAGATGACAATTTTTCCACAAACCAATAGCTTTTACTCATGTGTCAACCTTTTTGGCATTGGATATAGTCTTTTAGCTTTTTAATTAAGCTTCTTTTTGTTTCTGTTCAATTTTTTTAAGAAACCTGCTATCTTGCCTTTATCCCTTTCTGCTGAATTTGGCAGCGGAGGGAAAGACACTGGAGTCCTCCAGACTTCATGGAAATGGATAGTGGGCAGAGGAAGGAGACCCAAATGACTGTCTGTCCAGGAGAGAAGGGATATGGGTCAAGCCCACGGGTGCTAAGGCAAAGTGCCCCACGATGGGGACCAAGGAGGAACTGGGGTTGAAACTCCCACTCCTTTACTAGGGTAGGAAGGCAGTGAAAAGGTGTCTCTCTCTCTCAAGCCCTCCAGCAGGGAAAGCCAAATGTGACAATTCTGATATATATTTACCATATAAAAACAACCAGAGGAAAAAACATTGTACATTTTTTATCTTATATTGAAACAAAAAGGACATAAATCCAAGCCAAGCAAAAATCCCAGTAGTCATCTAGTTCATCATCCCACAATATATTTAACTCCAGTTGAAAATAGTAGGTATTTACTCTGTCTCCCTAAGAAAAACTCAGGCCCTTAATATACTACCAATTATAGTTAGAATTATGTATGGATTATTTGAATGGTTTATTGACACGCTAGTGAACCAAGTACCTTGTTGCATTAGTATCATTTAAGTCTGTATTAGAAAAGACATTATAGAATTTCATTCCTAATAACAATAATAATCTAGATTTTTCAAGGAAAGGCAAAACTGTCTATATGCCATTTCCATGATACAGCCACATAACAAGACACGATCCTAAAAGCATATGAAATTCTGAGCGGATCATAGAATTGATAGCACAGTAATTCAAGAGTTTTTAAATGCCACTTTGTTCACAGTGGTAATTTACCCTTCATGTGATATCCCTACAATAATCAGTCATATCTGCATTGCACAGATAATTTTTTCTGATGTATGCCTTTCCATGAATTTATCCATCGTAATTGTGCCCCAGAAACTACATCTTTCCCTAAATTGCACTATTTTTGAAGTAGTTTCCAATAAAAAAAATTAAAATTGTCCATGAGTGGATACACTGTAATGTACAAAAAAGGCTATTTCACTGAAGAGTATCCATTACATACGGTAACAGTGATTTGTTTTGCAACATCTATTTTATGCTTTCAAGCTACATAAAAAGCACTCTCGTCCTGTGGTAATTAAAAACAAGACAACACAGACAAGTGTTTTTACTCCCCTCTCTGTAACAGAAATGAGCCTGAAGGGACAAAAGTTTCGTTCATCCTTTTACGTGCCTGGGAAAATGGCAGTTCAAATACTGGGGCAGGTGGTGAGTGATTCAGGTGCCACTAGGAAAGGGTGAAGAGATGCCACCAGATCTTGCCATTAATATTATCTGGGAAGGTGAGTAAATGGCAGTTCCTAGGAGCAGGAGCATTTGACAGCCCTTGCTTGGTCGGAGCCCGAGAGCTGGCAGCTCTCCCAGTGCAGACCTCCTCACCCACCAGCAGCTCCTTCAACACCAGTTCTGAGGGACCGTCCCCCTGAGGGCTCAGGGCTATCTCCTGCTGGCCACTTGAAGGTCCTAGACTATTCAGTCCTCCCAGGCTGATCCCTTATCCAGGCCACGCAGAAGATGCAAAAAAGCCCCTGGGGCTGGAGATGCGCCCTGCTCAAGGCTCCTTGTCAAAGAGCAGGGGCTCTTCAGAAGCAAAATCACGAGGACCACAAGGTCCCCAACCCAGCGGCAGGGCCCCAGGGCATCTGGCTAAAGTACTGACTGAAAAATCAAGTCGATGATCTGGGAGAAGCAAAACTGCCCGTGAGTTGTCTGTGGTGCGTTCAGAAAACATGTCTTTGCTAAATGAAAACATTACACAAAAGAATATATCAAAGTAATATAATCTGTTTTTTCATCCTGCAAATGCACTCAAGCAAAATATTGACTGACTACTCCAGCTAAACAGGCGGGAACATCCTCTTCCCTTGTACGTGTGAAATTGTCACGTCAGGATTTTTTTCAGATGGACTCCCAGAAAGCATTATAAAAAATCTGGAGTTACCTCACCTGTGCTGAATCAACAGCTCGGAGAGAGGTGAAACCTTGGAAAAACTGTGAATCAAATGCTTTCCTGCAATACAAACTATTTTTTTTTCAGAGGAATATAAGAAATACATATAATATAAGAATATATAAATATATATATAAAATTTATATATAAATATATAAAAATATAAGAAACCCAAGGACACAATTTAACTCCAATGGGAAGAAAGTTTTCTTACCAATAACAAAAAAAAAGACAAAGCATCGGGCGATTTAACAAACTGTCTGTGCAAAGAAGTTGGGGAAAATGAAGAAATTACTTGAATCCTTCCCCTGGGCAGAATTTCATCTGAATAAATCATTTAAAGAGTGCATGACACTAAGCCTTCTCTATTACAGACAGTCACACCAATAAAACTGGTGTAACCACTCGTATTTTGGATTAAGGGTACTTCATCTTAGTTTTGATTTGTTCCAAACTGATGCAAGCTAACTGATATAACTCCAGTTTAATTTGAAATAAAAGTGTTAGATAGATTTTGACTAAAACTGCTTAGAAGCAGTCTGTAAGTTACTCCCGTGTGACCTGGAGACCTCACATCAAAATAAAGGTGTTCATATACTGACTTGCACCAAAAATATCCAAAGGTTTAAATTTCAGCCCATCTAGTTATTTCCCTTCTTGTTATCACCCAGGCAAACCTGTGGCTGTGTACTCAGTTACCCTCAATAGTTTGGCACTATGTACATCTGATAACATTGCAAGTCAAGGCAAGAGTCCTCCTGAAGTGATGCAGGAGAGTTTTTTAAAGGTCAGTAAATAGATCAGTTAAAAATCAGACCAAGAAACAGTAAAAACAGAGCAAGAAAAGACAATGAAGCAAGATCAAAGCATGTGACTGAAAGATTAGTGGTTCTTTGGATGCAGTGTTGCCCTGCTTGGAATACTAAGCTCTCCTGCTTTCTCCAAAAGCCAAGGTTTAAATCCCAGAAATTGAAATGCTTTCCCTCTTAATTATGCTGAAAGCGCATTTTTGTAAAATCTCAAGGACATTCTTCTTGAAAACAGAAGGAAATGCTGTAGGCATATAATGCATAGAATTGTCTTAGTTTTCAAAAATACAAAGTCGAATTGAATCAAATAGAATAAAATAGAATAGAATATTTCAGTTGGAAGGGACCTACAATTATCATCTAGTCCAACTGCCTGACCTCTTCAGGGCTGGCCAAGTTAAAGCATGTTATTAAGGGCATTGTCCAAATGCCTCTTAAACACTGACAGGCTTGGGGCATCGTCCACCTCTCTAGGAGGCCTGTTCCAGTGCTTGACCACCCTCTCGGTAAAGAAATGTTTCCTAAAGAAGAACTGCTTTCTTATATTGCTAAAGATGTTTGTCATTAGATAAACATGGCATCTGTGGCATTCGTGGCATTTCCTACAGAAATGCACAAGTACTATCAAATAACTGGTCCTCACAACACCTGACGAGGTAAGTAAATATTATCCTGTTTCTATGTGGCTAGATGTTACCCCATTCTCTGGATGATGATGACCCAGAGAAATAAGTGATTTCACTGTCAGCTCCAATGCCCCTGGAAGCCAACAGAACTTAGATGGGTGCCTGTACTTAAAAGCATTAAGAAGATGAAGAAAAAAGTAATTTTAAACTTGGAAATGGAAGTTCCCAGCTGTCAATCCTGACCTGAATTTCCCAGACTATTTAAAACACAAATGTAAAAGCTTGTCACTGGAAGTTAAACAGTATAGGGATGATTAATGTGAGCCGCTGACATGGGGTTGTAGGCCAGTGATGTTGTGTTTGTGGAGTTTCAGCCTTTTCTGGTAAGAATAGCTCCCAGGGCCAGAGAGAAGAGGGGGCAGGAAGCACTGTCTACTGTTATTAAAATGGTCCACTGATCTCATGCCTTTAAGGAGGCTCGGACGAATAAATAGTCAAACATTAACCTTTTTAGCTTAGAAAGGAAAGCAAAACGTCCGCGTACAATGAAAAGCAGTAATGCGGTGAGCCATCCTCTGTCTGCGGCTCTGACCGGTGCTGCCCAGCTGTTTGGTACCCCTCCACTGCCAGATGTGGCTGCTCACAGCGGTGCTTGCCATAGAGTGCGTTTGTCCACATGTCAGGGACACCAAGCACTGGTTTCTCATTTGAAGGGTACACTTTAATTCACTAATTTGCTGCATAAACGAGGTGAAGACTAAATTAACGACTTAAGCATTTGCAGAAAGCACACAGAAATCAAAACAACTGCTGGTTAATCTTGTTTCCAGCACTAAATTCAACCTCCATCTAATCAATTAGCAAAAGGAATGACACAAAGGTCCTCTTCTGTGCTGCCTTGAGGTAGTGCTAAATCACGCACCTGAAATAAAAATTGGGGGTGTGGCTTCATGTTGGAGTCAACTCCTGCAAAACCATGGTTGTGTACCACCCCTGGTTTTGCACTCATAAACCAAGTAAGGAAATGGCATGCGAAGAAGAAAACTTCTGGGCGGTTTCGTTAATGGCTATGTAAACAGCAAACACTTGCCACTTAAGCCCTGGCAGGATTTTTCTGCAAAGGGTCAGTAAGAATAGTTTTTGTAGGGCAAATTTTTAAAAGATGGTAGCAAGCCAGCTCTTTCAGGAAAAGCATTTCTACAGAGAAGCTTTAGTACAGTTCTCTGCAAATTTTCTCCTGGACTCAGCAAGCCTAAAAGGATTTCAGCCCATAGAGAAGCTGGTGCTGCAAACTTGAATAGAGAGAAATGCTAGAATACATCTTTCAGAGCCTCACGGTAACAGTGGAAGGAAGAAATGGCTCCTTCTGAGACAAAAATAAGGATGGGAGTTTGAGGACAGGATCAAATCAGAAGATTTTGTCAAAAAAACCTATCAGGTTCCTTATGGAGATGGCTCAGAGGTGAAGAGCCTGGCCAGAATGAGGCAAGGATCCTGGGACAACTGAGAGGAATATCGCGAGTGTTGACTTTCCAGAGAGCGTCCTTGAGTCCGCACTACGTTTGCTGAAGGCTGACCAAAACGTGTGCTTGCTTTTTGGAACAAAGATCTGGATCTTTTGAGCCAGTACCAAGGTGCACAGACTAGACAGTGACAAAGACTTAAGACTGAGTCTAAGTATTATTTATTTCTATTTAGTGGAGTTACATTCTTACATGGATTGTGACGCTGCAAGTGATGGCAACAGCAGTATTTTCTCAAAAGTCAAGTTACTGCCTCAGAAACGAAAGGGCTTTCTAGCTTCCAGAAAGACAGAAGAAATGACTTCATGCAGTTAAATAATGATCGGTAATTGTCATACGTTTACTGCCATTTGTGCAAAATTGCTCACGGTAGATGTCAGATGTAAGATAGTATGCAATTGGAGCAGACTGTAAAGATAATTACAACACAGCTTCTCAAAACAAAATTCAAGCATTTTCTCTGGTTGCTAAGTAAGAAGAAAAATGAAAATGTAAAGGTGGTGCCACAGACATAGGGAAAGTGTTCCAGAATATTTCCATTATTGTTCAGATGGGTCATTTGGATGTGGCAGCAAGGAACTATTTTTGCTTCCAAGAGTCACTGATAATTCAAATTCTACACCTTGGTGGCATAAATGCTGCAAATCTTACCAGTAGTAAACCAGCTCCCATGTCAGCTGGGAAAACAATTAAAGTAAGATTGAGAAGAGTGTGGGTTTTTTGTGATCACTGATACTTCAAATCACAGAATTATTCAAATGCTTTGGATATATATATGTTACTCTGTATTAACAAAAAGTAACATATCATCTCCTTGATTATCTTTAAGACAGCATGAAACTCTGTTAGGACTATCTCAGAACATCAAAAACATTCAAAAGTGGAATGTTTTGAATTTTTACAATGCATCATCATTGCAGGTGGTAACCTTAATCCTAACTTTGGATGAAAACGATCAAGCTGAAATGGATTTAACCTATCCCACACAGTGCAAATTGGGCAAAATGCTCAATAGTTAAAATATCCTTTTGTTTGTAATAAGAAATTGTAGTAATTTTTCCTCATTTCCCAAAGAATTTCACATTTGTAAAGGACATTTCATGTTGTCTGCTGTGAATCCATGAAAATATTAATGCATGTCCAATGAGGAGTTTATCCATGTTGTAGTAGAAACAATCTTAAGATGTTTTCCAGGTATTAAAAGTTTTTTTTGTACATTAATTGAGCATTGACCTTTTGCAATTTTAATGTTCTTTAGGAAAGGTGAAGGTGGGGATATGAGAGGCATATTAAGTGACAGAATATTACTTATATTGCTTTTACAGTGTGTCAACAGTTTTGTATGACAACATCTTAAAGCAACAATCTGATTTTTTGTTGCTAAAAATATGATATAATGCATTAACTGGAGGGCAAGCTATTAAAAATTTTTATTTCCTTTTCCATACTTGTATGTTTCATTTAAAAAAAATTGCAGGAAAACAGAAAAATAGAAAAGAATTTACTCCAGGAAATTTGCTGTCAAATATTCAGTTTCACATTTTAATTTCAGTAGATTGAAAAATTCACTAAATTTACTTTAAGAAATTTTGTTGAAGAAAAACTGCTGACTTTTCAGAAAACTGTAAGCATCACTGAAGTTTCAAACCTCGATGAAAGGGCAGACAACCATTACTCTTGTAAGATGCACGGTGCAGTGAGAGACCGGCTGTGTGTGTGCATGTGTTGGGATCTTGCAGGAGAATATTGGGACATTTCCTATCTTCAGATGCCAGGTCCCTCAATGTCTCTGAACTTGTGAAATGTGCTATCAATTCCCACCTCAAATGCAGCAGTGGAGAGGATCTTTTTTTCTGTGTAAACAGGCTTTGCCAGACTGCGGGAGCCTAATAAACACTTCTTATGTGAGACTAACTTTCAAACCAAAGTTCATTTAAACTGTGCCAGTAAAGGCTTTTTATTAGATTTTTGCTTTTAATAAAAAGAAAGATGTATGAAAATTATTAAAATGCACAAATACCATTATAAAAAAATACTTTTAAATTCACAATAATCAAATTGTTCCTCTAAGAACAATGGAAATGAAAAGTGGAGAGAGAAGTATCTCATATATTAAGGGAAATTATATTTCCCAAGGTTTCCTTTTCTTTCCTTTTCCTGTGTGGTACCTCACTTCTAGCCAAGAAAGCTCCCTTTTATGCATCTTAGCTCAAATCCAGTTTCATCAGCATGTGAACTAATATGCCAAACTATGTGCAGAAGGAGCTCAGGCATGAATTTATGCTCCCTGCTGCCAGCTGTGCTACGAGGCCAGTAAGCTCTGGCGCAGGGACAGGCGGGAAAGGAACTTCTCAGTTCCCCCACGACCAGAGCTCATCTGCAACGATGTTAAGGAAGAGAATGACTGAAGGTCATAGTTCCTCTCAGCTGTCCAGGATTTGCTCACACACTTTTCTGTACACCGAGGTAGGTCAGTCTGTCTACAGTCTTTGTTTGAGTTCCCTTGGATTCACTTTCATAAACCGTAGGGAATTAAGAGAGGGACATCTACATTATTTTAAGGTATTAAAGCAGAGAAACAGATGCCAAGATATGCAGCGACTTACATCTGTCACATACCCATGGTAATTAAAGGGATCTAAGGTGTCTAAACAGCTTGGAGAAATGGGCCTTGGTATTTGCCCGGGTAGCAGAACAGAGAATGAAAATCATACGTAGGAAGTGCTGAGCGCCTCATCCTTCCTCTTCCCCTTCCCTTTCCCCTTCCCCTTTTCTTTCTCTTTTCCTTTCCCTTCCCCTTCCCCTTTTCCCTCCCTTTCCCCTTCCCCTTCCTGTTCCCTTTCCCCTTTTCTTTCCCCCTCCCCTTCGCCTTCCCCTTCTTCCCCTTCCCCTTCCCCTTCCCTTCCCTTCCCTTCCCCAGGAGAGGAATTGGAAGATGAGATTGGCTTTAATTTTTAAGCATTAAAAGAAATTAGAACCCAACTTGGAAATAATTATAGAACCATTTGCATGCCATTCGGAGGTAACTTGATTAATGCATCTAATAAATTATTTTTCGCTATTTGCAGTATGGCAGCAGGTAGCCATCCAGCCACATTTGTGGTAGATACTGTAAAAGAGTAATACATTTCATGACCTGCATATGAGACACAAGCAGACAGATGCAAACAGAGGGAGTGGAAGTGGAGAGGTGAAGGGGAAAAAATAAATTGAGTTCAACGGGGAAAAAAAAAAAGCAGTACATTTTCGCATAAACAATGCCAGACAAGCATGTTCATCCCATCCCACAGTAGGATTATTTCCTACAGCATATTCATGATTGCTTTGTCTGCTCTGGTTTTACTGTTTCAAATTATGGGGATTCCACCATCTCCTTTGAGAGCTGCTTCTGCAGTCTAATGCCGCTCATCCCTTGGAAGCTTTCCCTGATACGTGTTTCAGCTCCCTTTCTTATTTCCATCCAATTATTCAAAGTTGTATTGCCTTCTCCCCACTCTTTTCCCCCCTTCAACTTCCTTGGTGCTTCCACCTTTCAAATAATCACGGGCATCTATCTGGGCCATCCCTTGCTGTTGCTTAGCAAGCTCAGCAAGCACTGTTGTAATCTCTTCTTATAACTCCGTCCCTCCAGGCAGCTGATTATTTTTGTTGGTTTTCTGTGAATGGTGTCCAGAACACACACACACATCATTTTAGGTGCTTTGGGTCAAGGTAACAGTGTCTACACAAGAGTTTTTTCTTTTTTCTAAGTCTTTAGTGCCTTGCACCCTTCCTGAAGTAATGATGCTGGGAATGTTTTCTACTATAGACCTGGCTTCAGGCTAAATCTCTGCAAAACTGGATACATCTTTTGCTGTGAGAGAGCTAGGAAAGACAATTTTTATCTAGTTAAGGTCATTTCTATGTGGTCCTTCAGAGGTTTCACTCAGCTACCGACACCGTAAGGTCATCTGTAGGGAGCATAGTCTCCAGTAGGATTTGACCACTAAAATAAGTATTGTTAAGTAAAAATACACTTTTTTTCTTTCTTCCATGAAGATACATATGTTCAAACAGGTCATTGCATGTAAATAATCCAAATCATTTTAACAAAAGCATTTGTGTACAGTCACTCGTAAGCTGTGTTGACCAGGGCCGCTGTTGCAAAGGCATCACCAACTCATTTCTTCTCTTGAAAGCAGATGAAACTGTATGCCATGCAACTATCGCCATGCCTGTTGAAAAGCATGTCTTGATAGAAAAGCATTCTACAAATCCTGATCATGCTAATTAATCACTACATTCAAAATACAAATAGCATCCTGCTTTTCTTGGAGCCAGGAACGTTTCTACCCCTCATTCCAGGGGATGATTAGGATGCAGCCTCTTATCTATAAATCTGAAAGGATCCATGAATTAAGACCAGCTAGGTCAAATCTCCTGACTTGCTTCTTTTTCATTGGAATTTCAGCTTTTCATCAAAATGATCATGCAAATTTATATGCTTGAGATTTCATTCCTGGAGCCTGAGCCCTGATACTTTGTATAAGTAAGAAATCTCTCCTCTTGAGATCAGTCCTAAGGGAACAAATGGGCCTTCCAAGGGAGGCTGCCATGGCCCCGTGCGCATCCCCGTGCCAGGGCTTGGCTGATGGAGCCCCAGGTCAAGGTTCCCACAGCGCTCGCCCCTGTCTGTGCCCAGCCCCAGGTGGTGGGGTGGCCCTGCCTGCCCGGGGGGTCCCTGCAGCCCCCCAGACTCAGGAGCCACAACCCAGCACATCGTCCTGGCAGAGAGTTTGCTGAACTCAGCCATTTCCATTTCTGTTGGATGAGTTCCAGCCCCAAGTGATTGCTCTTCCTTTAAAAGCACCCAATGCCTGAAACACGGGGCTTGTCATGGAAGCGCCAAGAACATTTCAGGTGCAATGATGTGAACGTTCAAATAAATATTTCTCTTTGGGTCTCTTTATGTAACTTCACAAAAGGAAAAATATGGAAAGTGGGGTGGACACCACCAGTACAGATGCTGTAATGATCAGATAACGAGTAAAATAATCAGCTCCTATCAGGACTGGGGAAGTAAAGGTGCAACTCGGAGATGGGCATTAGCGAAGGAAGCTGGATCACCGCAAAGCCTTCCCTTGCCTCCCTCTTGGCTGCCTCCATCAAACTTGAAAAAGCTGCTCCTGCAGAAGGCTGATACTTTCAGCCCATTTCATCCCACATAACACAACAAACAAACAAAACTCAAACTCTCACGTAGGAACCCTGGAGCATATTTGGATTTAATTGCTTTTCATTGTTTAGGTCTTGATGTAACGAACAAGAAAGACCTGGATAATTTTTTGAATGTCTGTATTTGAAACATGCAGTCCTCAACAAAAGGTAAAAATTTTACCCCTGTGTAGCACAGTGCCAGGGGAGAGGTGTTTGTTTAGCCCCAAATGGCGTGCAAGTCGCCACGCTGCTAAAAGGAATGGCCCTGCTAAAGAGAGGCTAACCAGATGGTTCTCATCGTGCGGTACATTAAAGAGTAACCCAGGAGTGGCTACTAGAAATCAACATATATGGCAATAAAACAAATAACACCACCATAAAACTAAGGGACTTTGTGTGTTCAAGCCTTATTTATGGCAGGCAACCTCGCTGAAGTATCCCAACCAGTTCTACCACTGGTCTGGCTGAAGTGGTGCTGGCATCGGCCACGATCAGGGTGTAAACAGCTCTCCCGCGTCTGGGGCTGGTAACCAGCGAAAACAGGAGAAACCACCGGCCCTACGCACGCTGCAGGAATCGCTCCAGTGTTGACACCGGTTCAGCACAGCTGGTAATACGATGTAATTTGTTTTTGTTCCACAATGTATTAAAAAAGTACATTGTTTAGTATAGTCGCAGCCTAAGCTTTATCTTTTGAAGAAACTCCTACATCCTTGATTTTCTTCCACTGACTGAAACAGTAAGCCGGTAAGGCAAAGTTGGCCTGGAAATGATTACGCCTTTTTCTTTCAGCTAACGTTGTGTCCCACTAAGACCTGTTCTACCATTGGTACTCCCAAGGATTTTTCAAACGATAGGTGCTGTGGTATCTTGCTCCTTCCTTCTTGTGAGAGATTTACAAAAATCCCCCACCAAAACCCAGCCCAAACCAGCCCAAACAGAAAAAGGAAGACAATATGTACAGGGAGAAAAAGACAGAAAGGAAGATGTTCCTTGTGAAACATATTTGTTGATCTGAAAGGGAGTTTTATCAAATGTTTTGAAAACAGTTCCTTCTTACGTTGGAGCGGTGTAACTAAGAGTACTGGTGGGTCAGTCCTTTTTACCACGTTCTCCAGATATGGGCTCAGTATCAGTTGGTGCACACTGGCAATGAGCACGGGCACACCACCGTGTCAACGCTTTTTTTATGATATCAAGATTATGCTACTCTTTCACGGAAACATGCGCCAAGGGTTTAGTGATACACAGACCAGTATTGCCACAGCTTGTTTGGAATTGAATCAAATCGAATCGAATTGAACAGAATAGAATAGAAAATAGAATAGAATAGAATCATAGAATCATCACCGAATGCTTTGGGATGGCAGGGACCTTTAAAGGCCATCTAGTCCATCCCCCCCTGCAATGGGCAGGGACATCTACAGCTAGATCAGGTTGCTCAGAGCCCCATCCAGCCTGGCCTTGAATGCTTCCAAGGATGGGGCATCTACCATCTCTCTGGGCAACCTGTTCCAGTGTTCCATCACCCTCATTGTGAAAAATTTCTTCCTTATACCCAGTCTGAATCTACCCTCTTTTAGTTTAAAACCATTGTCCCTTGTTCTATCGCTATTGGTCCTGCTAAAAAGTCTGTCCCCATCTTTCTTATAAGCCCCCTTGAAGCATTGAAATTGAATCGAATCATTTAGGTTGGAAAAGACCCTTAAGAGCACGGAGCCCAACTGTTAACCTGCCACTGCCAACTCCACCACTGGCTGAATGCAGAGAACATGGGCGAACGCAGGGGTACGCTGGAAGGTGCTCAGCAGCTGGGGAAGGAAAAGGGGTGTCGGGGCACTGCTCGTCCTGGTGTTGAACCGCTGCCTGCCTCCAGCACATCCCTCCTTCCCCCGGTCCTCGGGCCCCAAGGCCTACTTGCAGGGCGTGCTGCGAGGACGAACAAACGAGGCAGCGCTCCACCAGCCTCGCCCTGGCGCCGCCCTGCATGTGCAAAGCGCCGGAGCGAGGTCGCTCGCAGCCAGCCCGCGGGCGGCCGCGGGGCACCACCCCCGGGCGGGCCGGGGACCCGGGGGCCCGGGGCGGGGACAGGGCCGGGCCCGGGGCGGGCAGGGCCGGGCGCGGCGGGGGCAGGGCCGCGCTGCGCGGCCGCGGGGCGCCCCGCGGAGCGGCGCCGGGGCTGTGGCGCCCCCTGGGGGCCGGCGGCGGGGGCGCGGGGCGGCGCGGTCACGTGGCTGTGACAGCGGCGCCGTGCCCGGCCAGCGGCAGTCGCGGCAGCGGCACCGCAGCGCCAGGCGCCGCCGCCAGCCCCAGCCGGGCGGGGAGGAGCGGGCCGGGGCCGGGGCGCGGCGGGGCGAGGCGAGGCGGGAGCCGCCGCCGCGGTCGCGGTGCCGGGCGGCAGGGGGTGGGGGGTGGGCCGGGCCGGGCGCGGCGCGGAGCCGATGCGGAGCGATCGCGGGCGGGCGGCGGGAGCGGCCATGGCGGGGCCCCGCTGAAGGAGGCGGCGAAGGAGGAGGAGGAGGAGAGGGGAGGAGAGGAGAAAACCTCCGCATTCCCTCCCTCCGCGCCCCGTCCCCCCGCGCGGACCGCCCGCCCGCCCGCCTACCCCCTGCATGCCCGGCTGAGGCCGCGGGGAGGACCCAGCCACCCGCCGCGGCCCCGCCGCCTTCCCTCTCCCCGCTCCGCCGCGGACAAAGGGGGAGAGCGGGGCAGCCAGAGGAGGGGAGCGCCCGTCCCCTGCCGCGCGAGCATGGCGGACCGCAGCCTGGAGAGCGTGTCCCTGCCCCTGGAGGTGAGGGCCCGGCTGGCCGAGCTGGAGCTGGAGCTCTCCGAAGGTAAAGGGGCGGCGGGGCGGGCCCGGCCCTGGCGCGGGCGGCGGTCGGGGCGGGCGGCGGTCGGCGCGGACGCGCGGCGGCGGAGCGGCGGCCCCCGGCCCGCTCCCCCCTCACACACCCTCCGCCCTGCGGGCCTGCTGCCCGCCGGGGGCAGCGCTGCCGGCCCCGGCGCCGCGGGCTGCCCTGACGGCCCCCGGCCCCGCCGCTGCCGGCGGGCACCGGCGCGGCTGTTTTGTTCTACCTGTGCGCTCCCGCTCCGCCGCGGCGCTGGCGGGGGCGGGCGAGGGGCTCCGGCGGCAGGGCTGGCCGCCCGGCCTGGCACGCTGTGGTGCGGGAGGTGGAAAAATCCGTAGGGCCGGCTCGGGGGGGATCCTGCCCTGCCAAGAAAACGCAGCTGCACGGAAACCTGCCGCGTACCGGCGTGCAAAAATCCCCCCTTCGGCCGTGCCGAGGGACTCGCCACCGAGTCCAGCAGCGTGTGTCTCGGTTGCAACAAATACCCCACGGTAGGGGCGATTTGGACAATACCAGTTATGTCGCTTAGAGGAAACGAATTTTTTTTTTTTAATTAATTTTCCCCAATATGTATAACTGAAAGCTTGTGGTGATCTCCTTGGCGTGGTTGGTTGTGACGCTCCGCCGGTTCCCGGCTCGGGAGGGCTCTCCGCATCCCGCCGCCGCCGTGGCGGGAGGGGGAGCGCAGCCCCAGCCCCAGCCCGCCCTCCCCGCCCCGGCCTGCCTCCCGCTCCCCGCCTCCCCGCCTGGCACCTCCGGGGCAGGAACCGGAGGCAGGCAGCGATGGGTGCCCGTCAGGGTCCCTCGCTGATGGAGACTGAGCGCCCGGGGTGCCATCGGTCGTGGAGGCGATTTTAGTGTATGGGATGTAATCTGTTCCTCCCGGAGGAAGAGAGTGGGGAGTATTTATATATACTGGTGCTAGGGCTGGCTCTTTCCTGAAATGCAAATCTACTGCTAGCTGCCCCCCCCTTTTTATTAATAAAACCCCCCCAAATATCAGGGTTCATTCACCACCGAGAGGCTACAGCACTTAACAGAAGGGGCAAATGACCCAGCGTGTCCCAAATTAGTTATTGGAAGTGGTCGATATATTGAGCCGTCTGTCTGTCTTTCTGTCTTTTTGTAACGGTTTGTAAGGGCTCCAAGCCAGAAAGTAAAATGCGCTCGAGCCAGTTTCATCAGCAGGGAGGAGCTGATGTTGACATTGTATTTTCCTTTTAACGCTTTGAGGGTGAAGAGGAGAATGAGCTACTGGGATTGCTTGTGGCTCTCATTTCTGTGCCTCCCCCTCCCCGAGGGTGCCCTGAAAACCTGAAATAAGAGGAGTTAAATACAATACTGCCTTTCCGTGATGCACTGCCCGTCGATTGGCCCTTATCTGTGGTAGTAAGGGTGGGAGGAAGGACTGTTTATATCACGGTATACATAACGTTCTCGCTTTATGCAGAAAATGCTTCTTGGTGTGTATCGCATCATTGTCTACACACCAACAAGATACTAATTAAACCAGCTGTTAGTAAATGCTTGCAGAAGACCAAAATCAAGCTGGCATAGATCTTCAATAAGAAATATGCTAATTCCGCGTGCTAAAGTTGTAATACAGTTTTACGGTGCAGTTTCTGTTGCTGTAAGCATAATCCAGGACGGCTCTGAGGAAGTGGGACGTGGTTTGCAGTTGGACATCTGTATCTGCACTGCTGTAACTGCAGCTAGAGCTGGAATGAATTTAGCCCGCTGACAATCATTGCTTAAATTCATTGCTTAAAGCTCTAGCTTTAGGCATCCGTGTTGCAGCTCCTGGTCTGTTCCCAAAACTAATCCCCACATATAGTGGGATCAGTGACTGGTACAGTTTGATTGTGCTGCAGAAGACGGGTCGTACTCTGGCCAGGCTAACTCTGAGTTAAATGGTTTTCAAGGCAACGTTGTGCATCTTTACACCCTGAATGTGCAGCGCCTTACATATGTGCTTAACTTGACCATTACGAGCCAGTCCACTGGCTTCAGCAGAGTACATTTGCTGTGATACGCTTATGCATGTATACAAGTACTCACAAGGCCGAGGTTTTAACACGCGTTAGCTCGTGACGTGTTAGGGTGTCTGTGCTGCCTTTGTGGAGCAGGAAGCTGTTGAAGGCAATAGGCACCTGCATGCCTAAACATGTGTTTGGGTCTCATTGATAACGTTGGGAGCTGGCTGCCTGCTGTAAATTGTGCCCCTCTTTAAAATGCTTTCCTGAGTCAGACTGGCTGGGAAAATGTTTTTCAAATGCTGGATGCCTGAAACGGTTTCTGTATTGTTTGTGAGCATGAGTTTTTTCAGTTCTGGTGCTGCTGGACGCTGTGGGTTGTGAATTGCTGCCGCTTGTACCCAAGCAACCCGGTTTTGCGCTGCCAAAACCTGTTACGGACAGTGCAGCCTTAGGAACAGCTTCTGAAAGCGAGCTGCTGCTTTGTGGAGGAGAGGGGCACCAGCAGGATTACTGCAAGATCGTTTCTTGGCTGTGAGCTAAAGCTGTCTCCTTCTGGCTCTTGGAAGTGTCTTGTGCGTTAGCGTGTCCTACCCACACACTGCGCCTCGAAACCTAAGATAAAATAGCTGGTGTCCGTGTGACCAGACCGCTAGTTACTGTGTCACTAGCACAGCCGGCACTGTGCAGATGTTGTAATTACAGTCTTCACTGGTAGTCATCATACATTTAAATTTGGCCATGGTATTTTTCCCCCCCCTTGTAGCCAAAATCTGAGTTCCTTGTTCAGCTGCGCACTAGGCATAGCCTGACTGGCGGTGGGGATGCTGGCAGGAGAACCTCTGGAAGCGGCTGCCGGACAGGTAGCACCTACTTTTTAGACAATAGGGCAAAGCGCCTTTTTTTGGGCGAGCATGTAGGCAGTTCTGCACTGCTCATCTGTTGAGAGGGAGGAGCAGTTCGTCAGGAAGGTGTTTACTTGGTGTTCTGCTAAGATCATCTCAGTGGCAATCCTAACCCCTTGGTTATTGTGGGCAAGCCACATGCCTTCTACCTCCCCTTTGTTGTGGTCTGAATGAGCTTTTTTGTTTTGAACATAGCTATTTAAAAGGTACTATGGATGCAAATTAGGATAACCATTTTAGATTTCGTTCGTTTCATTATTACGGTTTAGAAGGTGAAGATCAGTCAGAGTCCGAAACGCTTCCCAGTGCCCTCAGCGCTGGCATGCTGGTGGCCTGCCCCATGTAGGGAGAGCGAGGCGGAGGTGGCCTGGCGCTCCGATGAGTGCTGAGAATGACTCTCGCGTTGATGGGTTGGCATGTAATGTTGTGTTCAGCTTAAGGCATCAATGGCACGCTTCTTGGCGGTGTTTTTGCTTCCTTTTGGGAGGGGGAAAATGCTTCTGCGTTTCTCAGAATGTAGGGGCGCAGCAGCGGTTTAAATTTTATGAGTATTAGAAGTTGTGGAATCATCCTTATCCCACCAGATACTCTGAAGGCGTTTGTTTTGCTGTGTTTGAGTGAATGTGCCTGATGCTGGCATGTTACATACGTGTTCTTTGACACTCTGTAGTAGTTTCCACTGAGTGTACTAAAGCTTGCACTGCTGAAAACTGTAGCCCTTCTAGGCTGATGCAATCAACATGTCACTCTGCAGTAGTTGTTCTTTAGGGCTGCTTAGAATTTTACGAGGCTTTAGTTTTCTAGTGATGTATAAAATTGTACTGGGTGGAAATGGATGAATCATCTTGTTTTTTAGAATAGCTTGGGGGTTGTTAACTGAAGAACTGATTTAAGAAAACCAGGAGTCCTGAAATGGGCTGTCTTATTTAAAAAAAAAATAATTCTACAACCCCTCCATTCTTAAAAGCACTTAAAAATTTAAAGAAAAAAGCCCCCCAAATGCTTTTCTCATTTTCCCCTTAATTTAAGGGTGTACATATTTATATTGCCCTTCCAATTACTTCTTGAACCAAAATTAATTGGGAAAAGATGCTCTATAGTTCCTCCAGTATTTTATCCAAGTGTCAGATAACATAGCAGAAACACTTAAAGAACCACAGACGCCACATGGAAAATGTGAAAACCATCCTGTTCAGAAACTATTCTCCCTATATTCCATACTATACTTCCAGTCCTCTTTCATTTTAAACATTTGAGGCATAGCAGGTTTTTTTTTTTTTTCTTGAAAGTCTGAACTTTTCTCCAGAGCACTTTCAAAAAAGTGTCAGCAGATCTTTAATGACTGGTTACTTATTCCCAAAAGCACTGGACACTCACTCACCTGATTAATTTGGTCCTCAGCTTTCGTCGTATTGACTGGCTGGATTATATTTGGTAATGTTGTTTGGGGTGATTGGGTCATTGTCTGCCCAGGTTTATTAATTTATTAGGTATAAGTTCTGTCTTTTGTTGTCTGCCTGTAGTCACTGGGTTGGGGCCAGAGAACTGTAGTTAGCTGCTCTAGTTATTATTTCTCCATAACATTTGCCAGCTGACTCTTCACCCGTGGAGAGGTTTCAAAGTGTGAAAATTTCAGTAACTACCACACCTCTGTGATTTGGGACGCAAAGTCATCCTTTTAATTCACTCCTTGAGAGATAGTGCGCTGCTTAGCAAGTGGGTATCACCTGTGCAATGACAAAGTGTTAATACTTTCTGAGTTTAGGTGAGAAATGAACTAAGAAATTCAATACTCACATTTGCTTCTTGTTGTTTTTTGAGCCATCAGGGTGCAGTTGGCTCATGTTTTCAGTTCTTTTTCTGGCAAAGAGAGGACTAATTTACTCAAAATATATAAAGCTGAAATTTTCACGTAAGTTACGTACAAGATCTAAGGCTTTAAGAAAATATACCAAATACCATGGGAATTACGATAAAATCAAGAGCGCTGGCAACAGAAACTTTTATTTCTTTGTAAGATGAAGCTTCTCTCATCGGCTGTTTTGTTTCTTGGATGGTGCTCAAGTTGGAGAGGGACAGTAACTCGATTATTTTAAAACCAGGTTAAATTCACTCAGGAGTTAATAACCATTTGCATTTCAAGGCACTGGAATTTGAAGTATTTTTCTTTTTTTTTAATACCTACCTACTTCACTTTACTGTGATTCTTGGACTTAAGGGCTTTTAATGGGTGGTGTTGTGTCGAAAGGATTCTCTGCCGCTCATTCAGTTGAAGTGCATTGTAATGCCTTGTAAAATAGACTATGCAAATCTCCAGGATGTTCCCAGAACAGCTGTCCCGAAGGCATGCTGTAAATACACCTTTATTGCCAGCTGATGTTGAGCAGCATTGATGCCCAAGGGTTACGCTTAGTAGATCATTCATATGATCTTTACGGTATTACACAACAGACATACTCGAAAAACTTTTCCCAAGGACGTGTGAAAATTGCCAATGGGGCGTCAGTTTTATAGGCAAAACAGGCAGTAAGCAATGTATTTATAACGAGAACACGTGTCGTACGGAGCTGCCCGACGCAGCTTCAGGGTACGTCTGCGTGATTCGGCTGCTCGGTGCAGGGAGCAGAAGCCAGGGCTGCTTCCCCTTGCCAAACCAACAGCGCGACGTATACCTATGGTTGTGAGTCAACGTGCTGCTCTTCTCCAGAAGGGTACTGACCTGCCTTTGTTATTCCATTGTAAGGGGAATGCTGTCAGTTTGATTCAAATAGTCTTTATTCTAGCAAACTAAATATCCTTTGGTATCGAAGCAATTCAGATTTAGCACCCCTCTTTCCTTTGTGTTTAATTTTTCTCAGGGAAAAATATTTTCGTGCTGTATAAAAGGCAGATATAATAAACTAATTTTTGATGCAGAATTTGAATTGGGAGCAGCAGAAAGATCAATGTTTCTCTGAAGGGACATCAATAGACTCCTTTAGGTTTTCATAGCTCAGAATGGATGTTTGTGGTGTGGTACAGAGAATCCTAAATGTGCCATAGCTCTTCTATACTTAAAAATGCATTGACTGCATTTTAATTTTTTAAGAGGCTATTTGTATAACGCGTCAAACAGGACATATAATTTTTTAAAAATAACTGCTTTAATTCCCCGGCAACTGTCAGACAAGATGACTCACTGCAGTATAAAAATTCACCACAGCACATCATAGATTTGATACAAACTCTTAATCCATGTAAAATTATGCATGTATATTCCCCTACCTTCCTGGTGGGTGAGCTTCATTTTTCCAAACTCCTGATGATCCCATTCTGCCTGCTCTCCTCCCCCGCCTCCTTTTTCTCCCTCTCTTCTTGAGAACCTCCTTGCAGTCAGTAGCCCCAGCCATGGGATCTGGATGCAGCAGTCTTTTTCCTGGCTTGTTCAGAGCCTTTCCTGATCCCTAACAATGGGCCCTGATTCTCTCCTTCAGTGTGGTGGTGTGGGGGGCATTTCCAAAACATGATTGCTCTCTGCAGGGTTATTTCTGGTCTTTCCTTGTATTACTAGGGTAAACATACACTAAAAAACTGGAACTGGTTTCATTCAACTCCCCTTGGTGGAACGCATCAGGGAACTGCTCATTTCAGGCCTGTGTAAATCAATCAAGTTGTTTTCAGTAATCTTAGCTAGGGCTTCTAATTGCTAGCCAGGATTATTTATTGCTAGGATTAAGTATAACTTTAAAACATGTATAAAACATATTGGGGACATCATGATCTTCTGCAGTAAAAAAGCAAATATAGGAATGGGTATACTCAAAGCAATTCAGCTTGAGACAGATGCTGGGAAGACCATGGCCACGGCTTCAGCTGGAGCCTCTGGTTGCAGAAGAGGAGGATTCTGCCCTAAAGCCTTGTGGAGTCCCAGCAGAGCAGCCTGTGCATGGCTCTCGGGGGATGGACGGAGGCGTGCCATGGTCCTTCTTGTAGTCCCTGTTCCGAGAACAGAGTCAGGTGATGGTTCTTGGCAGTGTGCTGGGCATAGTCTATTTGACACATAACCTGCAGTGTGGCATTTAGTGCCAGGGTGTGGATAATTGTCACATTATTTTACAGCAGATGTTAACATTGAAAAGTATATGGTGTCTGGTCTCAATGACCTCTTTTTAAGAGTATCGTGTTAAATGGTTGGATGACTAGAGAAAGGAAGAATTCTTATAAAGTATCTTGATAACCTGGAAGGGAAGGAGGTGTTTCCTATGACTTTAGAGGGGGCTGTTTGATTTCTGAAGACTCAACTGGACCATTAATAGGCCATCTTTTAGGGTGCTTGAGGTGGTGTTTGCTTTTATGTGTACAGCTGGCTCTACAGCATGGTGGCAGTTGAGGGAAGAATGGATTCTTCAAATGTTGTCTGCTTATTATGGAAATGAAAATGGGTATTAGGACCTGTGGTTGGTCCTGTTGCTCTCTGGATCCAGAAATCATACCTCCACACTAACCATGACATCTGCAGTTTCTTCATTCGAATCTTGGCTTGATCTGTATGTAAGATTAAAATATCAAAAAAAGATCTTGTCAGTCTGGTCTGGTAGGAGCTGTTCAGAAGCCAGGAAAATGTTTCTTAAGGAACTCTGTGACAAATACTGAAGTGCAAGTAATGGAGCCTGCTGTTTCACTGGTAGGCTGGTGGTTGAAAGTCCGCCCAGACTAGCAAAAGTTTAGAGACTTTTGGTTGGCTTAGAGATCCAAACAAAGTGTGCTGTCACTCTTTTTTCCTACTGTGTGGATGCCCATGTGTCCATAAACAGCCTGGCAAAATAAAGAGGCCCTAGCGACAATCCCTTCACAGAAAGCAGGCCTGGACTGTCCCTTCTGCGTGGCCCCTCCAGATAGAGTTACACAGTATTGGCAGGATGATTACAGGGCTATTGCATCTACTACCGTTTAATGAGAAAATAGACCAAATTGCCCTTTGGGATTCTAGTATCTCATTACAAAACAATTCTGAAATTGTACAGAAGGTTACCGTCCAAAATCCATATACTCTATAACTACAGTCTCACACAGCTACATGCCTCAAGGTCATAGCAAATACTGAAACTTCACTTTTTTTTTTTTTAGGGGATACCCTTAGTCATATTAACTCATATTTCTCATTGTTATAATTGCAAGGATAATGAGCAAAATCTAGACTTTTGTGTGCCATGCCTCTCTTATCCTTGTTGAAAGAAATGGTATTCAAATAACGGGATATTTTTGACAAATGCCTGAACAAATAAAATGATGGTATTGTGGTGACATGCGAACAGTTCAACTTTGGTAAATACTCTTAAAATGGAAATTGTGTTTCAAATGCTAGACTTCTTTGACAGATGCCTGAGGATGAACAAACAACAGTTATCTAGTGAAACAGCAAAATTCGGAAACGTCCCTATTCTTTCCTGAATGATGACAATGGCAAACCCCTCTGTTGAATTTGCTGGAAGAGCCCAGTTTCATTTGCTGTATTTTTAGGCTAAAAAAAAATGAATACGTTGCTTAGAAGATGGTGTAAGGGGTTAACTTTTTTTAGGGAAAAATACTGTTGGACTGTAGAGTGATTTTTACTTCTAAGAGGGAAAATAACAGATTGGCAATACTTTTGATTGGCTCTACTTTTAATCAGCTCCATGTTGTAATGGAGAAAGTTGGTTTGCTGTGTTGAGCAACAACAATCGGACTAGCCGCAATTAAATTTAATGCCTTTTTTTATGATGAGGAAAAAAAAGTCTTGCATTTTATGTTTATGAATTTTATGCTGCTAAAGCATTTGACACATTCCAGTCACAAGGCCTTATTTATGTCTCTTAAAAACTCTTACTTTAGTCATACGAGTATCCATACCATAGACTAGGGAGAATTTGCCAAAACAGTTCAGAAGGGATCTTGGAGAGTGACCAAGAGTAGAGACATCGACATTGGGGATTAAAGCAGTCCTAATAAACATTTTTAACCAGGAGAAAGTTGGGGAGTTTATTTTGATTATTTGACAAACCTTGTGTTGGGGAAGGAGGAATACTTTCTCATAGTGCAAAGTTAGTACAATGTTAGCAATCAAAAACACGAGAACATCCAATTCCTAGGAATGGAAATTAGACAAATAAAGATTGGAGATAAGACAGAAAATACTGACAAGGCTAGATAAACACTGAAACACTTGCATAGAAAAGAAGACTCAACAACTTTCTGAAAAAAAAATCTACCCACTAGTAGACTTGATAGAAGGCTCCTTTCTAAGAAATCATATAAGAAGTTTGTGTATGTAGATAGGTACGTAAACCACTGAATCCACCCTTGACCAGAAATATACCAGTTTAAGTGCAATAAGTACTTTTGTAGTGGCATTTTATAAATGTTTTAGTCCAGCATTATTGTATATATTTTCCTGGTAACTTCAAAAAGCACTGCAGCAGTTGAGAATTTCAGGTTTAGTATGTTTTTAGTAGTTTACTAGTGATGACTTGACATTTACTTGCAGTAGTAATTTGTTTTAAATCAATATTGAACACTGTAAGGATGTGCATACATTACAGTTTGAGAGGATATCAAATGCAGCCGCTCTGATAATACTTGCTTAAATACTGACTACTCATATATTTACCTGTAGCTCAGGGGACTTCTGTATAAGCATTAAGTGGCAGAACAATAACATTTTTAAAAGCTCCCTTAAAATTTATTACATGTAGCTTCATCATGGGCTTTTACAGAAAGGTATTGTCCTTTTTAATCATTTGGATAAAGAATAAGAAAGCACTCGCTTCCTCTGAAGATTAATCCTTCCTGCATCCTATTCCCTGATACTTCAGGGAGGTGAGGTCTGCATTCAACAATGAAATGAGTTGCACTAAGACAGCTAATGGATTATTTTCCTGCTTTAGTTGTATATTTCCTTTTAGCTTTCATACAGTAGGTATATATCGTGGTGTATATTTTCAGTTACAGGTCTGTGAATATTGTTTCTTTCCTTCCCTTCCCCTCTAGTGTTTCGTGAATTTTTTGTTATTATTTGTAATTCTATATGTGATTTTAATGCACCTTGAATCCCTGCTTTTTCAGCATACTAAGTTGCAGCTAGTGAGAAGCAGCCCCTTCCTACTTCGAAGGCAAACCCAGTTCTCATGGGAAGGTGTCGTCAGGATGGCTTTGCTCTGATGTCTTTGCTTTTGCCTCACTGGCCAGTCGTGGTAACTTGGATTTGCCCTCCACGTCCTGGTGATAGGTGAAGGGTATCGGAGCAGGAAGAGTGTCTCTGTGCCTTTGGGCTGCTGTCGGAAGGTCTGTGAAAACTGTTCTGTTTATTAGGAGTTTCACAAAGCTGGTATCTTTGACCTCCAAAGGAAACCACTTCTGGAGCACGGTGGAACGTAGAGAGAACATATTCCTTTGTCTGCAGTGGGAGAAGTAAGATACTTCTTTTTGCTTAGCCCAGATGCTGTTTTTCTTCTTGAGCACAATGATGCCTTGGCTGGTATTGTCTGCTGACGGTACTTCTGAGGAAGACTAGGGCTCCTGGCAAGTCTGATACTTCTTCAGCTTTGAAGGTCAGCGTCCTATCTGTTTTTTGTTCCACAAAGGATGCTGTGCGGCTGAGCGAGGTGACTGGAAAAAGTGGAAGAAGTGAAGAAGCTGTGTGGGGAATGCCTTGAGCCAGAAATAGGCACAGTGATGTTAAATTTCACCTTTGACTGCTGGACCTTTTAGAGACATTTGCTAACTTCTGGTAACCTAGTCCGTAACGGTTTCCCCCCCCATATAGTATACTTTTGGAACAACAGATATAGGAAGCTTGGGCTCTTTCTCATCAGTGCCAGTTGCTGTGTCCTTCTGGGTGGAATCTAGGCTGGTTCATGCACCAGCTCTTTGTACTGTTCAAGAAATAGGCTGGGCTCTTTTCTGTCCCAAAGATCATGCAAAGACCACAGCATCTCTGAAGCTTAAGGAATTTCAATCCGAAGTCCTCTTGTTGTATAATGCTGTTTGTCATTCCTAGGTGGTGGTCTGGCTTTGGCTGACCTGCAGAATGCCTTTCTGTGTACTTGGATAGGAAAATATCACCTGCAGTGTTAGGTCTATTACACATCATTCAAAATGTCAAATGGCATATGTATGTTGCTTCAGATGCACTCTGGCTGCTCATGATTGTAATTGGTTACTTCTGGTAAATAATAAATGTAGTTTCAGATTTAATTTCCTTTATGAGCCATTCTGCTTCAGGATATACTAGAAGTAACTCCAGGCCTTACATGCCAACTTGTTCCTCTCTACTTTTTTAGGACTGAAGCAAATTGAGTATCTAGGACTATGTTAGACAGAAATTGGGAAGAAAGAAGCCAACTCTTCTTTAGAGTTGGCTTTTTTAACATGAACAGCTTCGTGATCCGAATTTTACACAGTGTTTTTACTTCTGTCATAAATCTGCTCTAACTCAGCACCCAAAGAAGTCTCCCCTGACTTCTCCCTAGATACAAGGTTGTTTTGCTAGTGGGGACCTTGTGAAAAGTAATAGTTTGAAAATGGTAGCTGATTGATAGATGCTACCTAAATGTCTTACTTAAGTAATAATAAAACATGTTATGTATGCTTTTTCATCAAAAATTGCTGACATGGATATGTTAGGGTTAAGAGAGAGAGAATAAAGCGTCTAAGTAACCATATCCTTCTGAAATGCTATGGCATCTGTTTTCCTCCAGGCTCCTTTTGAAAATATTGTATGACTGTTGTCATGGACTGGGTCAGCCCCCTCATCGGTTTCTGCATTCCACCCCTGAAGCTGAAGCTTCATTTCCAGGGGCTTAAGTAAGGAGGGAATATAAGTTTTGCCAAAATATATTCTTGTATCTATTTTTTCACTGAGAATGAAGTCCAGTTCACCTAAAAATAAATGGCAAAAACTATGTTGGCATCAGGACCACACTACTGGGTGTACTTCCACTTAAAGCTATGTCTGTGAATAGTCAGAAACAATCTGTGATATTTAAGGATCTATGCCAGGGTGTATGGTAGAAAGAAACAGATACTTTTTCTTCTCCTCTTCTCTTTGTGTCTAGTCATTTCTGGTACTAAGAGAACATTTTGCATTTCAGACAGAGCCTTTACATATACAGAACAGCAGGCCAAGATGTGCTACTCCCAGTGGAAAGATACGGACCCCATTCAGGGGTGGGAAACCAGTCCATATTTAGAGTTGTTGTTACCACTTTGCTGGAAGCAACTAGCGATCACAAAAGCTCTGTAGCATTTCTGGTCCTTTGTGAAAGGTAACACGTGGTTGGCATCACCTCTTCCTAGTGACAGAGAAAGAGAAAGCCAGCCTATGTTCCTTTAGCTTTCATTTTTTCCTTTTCCTCACCCCTCTCTCTGTTTTTTCCCTATTGTTTCATTGTAAACTCTGACCGTCGGGGCTTCTCTCCGAAGGCATCTGGCCCTAGTATGGCAGGCCAGGCTCAGTCTGCCATCCTGCCCCATGTATTTCCGTTCCTTGGCCATCTGTCTTTCCACCAGTCCTCTTGAACAGCAGGCCTGCGTGCAGGATCACAGTGTAGATAGTTCATGTGATGCCTCCTTTTGCAATAGTTTCCCCCCCCCCCCCCATGTGAAAGAGTGATCATGAGACATGTCAGGACCAATATGCTGAAAATTGAAATGTTATTCTTAAGTTGATTCAAAACAAATTCTTGTCTTGGAGTAACTAACTTGTTAACTACTGAAACTCAAAGACTGTAGAGACACTAGCTGAGGTATATGCATTCTGCTAATCATGCTTGATGTTTGCTTTTTTGGTTCTTGCTTTTTACTTCTACTTTATCATGTCTGCTTAGAGCTAGATTAGGATATTCTCCATGCAGTGTGAGGCATTTATGGAGAAATGTGCATCTTAAGTTTCTTGAAATCTGATCTGGACATAAGTCGTGACATTTATTTTCCATCTAAAAATGCATTTCTCTTAATACTACCCCCATTCAGTGTGTTGTTTTTTTTTTAAATTCACATGAAACCCACACTAAACAAAAATACAACTTATAGAGCCTAAAATTCTGAAGGAACTACTTCCAAAGAGCTGGCAATGCTGCCTACATGATGAAATCCATTTAAATTGTTCAGGCATAAAGCATGGATTAGAAACTCTATCTTCAAATCATCTTTGCATATTTATGAGTACACCTGTTATATAAGCAGTGGGAAGTGCTGAGATTCATCCTGCCCCGTGCCACGGTTAGCAGGGTGAAGAAAAACAAGATCGTTTGTCAGTTTTAAGTCTTTTAAATCCGAAGTGGAGCCTTATCTGCCTAATAGCCTAATACTGGAGAAAGATACTGTTTGTATTCCTGTGACTGTCAGTGGCTGAATTACTGCTCTCAGTTCTATATAAAGATTCCTGCTCCCACCCTGCCCCTCCCCAGCGCTGTCATTTAGCACAATGTGCAGCATGCAGTATGGCTGTAAAACATCCCCGAAATACTAAAGTACGTCTCCTTTCACACTTGTAAAAGAAGAAACAAATAAAGGGCCTTCTTCTTGGCTTATATTAACTTCCCAGCTCTGTTGGGTTCAGCGCCAGCTGAGGCGGAGTCATGGTAGTTGCACATATTTTCAGGCATGGCCTATATTCAGGGGAAGAGCTGGGGGTTGTATGATTGCTGTGTCCTGCACCTCTTCTCTGCTCCGTGCAAGTGTTATGCTCAGTTTAGATGTCGGTATTAATTTGAGTACCCACAAAGTACAGCTCCCTGGGGAGCCCAACTTGCGCCACCAGTACTGAGGGTGCTACACGATGTGGGATGAAGCTGGCTTTTGAAAGTCCTATCCGATGTCCCTGCTGCCATGCTACTCTTTGCAGGTGGGTCATGATTTCAGTGATGCCTGGGTTTACACACAAAAAAACAAAAGCAAAAGAAACAAGAAGAGGAAGAAAATCTTGTGGGTTTTTTTTGTTTGTTTGTTTTTCCCCTGAGGAAATTTTATTTTGTAGCTTTCTAAAGTTGGATCAAGTCAGCAATTCACTACATAGTACAGCTTCGTAAATAACTGCTGCCTACTGAGAACTGGGGTCTGAATAGCATGGATGGAGGAAAAGATGGAGGCATTGGGAAGAGATCTGTGTATGGAAACATCTTAAGCCAGTTTTGCTACTGAATAAAATATTTTATATAACTACACTGTCTGAATATAAGGAAAACTTTTTTTACTGTGAGGCACTGGCACAGGTTGCCCAGGATGCTTGTGGACTCTGTATACTTGGAGACACTCAAAAGCTGTCTGGGCATGGTTCTGGGCAACCTGTTCTAGGTGGCCTTGCTTGGGCAGGGGGGTTGGACAAGATGGCCTCTAGAGGCTCCTTCCAGCCTCAGCCATTCTGTGATACACCCTTAAATTACCACCCTTTCACTGATACATAATTTTGTGCTTCCCAGTACATTTCTCCTGGATTTCACACTGTATTTGGTTCTTGGAATGACGTGCTCAGCCTCTCCTGCAGTATGTTCATAGCTGCTATCAGTGGCTCCCCAGCTGAGATCTTTCGTAACACCAAGTTTTTAAATTTCGGTTGTAATTATGCCACATGCACATTCATGATAGTCAACAAAAATATGCAACATGGGAGGTGAAGCACAATGCATTAAACAGATACTTGATTTTGAAACCGTTTACTTAAAATAATGTTACTGGTTTTTGTATGCAAAACTTGATAATGGCAGTAAATTTACATCTTATGTAAATGATCTAGAATTCAAGCATGGGTAAGGTTGCTTGTGATGATTTTAATACTGTCATTATGATCATCACTCAGGTATATGACTGTCAATTAAACAATTCCTAGGTTTTTTTTCCTGGATGATAGAAGTGTATGCCTGTTTATATCTGTGGAAAAGTAATTCCTTTGGTTCTGTCAGGAACAGGGAAATGAGCAGAACTGAATGGCTTTGAAAATCAGTTTGTTCGATTGCTTATTAACATCAATTTTAGATATGAAAATATCTTGAATGTTGATGAGATCTTTTATTATTTTTATTGAAACCTGTTTTGAGAGTTGCATGCAGCTGTAATCATGCACTTAAATATCACATATTTTTTCAAAGTTTCATGTCAGTAATGCAATAATGAATCCTCCTGACTGAGCTAGAAAGCAGTCACCAGATACCTTGGCACGTTACCCACAGTAAGATCTTATGAAAGCTGCTTGGTGGCTGTGGTCCTCAGTTAAATGTTTGGCCTCACGCTGTTAATTCTTTCCTAGCTACCAGGCTTTCTCTTCCTCTCTATAAAAAGGGAAGTCCAAAGAGCTGGACTGTATTTTTTTGGGTATGAACACAGCTTTTAAATATGGAAGAACTTCCATATCCACATCGTCTCCTGACTATTCAGTGAGCAGCTGGACATAGCTTTTGCAGGAGAAAGTTATGTAGAGTATGGTCCCAATTCAGCAAAGCATTTTAAGCATGTGCTTAAGTCTCATTGATACTGCCAGTTTAACTTAAACCAAATTGTCACACATGGAGTGAGCACATCTGTCTCCTGCATGGAAAACCCAAATCTTTGGCATCGTCATTGCTTGCTTAAAAAAGAGAGTCAGTGTTAATCAAGGGATCAACAGTCTTTCTTTTGGATTACTGTGTGAGAGGTTAGGGATCTTAAAAGCATTTTTTTTTTTAAATGATGCTCCGCTATGTATTTAACATTGTCAGGCCATTAGATGAAGAACAACAGAACTGCCATATCTCGTTCTCATTTTATGTGCTTTCTCTGTGCTTTATTGAATTTGTAGATTTAAAAGATTATGGGTGATGACATTCTTCATTTCTATAGTATGAGGTCGGAGGTCCTCCAACTTGTCTTGCTTCTGTACCGCAGCCTCAGAAACGGAATCGTATCACCCATGTTCTGTCTGAAGAAGTGTCTTTGGTTGCTTTCAGGGTAAAGACAGTGATCGCAGGTGTCAGGATGGATTCCAAGACCTGAAATCAGTCTGACACAAGTCAGTCAAAATCTGGCGCTGCAGGGTACAGCCGTATCCCCAGTTCTCAGATGGGCAGGAAGAAAGTGTGAAGTCTTGCGATATTAGAGTATCTGCTTTAAAAATCAGGCTAACCAGACAACAAGGAGAGAAGCTACTTGTATCTCCATGAGATGGTGCACGTCAGCAGAAGAATACAATACAAGAAATGTTTTGGTGAAGGATATGTTCCATATGCTTGCGGTGGGTTGTCAGAAGCCACGTGCCATGGAGAGGGGCCTCCTGTCTGCAGCCGCACCTTAAAAGCCCAGGGCAGGGCCTTGCGCTCAATATACCTGGTGCTTCTGAGTGACAGTGAGGAAATGAGGGATTGCAGCAATTGCCTTTCCTCCTAAGTACAAGGAGATCTAGGCACCCGTTTTCTGGAAAACGTTTTGAGTCTGTTTACCTTTTGCTGCAAGGCAGGAAGAGGGAAGAAGCAAGGAGGAAAGAGCAAGGCTGGAGCCGTTCTTTTTTTTTCTAATATTACCTTAACAAAAGTGGTTCATAGGCCAATTGCTGTCATCACCAGCCAAAGACAAAAGTGCCTATGTCCTGTTTTCCAGGGCCGAGTTTGCAACTCAGGCATATGGAAAATCTAGATCCAACTGGGTAGTTTTCCAAAGACTGTATTCAAGCCATCCTTTTATGGGAAAATGAGGCAGTTGAGGGATGGGTGAGAAGAGTTTTTTTCTTTTCTTTTCTGGATTTTCAAAATGTCCAAAAAAAGAGTGGGAGAGGCCAAGTGATAGGTATCTCTTTCCTTTGACACTGTATGGCAAAGGCATAAATTGTATCAGTTTTATAGTGTATTACTGTGATCAAGACATGAAGTAAAAGATTCTGTTCAGGATCATGGAATATGATTATGACTTGTTTTGCATTTTTATTTTCATCTTCCTTTTACCATCCATCATGGTACACTGTACCTGTGTCTACATGGTACAGTGTACCTGTGGTCTACTGAACTTGGTCTGAAGGAACACTGCTTTCCCACTGAGTTTGTTTTGCTTCATTAAGCTGTATGATAATGTAGTGGCTGCAAGGAGCTTGGTCCTCTTGTAATATCTCACATTTATGATGGTTTAGTCCTCTGTTACTGTGTTTCATAAGATCTGAATAACGAAAGAAACTTTTTGATTGATTGATTGTGCAGTAAAAGGAATGGTCTGCAAAGCCTAGTGCAAAGTTCTGGTTGTACCCACTGCTACGGGATGAGGAGGCTGAGAAGTTACTCTGTCACTGTGATGGAATAACTAACATTTAGGCATAAAAACGTATTTGGACAAGGACTGCATATTCCATTAAAGGCTAAATGTGACACATTAAAGAATGTAAGAATTTAGCTGTGGAAACATCTCTTGAGGCAATGATTTTTTTTCGATTATATTTAAGGAAGCAGCTTTTTAAATTGTAAAATCAGTACACAGACGTCATTATTTTTACATGCAGTGTGTGTGTGTGTGTGTAGGCATATTTAAAGATGTAAAGGAATATACATGCAGAGAAGATGGGGAAGGAACCTCACACGCTGACTCCTCAAATCAACAAATCTTCCCACTTAAGGGAATGTTATGGGAAGCAGCAGCTCCCTTAGGGATAGGCATGCACAAGTTACCCCCGTTCTGAGTCACGGATTTTTCCTCAGCTTTGTGGCTCAGATGTGCGAGCCCCTTCCCCACCACGCTCCCAATTCCTTAAATAACAGCTGAGGGCAAGAAGGACAAGGGATGGATCGCTGTCACTAGGAGGCCTTCTAAATCACACCAGGGTATGTGGGGTTTCTCGATGCTCAGTCTCACTGTCTGGTACAAGAAGATAATTTTAATCCTATTTTATTTATCGCTTCTCAGTAGTGTTTTGGCTTTTATACTGACTCACACCCTTTCTAATGAGTCACCGATGCTTTGTTGTGAAACGGACTTAACAAATATCTTTATTCCAGTTAGTTTTGTGATGTGTATGTTTCTATGCGATCACATGAACTGAATTACACACTGGTGTTGCTTACAACGATGTCTTTTGGCTTGGAACAATTAACCATAATAACCCTTGGTACCTCAAAATACACAGTGAATAAAGTAAAACTCTATTGTATATATCTTGAGGCTTATTTTAACACATTGCCTCTTTCCAATTGCAGTATCTGGTGATCTCTGTAGGGGCATTTTGTTACAAAATGCTCTGGCTCCCACTGAACCAAATTTAAAACTGGAGCAAATTCAGACCCGTATAATTGGTTGGGAAAATAATGAGAGAGGGAAGATCAATTTGGCAGACAGGGACGCAGACATACAGAAAGTCTTTGGATGGAAGCAAAAAAGCTTTGAAATCCAAAGCTGGCTCAAAGACTCCTCAGCAGCGTTAGGCAGAATTGAACCATAGGAGAGGTGAATGCTGCTTCTGAACAAGAACCCGTCCTCTGTCTTTGGGGTGGTGGCTGAACGTACATGCTCAAACCTCCCCGTCAGTGACAGAAGCCGTGTTTGCTTCTCAGAGCCTTAGCATAGGCAGAACAGGCAGCCAGGCTGCAGTGGTTTCACCGTCTGAAATAGTGGCTGCACCGACAGCAGCTCAATTTGCCCATGTCCAGGACCAGTTCTCCTGAAATGTCTCTAGATGAACACGTGCCCTTGAAGTTGCGTCTCCAATCAACATGTCAATAAGTGCTCCAGCATATAAATAATGACATATCAGTAGCTCAAGACATGAGCAGTGATTTTTTTTTTTTTTCCTTTTTTTTTCTGTGATATTTCAGGGATTCCTAAGTCGATAGCTGTTTTGTTTGAGTTTTTCTTTCAGGTTAGAAGAAATTCATATGTCTGCTGATCACACACACACACAAAAAGGTTCTCCCAGTAATTCCTGCCTCGGGTCTAATATCCTGTGGATGAACTGCAGTCCTTGTTAGATGACCATCCTTTCCTATGATGGGCAAAAAACTGTACTTTGTTTCCAGCTTGAAGTTTTCCAGCAGTGATTCATCCTCAGGTCTTAGAAAAGGCTCTTATGTTTAGGAAACTAATAGTGTATATGGCTTCTTAAAAAAGTATTAGCTTTGGACATGAAGTTTTGTATTATTGACAAAACTGAGGTTGATATAACCTACTATATTGAAGTTGGACTCCATTATACTTTAAGAAATGGAATTGCTACTGTGGGAGCACTGTGCTACCACTTAAAAGCAAGTATTTACACCTTTCTTTACAGTCTATTATAAAAGGCTGTGGGGCATTTCACTGTGGACTGTCCTGTGAAAAACTGATGGGGCTGGAAGTTGCAGTAGGACATTCACATAGAAGAAATTTATATCGGAATAGTGTTGTGAAGTTGTGCAACTATGGATTATATTATTTGCTTATGGAAGTGTGTAGGTACAAACATAGTTGCATGGGACATACTGTTTTTATTATGGGCTTAAGTCATATTGAAACCAATTAGAACTGAAACACATGGTTAAAAGTGGGCATGTACTTAGGGCTTGCATGGTTAAGGACTCTGCTGTCTAGGGATGGATTACAGAACTGGAGCTAGAAGAAGAAAGCATCTACAAGGGCATGTAAAAAAAAAAGATACCTGGAAAATCCTAAAAGAGTTCAACTGGTGATATAAGGGATTCAGTATGAGGAAGGCCAAGACTATATGAGGCATCTCAGCCATTTTCAGAGACTACACTGTGTCCAGCATTTTTAGTTCCAGTAGTACTGAACACAAAACCTGCTTCTGCAACTATTTTTAAGCCCCATGATCTTTCCAGTATTGACGTGGTATTGGGTTCTTCAGCCTCAAAGACTTTCACATCTGGAATAATTTTATTCATATTTTTTTAATCATCTAAACAATATTTGATTATAATACTGTAATACTGTACACTGCAAGATAAGTCCTAAAGACGGAATAAGCCTGAAGGTCCTCTTAATTTCTTCTTTTACTGGACTAAATTATTCTACTTTTAAAGCTGGATAAATGGTATTCTGGATGTAGCTGTAACTTTTTAAAAATGTTCTTTTAATAGGCAGGAACTGCAGTCTTGGAAACACATGGTTCTTATTCCCTCTTGCCCTTTTTTGTATCTGGCGCAGACAATGAAGGAAAAAACAGTAATAGTGTCCAGTGGGCAACCGGAAAAAATACAATGTTGGAACATTGTAGCAGTGAAGCAACAAGCGTCTGTTCTTCAGCACCAAGGCTTAGTTTACCTTCAGACATGTTCTGTTGTTCAGGTGGGAATCCCTCAGGGTAGCATTGCCCCCGGCGGTCTGCACCGTCCCTTCGCGTGTGAGTGAAGCTGAGGCAGCTGAGGATGTGTTCTGGTACCCAACTGCACCGCTGCTCAGTTCTCTGCATTCACTAATACCATGATTAAGATAGTGGACTGTGAATTGAAGGACCTTGTGGCACACGTTCACTTCTGCCACGTTTGCTGTGGCTTTCGTGGCTGCATTCAGAGGGAAATGGTGTCAGCTGAATCCCAGCAAGAATGAGAGCATGTCTCTGCAATTAACTTTACCAAAAAAGATGCAGCAGGATTGGAAATGTTTAGGTTGGTGTTCCAAGAGGCTTATTTGACTCTCCCACTCTGGTCTTCAGGGATTTTAAAGCCCATCTCTAGTTCAAATATAATTTTCGGAGCTATTTTTCATGCTGGGTATAATACTGAAAAAAAATATGGTTGATTTTTCAGAGTTAATCATGGTAGTTTATCACAAGCTTTTTTCAGGGCTCAAAAACATTTAGTGTTCTTGTAGCTTTTAGATTTTCTTCTGTTAATGAAAAAAACTCATCTGAGTTTGGAGCATACTGAAGAGGATGATGAAGGATAGTCCAGACCTCCAGAGGCAGCCAATTTGCCCTGTTGTCTATTTTTAAATGAGATGTCCAGATCATTTAGCTGTGAAAGATTAGTATCCAAAAATCAGGCAACGGTTTACCCAAACAGTATTTGGTTTCTGTTCTGGAGCTCAGGTTTGCATGAGCTTCGTAAGTGCAATATATACCTGAGTAAGAATTCCTTAGACCATTTTCTCCACAGTTTCTCATAGTTAAGATTTGATATGTAAAATAAGAGTTCCATCAATCTGTTGTCTTTCTGACATAGAATATTTTTTTTTTTTGGTGTGTATTGTAAAAGTAGCACCTGAAACCCAAAGCCCTCATCTGTCAGTACGAGCATTGCGAGTCATCCAGGGCCAGGGACGGTTCTCTGGCCCTGTGATTGAGTGGCCCAGCCTGGCTCACGTGTAGGTGTCTAAACCTTTTCGCAGCATATGGTCGTATCCAAGCTGCCTACTGTGAACAGTCTGTGATATGTGCTATTCCCTGAACTGTCTGGGCATTTTCTGGGACAGTGCTGGCTGTCATGGGCCAAAACTGTGTCAGTGAGAGCACTAACTACCAAACAGAAGCGTGGGTCAGTGCTTGACCCCGTGCCCTGGCCCAGCTGTATTTCCTGGGTATCTCGGCCACGAATGAAAACCTTTGTTTTTAAGAAGATAACATGACAACAGCCTCAACACTGAAGCTCTTTCCAAAGAAAAGAAAGTCAATGGAAGAATGCAAGCCAGCCTGAATACTGTCCCACAGCAGCCCCAGGCGGGGCTTTTGCCATCACATTTGCCTTGCTTCTTTCCCAAGGAGTAAGTAAGTAGAGCATTCACATTTCCTAGAAATTATCTATTTAACGGAAGGATAAGAGGCTGATAAAATAACCTTGCCTTGAGATGTGGAGGTTTCGGGTGTTGGCATTCACGCCTTCTGTTGAGAGAAGAGGAGGGAACGTCACCCGGCGGGTTCCTGCAGTCTCTGCTGTGTGGTGCCACTGCAGAGCTCCTTGGGTGGGAGGTGGTGACTTGGCACGGAGGTGGCCGCTTGGCTTCCTTACGAGGAGAGGTCATTGCTGTCATTACTGAGAAGCAGGAAGAAGAAAATGGAACTGACAGAAAAATAGTTTCCAAATTGGAAGCATTTGCTTTTAATCAGAGATGCTAACAAATACTTTTTCGAAGTTTTGACATCCTGTATTTTGGCCAAATCTCTTTTTTTCGCTTTCCATTTTTTTCCACGGGCTGATGTCATCACTGGATCCACCGTGCAGTTTCAGAACTATTGCTTTTGATTGCATCACAGTGTTAAAACTTTTCAGTTTTAACCCAGAATGTCTTTCTTAGAACAGTAAGCAGATGACCCTTTTTAACCAAATCATGCCAATTTTAAGCATTGTAAACTGCAGAACCAAAGGCAAGCTGAATCAAGCTGTTTGTGACTTCAGTGCATACTTTTTTTTGGAAACTGCAATTTTATGCTGGTATATAGTGTGAGTATTTCCAAAGGCTTGGGAATATGGGGGGAAAGGGTGAAGTATGGAAAAGTATTGATTAAAAAATGCTGTCTCCTCTTCTTGATTTGTATTTCCCATTTCCTGCCGCCCCCCCCCTTGTCACATCTCTGAAAATACATAAGTCCCTTCAGTCCATATTCTTGCATGTTATTGATGTATTTTTCAATTTGATTAGGATTTAGAATATATTATTAAAACACAAGGGTAGCTTATAGTAAATATTAGGAGCCAGCCAAATGCTTGTGGGTTGTTTGAAATTGTCATGTTAAAAAAAATTTCACAAAAAGCTTAAGACAATTCAGCTGTTGTGATATTGTTTGCAAAATAGAAAGCAAACTGGGGATTATAGTATGAAATAATGAGACAATACACAACTGAATACATGCTTGGAGTCGGAAAAAAAGTAGCAATTGTAACTACAGATCCTTGGGCTTAATTTTGAAAAGAAATAAATGCAGCGTATTTGAAGAAAAGACTGTTCTGCTGTATTCGTTCTTGCTGATTTTTACACCCATCTAATTGTCGTGCTAATTTCAGAGAGTGGCAGCAGAAGTTCTGCCATAGTGTCTCAGTGTTTTGAAGTCTAAACCCCTTTTGTTTTAGACTTTTCTCGAGTAGGGAAGTGAGTGGAGCACAAAAATGTAATTTAGGAAGTTATTAAAGTGCTCTTCTAGATAGGGACAATCTTGATACTGACACATAATACTTCCACCCTAGGCTATTGAAGTACCTCACTGATAGAGATGCACAAACATTCTTTCAAATATACAGGCATTTCTATTATGTGGTGGGGTTTTGGTGGTTGGTTTTTTGGTGGGTTTTTTGTGTTTTTTTTTTTTTTAAATTAATTTTATGAGACTTCTGTCCAGGTTCCTCCCCTGGATATCAGACTGCTTATATACTTATTTCTAAGAGGGTGCAGTTATGCTCAGAGGGAGAGGATTGACTCCGATGTGTGACTAACAATGTAGCTTTGCCATCAAGAAGGTGTAAAGTCTTACTTACAACTGTTCTAAATTAAATAATCATAACCAGAATTATCAGTAAATGATAGTAATGACTGTCATAGAAAGGTGCAGTGATTTCAGATTTGAGAAATTATTTATTATAGTCTTTTAATCTAAGAAGTAATAATATTAACATTTGTGGATATTTGAAATATTTCTCTTGCCTCATAACACTGATGATACATTCTTTTGTCTTTTAGTTTGTGTCCCATCTTAAATTGAAAGAAGTGAGGTTGACTGTCACTTTGCTTCAGAATAACTGGACTCCAGCTACTGATGGCAGAGGGAATTTGTAATATCTGAAACTACTCTGGGGCTAGCATTTTTGGTTTTGCTTATTTTCAGTAAGACTAAAAAATGAAGCAGCAAAGACAGCTTTAGAAGCAAAGATAGCTGGACGATCTCCTGCGAGAGAGGGTATTACTAATACTATGATGAGTATTACCATACACCATTTCTTCTGTTCCTTGGCTGTGACACGATTAAAGAAAATGCTCCATCATGAGCTTACATTCACCCATAATAAGGGCAGTATTTAAACATGTTTAAAAGCTGTCCTGTATATTGATGCTTTTTCTTAATCAAAACATTTCTGTCACATCAAAGACAGGTTGGACTCGTTCACTGTAGGGCAGTGTTTGTTGGGGACCAGGGTGTTTTGAGGAGCGTGAATAACAGCACAGAATTGTTCAGTATTGTTATTGACCTGTTTGTGTTTAGATTCATAAATCTTTTCTGTTTGTCTTAGCAAAAGAAAAAAAAAACAATGGAAAAACATGCCTGGTTTCCATTCTTATCCTGGATTTATATGAATTTGCTGTATTAATCTGGCTCCATTTGCTCATGTTGGATCTCTACATAGAAGACTGTGGTTTTGGCTCTCCTTCGTCTTCTGAATGGGTGCCACTTACTGCAACAATGTGCCTAATGGAGTCTAATTCTGTGATCTGCAGTTTTGGGGTTTTATTATTATTAATGTGTGGTTTTGGATATTCTGGATATTTGTTTTTATGAATTGTTACAGCTTGCTTTGTAAAATGATAAATAAAGTTAATAATTAACCACGTTCTGCCAAGAATTCATGTGTTTTTTGGTTTTGGTTGAGTGACAAACTAAGCAGTCCATAAGTATATCCCTGAATTTTAACGTTCCCAGCCCTAGATGGGTGGGGTTGCCTCTCCTGCACTTTGGTGGTATCATGCCACATCTGTGAATATCCTTGTGCCCCATCTGTTTGCATGAACTGGCAAAATTTATTCTAAGTGTACAAAAATGATGCAAGATTACAAAATATCTGTGAAACAGTGGCACCTTTAACAACAGTGTGTACCCTGATATTTGTTTAGTGTTTCTCATTAATTCTTAGTGCATCTATGTGTGCATATCAAGCTGGAATAAAAATTGTAGGCCTGGCTGTGATGCTGGAAATGCAAGTTAGTTAATTTGCCTTACAGACCATAGAAGCAATATGGTCAGATGACATAATCCCAAATCTCATTGTTAAATCACTTACGTCTTGCAGAGGAATGTTCCTACCACATGTTAATTTTCAGTGGACAGTGTTTCTTTTTGTGTATGAAAGAGTGCATTGTGTTGCAGAAAACAGTGCCATACAGTATCAGGCCAGAAATATAGATGGAAAAAAATTCTTATCAACATTCATGTTTTCCGCACTTGTTCTGGGCAACATTATCTTCTACTGGGTTACTATATAAAGATCTGATGTGACAAGATTTCATATCATCTCCTTCCTATTTCAGTACGTCTTCAAATCTTAATGGTGTTATACCTTCTACCTTCTCTTGTTACTATTTTGCCTTCCTGTATAGATTACTGCTTATCCACAAAGCAAATTTAGCTGTGTCCTAGCTCTGCTGACAGCCAGATCAGATAGTTTCTGATGCAGAAACTATCAAAGATATTCTTGAATTCTCTGGAAGAGCATTCTGCCTGCACCCTGAGCACTGATATGAGAGTTTCCATACCTGCTGCATCTGCTCATGTTTTAACTGCAAGTTTTAAAGGAACGATCCTTAAAGATTTGGGATTAGCTGGCATTCATTGGAGCTTCCTTTAAATGTTTATTAGTCAAAGATGATTGACTTGTAGAAAGCGTGAATCTGCCTGTTTATCACAAAAAGTCATGTTGTTAAAATTTTTAACAGCACACATGTCCATTTTATCAGTTTCGTCTCAGAAAAGCAACCTGGAAACTTAATGTGATTTGAACATTTTGGACAGTGAATATAAAAGGTCCCTAATGGCTTTGGAGTCACCTGGCTGGCACCAGTCAGAAGAGTGATACCCTGGATGCATGACTGCACCTCTGAGCGTGAACAGAGGCTGCTGAAGGCATGAGGATGTCCTGACGTTAACGCTAGACCGTTTGTCCTGGGTTTCACTTGACTCTCTCCTTGTGAAAGCCTGCTGCTGTAGCAGCACACCTTGGCCATCCACAGAGGGTAGTTAGGTATAGAGAAGTTGGAACACCTGTACTTGTTTGCCATCTTACGTGGAGTATTGGAAAGGTCTTCAGAAATGGTCAACTGGGAGAACAAGGGTTTGAGATTGAATATTTAGATCAGATATTACAAAAAAAAGTCTTCTGTTAAGTTATTGTTCCCTGCATCCTTTTCCCCAAAAGACAAATCTTTCATTTTCATTTTATTGTTAGGTAAAACTGCTTTTACCTAGGAGAGAAATACCAAGAAATACTGAGGAGCCATTACTGGAAAATTCTGACTCTTACTATGTTTCTCAGAGAATATTTCAAGTACGCTCTTATTTTTCCTAGGCATATATGCTGCTGCTGACTAATTTTTTTTTTTTAGTTTTTTTTTTTTAGTGCATGTTTTAACTGGCTTCAAAAATGCTTTGTGTTACAATGCTACAAATAATTTCATCCCATCCTCAAAACAAAGCCAGGCAGTTTCCTGCACAAAGTGTGTGGGGACCCATGTTTGACATTGCTCATTAGCAGCAATGAGTCGTTATTCTTGACCTTGCACGGTGCCTTGTGGAGTTGTCTGCAGCCCGAGTAACCACTGCAGTTACCTGTAGTCTAGAGATGCAAAAATCCCTTCATAGTGCAAAGGTAAACCGGCCTACATTGCTGGGAAATTGCTTACAGTGTGAAATGCTATATTTGTGTCACCCAGGCTGAAGATTTGAGGCTTTTTATAAGGTTGCAATCAGCTTTATATGTCTTTTATTGATTTTATATGCCTTCTCTATGACTCTGTTGGCTTAAAGTGTTTTGTAAAAAATCTGTTTGACCTTCAGATATTATATCTAGCTCACATTTGTGGATTTTGCTAGAAGAATAGAGAAGTATGGGGAAATCTTAATTGTATTTTTAAACTATATCATATTTATATTTTTAATCCAGGTGTGTTGGACACTAACAAAGTAATAATGTAGAAAAATGGTAACTTATTGCATACATTATAGCAGTGATGTACTTCTTATGCAGACTACTTCTAAGTAGATTGAATATTGAAGCCTGTGTTCAATCTTATTGCAAAAATATTATGGTCTGATGACTTGAGAAATGGAGACTTAAAGGTGATTGTGTCCAATATTGTAAATCGCTTGTATCAACAGGAAGCTTAACAAGATTCTGGCTTTGTCCAGTGTGAAACAAAGTTAGAGGTACACTTGTCATATGCCTAGGTATTACCTCTGGATATGTGCGGAGATGGTGTGGATGCTGTTTTCTCATTCTTTGGGTGATAGCTTGACGTGAAGTTTTCAAAATTTGTGAAATGGAGACTGAACTATTTTTCTTTATTTATTCTTGTTGGGAGCATCCTTGCTTTTGGTGAGTGCAAGGCTCGGTCAGTAGTAGGATGGAATTATGTAAATGTCCTGTCTCCCTTCCAGACAAGATTTATAGACTACATTTTTCCCCAGCTGAAACTTCTGAGTGAATCTTAGCCCAGACAAAGTCAAGGCAAAGCTTCCATCCATTCCTGTGGAGCCAGGGTTTAATCCCAGTGGTTTGTTGGGTAATGGTAGAGAGGAATTAGAGTAGACTAGAGTAGACTAGACTATTTCAGTTGGAAGGGATCTAGAACAATCATGTATTCCGACTGCCTGACCACTTCAGGGCTGACCAAGTTAAAGTATGTTATTAAGGGCATTGTCCAAATGCCTTTTAAACACTAACAGGCTTGGGGCATTGACCGCCTCTCCAGGAAGCCTGTTCCAGTGTTTGACCACCCTCTTGATGAAGAAATGTTTCCTAATGTCCAGTCTAAACCTCCCCTGGCGCAGCTTTGAACCATTCCCACGTGTCCTGTCACTGGATCCCAGGGAGAAGAGCTCAGTAACTCAACTGATGCGAGTGAACCACGTCAGGTTTACTGCAGCTTGCACAGACGTTTCTCGCTAGCTGCCTGGGAGCCATGCAGGGTACCGTATGCACCATCATGTATACAACAGAAGTGTGGTTCAAATGCAAAAGCATTTTCTTAAGCTAGAATATGAGTATTACAAAATCCCAACTGAATAGTCTAGCGAATGCTCATTTAACAAAATGCCAAAATTTTTTGACACTCGGACACTCAAGAGCAAGTAATTACTTGTTTTACTATCAATTTTTTAATCAACTAAAAAAAATAGTCAAAATCACAGAAGCAAATCAATGTGAGAATATCACTGAATGCATTATTATTCCAGAGATGTTTTTCCTGCTGCCTTATCACATGGACAGAATTATATTGCATTTGTTTTTGAAGATGAATACATTAACACCATTGGTATGTCTCTCTCTGCTTGCTCGTGCTATATTTGTACTCCAGGGTTTGGACTGCAGGGGAGACTTAAGGAAGGATCATTACAAGCAGTTTGTAGATCTCAGTCTCTAAACACCGGTTACAGTAAATGTCTGCTACTGTGGTTGAAGACCAAGGCTTGCAAATCTGCTTTTCTGTTTTTTCTTTACTTAAAATTACTAGATCTATAAAAATCTGCCTGTCCCTGGATTGGCTGCCTGGTTGCTGGTGTGGCCTTTTCTGTAAGAGAGGACTGGAACTGTATCAGTGGGTGACTTGTGCCTTCGCTGATAAGTAGCTTAACGACTCCTAACAAGTGGCTATTAGCAGGCAGATTGACTGACGTGAATAAAATGATACTGAAAGGTACAATAAAAGCACTTGAAATATGCAATAAAAGTAGTTAAGCAATGTGTGTTTGATACAGCTGATGATGTTATTCATGTTAAAAATTCTTGCTAAGATGATTTTGGAAAGTGCTAAATACATATATATGGAAAAAAAAAAGGCAAAGTAGAACTCCACAGTAGAAGTTCCAGCTGTTGCTTTTTGTTATGACATGCTTTTTGGCCAGATGGAGGTTTATGATCTTACTGTTTGTTAAGTAATATGTAGCTCTTCTTTTTTATGTTGTGTGACTAGTTTTTTTAATGCTGTGGGTTTTTAGCAGTGATCTTTGAAGTGGTGGTGGGTATAACGTGCGTATGTGCTGCATGAATACATATGGTCAATTAATTATGAGTGCAGAATCTTTTGTAGAGAGAAAGGAAACGTTACGTAAAATAAAAGGTAAAATTGTATTAACATGCCATAAACTTGTATCTGTTACACTATGCAACGAAGTACGCTGCTTCAGTATAGTGTTGTAGCCTGATAGTATTTTCTATCTGTAGTTGCAAAAGCAAATGGAAATGCTGTGTTGCATAGAGCAATATTTCATGTACTGTGTACCATAAAAGTATGTGACAATACAACACAGTATTGTACAATGGAAATATAAACAATATAAAATGAGTCATAGTAATATAATAGGAGCAGAGCTCTAATAAAAGAGCAAACTTGTAAAATAGGCTGTACTTGAGATTAAAACTGTATCCATAGTCAAAATGGGAATGGGAAGCTAATCCTGTTTAATTGTGCAAGGCTTTACTTGACACTGAAGTTGTCACAGGAAGCTCAAGATACGTTTATAGGGTAGTTTATAGCTTGCACTGCTTTTAAAAACAGCAGGGGAGAAAAGAGTTAATGTCTTGAACAGTTACTTATGGCCTTTTTTTATTTGTTAGTTTCTCAGATCCAGGAAACAAAGCTTTAAACAAAGAAAAGCTGTTTAAGAAACACTCTAGATCCTTGCTAGTAACAAGGGCCCTGCTATTGCTACTTAACAAATTAACTAATTCTAACATCAGAGCATTCTCGCTCTCTTCTCCTTGCTTCATTGCCATCACTGAACTTGACAAAGACTGATTCATCGTTGCTACAGTAAGGTGCGGAGAGCAGCTACGATCGGGGTGCCGTTGTGCAAGGGTTGTGCAATCCACAACCCTTGCTCTGGAGGGCTCCAGAGCAAACGGGCAGAGAGCGGCGGGGTGCTGCAGTGGGTAACAGAAACCAAAATCACAGACTGATTTCCTTACTGACCCTGGTGCCCTGGAAGCGCTCGCTGGTTGCCAGTTTCTCTGCCGATCCAGCATCGCGGCTCCGAGGCTCTCTTCGGGAATCGCGCGTTTGCAATACACAGCCCGCCTGGCTCCTTCCATCGTAGCCCTTTTCACAGGATTCAGCTAGCGCTGGTAGCGAGCTAGCATCCCTCCTCTTCCCATGTTCCTCTTATTTTCATCTGGCAGCCTGCACAGAAGCACCGTGGCTTAGGTCTTGGTAAGGCTCTTACTAGCGACAGACCCAGGCTGGAGCTGTGAAGAATGAAAGAACTGCTTAGCAATCTCCCTGGGCATCATTTGGTAAGAAAGCCCATGCTGCTTCGCGCTTACTGCCAGGCTTTATCCTGAAGGGTTTCTTCTTCCCAACTTGTGCCAGTAGGGGTACTTTGTACCTTTTTCTCCCTCACTGACCTTCCACACTGCAGTTAGATGCCTGCATATCTTTCACATAAGCTGTTCTGCTTTCATTTGATGTTAGTCGGAGACCTCCCCCAGGAGATCTAGCAGTACTCTGGGCGAGGGTAGTAGATTGAAAGTGTGGGCAAACTCCTTCCATGTCTGTAAGCAATCGCTCATCAGAGTGAGGATTCTGCAGTATCTGTTAAACTAGAGGGTTTTGTCCCTTTTCAGCCTAAAGACCTTAAATATAATTTTGTTGAGAAAATTGTTCAACTCTTTCATAAATAGTTTTTATTGATACAGCTATTTTTCTTTAAAGAAAGCACTCTCTCTGCCCTTATTTCCATATTAACCAGATCAAAGAATGCCCTTTCTAGCTCTTGGATGCTGCAGAAATGCTGAAATGCTGATAGCAAATAGTCAGACTTGCAGTCATCGTTCAGTTTAAAAAGGTAATAATAGCTGAAAATTATTCCAAAGGAAAATCTCTCAAACTTCAATGGAGTTTTTGCATTCTGAGGTAGACTGTAGTTGTCTTATGGTGTGCCCTAACTTCAGCTTGTTTCCATTCCTTTTTTGAATGCTTCCCAAAATGAGCTCATGAAAATGCCACTCTTGGATATATTTAAGCCATATAAATACATACTAATATATTGAAGAAACTTGCTAAATGTTCAGACCAATTCTAAGATACTGCCAGGACTAATGAAGGACTTACCATGAAATCCTTTTCAGCCCTACTTACTGCTCTCCGAATACATTTAATTCTGCAAGCTGCAAGTCTGTGACTGTGAGACCTTATCCTGTTTCCAAAGTCACGCGCAAATCTGTTGATTCTTATGGTATACTACTTTGAAGTAATATCTTGTTCTGTCTAGAAGATCAGTTTGTTTTTCAAAAGATACGCATTCTGTACAAGGACAGTTTTACCCAGTATTCTGGCAAAGTAAAAAGCCTGTTTTGAAATGCATGGAAATAATACGCATTAATATGAAGGAACCATGTAGATACGTGGTTTTTAACATAGCCCAACTTCTTTTTCCTAATCAAAGCCTGAATTCTTAGAGGAAGACTTTAGATTACATCATAATGACACCTTTGGTGCTTCATCAGATAGCAGCAGGTGAAGTGTCTGCCACCCAAATTCTAACAAGCACAACCACCTGTATTACTATTATTATTATTGTTGTTATTATTATTGCAACAAGAAATTACTGTAGTGATCACACTGTGGGTAAATGCTGTGACAGTGGTTTGGTTTTTTTTCAGTTTTGCAGTGACAAAATGTATTTAGTTAATGTTAAAAATATAGTACCCTAGCTGGGAAGTGACAGCATGACATTCTGGAGACTGTGCTCAGGTATTCTGCGGTCATATAATTTCATTTTGTGGGTTTCTGTGAAAATGGGCAAGCATCCTGAAAATACTGTATACTTGCATGTGTGGCTCCATAGTGGGATGTACTCTTACAGAGTGGCAATGTGCCTTTTTTATATTCTGTTGATGTAGCTAGAAAACAGTGGCTTACTGTTTAGAAACCCGTGATATTGTAATTTCAAGTCTGCAGAGGGAATTTAATCTTTTGAAAGACTAGAAGTTTTTTTGAACCTTTAATGGATTTTTTTACAGAAGGGAGAAAACCATAGGCTGTGCCTGAAATGCACTGCTGAAAAATTATCTCTCTTGAAAACTTTTTCTCTGAATTAGGTATTTGGGATACCACCTTAGCTCACTGCTCTCAAGAGACATCAATAGAAAAGCCCCCCTGAGGCTCTGCACAGCAACTAAATTTTCATTTCCATTTGTTCTCCTTCAAAGTGTCCTTGGGGCCTCAGAAACTTACAGGATGAGGGAAGAGAGATGCATCTGATACAAAGCAGTAATTCGCATGACATTTAGGGATATAGTTCTGCAAGACTCTAGCAAAGAAAATCTGCCCAAATTGGATCCATACTATCTCATCATCCTTATTGAGTAGTATAGATTAAAATCTAAGACAATATTTGGTTAACACATTTCAAATTTAAACTCAGGTAAGCTATAAAAAAAAAAGAAAGGAAATTGAATCTAAATCCACCAAAGGGAAAAGATTAAACTTTGGAGAAAATTAAGTATTGCTGTGTGTTAGAGCACACAGAGAATGTCACACTATTTATTAAGTGCAGTGCATTTGGTTTCCATGATGTCTTATCCTAGCAACACATTTTTATGTTTCGTTATTTTCTGTTCTGCCTTCCTTTTGCTGCAGAAGGTACAGAATGCAGCGTGTCAGTTGAGGTCTCTGGGTGATACTATTGTAGGAGGATTAGCTGATTTTAATGACAAAATATGTAGCTAGGATGGTACCTTCCACTTTGATGTTTAGACTTCTTTAAAGTGAGAGTGCGACAATGTTACATGTATTGAATCTTAAGATATTGCAATTTATCCCATAGAGTAAATTTAATTCCAATTTATGTAGAGTATCGGCAGAATTTTCGTATATATTGTAGTGAGTTTGGGACAAGGTTTCCCATGATCTGATGTTGCCAGGCGTCACTTTTTGGGAGACATAAGATTTGCACAGCTTCTGTGGAGGTGAACTTTGAAAGTGGAATTAGAGTTGTATGGTGGGAGGTATGAATTTGTCTAAGTGTTTGGTATTGTGTGCTGAAGTGCATGAAATTAGATGGCAGTACCCCTCCTGTTCTTAGTCATTCCAAGCAAGGATTGCAGAACTACATACTTCTTCAACAGACAAAAGCGAGGTCAAATACTCGGTGCTGTATAGCCTGGATGACTAGTTGCTGGGGCCTGAAGCCACGCTATGTAATTGGAGTCCTTTGTAGCCCCTTCTTTCTGCTTTTCTTCCCCCCAGGCTGCCGGTGGGCGATGAGTAGGCTCAAATGGGACCCTGTGTTCATGAGCTTAATCCAAAGCCTTTGGAAGTGTTTCTGAATCTTTCCACTGATTTCAATGGCACTTGAACCGGGGCCTATGTTATTATCTCAAATTTGAATGCAAGCCCACTGCCTTGAGGGTAAAGTTTAATTTAAACTAATAATTTAAGTTACCTTATAGGACAGGGATCTACTCCGTTCAGCATGTTGAATCAGTATGTCATGCATTTTCTGTAAGAATAACTGCTACCACACTATGATTCACAGCCCATGCAATGCTTAGCATCGCAGTTTTGCCATCAAGCAGTGTGAATGAGACCAGAGAGATTATAAAAGCAGCCTCCATGGACTGCAGCAAGATATTTGAAACCACCTATTTAGAGACTATCATCAGCTTTGCCCCTCTGGAAGAGGCCTTGCTGGGGTCAGACCCCATTTCAGTTGAAGTTATAGAATCATAGAATCATAGAATCGTTTAGGTTGGAAAAGACCTTTAAGATCATCAAGTCCAACCGTTAATGTAGCACTGCCAAGTCCACCGCTGATCCATGTCCCTAAGCACCACATCTACCCATCTTTTAAATACCTCCAGGGATGGGGACTCAACCCCTGCCCTGGGCAGCCTGTGCCAGTGCCTGACTACTCTTTCAGTAAAGAAGTTTTTCCTAATATCCAACCTAAACCTCCCCTGGTGCAACTTGAGACCGTTTCCTTTCGTCCTATGGCTTGTTACTTGGGAGAAGAGACTGACCCCCACCTCACTACAACCTCCTTTCAGGTAGTTGTAGAGAGCGATAAGGTCTCCCCTCAGCCTCCTCTTCTCCAGACTAAACAACCCCAGCTCCCTCAGCCGCTCCTTGTAAGACTTGTGCTCTAGACCCTTCACCAGCTTCATTGCCCTTCTCTGGACACGCTCCAGCACCTCGATGTCCTTCTTGTAGTGAGGGGCCCAAAACTGGACACAGTACTCGAGGTGCGGCCTCACCAGTGCCGAGTACAGGGGGGCGATCACCTCCCTGGTCCTGCTGGCCACACTATTCCTGATGCAAAGTTATGTGTGTGAATAAATAAAAGTTGTAAGGGTTGCAAAGATTTGTACATCTTTGAAATGCCTCACAGCAGGCCGAGGCTTTTTTGACACCTTTTGACACCAGAATCTCTTGATTTCTTGCTTTTGTTCTCTTCAGCTGTAAATTCTGGTGCAAGACATGTTGGGCCAGTGTAAGTGTTAGGGCAGCGGTGTGACTGAGGTTGGGTTTAACCCAGTGGAGTTGCTGCTCCCTCTGTTTTGAATAGAATTTGAGTTTTTCTATTTAACTTCATCAGGAAAAAGCAAATAAAATGAGCTTTTTAAATATCCACCCAGGGCTGATTGGTCCCGTTGCTTGTACGTTGTGGCACAGCAGTGATCGGTAGCAGCTTTGCATTTAGGATGTGGGTGTAACCAGTGAAGTTTTAGCTGAGGTCCTGGCCATCCCATCTCACAAAAGGGTCTCTGGGCTTTGCTGTTGGCATCTGGGATTTCTCCAAACTCTGCCCGCATTCGAATATGTGCAGCAGCATCCCAAGTCAAAATTCCAACTCTGATGTTAGTATTGAGACCTTTTTCTTCTCTTTTGTCCTCAAAAGTAGTACTGTAGTGCCTTAGAGGTGACAGTGTTTTATTTATAAAATAAAACCTGCTAAGTGTATTCGGTTTATAAAATGCTCCATAATGTATTCTGAGATTGCTGTGTGGATTATGCTATGCAGCAAAGAAGGTTTGTTGACAGTTTGATTAACCTGTACTACTAGATTTCTAGTTCCTTTATTTTCTGTAAATACATAATAACATACCAGTTAGTTTTAGCTCCAAGTAATATCATTAAATCTATATAGCTCAAAATTATTGAGTCAGACTGTATAATGGCTTAGTAAGTTGGGAATTTTTCACTAGTTCATTTTTTAGTAGGAATTTAAAAAAAAATGACCACATTCTTCTCATCCTTCATCAGTTTATATATGCCCAGAAATAAATGATTATTTGATATATGCTAGTGTGAATAACATGAGAGTATGCCTATCCAGATTGCATCTAAGTATATTTTCAGTCCCATCTCATTAATGAACAAAATGTATGAGTTAAAAAGCTTTAAAATACAGTATTTGAGTCACAGCATTCTGATAGAAGTTCCTGGAGCAGAGATGTGAGCTGGGGTGCCCTGCACATGTCACTGCTGGGAGGGTGCTGAGCAAACCATTTAGGCCATGGAGGATGAGGAACTCCCAGTAAGAGCTCCCGGTGCTGCCCGGCGGTGGGTGATGGTCACGGCGAGAACGCTGGGAGGGTGGAAGTAGGGACAGAGCGGCTTAAGGCTGCGGTTCGATGGTAGGCTTGCTTTCTGCAGCGATCCCTGCTGTTCCCTTCTCCCAGGCACTCACTGCTGTGCATCCCTGCCTCTCTATGCCAGGGGACTGATCTGGCTTGAAAACTTCACAGAAGTGTTTTGTAGCTGGGTCAGCTCTCGATCCACTTACAGCATGGCTCTGTGATGGGAGTGTCAACGCAGTAAAGGGCACAGGGTGAGCCAAAGGAGTGGCGGAGGTGCAAAGTCCTTGTTGAACCATGGCTAACCAGGAGTGCAGAAACACAAGCTACTAGTGAAATAGGGGACACATTCACAGCAAGAGGAGGAAGAAGGGAAGAGAAATGGGAGCCTATGATGAATGCAAGACAGAAGTGAAAAGGGAGAGTAGCATCCGGGGGAGGTAAATGGGATCATAGGCTCCAACTGTGAGGTTAATATACGTGGTCAGTTGGTAAGTGGCTAGTAAAATACTTTGCTCCATCTTCCATCACATTAAGACTACGTACTTGTCTGTGTTCTGCGTCTGGCTGGAATGGAAGTGTGAGAAACACAGAGGCATTTATTGCATATGTGAAAGTATCCACAGGAGGTGCAAAGCCTTTTCACTTCACTTTGAGGAGGCTTTGTTTTACTCCTGGAACTGAGAAACAAAAACCAGAGCACACAAATAGTAAAGAAACTGGATGTTGGTTGCTGGGTTTGGCCTTCAATGGAGTATGCACGGATTGATCTGATCTTTAACTTCCAACATGCAAAGATATTCTAAGGTAAATATTGTCTATTTCTGAACATTGTTCTACTTCTCTTTGAGACCACAGTCTTTTAAAAGACTATTTTATTTTATATTATATTATTTTATCTTATCTTATTTTTATTTATCTTTGTTTTATTTCATGTTATTTACAAATATGTTTATCAGTATCATTTGCAATCTCCAGCTCTGTATTCTCTTGAATTTTTGTAATAACCTTGTTGCTCTATGAAAGAACACAAGCTGTAATTTAGAGTATGTATTATTTAATATTCCAGGTTTCTGGAAAGATGATTGAGAGTTGTCAGGGTAGATAACTAACTCCTGAAACACATTTAGCAGTTGCTTTGTAAGATTGGTATCAAGATCAGCGCTGATTTCTCCATCCCTTGCTGTACTGTCCTTTTGTTTCTCTGGAGATGCGTTTCAGTGGGTGTGGAGAGATCTGAATTCATGCACATGCACTTTGTATTGCATTCCTGCCTTAATTTAGAACCTCTTAGAGACCAGCTGCAGCTGTATTTAAAGAAGAGGAGAGGGTGGGTGGTTAGCTGTGGAAGTGTCCTGCAGAGTAGGAACAGTCAGTTACAGTTGTGAATGGAGGTGCTGGTTATCTTGTCTTCAAACTGTGGGGTGTATATCTTATTTTTTTCAAGTTCAAACACTCTTTTGGAAAACTAAAACTACCATTTCCACAAAATTATAGTAAGCAAGAAACCTAAAATGAGATAAAATAGAGAAAGAGGGATGCCAGTCACCAGATTTATTAGAATTTTACAACTGTCTATTAAATTGAATAGCCTGTTCAGTAGAAGTAGAGATAGTTATTAAAATGGCAGATGTTAAGTACAGTGTTTGGCTACTGATTCTATTAGAACTGCCCTGCCAATATTTAATATGAAGAAACTATTGCTGTAATGTACTTACTACAAAGAAATGGAATTTATAGGATGTATCAGTTGTGCATTTTTTTCCTGAAAATGGTGGCAGGGGGTTTAATGAGGTTGTGCTGGGAACTTGCTCATCCTTTGAAAACAACCTTTTAGTCAAAACACGATAAGCATGTAAGGGCAGAACAGAGAGGTCACTATATTCGCCAGTTTGTGTCTAAACAAACTTTTTGGTTGCGGTAAAGCTGAGCCTGGAGCCCATGCCTTCACCTGCTGCTTTTACCCTCTGAATTCTCTCATTGGCTGCTAGCATTTTATGAAACCATCCTGCTTTATTTAAACTGTTCCATGTTGTTTGTATTTTTTTTTTTTTTTAACCTTCTCCAGTGCTATTTCCTGGTGTGTGACTAACAAGTTCAAATGAAATAGTGCAGAAATCCTTCTCCCAGCAAGAAGGAAATAGAGTTGGCTTTTAGTACCGAATTTAAGATTTATTTCCACTGAGCTGGAGCTGATTTTATTGGGCAGATCTTCAGGTGGTTTAAACTTTTTCGTAGCTGCAGTCTCCTGTACGGCCGGGGCACCTCTCCCTGCCCGGCAGAGCTCTCTGCGGGGGCTGCTGGCTGGGGGCTGGAGCCCGGTCCTGCCCTCCCCGCTTGCAAACCTCCGCAGTTGCCAACCTCCTGCCACCCTGCAGCCTAAAACAGTCCGGTGTCGTTAAGGACTGCCCTAGTGCCGAGCATATCCTCAGACCAAGATCAAAATTACAGGCCTATGTATTTCTGCAGCTAAGGCGGCAAGCCAGTGATTAAAAGTGATTTTCCTTTCTTAAGTAATGGGCTTACTTTGCACCTGTCCTCATCCTCAGGCTCGTGGCTTGGGCGAGGGTTCTGGTAAGAACAAGTGAAGGCAAATACATTTGAGGAAGCCGATTAGCTGTAGGAGGAAGTGACAACTTGGTTAAAATGACAGGATTTCAGATACACTGTCCATACCGTGCTGTGGCTGTAAGCCGCAGCACTGCCTTACCAGTAACTTAAACCGCTTAATTCACATGCTTAAAAACAACGGTGTAATATATCTGACGTTTAGTATTTAAACCTGGTGCTTCAGAATTGGTGTTCTTATAAGCATGGCATAACTAAAGGACTGTTTGTTGTATTTGAAGTAGGAAGATGCCATGAAATGTAATTTTGGAGCTGCCACTTCCCATAAAAATTGATTGGCGTTTTGCTGTAGTCAGACTTGAAGGGCCAGATTGTGGCTACTGTGTAAAAGGAGGTGGGTGCAGAAGATTAGTCCTCTCTGCATGCCCTACAAAGAGCCAGACACATTCAGACTGTAATTATGCATTTTTGTTAAAACAAACTGGGATTTCAGTCAGTAATAAACTCTAATCAGCTCCTGTGGCTAGGGTCTTATACCTTGTCTTCCATTTTCTCCGCTTTTCTCTTGATTCCTCCCAAACCCATTTTAAGTTCTGTCTTCCTTTCCATTCCTTTTTAGATAACTTTGTTTTAAATGACACTTAGTCATTTGATCTCTTTAATCTTAAATTAGGTCTTTTTGGCTACTCTTGTCAGGTTTTCTTTTTTCTTGGTGACTTATTGGTCCTCAATTAGAACCTCGTTTCATTTTTAAGGGCAGGTGAATAGACAGGTGTTTTTTGGTAGGATTCTGTGATTTTGTTGCTAATATTTAAGAAAAGACCTAGAACAATATTTGCATTCATAGAACAATTTCCATCCTAATTCCCAGGCTGCAAGCCTATTGCTTTGCTGAATTGCAGCCACCTCAGAGGACTGTAGCAGCCAAGGACAACAAGGCAGGAATCTGTTTTTTTTCCAGAAAGCCCCAAGCTATCTTCTTTGTCCAAGGCAGGCACACAGGGTATGGATATTTAAGGTCTCATCTGAAGATGCGAATGCACAGACTGCCATGAGTTAGAGGTAATTAAAACCACATATTGAGATAATCGGCCAATTCAATTCTTGCTTTATTGCAGTCTATTTTCTAATCTGAGGGATATATTTTTATGGTGTTAAATTGTCTATACGCTCACCAATGCACCGAAAAGGTAGCTGCATGTAGCCTGTGTGTGCCAGCAGAAAAGAAATGTGTTTGCAAGCACGAATGATTGGCATGCCGTCATGTGTAGGGTGCATGTGTGGAGCTGTGTATGGACAAATGGGGAACCTGTGAAAATCTGCTCTGAGATATTTTGTTCCTCATGAAATACGGAGCAGAGCTGAGCCTGTAGAGTCTTTGGTCACTTGGAAATGACCAGCGAGAGGATGCTTTATACTGAAATTGTAATACCATATTGTCTTTCTTATTTTTGGTGGCTGGTAGTAATGAGTGTAATTATCTTCTTGAGAGGTGGGATGGTAACAACCAGCTTTTCCAACAGTCAGGCTGTACAGAGCAGTTCCTATAACATCCATGTTTCTGTGCCTGTTGTAGTTTTAAACTAGTGTTTTTCATGGGACTGGAGAACATTTTCATAGGTAGCATAGGATGGACTGGTTTTGATTTTCATCTCTGGAAAATTTGGCCATTTTTTTCTAGACGTCTCTTTGAGTCTTTGGTGGTGACTTTCACATCCTAGTGCAGCGTACAGATGTCAGGGGCTGTGAACACCTCTTGCCTGGGGAAGGGCTTTCGGAGCAGCAGCTCTGGTCCAAGCCTTCCCCTGCGACCCAGGTTTGGTACCAGTGCTCGGCCACACACCCTTCCCTCTGCAAGGGCAGCTGCCCCAGCTGCACCCAAGGTGGAGGTAGCAACCTGCGCTTGGCATTTTCCAACACGGTCAACAACTGCTGCCAGGATGAGTCCTTAGCGGTTGTCTATTGCACTCCTGTTTTTGAAGCTCCTCCTGCTATTTCATTCACTACAGGCGACGTGGTCCAAATGCTGCTCTGTGCTTCATTTGTGTTTACCTCGTGAATGAAGTCCCTTTTGCTTTGTCTGAATTTCTTTAATGAATGGCTGCTTTTAAGAAAGCTGGACCTTAGGTCTGAGAGAAATTAACCCAGAAGCAAGAACAGTAGCAATAATTGATGCTGCTGTTAATGGCTTAGCCTGATGTGGGTAGCACTTCAGTACTCCCTCTTCCAGGGCTGAGGAAATGAAGGTGAAGTGAGTTAGAACAGTATGATTTCAGTCTTGTGAATAATGAAAGATAATGTGATAGCCACACACAAAGGATTAATTTTTGCTCAGTAAGTTTAATTAATAACTTGCAGGAAGTCAATTTCTGCCTTCAGTCAAACGGATGAAGGACAGAAGATCAATTTTCCATCCGCATCTAGTTTCTGGCAGGTTTAGGACCGCAGGGTCCTTTTTCCCCTCACTGCGTTTGGAGGCAGCTTCTTCTAAATGTGTGTTTGAGCCATGGCGGGGCAACAGTTGGAACTGATACTGTCAAATCTTATCTCTATTCATTAATCTCAAATAGTATTATGCCAAAGTGTCTGTGTAAAAGCAATTATCATAACTTGTCTTTCTAAGTCAGTATGCCATGGCTAATGTTTTGGCCTCCTTCCCTCTGATGCTGTCATGCTCTGGTGCATCCTACATTTTCGCCTTGTAAGACCTCATCCCAGAAGAAAATGCTTGAGGGTATTTTGTTTTCTTCTTATTCTGCGCCCCCCCAATGGATTAATTCTATTTAACAGGGTAATTGGTGTTAGCTAGGAAATAAATCTGTGCTGGCAAAGAGGTTGAATTGCAAACTGAAGTGACCTGTATTACCTAGAGATCTTACTCCTCAGATAACGTAGTGCAAGAAACTTCGCGTATTGTTGTAACGGGTCTCCTTAACAAGGAGGGATTTTCTGTGCACAGTTAGTTAGCCTAGGCTGTAGAAAACCTCAGGTTGCGTTTCTGTTGCAGACAGCTCTGACACCGAGTTCCCTGTGTGCAGAATGGGGCTGAGGGTACTGCTCTGGCTCTCAGCAGCATTGCCAGGTGCTTGCAGTAATGGTGTGACTTGTCCCTCGACAGGAGAGGAAGATGTTGGTATAGGAGGATCTTGGATAGGAAACGGGTCAGTTGCTCATTGAATGCATGGGAATATCTTATCTTTATCACGAAGCTTAATTTTCCTCATAACTCTTCACGAATCTCAGCTTTGATGTCTCTCTGTACTGCAAGGAGAAATTACTGCTTTCTCTATGATTCCTTTTCTTATTTTCAGACTGAACATGAGTTGCTAGTTTACTCTTTAGCATGTCCTATAGAGATAACTAATAACATTGACTTATTATCTGACAGAATGAAAGGTCTGGGAGTTGCATTTTGATGCTTAGAAGTATTATTACTGGTGAAGCCCACTTCAGGTTTGAGCTCTCCATTTTCCCACCTTGATGCTTTCAGAGCAAAGGACATAATGTGATTTCTTTTCTTAAGAGGCTGTTCTTTACAAATAAGATGAGTGAGACTGGCACTATTTTAGTTAATTTTAAGCTTGCCACAAGAATTTTCTGCCTTGTGTTTAGGAAATGCATTGCAATTCCTGATTGCCTCATCTTTGTGGCCTTGGGCTTGTGTGTGGTGTTACTGGGGATTATTAATGAAACTTAACTCCTTCAGCAAAATTTATATGGAAGTTTAAGTTACAGAAACTAGTGCCTTGAAGCTACCACCATATAGCTGTTTGGTTATCTCTGATAACTGCAAAAGCATACTCGGCTTGTTTAAGCACAGTACCTTTTGTGAATAAATCAAATCAATCAATAAATAAAGGGTAGACTCTAGGCTGAATTTAATTTTTGTTTATGGTAAAAAAAACACAGGATGCATTTGTTAATTCAGGGATGGTAAAACTGCTCTCTTCTCATACTCTTCCCCTTGCTTTTTATACTGTTTTACAACTTCTTAATTTAGTTAACAGCTTTGCTGTTTGTGCAGTCAAGCAAACAAATGACTCTAGTGTGTGATTACAAAGAGTATAACAGATACTTGAGTTTTCAACATAACAAAAATCTGGTAACCTGTAGAGTATCTCCTGCAAAATATCATTTTGTCCAGTTAAGAATTAAGCACTTCATTTACTTGGCCCATAGCACGGTTACCCGTGTGTGCCCTCGTAGTGCTCTCTGTTGTAGGGAAGTGCTGGTGTCTGCCTCACTGGTGGACATAGCCTTATGAACACATCAAGAGAGAAACCTTGGGAGGTCTGTGGGCATGGCAGCACCTCATGTGTGGGTGTGTGAGCCCTGTAGCTGGGTGCAGAACCAGAGCTACCGACCTTCACACGCAGCTGGGTCGTGCATGAGACAAAGCTGCCCTTACATGGGACCTGAGAAGAAATGCAGAAATCCTCTGTACTGGTTACTTGGGTTTTATCGTACCCCACAGATAGTGTTCTTTATCGAGTAAATAATAAATAGTGTTTGTTATTGGCTAAATAAAACAGTGTATCTGAAATTCCAGCTCATCTGTAGAGCTGGTTTCTGCCATCATGGGAATACAAAGGTGCCTCACTCCTGCTGGATCCACATCTTACTTGCTGTCTTGAGCTGTCTGCAGCTCTTACTTCCACGAGGTGTTTGGTCTTGCTCTCTGAAGGCGTACAATGAAAGCAGCAGGTGGTGATCCTCTATAGCTTTTGCATTCACTTTCCTCCACTCCCCGCAGTTGGCACTGCAGGTTTGCACTGCCTCGATAGTTTGGGAGTTCTGGTCTGTGGCTTGATGAACTCCCAATCTACCCTAGTGCATACCGGCGTAAAACACTGTAATGTGCTATACAGACAGGGTAGGGATGCTGGAACAAAGAGGGCAGAGAACAGGCTTGCAGAGCAGTTTGCCTCCTTTCATGATCTTCTTCATAGGGATGAATTAGCTTACTATGCAATTCTAGTTTTCTGCCTCCAAAAATATCTTACTTGAAACATAAGATTAGACCTTGAATTCACTTGTCTTAAAATAAGTTAACGACAAAGTTTTGGAATTCCACAGATATTTTACTTTTTATGCAGAACAGGAGGAGAAGGCAGAACATACAGTCTTTTTGCAGATACATATAGTGCTGTTACTATGTATATAGAATTTCAGTGTCTGCAGCTCAATGGTGCTGTCTGTACTAATGTTTCATTTGAAAATTCAATCTGTTCTCTTCTCACCTAAGAGTAAATATTAAACCAGGAGAAATACATCAAGTCTTAATGCCATTTGGATAGTACTCTTCAGAACTCGCATGGTCCTGGTAATTCCTAGCAGCACCAACTGTGCTAACGTGGGTTCAGTCTCTGGCAGTCTGAGTGTCACTGGAGAAAATGGAAATACTCCAAGCCAAATCTGTGTGTGTAGCTAACACTGAGTGTGATATGGCTGTCCCACCAGGCTGCAACTCTGAAATAGTTCCCTTTCCTTTCCTGTAAGTAGGAGACTGTAATAATAACTTGGGTCTGTAATCTTTTTTTCCCCCCCCCCTAACATCAGCGAGGAACTGTTGCATCCGCTATTACATACCACATTTGTTGGTACAAATGCTACCAAAGGATGGATGTTCAATGACTCTACCCAAATCAGTCAGAAATGAACAGGGGGTTTCCTTATAGCACGAGGTGTAGTAGTTAGGAAGAACTGTAAGTCTGGTATTTACCAACAGGCATTGAAGCCATTACTGATTGCATGCAGATTCCCAGTTACAGACTTTCTAAAAGGATAATACAATTCTGTAATGGTTCCAAATAAAAATTCCAGGGATTATTCTGTAAAAGGCCCTTAGCCCAATGAGGTGTGAAAATTCCTTCAGTTTGTTACTTTAATTAGTTATTAAGTACATGATAGAATTTTTTTTTCTTGATTTTTTTCCCTATGGAAAATGTACATGGCTTCTACTTAAAAATAACTTCAGAATGACAAAATGCCGTGCATCTTAGGAACTCTAAGCAGATCAAAACAGACAGGCAGAATGAGCTCTTGGATTTCTCTTGCTGTACCTTACTGAAGCTACCATTTCTTTCTGAAGATGGCATCCTCATTGAATGTAGAGCATAAACAGGAATCACATATTTCATAAAAAGATTACATTCCTGGAAAGGTACGTGGATAGAGGGTCTTCATAAACATGTTCTTAATTCTTGCCTGAGCCGTAGACTTCCTTCAGGAGCAGGGCTTGTTTTGTTTGTGGTATTTTTTTCCATTTGCTAGCTCAGTATAATATTTCAAGTAGAAATTCCACTAATGACTACTCTTCTCAGATACTGTGGTGGTGAAGATTTGGTAACTAGTTCATTGGTAAAGTATTTATGATACTTTCTGAAGTTAGTAGCGGAATGCTCTGAGATGTTTGTTCAGGATCACGGTGCAGTAAGAAACTCCTCATGGAAATTTTGAATTGAAGCTTTGCCTGTCAGAGTGGGAAGGTTCTTGTCCGTAGTTCGTAGATGTTCATATATTCACATCCAGAAGTTCTAAGTGAAGGCGAAGTGATTGAAGTAAGATGTGGGCAATGTCAACTGCATATTTCTTTGTCAAGTTGTTAGGATCTGTATCATGATGTGTGTTACTGCCATAAACCTTTCCAGTTAGCAGAAATCAAAAGCCTGAAAAAGCACAGTTTCTGAATCATATAATCTAAGTGGTTAGATTGGGTGGAACCAAGGTGATTCAGTTGTTGCTTTGCCTCTTCTGTGGATGCAGTAAGATAGTTTCAGTTACTCTAAATCAGACACCAGTCACAAACGTTTAAGTATTTCTACTTACTGCCCTTAGAAAGCTGTTGGTGCTAGTCCAGAAGAAGCCTTTAAATTGACAGCAGCTATGCGCTCTGCTTGGGAGCACAAGAGGAATCCCAGATCACCACTCTGTAGCAGAAACACCCTGACAGAAGCATGGTCATCTCCACTGTTGGAAGGCAGGACTGCTGTGGTTCAGGTACATACCCGTGTGCGCTCGGAAGAGGTGCTTCTTGCAGTGTCAATGGGACACTCAAACCAGACTGATAAAGGATTGGAAGCTCCTTGGGGCTTCTTTGAGAGGACATTGATTGATGTTGCGTATTACTTCTTCCATAAAAAGTAGCAAGGCGACAGCGTTTCCTTCTCCTCCTCATTTCATTAGTTTTAGGAGCCATAGCTGGTAGCAAATCTGAAGGCAAATGGGAATAGCAAATCTGGCAGTGATTTTTTTATAAAGTAAAATTGATTTCTGTGGGGGATTGGTTATATTGTGTTTTTTCACCTTTTTTATGAACCTGATTAATTATGTTCCACAGTTTAAGTCATATTTTCCCTGTTTCATCTTTTCTTTCTTTTCAAAAATAAAAAGGCTGTATTTTTGTCTCCTTACACCTACACTTCAAATACATTTTGGCAGGAGGTATGAATTTGAAATGTGAAGCAAAGTTTTCTGAACTGTCTGGCTATCTAATAGCAATGCAAATTGGTTACCTAACGAGAAAAAGACATCAGAAGATTTTTGTTGAAGGGTCTGCTGAAAGAATAGCATCATCCTAAATCTAAGCGATGTCTGCCTAAATTCAACTTACAGAATGGCTTTTCTGTGCAGTATCTTGGATTATTTTAGCTCAAGAGATTGGGGGAAAATGTTTTGAGTTTTTATTTTTCCTCTCTCGTTTGTTCTCTTTATGTACTTGACACCACATTAGGTTTAATTTTATGAATGGCTTGGAAAGGCAGGCCTCGTTGATTTGCGCGGTGATTGAGCTCGTAAAACATTAGGCCCTTTTGGAAGTCTTCCCTGTCGGTGGGGCGTCCGTAGCGCTTCCCCAGCACGGTCAGCCGTGCTCTGCCTCCGCGGGGAGGCTTCCTGCGGCTGCGGCTCCCCGTGCCTTGTGCTGGGGAGACGCTGCTTTGATTCCTGCCCTCCAAGGCATGGCAGGGGACCAGGCTGCAGCGTCGGCAGCTTGCTCTGCTGGATTCCGCCCTCCACACCGTGCTGTGCCGCTTCTCTGCTTTCTCCTGAAATGCCCAAAACACAGTTGAAGGAACTAGTACGATGATAATTATGTAGGCTCATGTCTTGGTATTGCTCTCAGCTGAGAAGGCTCATCGGCTGCTCTTTCAGGGCCGGTTTTAAGGTGATTATTAATATAACACGGGATTTTTTCCTGTGTTAAGAGGCCATGCTATTTTGGGGTGAGGCAGTTTCACCCCAACTATAAGTTTCTCAAGGGAAGAGCACTTGTCTCAGGGGACAACAAACTCTACTGCCGCCAAGATACTGCCTCCTCACCTCCATGGCTTCAGTGCAAGTTCTGGGGAAGCCCAGCACAGGGCTGGAGTCGCAGGCTGTCCTTCTTCCCACGTCATCTGAGATGTGGCAAGGAGAAGAAATGTGGCAGGGCTCCTCCCTCCTGCCACGGAAAGCAAGCATCTTGCCAAGTTTGTGGATATCCAGGACCCTTCCATCTTAGGTGCATGCTAGGAGAAAAAGACACTCTGTAGACTTAATTGCATTTATTTTTTAGCTTCTTTCTTACCAGTGTAAGCTTGGTGCTTTCCTCCTAAAAGTGATACTGATTTATCTGTCCCTTAGCGAGTCGTCTTGTGTTCCCCACTCCAGAGGCAGGAGAGACAAATTCTAATCTTGTATCTTTAATCTACCAGTCCAGGAGTACATCTCCATTTGTTCCTTAAATACAAACAAATAGTTATAAATTTATGCATTTCTCTAAGGCTGGTAGCTTCAAGGTACTTCCATCCACTGGCTAAGATAAAACCTGTAGTGCACTTGTGATAAGCTGTGATGAGCAGTCTGAGATGTAAGCCCCTCCAAAATATAAACTTCAAGTATTAAATATTTCATCTTGTGTTTACCATGAAAAACTTACTTGCAGAAGGTCAGGTTGAAACGCTCTTCGGCATTTCTAATAGCTCTTCATGTCAGCACTAACATATGCACACATGCTAAATATAGAATGCAAATTACCTGTTCTGTGCTGCAGTCATTTTTCTAGGTATTGTATTCATAGAGCTTCATTTATCGTAGTTTCTAGGCAATCAAGTGCAGCAAAATAAGAGCTAGGACTTGGAAGAAAAGTGGCTTTCAATGCTCCTTTTTGACGCATTTATATTTGCTTGTTATTTTATGTCTGCATCAAATTAGATGCAAACCTACCCTTTTTATTTTGGTGCGTTTGCATTTCTGGTTCTTGTTGGATCTTATTAAAAGGGAACGGCTGTTTAACAGCAGAGCAGGTTTTAATGTATGACTCAAATGAAGTGTGTGAGCCCAGAGAAGCCAGTTGCTTCTAAGAAATGCAAATCCCCTGTAAAATGGGAAGGAATAGAAATGCACCATTGGAAATGTGTTACTTTAAAATTAAAATGTGATTAGAGACAGTGCGAAATGGTGTTAACGATGACAGCTGTAGGTATGTTCTAACGAACACAGTCACTACAGCTTGGAGGGCTGCTTGTTTCAAACTGCCGCGGTCCTTGCTGAGGGCCCATCGCTGCCCGGGGAGCTTTTGGAGCCAAGTGACAAAGCGGTGAGACTTCCAACACTTGCACATCCCGCTTCCTTTCCTGCATAAGCCAGTCTTCCTTCATAGGCCAGTTGTAACCATTTGGCTTACTGTGGTTCCAGACTTGGAGATGGGAAGTTCTTACGGATGCCCTTAGCCTGAGCATCCACTGTGGCAAGCGGACGGGCAGAGTTCCTGAGGTGTAAGGCTGAAGCAAGGCTGCTGTTCTCTGAGTCCTGTGCTGCTTCTCTCTGACCCCGCAGTATCTGAGCCCTGTGCTTCTAGCAAATTGGAAGGAATCCCACTGGAATCAGTGTGGCTGGACTAGCCGTGTTTTGGACACTTGGGACTGTCCCCATTTGGGACAAAAGATATGCATAGCAAGGCAAACAAAAGTGGGCTCGTGAATAAGTAAAGACAAATACCCATTTATATCATGGGTTTGAGTTACCTACCTGGTTTGCTTGCTTTTGTTTTTCAGACAGAGATGAAAAATGTTGCAGTCGGGAATAAGCCAGCTACTTGATTCGTAATGGTGACAAGCAGTCATAAGTTTGATTCCACATGTGATGGACTGAATGCATTTTACTGAGCGAGTTTCTGATGAAAATGTGCACTTCTCTTGCGGTTAATGTCCTTGAAATAACCTCTGTGCTTGAAGGATGAAGTTAGTTTGTACTCATTTTTTCTTTCTGATGTGAATAAAGGAGAATCTAATGACTGTTAGTGGTTCCTTACTGCTATAATAATGAACTTCTTTTTGGCACAATCTCATAAAATAAACACATACCTGTTTGGGAGATGTAAACAACGAGGTTCATTTCTTAGTCCGCAATACATCGGAATAAGACGTCATCTTAAAGATTCATGATGGGATTTGTATTTTTTTTCATCTTGCGTAATTACCCAAGCCTTATAACCTTTTCATTTAATTAAAATCACTTACTTAAGTAGGAGTATTGTTGCAATGGTCTAAAATGTGTTTATTATATATAAGAATTAAATATCAAAATTATGAAATGTCTTTAAAGAACAGACACCTAACATGTTTTTCTTCTTACTATTTTCTTTTCCTCTGATATAAATTATTCTTTTGGTTGCAGGCTGAAAATGCTTGTACTTAACAGCAACAAAACGAAAAACTGTAAAAATTGTGTGCCTTTGTTTCTGACTCCTTTTTCCACTTCAGCAATTTATAATGGCAGCGGGTATTTTACTGAATGGAAAAACTGTTTTGAAAGAGATAATGACTACTAGTGACTACACTAAGATTCACGCTTTGTTTCTAATGCTAAGTATTATGATTTTGATTTTTTTGTGATGAACAGATTTGTTTATGCAAAGTAACCAAAGCTTAATCTGATGATAGCATTTGTCCAAGGCCTGGTTGTTGCCTCTGGAAGAGGATTCCTTTTAGAGAAAACTTTTGTTGTCCACTGTGGTTGTTTCTCTTAAGTTTCCTTTTCTTGTGTACTTTGAATACCACATTTATGGAAAAACCATTGAAGAAATCGGCTAGTCCCTGTGACTGCCCACTGTACTGGAAGAGGGTGAAAGACAGATGGAGGTTACTGGGGAGCCCCAGTATGCAGCACTCTGCTTCTGTACAGCTCTGGCAGAACATGAGCCTTGCTTATAAACGATGTTAAACCCCAGTATCTTTAAAACAGGCAGAAAAGCTCTTGCATGGCCACTGAATTGCTGGAAGAGTAGTACACTGTAAAGTAATCTGCTATAAAGATCTCTTGAAATAATTTCAGCGTATTCGCTGTTGGTTGCTCTTTCTAAACCAATCCTATTACCATGATGCAAATTTGATGTGTGGACAAGGCTCAAATTAGGTTCAGGATTGAATTTTTGCCTCTTTCACCGCATAGTTTAGATGTTCAGACCGTGCTTTATCAATCAAGGTTTTATGAAAGTGAAAATTGCTTATTCATTGTTTTCTTTAAGGGTGTTAATTTTTACTACCTGACCAGACCTCAGTGTGCCACATCAACCCTTAATATTAATTTCCTTTTTAGATGGATCCAGGCAAGTCGCTGTTTTAGACTCAAATAGCTCTGTATTAACTTCTTTAATAAATCTACTGCATTGTCTTCTGTGTAAAATAGTGGTATTGATCACTAAAAAGATTAAGTAGATCTTTATGTTTTCAAACACATTCAAACATTATTTGTGCCAGATAAGGGGATTTAAACTGTAGTACAGTTTATCATCTAAAATGGCGAAAAATCATTTAGAGTTAAGGATGTAACATCACTGGATGTGTTTTATGAGATTCTTTTCATCAGTGGCTGTGCTGATGACTTCCTGTGGGTCAGCAGTGATTTCATATCGTGACAGGTTTTAGCTCTTTAAAAAAAAAAAAAAAATTGTTGCCAATCTGCATTATCCTTCTTGCTTTAAAAAAGCAGTGATTCATATTATCCACTCCTAAGATATCTCTTAGGATTTGCTGTGACTCTAGGAGAAGTTCAGCTGAGAGAGTCCTGCAGACAAAAACTGCTGAAGCTTGCTACTTTAATCATTATTCCAAGTGCAAGTTACAGGCTTAAGCCTATTATTAGCTTGCATTAAAAAAAAAATAAATATATAATTTGACAACTAACTCCTACAAATTACCCATTATCCCTCTCTTTAAAAACTGTGAGCACTTCTGTATTCGGGCCAGTTTCCATGCTTGCTCTTAGTCACTGTCATGGGGCTCTGTGTTAATTTGGCTGGAGCTGGCAGATGCAGGGTGTGCTGCTTAACGTGCTAGCCAGAACCCAATCGGAGGTTAGTTTGCAAAGAAATGATACAGGATTTTTTTTCAGAGAGGCAGACTTTGGGTTCACGTGTTTTCCTTTCTTCACATTCATCCAGTGGCCAGCTGCACAAGTGCCTTTCCAATTTTTAGGGCTGTACTTCTGTTTGGCTATCCAAGTTTAAACCTGAGTCTGCAAGCTACAATGCCTGACTGTGATTTCAAAACCTGCTAAAAAACAAGAATAAGTTTTTTCTTTGTTTTTCCTTTTTTAAATACAGCCTATTCTGTCAGTAGTTCGTGTGTGGTATGGGGCGGCTGTGTTTTCAGAAAGCGCCTATCTGACAGAATTGAATGGAGCCTGGGGACAAAGTGAGTTACTTTTCTCTGTCCAAGGAAAGTGAAGGAATACTTTCAAGTGTTTTCTTCTTTTGTTTCCCTACATAATGGTATAAAGGCTTCCTTTTACAACCCATGGATTGAATTCAGGGCTTCTCAAGAACATGTCTGGCTCTGGCCTTTCATGTTTTTGAACACAGATCCAAAAAGGAAAGGAGAAGGGAGTTCGGTCACTCCGAACCTGAGAGCTGGATGCTCAGAATCCAGCAGGCTGATGCGAGAGACCCCAGGTGACAAGGCTATGCCGTTCCATGCTGGGACAGGTCACGGTGAAAGGGACCGTGACTCAGTGGTACTGCTAAAGGGCGAGGTCTCTTTCCATGTGAAGCTCTCCTAGGAGAGGCACTTTGGGCTTCATGGCAATTCTCTCTCAGCACAGGCTGGCTGGCTGTGTCTGACGTGCTGGATGGCAGAGCAAGGTTGAGATCCTGGAGCTACATCGCTCGTCCGCATGGGGAGCACGAGGTAGGGACCACTGGATGAGCTTCATGGTCACACGGCAGAGACTCGCTGAAAAACAAGTGTTAAAAATGCAGTGAATAGTGGAGTGTATCAGGGAAGCGTGAAAAGGTTCAATTGTGGGGCAGAAAGTTAGATGCCCATGTTCTGGAGAAAGGAAAAATATAAACCAAGCTCACTGTACTGGAAATAACTGTCTGGTGCGTGATTGAACTGGCCAGAGGTCAAGGGGATGGCAAGCCTTGAGCAAAGGTTGAAAGATATAAAATGTCATGGTAGCACTTCCTCGCTTGAAAGGAGAAGATTGAGTCCAGAGATTCACACTGGCTGTTTCTGGATCACTGAAAACATCGACCGGGTTTTGCATGTACGATGTGTGCCGATGCCGCCTGCTTTAAGAGGGATATTTTCTGTCCCTTACTTAGGCAACATTGCCATTTATTTCAAGTGAAGTGCTGACTGTAATGGCTGAGAAAGCCATCGAAAATTTGGGCCTAACAGAGCAAATAATTGCATAAGGAACAAGCCTGTAATCATTCCCAATAAGAACTGGAACATTTGAACTTGAAAACACAGATTGCTGTGTGCAAAATCTCTCCTTGCTTGATGATCATTGACATTACCATTGGATTAAAAAGACTGCAACATTTCTCTCTGATAATTTTTTGTGCCCTTCTGTGCTGCAGAAGTAACGGATAGAATCAAGTAACGCAAAGAGCAAGAATTGACCAGCAAAAGCCCCTTTTCAACATGTATTCCTAATGGAAAATAGTGGTTTCCAGAACCAGTCTTGGATGATTTCTAGAGCTCTGCTTCAGGCTTTCTGTGGATTTGAACCAAATTAAGAAAAAATTTCATTCCAGGTGTCACCATCAAGATTGTAAAGGGAGAATAATATTGAGTTTAATCAAGTGAATGACCTAGGCTTTTATTTCTTCCCTGATTAAGGCTCTGAGCTTGTGATGCTGGTTTGGGCTTTTTTTTAGCAGGAAAGGTAAAGTAGAGTGGAAGGAAAACTGAAATATGAAAGCATGGCTGATGCAGATATTCTCGCATCCATCCCAGGCTTTGCCAAGCAGCAGCTGCATCCTCGCTTTGTGTAGCAGGTGCCAGAGTGAGACACCGCCTTTGGAAACAGCAAAGTAAGTTAGATGTAGACTTGCAAAACTTCGAATGTATTTAGTTCGAAAGCAGTAATGAGGTGAGAAAGGATAAATAGTAGCATAGAGACTGCAGAGATACTGCCTTTTTATACTGAATGAGTCGAGTGCCATAGAGAGAAGAAGTCGCTTGGTCTGTTGTGTGTCTGATGTCTACTTCACATCTAGTGCAGTGTGCTGGTTGCTTTCCCGTGCCATGCCCAACGTGTTGTTCTTAGTCCTGGCCTTTGTGTGGGGAAGTAGTATCTGTTGAAGCAATTTTGTAAAAAGGATCTGTTAAAGTGGTTGAGAATTACAGTGAAATTTTTATAATCCATTTGCACTTGATTTATAACTTTATTAAGCAAAAAGTAACCCAACACATCATGTCCTCAAGAGCTTTGTCATCAAAGCCTGAATAAAACTGTTAAATTTCAGAGCATTTGAGAGTTTTTTTTCCCCAGTTACATTAGTTACTGGCCCTAATAGAAAAAGTGAAAGCTGAATTCAAGACATTCAGGCATTTTTTTGAGGAGGAATCATACTCTATTTTATGTTGCAAAATGAACTGGTGACAGACTATACTGTATTTGGGGAGGAACTGGGATTAGAATATGGCTTTAGACCGAGTCAGTGGAGTCTTGCTCCATCTTGTAATGGCTGTCATCAACTATAGCACTTTTGTCCCATTTTAATTTTACTGAAAAGCAGATTGTGGATAAAAGGCTGGAATCTTTCAGTTTGACCTTTTTTGATCTTTATCTTCAACAGATTCATAGAAAAACAGAAAGCAAAACTATAAATTAGAGCAGACCTTGTTAATGACATCTGGTTAATTACTTTCATTTGCATCCCTTCAGTGCTGAGGTGAAATTTACTTAAACGCTGAATTCTTCCCTTACATAGAGGTTTTTCATTTTATCTTTCATATCCAATGTCACAGCATGGATCATGGGTGGACATTTTTAATACTTTGTAAAGAAATTATTATGATTTTTGGTATTATCCTAATTTGTGTTCACTTGCTTTTAAAAGCTCAGTTCACAAGCAAAGCAGAGTCACACTCTCTAGGTATTTTTGTTCTTACCTTGTTTTGTTTAATGCAAAGAAGCTCCAGCGTATCTGACTTTCCCAGATTGTGTGTGAAAATCTTTTTTTAATGTACCGTTTGCACTGGCTACAAGGTAGAAAATGTGTTTTGGACATTTCCAAACTAGAGGTGTTCTTTCCATGCGAATTGGAGAGCGGTGTATCTTACTCACAAAACCCCATGCCATGAAAGGATCACGTTCAATATTGTTCACTCATATGACTTACATGTCATCAATTGTTTTGCAGCCTCAAGGCCATTTTATACATGGTTGGACAGTTGAGCGTTTAAAATGATTTTGGGAAGGGCCAAGAGCTAGGAGTCATTGAATTTCTTACTATTGTGTTTGAAATGTTATAAGCCGCAGTTGTGTTCTGTGCATCTAAGAAATGTGGGTAGGTCAGCTAATCCGGCCACGGGCTGCTGGGCGGTTTGCAGTTCATCTGTGACAAGACCTCATTAGCAGTACATAGTTCAGCCGTTGGTTAAGCCTGGTGGCAAATGTGCCATCTGCTTGCACACAGACTTGGATCCTGCCAGACCTTCCTTCGATGGCATCCCTTAGATCTGTCAGAACATCCAAATCCCGAGAACACGCTCGTAGAGGTGTCCGTTGTGAGCAGCGGGAGCATCACACAGGGATCACCGAGGTCTATATAGCCGCAACAAAAAAGCAACAAATACCGCACTGAAATTACATTGTGAGTTCTGGGAAGTTATTCCAAGAAAACAGATCTACTGAACATAGTAGAAATAACACTCAGGTGAAGTCAGCAAAAAGAGGCTTCAATTATAGCAAGTAAAATAAGTGGTGGAGATTATGGATATAAACTGCCATGCCCGGGGGCTAAGACTAGTTGTAAGTGAATGAGTAGTATGGAGAAATTTCCACCAGGGCAGATTATTGCCTAGTGGTTTCCTGAACCTTCACTACAGCGTTTCTAAGTCCCCGTTGTCAGGGATAGGGTATTGAACCAAACAGCTGACTGGTCTGATCTGATATTCCAGATCTATTTAAAAAAAGAAAAAAAGGGCTGAGCAGAAAGATTCTGCAGTGTAAATTGTGATAGCAGAAAATTGCTTTTAATGAAAAAGTTATTTAGGGCTCATAGAGGAAGAACATGGAATGAAGCATTTTTATTGCAGATAAGAAAATGCATAAAGCAAAAAAAGCATTGTTTAACTGTGTGGAAGATTGAAGTTGAGCAATTTGAGATTTTAATGACTCAGGAATATGGAGTACAAATACACTGATATTTCAGCTTAGAAATATTTTGCTGCTTTCCTTTTTTGGCTGAGATGCTGTAGCGTATGTGAATTCTAAAAATACCGCTCTCGAGTCCCCCTGTCAAAATAGATTTCTCTCCCTTTAAAACTGCATGTTACAAAACAGTATTTTCAATATCCAAAACTATGTTCATGTGTAGCTATGCACATTAAGCTATGCAATTGAACTTATGTAAAAAAACACAAAAAAAATAGGTTTGCACAGTGAAGTCTGCATGCAAGGCATTGCTTAGCTCTGGTCACCGGCTTCGCCAGTTAGGGAGGGCTTCTGCGCCGCGCGGCGGCGTTGCACGCTGAGGGGTGGTCACCTGCCTAACGCTAGGGACAGAAATAGGAATGAAGTTGGCAAATGTAGAACTCGTCATATTTTAGGGTGTGTTTTTTGTTCTACTTACGGTTATTTCACGTGTGGAAACTTTGAAAACTCCCGTGGTGTCGCTGATGGTGGTGGTTTGGGGTGTGTACGTGGAAGGTTGGTTGTCCCCCACCCCCCATTTGGTGCAGAACTGCGACCCTGTATGTAACCCCTTGATTTTCCTGACCGGTGCCTGAGGCGCTGTGTGCACCGGAGAGGTCAGTGACCTGTTGTGGGTTTACAGGAATGAGTTTTTATGCCAGCAGGTTCCAACCAGAGAGAGAATATTTCCACCCAATTATTCTCCAACAATGAATTTCTTACAAAAATATCCCAGGCATGATTTTGTCCTTGCCTGTGTATGTGTAAAGAAAATTTACCTGTATGTATGAAAAGATGTGTTTACAAGGAAAAAATCCCTCTCTGCTCATGGAAGGTTTTTAGGTGAGAAACTGTAACCCCTCTTTTTTGTTTCAGGTCCAGTTATTTCTTTCTCTTCCTTTTCAAATTGAGTAATGTGCGTTGTCGCTCCTAATTCTGTACAACAATACAGGTCCCGTTTCAATCCCGTTCAGAACAGTAAGATATCCAATTTGCCGCTAAATGGCTTGACAGACTGTTAGTTCTCCACGAGCTCCGAGCGAGCGTGAGATCTTCCAACGCGGTATTCGTCTGTCAGCTGCAATTTTATAGATACTCTTTACCGCTGTAAGTATATAAGGATATTAGATGGCAAGGAGAAAGTGTTTGTTGGTATTGTCTTCTGGAAGAAAAAGCAATTCAATGTTTACAAAACTCGCATGTCAATGAGACAGAGTTATTAATGTTTTATTTGTGCTATGAGAGACTTGAAATTGTTTCAGTTCCAGAATAGAAGAATTACATAATAAAATCCTGACACTAAATTAGGAAAGGATTATGCCGAAGAGAAAGCCCCATTCATTCATTACTCAGAAATCCTGTCATAGGCAGAGGGAGAGGATCTTTACCGTTGGCTGAACGGACTGGAGATTTTGCGCATGATGTATTGCACCGTTGTATGACAGATGCTCATTGTTTAATGACTTTTATACTTCGGCAGAATTCGTACAGCTTACTTTGCTAACAAAGACTAATTATTAGAGTTAATGTGCCATCAGCAATGCACATTATAGGCTTACTGGATTTGAGAGCTTCTTTAACATTCTTAACAAAACAAAGGCCTTTTATCGAAAGAGGTATATATATCCTTTATCCACCTTCAAAATAATAAACAAAAAAATCTCAAAATGCATCAGAAAGGGGGAAATTGGCAAACTTGTCCTTCGAAAAGAAATCAGATTGTTTACTACTTGTACGGATACTGTCTAGCACTGTGCCTGACGAGCATAATTGGTCTTTCAAACAATATATACAAATTAATTGACATTTCTATCTGGCATTCATCTAAGATGTAAATATGGGCTATGATTGCAATTCAAATTAGTCTGAAATTTAATATCTGGTTATAATCAGAATCGCTAAAGATGTCTGGCTAATTTAATTGACATAATTGTTATAACGTCTCTAATTTTATGTTGAAGTCTGAGGTAATGACTGCTGAGTCACCTCTACTTTGGGAGGCTTTTAAAATAAAAATGAGGGATACATAGGACTGGATTGAAAACCTGTAGAAGAAAAGAGTTTATGTCAGTTTTTCTCTCTCCTTTGGTAGGTTGCTGGAGGGGAATGAATGAATCTGGAGGTGTACAGCAGAATACCAGTCCTATCATTCTCTAGTAAAGATCAGCATGAAAAAGCAAAAGGCTCATTTATTGGACTGAATCATTGTTAGTTATTTACAGGACCAAAATAGTTTCCTTCATATAAAAAGCCTTCAGCAAGTTCTCCTCGGATAGGAGGATTTATTTATGAAGTCTCTCTGGGATAATGTAGGATGATTCACTGTTTCTGCTACTTGCCAAAAATGACTCCAGCAGATTAGTAGAATTTAAGCTATTGAAGTATTGGGTAACTTGTAAAAGTAAGCCAGGGACCTAACTCTGCTTAAAGTGTCAAGGGACAATTGAAAATCCACCCGATGTAGAGGGCATGCTGGTGGCAGGGCTTGCTCGCCGGCTGCTTCCATCCCTGTGTTGCCGCAGCCAGTCCCAGCTACTTCGTCCGGGAATGACTTTCCCGTGCGGAAATGAGGACACTGACACTCCCCGGCCTTCCGGCTATGCAAAAGCTTAAAAATGTCCTTAAGTCGGCCGGACTAGAGCCGAACATCAGTTTATGAGCTAAAATTATCTTGATTACTTGACTGTGAAGATCAGTCTCCTGACTTTGACTTCACCCCATGTCTCCAGTTGAAGACAAACGCGTGATTGTGTGTGGAAGGCGAGATACCAAACTGACCGCTTAATTCAGTATGTGCTGACAGACGGACCCTGTTCCTAATTTGGGGGAGGGGGGGAGTGGGGGGAAGCTGGAGGAGCGATAGGAAGAGGGACGCTGTCGGCGATCGCTCAGCCCAGCGGCTCTGGGGGATGCGGGCACCGCAGGCTCTGCGGGTGGGTGGCTGAGGCTCACAGACCAGGCTGCTGCTCGGGAGGCGGACACCTGTCTGACTAAAGCCAGGAGTATTGTTGCTTTCAGTTCTCTGAACGTATCATATTTTTCCCCTTTAAAGTAAAGATTCAGTACAGAGGGAATGATTGCCAAGATTTACTTGATCTGTGCTCTGTGCAAAAGAAAAATGCATGTGTTGTGATCTGTCTGGGTTCCATTTTCAGAGGGTTTCTCATTTCTAATAGACTACCTGAGTTTGGGTTTTTTATGTGCTGTTCTCGAAATTCAGATGGTCTCTATCAACATAATGATTGTCTAACAAACTGTCCATCCTGCTGCTCTTGGATTTTCAGTAAGCTTTTCAAGTGTCTGAGAAGATCAAGCTCTTCATCTTAGAAGAGAAATTATCCTTCCTCTCTCTCGTCAGGCTTTTTTTTCCCCTAATTTGGCAAATGTCAGCAGATGGTGCCAAATGTGAGAAGATGCATCCACTCCCTTTTATGCAAAGAGGAGGATGTAGCCAGGCTACCCCGCAGCAGTGGTTTGGATCACCTGCAGCCATGTCGGAGGGGACGACCACAGCGGTTGTGGGCAGACCATCCTACCTCCATGGTTTTGTAGGTACCACAGAGGGGCATGATGCCATCTATTATTTGAATATTGTTTTAAAATGGGAAGAGTGGATTATTATTCCCCAGGGGACAGCAGGGTGGTCTGCTGATGTCTGCATCTGCTCCTGTCCCTCCCTGGAGTGACTGAGAGGTGAACTTTCAGCAGAACCTCATAGCGTTCGGGAGCAGTGTTTGCACGGAGGTATCCATCATTCCTCTGACATCAGATGTCTAATAATAACTTCCTAGCAAGTCATCCGCTCTCTTCTGCTTCACCCACTCTTAGTCACTGTACCAATTTCTGTAGGCTACAAGTTGTAGGCTATTTATTAAAAGCGGTAGCTAGTGAAAAATGGTTTTCTTAATCAAGTTTCTCCTGCCAAGAATATAAAATCAGTGAGACCAATTTTAGGTGCCTTGAATCCTGTCCAAGTCAGATTACTTGGCAACTCGTGTTACCTCAGCTGCTTCCATACCTTCCGTTCACATTCCAGTTGCAGACGGCTGGAGGACTATTTGAAAATTTGTGGTTATTAAAAATACTGCCTTAAAATTCTTTGTAAGGGAATAAAAGTATTTGGCTAGTGTTCTTCCTGCGCGCCATCCAAATCTGGCACTGCATTGCATGATACAGAGTCTTCATTTACTCTGAAGGAGAGGATCAAGGTTATCTGAGAATAAATCTCCTGCTTCTGTATCCCTCTCACCTAAGCGTGACCCATGGGGTTGTGCCTGGAAATGCCAAGGGGAAGCATGAGGCTGTGGAAACTCTGGCTGTAGGCAAAGGGCTTTGTACTTTCTGTGACCTTGTTGGCTTAACGCTCCAATAGCTATGCTTATGCCAGTGTTCTAGGTGAGTTCTCTTGTCCTAGACTCCTTGCACGAATGTGACATTTCACTTCTTTTTTTTATAATCAATCACTGATTGACAAGCTCTTTGCACGTGGGAGCTATTCTGACGGCAGGGGAGCAGCAAAGCCAAGCACCCCCTCCCTCCCGCGCAGGCAGCGACCTGTCCTGCTCGCTGGAGAGGATGGAGAACTGGGAATGCCCCGGAAAGCTGCCTTGAATGGGATGCAGGAGTTCAGGTTTGTGGCAAAAAGTACCTTTCTTATTTAGTTCATTCAATTTATAGGTCAATATCCTGCGAATAAAAAAGAAAAATAATTTTACAGAGTGGAAGTTTCCCAGTGGCAGATAATTTCTGAATAAAAAACTTATGCTAGCGTAACTCATTGGTCAGAAGTTATGACAATTTTTGGCACCACGTGACAATTTAGAGTGAAGGCTGTCTAGTGGTACAGGGGAGTGCGCTGGAGCCTCCACCACACTCTCACTTTACTGCGTCTTAGCTACATAGGTTTGTCAGCATGCTAATTTACAGAAATGTTCCTCATCAGTTCTTGCGCCATCTTTTTTCTGTATTCAGTTTCTATTTTCAGGATGAATTCATGGTTTTATGGTGCTAGTTTGGGAGAGGGAGCACAAATTAAAAATTTTAAATTTTAGAGTTTTTCCTCCAAGTTGAGTTATGTCCTGTGTTTCTGGGCCAACTTCTTAGCTCCCTGTGTTTTAAAACTGAAGAGTAAACTTGCCGCTCTCATGAGGGTCATCGTTTTATTGGTTTTTCTGGAGGTAAATGACATTTTAAAAATAATTGTATTACCAAACTTTTTTTTATTTCTGGAATATTCCTCTTTTTGTCAGGGCATTTTGTGCCTCCGTGTCGAGTTTTACTTTTGCTTTTTTCTTTCAACTTCCCATTTTCTGTTCATTCCTACTATCTATTGCTAAAGTATTTCTGCCCACAAATTGAAAGTAAGAGGTATCATTAAGTAGTCTTAATAAGATCCTGTTTTTGAGTTTAGATAGTCTTAAACTACTGGAAAAATACAGATACTCAGCTGAAGTTGGTGATGAGGATGGTTGGAGTTCAGGGTTTGGAATAGCTTTTTTGCCACCTGCCTTCTTTCAGCCACCTTTTGTATCTTTGAGATTCAGGGCTGCTCTTTGGTACAGAAAGGGTGTGTTTGACTGCTGAGCTGGCTGGTTGAGGGAGCTTGGTTTTAAAAAACTATCCGCACTGAAACAGCTGGAAAACATCTTTCCCAGTCCAGCTTCAAGAAAGAGTAAGAGATCTGTTTGACAACACCGATATTTCACTACCAATTGCCATTCATCATAAGAATTAAAGCAAAAAAAGGCGCAGGGAAGCACTGGGACACAAAGAGGACATGGCTAAGTGTCCGAGCTCCCGGAGAGGGTCTCTGTAAGCTCAAAAGGGTGGCGTGCCTGTGCTTCTGTGAGCGTGCTTTGGTAAAGGACTATGATGGAGAATCCGGGTCTCTTCTTGTGAGTGTCTGGAGGGTACTGAGTTGGTTTATATTTTATTTATTTAATTGCTTTTGTGAAAGGGCCGGTGTATTTTTATATCGTGTGGTATTGTAGGACTACATTATAAATAGTTTATGGGAGGAGTAAAGTATCACATAGCAGTAATTCTGCCTTTCTCTGTTGAATAGTGTGTCTTCTGGGGATGTTAAAAGTTGTTGCTGGTGTTTGGTTTTTTACCTTAATATATTGCCTGGAGTTTTAAATATCTTATGAGATCTGCTGTATGCTTTCAGCCTTAGGAGGAGTTTGCTGCTCCCTTCCTCCTTTGCAGCCGTGCTGCTTTGCCGCTGGTCAGCCTCAGTAGTACTTGCTGGTGAATGAGATGGCCATACAAACTGGTGAGACATCTGAGGCAGGCACCTACGACCACTGTTTTTTTGGCCCAGGATCAGGCAGTCAAGCTGTATTTTTACATTGTGTTAGGTTTTCTGAATTTTGACTTCTGTCCGTGAAACGAGGGAGGTGGGGCTGTATTAGGAAGAGCGTGCCCATGGCGTCCTGGGCTGCCTTAGGGAGAGCATCACGAGCAGGTCGAAGGAGTGGGAGGTGCTGGCTCCAGCGCTGGGCTCCCCAGTGCAAAAAGGACATGGGCATGCATGAAGGACCATGAAGATGATCAAGTAATTTGGAGCATCCGTCATATAAGGAGGGGCTAAGAGAGCTGGGGCTCAGGGGGATCTTATCAGTAGGTATAAATAACTGATGGGGGGGTAAAGAAGCTGGAGCCAGGCTCTTCTTGGGGTATCCCGTGATAGGACAAGAGGCACAAACTGAAATACAGGAAATTCTGCTAAAACACGACAAACAAGGCTGAGGAGTCTCCATCCTTGGAGGTATTCAAAACCCAACTGGCCATGGCCCTGAGCAACCTGCTCTAGGTGGCCTTGCTTTGGGTGGAGGTTTGGACTAGATGATGTCCAGAGGTCCCTGCTGACCATGACTACTTTGTGATTCTGTGAATTGGTAAGAAGAGCTGATGTGCAGGGTACTAGATACTGGTACGTGTGAGTGTAACATTCACTTGGATACTGTCCAAGCAAAACAGTTGCAAAGGTATTAGTGTCAGTTGGCAGCTTAGGTTGATCCAGCCTTTTTGTACGGACACCCCTAAAATACTTTGAGGGATGTCCATACAAGTTTGATAAAGGCAAGGGAAGTAGGTGTAGGGAAAATTCTTTCCTGTATTTCAGAATGTGAATTGTCTTTCACTGCCCAAAATTAGGAAGACGCTCCACCCATAGAAATATTTTTTTAATATATATCCATTATGGGGTTTTGTACTTAAACAAATGGGTTGAATGAAGAGCCTTGTGAAAGACCAGATAGGCCTTTCTAACCCCTTTGGTTGCCCACACATTACCACACAGGCTAATGTTATCTATTAAGAACTTGGGGGAAAAAATCGTGGCCCAGGACTGTAGAAAATGAAATCAGTTTTCAGTCCTTTGAGATGCAGACTCCTTGTTGCTGTTTTCAGTCGTAGGAACAGCTATATTGGATCGGACAAGGCCAGCAGGTTCCTGGCCAGTAAGAGATAGCATTAAGGAAGGGGTAAACACGGGGCAGCCCTTTTCCGGGTGAATCCCCTGAGCCTCCTGCAGTTGGCCAGCCGGAGACTTTCCGAGCTGCGCTGTTAGCTTGGTCATCTTGTTCAATAGTCAGCGATGAACTTATTTCCCCTGAATTTTTTCCATAAAACCATTTATACTTTTGGCCTCTGCAGCATAGAGTTACACAATTTAATGATTTTGTTTGTGTGGAAAGGTCCTTCCTTTTGTTTTAATTTGATTTTTTTAAAAAAAAACTGCTGAGTGATAATTTCTGTGAGTCCTCATGAGTTTTCTGTGTTTACAAGAGAGGGAATAATAATTCCAAAAGTTAGATAAAATATGAAACTGCTGGAGAAAATATTCTCAATCACATGGACCTTTGGCTTCATCCGGTATGACAGTTTGTTTGTTCCTGTAAACGATTAGGTGAAATTCCTGTAAATTCCTGTAAGTGGTTCTTAAGGAAAGTGATGCTCAGACAGCTGGGCAGCTCCAGTCTCTGCCTGGACTTCCTATCCCTCTGGGAGTACTGTCATGTTCATGTGGGTTTTGCCTTTAACTCTTCTTCAGCATTCACATGAAGTAGCTCAGTTGGCAACCGTATCTAGGAACATGGAAAAATCAGCACATAGCCAGGAGAGCTATGCGTTTTGAGAATCTCGGTGTGTGTATCTGAGGCGCCCAAGCTACATTTGAACAATAGAAAATTGAAATGTTCCTGTTTTTCTGTATATTGTTTCTCTCTTCAGCTTTGTACAGTGACTTTGAGATGTGAAGAGGTGGAGTGAGAAATTAATGCACTTAGAAAATATCTCAAAGGTTAAAAAATCAGGATATGTACTCTTAGCTATTTCTGTTCTGACTCCAGAATGACTGAATAAAATGAGAACAGAAATTAGGAAATGGCATTTAAGAGCAGATTCATCTGAAAAGGGGAGTTGAAAATTTTACAGTTTGCTTTCTCTTCGCTGGGATGTATTTTAGCAGAGAATATGCGTTCCTCTCCCCATGCTTTTAACAGTCATTTTATTACTGTACTTTTTACAGGGGTCTTACAGATTTAAGAAAAAAATTGCTGTATGAAAACTGATGAGATCTTCTAAGTGTCACACTCAGAACATGCTTTAATAACCAGATACCAGGTGGAGTTTGGCAGCAATGACAGCAGGAAGGGAATTTGTCTGGGTCTTACTGCAACCTGGTTTGAAGCAGATTATTTTATTTCTTATTAAAACCCAGGGGTCTGAAAAAGTTGAAAATCTATTCACGATCTTGACAAAACAAAGAAACTTCAACATTTGATGGAATAGCTCTGTTATACCAAAAGAGTCTTAGTTTATGGTTATCTGATCATAAACAAATATAACTGTCCTAGTTTTTGTTTTTGACTTGGGAATGGAAAAACTGATGAAAGTTTGGGAGAGGAAACATAACTCTCCTTTTCCTGCCTCTTATCATCCTCCCACCCCCAGCCCCCCAAATATGATTTTGTCAGGATTAGCTGAGTCTTTTGGTTTGTGTAGTGCTTGCGTTTACCTTACAGTAGAAGGGTAGGAGAAAGAAAGAAACAGTATTTGAACTGTATCTGATGGCTTTTCAAATTCGATTATACTTTGTAATTTCATTCAGCTAGCCAGTTTTTTAATGACGACTACATGTGAAGTTATTTACAGCTGTGATACAGATGGATGTTTAAAATAGCATTCTCCTACGTTGAAAGATTTGACTTGGTGGTGGATTTCATATGGCTCAGCTGTTGCAATGTACACACTTTTAGTGATGTGTACATTGTCATAGGTACGTTTCCCAGTGGTCACTGGACCTTATTTTTTTATTTAACACTGCTGCTGCTTTGTCCTAAAGAATAACCAATGTTTATGCTGTAACTTTTTCTGGTATTATTAATTGTGGGGTTTTTGTATTGATGCCAGAGAGTCCAAATGGCACAGCAGAATACTAAAAGGAAAAGCATGCTTCGTAAGGTGGTTGCCAGAGATGGAATTACACTATCATTATTATTAGCGTAAAAATATTGTGAGAAGAGTTTGATCATGTCAATGTATGAACAAGCAGGAGAACCTTTTTTGTGAGATAACCTTGGTTACCGCTTCCATATGGCATGGAAATACAATATCTAGAAAATGAACTGTTATGTTTTCAAGATTGTTTTGAAGCATAGGATTAAGCAGCAAGATTAATTCTGTATAGGATCAGTTCACAAGGTTAACATGAGCCAACTGTGTTTTCTAAACCACTTTTATTTATCCATAACATGCAATTGCAGGCTTGTGTATTTTCACAGACCCTTTACATTTAGAGTTTTAACTTCTAATTGCACTGCTTTTCCATACAGCTTGTCACCAAGACTTCAAAATGTGTCACAAGAAAGATCTGAACTAAATATAGCATGTCCTCTTCATTTGAAAATGAAGGCACAGGAACATAAATGTGTAAATGATTTCTGTGATGTGGAGCTGGAGGATTACTGAATGGCTGCTCTCCCACTCCTCTCTCCCTTTCTGAGCTGTCTTGCTGCCTCTTCAGCTTGCGCGCTGTGAGTCACGCTGATGTCATTCCCCGCGTTGGCAAAGCAAAACTCGGCAGATCCGTGACTCTTTCTATTTTGGGATTTACAGGTTTGGGTTTTGGTAGCATTGTAAACATCCGAATATAGGAGTAACAGTTTTAATGCCTCCCCCCCCCGACTTCATGTGTCATACATGTGATCGCTTTCCTACTCAGTAACACCTGAACAGTACCATTTTCTCCAAGTTTTATCTCTTTCTCTTCCTACCCTTATTAACACCTTTCATTAGAGGTGTTAAAACTTTATCAACTGAATATTGTCAATACAGCAGAGCAGTCCGAAGCCTGGAGGTTGCTGTTTCAGGCTCCTGTGCAGTGTGAGAATGCCAACCCCCTGCTGTCTTTTTCCCTGCAAGGATCAGTCCTTTATTGAAGTGGTGATGGTCCTAATGCAACTAAAGATTTCTGTTTCAAGTAACTTGTCTGTGGAGGTTCATCATATTGTGCTGCTTCTTGAAAGTAAAATTGGACGTATTACTTGATGTTGAAAGTGGGGATGCAAGTTGCTGAAGCCTAAAATTACTCATCATGATGAAGATGAATTTTCATTATAGGAAAGCCATGCTGTCTCTTTTGTGGTGTGCAAGGTTTAATGACTGACACATCATCTACCAAACACCTTCCGTTTCCAGGTCTGCTGGAAAAACTGGCATATTGCAGTTGGACTAGATGATCGTTGTAGGTCCCTTCCAACTCAACTATTCCGTTCTGTTCTGTTCTGTTCTATTCTCTTCTATTCTATTCCTCCTCTTCTGTATCTATAATCAAAGATATTGCTAACTAGTTTTTTACATTGAACTAACTTCTCATTTTAAACTAGCACTGGGTTGCCATAGTTTAATTATTTATTTTTTTCCCAAGTGTTAGGAATGTGGTCTGTACATGCAAGCAAATACTGTGTAGCATTCCCATAGGAGGAATGTCTCTTCTTTTTCCATCCTGGATTTTGATGAAGTGCTGGGTGTCTGTTAAGCTCACTTTGACTTAATGTCTAAAGGTCTTTGAGCCCTCTGCTTTACCCTGTGTAAGCCTGACTTCAACAGGACCCCTCAGGGGTTAGTTTACTGACAACACACAATGAAGTAGGTTGAGACTACACCTGAATGTTAATGGCAGCTGTAATAAAACAAATGTTCTTTCTGTTTTTCATTATCATTGTACATATTGTGTTCCCACTAGAAAATTGTGTTCCAATTCTTTCTGAATGGCATTTCACACTTAATAAAGACCTTTTCAATAGGTTGGAGCTGTAAATAATTGTGTTTTACTAGTGGCATGTATGCTGTATTAAAAATACTGCTGCCTTCTTACTTTTTAATCCTATAATAGATGTCATGAGACAGAAATCAGAAGCTACAACCAAATGTAATATAACTAAATAGTTCTTGCATTTTAAGGTCATAATTTATGGAGGCATGAACAATTTAGTCTTTTGAATATTACTTGTTACCGCTCATTGGAAATGGAAAAATTTACTGAAGATAATGTTGCTAAAATTGTCTAAAAGCATGTGGCGTGCACTGCAAAAGAAAAGGAGTTAGTTAACCAGAAGACTTCAACAGGGTCTAAAAAGCAGTAGAGGTATTTATCCAGCATTTAAATCTTCATAACCCCTGAATTTTGGATGCTGTTTAGTGTGTGACTAATTCATTTTCATTCAGTGAAGGTAAAATTCAACGTGGAAAAGCTTATTGCAGTAATCTTTTAATAAGACCGTAACTACAGACAGAGCCCATCAGTATTTAAGGAATACACTCTTGTAATGTGCTTTGTAGGTTGAAAGAATGAGACTGGGTTGGAAAGAAAGAGTCAATAACTCGGGTAGCAAAATGCTTTCTGATTGCCGCCTCGTTTTTGGTATTAGTTACACTTTTGAAATTAGGTTGTCTTTTAAAATTTAGATTAATGACAGGAAAACAAGGAAAGATAAATGGTGATGATTTTAAATAGACCTCGCATATTGCTCCTCAGGCACAGTAATACTGCGGCAGACTGATGGGCGAACTTGGTCTTGTGTTTTCGGCACTGTCTTGTGTATGGTGAATCACTGTGGCCGAAGCAGAGCCATGCAGTCTTTTCTATGGAGAAATGCAAAAGTGTGGCCATTCTTTTCTTATTTATGTATGTACAGGACCACACGTCTACTTGGGATTATGCAAGTGTAGCTGGCTGTAATGAGAATTGGATTCTCTGTGGTTTGCAAAGCAGAATAATTGGTGCGGTGAGACGTAGTGGTGTCAAAAGTCTCCTTCTTATCCAAAGTAAATGAAATGGATTTTCTTGTTAAGACCTTAAACATCAGCATTAGAACTAAAATATTTACTGTGCGATTAAGAAGTTACTCAACAAAACTTTTGTTCTTCACAGAGAACTTTGCAGCAGATTAATAGCATTGAAACTAAGGCTGTGGAAAATAGTTTTAATACCAAAATAATTGTTTAAATAGAGTCTTAATTACCGTGATTAGTGTAGTTCTTATTGAGTGATAATATATTCCAACTCAAAATCTTATCTGGGTGTTAAGTATTACTGTGTAACTATGCACTGAAGAGTTATTTAAAACCAAAACAAGAACAGTTTGTGGTAAGAAAGGAAAAGACAAGTTTGAGTCAAATGCATCTAGCATTTTTGTTTCACACAAGTTACCTCGAGAATGGGATGCCCAGATGTGGTCACAGGGGGGCTTCCCTGGCAGTCCAGAATTGAAAGAAAAATGTATTTCCCCTTATTTCAGTTTCTAACTCGTGCTCACTCAGTGTTTTCTGGGGAGCGTTCCTGTTCTGCTTTCCTCAGGACAGGTGGTTCTCCAGAACAGGGGGCTTTTAGGTGCTCCTCAGCAGGTCACTTTTTTTTTTTTTTTTTGCATATTGCATGGCAGTGGATCAGGGTTTGAGCAAGTCTTTCCTTACGCACGTTGTGTATCTGCTGTTAATAAATGCTGTGGCAGCAGTGCCAGAGACCGAGGTGTCCCTTCAGTCAGAAGTGCCAGTGTGTTCCCAAATGGGGTGGTTTGTTACGCTCCGTCTTTTCTACGCCAGTTTTTAAACGCTTCTTAAATTCCTTGGCTAGTCACTCCTGACTTTGTTAACAGAATGGCTCCATGTAATAAGCCTTGCGAACATGTTCACTGTAGGGTTTAAATAACAATATTCGGAAGGCAAACATTGCCTTTTTTTCCTGCGACACGCTGGAATCATTTTGTGCATCTGAAACAAGTCTTGGCCCTAAAAGCGATTGTATCTGGCGTGGGTTAGGTTCAAGGCTGTGGCCTGCAGGCTGCAATGATAGCTGATTTTGGCAGAAGTAAAAAATTTAACAGGAATTTTTTAGTGTGATCTGATTTATGTTCTATTACATGGGAACAGCTAAGCTGTGAGCCTGCTTGAATTTAAACATGTGAGTATTCCCACTGGCTGAAAGGAGACTGCCTGTGCTTAAGTTAGATGTAGGCATCGGAGTTTGCAGGGCTGGAAGACAACGGAAAATGCCCTCCTGCATTTACTGTTTTATGCTTAAAAGAGGATATGGTCTCTCAAAAATGTAACCAGTGCACTGACAGCTGCAGTATATTTAATTTTAGAATGAACGTAAACCATCTTGATCAAGTAATACTGTCTATTTAATTAAGTTGATTGCAACAATTTATGACACAAACTATAACTATTGCACACATCAGATTAAATGCTGCATTTTTAGAACAGGACATTTAATAATTTTTCAGAGTCCTTTGTTGTAAATATTAATGAAGTTTCTGGTTATATATATATTTATTTTCTAAGTGTGTATACTTTAATTTCCCATCTTTTACTTTACGCTGGGCATAAATTAAATGTTTTGGACTCTATGCATCAGGAAGTATGCTTGTCCTCCTTTGGTTTCACACTATTTAAAGAAAGAGAATTGGCTTATTGTATTATGTTAAACTCTAGAAAGAATTCAAAATTTAGTAATAACATTTTGAATGCATTCTGAGGGAAATGGTTTCAAAAGAAAGCTTGGAAAACCTTGATTCAGTAAAGCTCAAATATGACAGAAGCAGGAGATCTGCAAAGTGATTGATCTTGGCAATGCTTTTTCTAAGAACCGCATTTTGCAAAACCTAATTAGTGACCTGGAAAATAGGTAGTAATTAAGAAAGGCCAGAATGGTCAGAGCTCCTCAAGCAGAGGCATGAAAATTTGTATTAGAGCAATTGAGTCAAACCGAATGGAAACATGGCTGGGGTGGCTGCTCCTTTTCCTGATTAAGGTCTGAAGAAAGCAGATGAGGCAGCATGGCTCACAAATTCATATGCAGTTTTCGGTTGAGTTTCTGTAGCTTGGCAAAGAAGTTTTTAGCTAAAGGCAATCAGAAAGCATTCAAATGAAGAACAAGTCAGAAAATATACCCTGAGATGGGAGATGCTTTATCCTGATAGATAATTTTAGTAGTAGGAACTAGATATCTCTTTCTCTTTTCTCATGGATGTTGTAGTTGTGAGATGAAGAAACACTTAATACCATAAATGGTGGTAAAAGTTCCTCAGAGAATCGTTTACCTTCTCCAATATACAGCTTGCTTGTAGTTGTATTTTTATTTAAATAAACCCAGGAACTGTCATTACGTATGCTTTTATTAAAACCTATTTTAATAAGAACTGTGTTTGAGGAGTGCAAATAACCTCATTTTCATGTAGGACAGATGATAGCTTATGTCCCAATGTATTTTTTCAGACCTGCCAACGATACAAAGAGAAGTATCTCAAAAACCTAATATACAGTTGCCAGGGTGTGTTGGAGGGGGTAACAATGCATACTGTGCCAGTGTATTAATGTATATAGTTCAAATTCTCTATATTGTTAACTTGCCAGTTAGCACTTATATAGCATTAGTGATGGGGACAGTCGATTTGCATATTGGCACCGAGGGTACGCTCTTGGGCCAGACTTTACAGCTGAGAAGCTAGTCTGGTCTCTGTGGCATTAGTAACTGAGACATTACAGATTTTCACAGATAATACCTGTCTGGATCCATGTAACAGAACCTGAAATATGTTTTCTTAAGAGTAATTTTTACCTCTTTGATCATTGGGGCAATTAAATCGCTGATTTTACGTTCATGTATAGTTAACTGTGCCATTTTTACCATCTGTACTATGTCCATAGTTGCAAGGGGCCCTTATGTTTTAGCTAGCTTGTTTGACTGTGTCCTCGTCATGAAAACTGATGTCTTTTAAATTTAAAGGTGGCTGAGCAGTGGACCTTGATGCACATGACCCAGCCTCTTCTCCCTTCTCTTGGACCACCAAACAAGCTTGCTTGCTTCGCCTTGCCTTGCCTTGCCTTGCCTTGCCTTGCCTACCCTACCCTACCCTACCCTACCCATGGCAGGTGGTTTCAGGGCTTTACACCCATGAGAGGGTGGCCTCAGCTCCATCCACTCCTCTTTAGATCAGGCCGAGGACCTGCAAGAGCAGAGGACGTTCGGTTCCTCATGCGCTGTTTGCATCCCAGGCATCAGTCCTGGATCCCCTGAGGATGAGGGCGAAACGTTGTGCAGCCCGTGTCCTTGCACAGGGTGAGCCCTCGGGCTCCAAGGTGGGACGCGCTTCCTCAACCTGCCATTCCTCAGTGCCGATTCTTTGTTACAGGTTTGTCCTGGCATTCAAATCCTGTTGTTTATAAAGGTTTACTAAACACTTAAAATTTATTTACTATGTGGTAAGACACATTTTCCTTCTTGCCTGGCTTTCACTGCATAGATTACATAGCATTTCGCCAGAGGTATTACGACACTTCATTATTTAAGTGGAGCTGTTACTTTTATAATGTATTCAAGCCAGTGCAAGACCCGTTGTTTTAATGCTATCAAATCCCGGTGCATGGTGATGAATGTGTTCCTAGCCAACAGAAGAAATCTTCCAATTTCCTGAAGTTTTATGTGCAATCTGAGAATTTAACATAAAAAAATGTGTTGGCTTCCTTTGACCTCTGTCAGGGCTTTTGGAGCAGAGTGGTATTTATTATCACCAGTGTCAATAGTTTCCTTCACGGGACTTTCAGGTTGACTGGTTACTGCATTGGCATCCTCTTTCCTTCCCCCCCAGTCTTTTTGGTACATCTTTTATGGTTTTATTTAGGCTCTTCCCTCTGTTGGAATATACTGCCATACACATCTAGTCTTGCAGAGCCATCTTGGGCATTCCTCTGGTCTGGAAGTAATAAATGGTGTAGATTCTTTCTTAATTAATTTAGTAGCGTGTAGTTCAAGCCACTGTTGTTGTGTGTTGTGGAAAGTAAGACTAAGAGGCAATAGCTGTCATAGGAATTTACAGTATAAATAGACATGAGAAATGAAAGCTGGTACATGAGATGCATTATTATCTCCCCCAGGTATGAACAGGTAGGGTAAAAAATAAAATGATATATCTAGTTTGAGCCACCTTGGTGACATTTGAGGTGAGACAGAAGGAGACATTTAGAGCCCTGTCATAATATGAATTGTTCTAATTAATCTCTCCTGAAGGAGCTATATAAATCTGCAGTGCTGATACTTATTTCAGTTTAATACAGTCAGCATCAGGCCCAGTTACTCCAGTTTGTTATACAAATGTATAAAAAGAAACAATTTTTACCCGAAAGACTTTACATTCCAGCTTCAGAGAAGGTGCTGGTGAGCAGACATTCCAAGAGGGGAAGCAGGGAAGGGAAGGCGTGTGTGTCGCAGTGTTGACAGATCTCATGGCTACACAATAGTCACTTTGAATCCACAGGAAGCACTTGGCATCTTGGAGGATAAGGCCTCTTCAGGTCATCACACAAAGAATATACTCCTTATTCCACCAGGTGATAAATGTCTTTTGAGAGCACTCTGGCTCCACTGCTGTTGATAAGAAATGCAGATGCTTAGCATCTTTCAAGTATTAATTTAGAAAGAATGAAATGGAGAATTATGCCTATGGTTTTTGTTGAACTGTTTAGTTTTTCTAACCTGTGTGCATCCTTTCACCTGTTTCTTAAAAGTACGTGGAAATATGCCATATACTGACTATCCTGTTGGCTGTTGTGACATTGCAGAAGCATAATTGTGTAAGCTTCTGGAGCAAATATTCTCTATATAGATATGTCCAGAAGCACTGCCTGATAAGAATAGCTAGCACTTCTATATGAAGCTATCTGTGTGAAAGCAAACTGCATCAATTATGTAATCATTTTGCATTTAGACTTGAAAGTCAGTAAAAGCTCATGGTAACACTGCGTAATGAATTGATAAGAAAAGCGAAATACGTATATTAATCCTGCTGATGAAGGGAACCCAGTGTTTAGGATTCTGCTGTCCCCAGGTTGGTGCCATTAATCAGCATCATGCCGAACTTGATTAGAGTTCATCACTGTATCCTGTATTTATTTCACGGGCTCCGTGTCTCCTGTCTCTTGGCCATGTGTATTCCTGCCTGCTGTACTAGTGCTGTGTGCTGAGTTTAATCCTGCATGGTTTTGCTCAGGGCCAGTGCTGCACCTTTATTTCAGAATGAGATGAGAGTACTTAGCTATAGGACTCTTACCAACCAAACAAAAGAAGAGTGACTTTTTAAGAAATGTAGAAGAAACCCAAATCTAACCAGGAGACCTCATTGTGTAGGTTCTGATGAGTCTCTGAGCAAAATGTAGGCAAGCTGCTTTAACTTTGGAGGTAACCTGCTTGCCTGTCTTGTTAAAGGCAGCCTGGCTGTGTGCTGCTATGCTGTAGGGTCACCCAGATCACATGAAGGAAGGGACCACAGTGTGGTTTGTCACGAGCTGGGATTTTCATGCATTCCTGCTACTTGGCCAGAAATTTTCACTCCAAGACATTAGAACTGGGATTCCATGTAGAATTTAATTTTAAAAAATTATATTTGAAAGAAAATGTTTCTGTCTTGGCATTTTTCTTCTGTATAACATTTCGAAATGTTTTTTTAATATAGAACACAAAAGAGACTTCCCATAGGACGAAGGGCTATGGTTCCTACCTGGTTGTGATAGCTCAGCCCCGACTTAGCAATAGAACTGAAAGAGTACATTTAGTTGTTATTCTGCCAGGCAGCAGGATGGTCAGCCATGATGGGTCCTGGCAATTGAATAGAGAATATTGGTTTATTTTGGCTAAGGTCTGCACAGAGGTCTTGGAGTAGAGTCTGTCAAAGCTACTTAAGCTGTGAATCATCTTGTATAACGTTAGATAGCAGTTTAGGTGTCTACCTCTGATCAAATGATACTGGGATCCTTATGTAATCAAGGGAGAAGTATAGTTTTTTCTTGGACACAATTCATCATTTTTTAGACATCTGAGTGTCAAGTGAATTGTAGCCCAGGAGTGCCTGTCTCTATCCATTGTCTAGAAGTGGAAACCAGATTAATGAGATGGATTCATTTGACAAAACTGAGACATCCTAACCAGAGAATCTCACTATTGATCTTAATAAGGTTTCTGATCAGGCCCCAGATGGATTGACTCAGTGACTCTTTCTATTGCCAAACAATGGAAAAATGGGACACGAATTCTGACTAGAACTTTTATGTGTTCTAGAAATCCAAGTAACTTGATAAGTGGATTTTAGTTAAAAGTTAAAGTACTCATAGAATCATAGAAAGTCCTGAGTTGGAAGGGACCCACAGGGATCATCGAGTCCAACTGCTGTCCCTGCATAGGACAACCCCAAAAATCACACCCTATATCTGAGGGCGTTGTCCAAATGCTTCTTGAACCTTGTCAGGCTTGACGCCGTGACTGCCTCCTGGGGGAGCCTGTTCCAGTGCTCCACCACCCTCTGGGTGAAGAACCTTTTCCTAATGTCCAACCTAAACCTCCCCTGGCATAGCTTCCTGCCATTCCCTCGGTTTCTATCACTGATCGCCAGGGAGAAGAGATCAGCACCTGCCCCTCCTCTCCCCCTTGTGAGGAAGCTGTAGACCGCGATGAGGTCTCCCCTCAGTCTCCTCTTCTCCAGGCTGAACAGACCAAGTGACTTCAGCCGCTCCTTGTACGGCTTCCCCTCCAAACCCTTCACCATCTTCGTGGCTCTCCTCTGGACACTCTCTAGTAGCTTCGAATCCTTTTTGTACTGTGGCGCCCAAAACTGCACACAGTACTCGAGATGAGGTATATATAACTGCATATATAACCACCAAAGTAGAGAAGGATTTTTTTTTTAAAATATATGGCTTTTTTGCAAGAAAGAATGGATTCCTCTGTTGGAGTAAGATTTGTTTGTTACAGTCAGAATAAGTGCTTTTACTTCAGACTTCAGGGACCTTTCAGTTCCAAAAGCTGCTTTACAGATTTTACAGCTATCCAGCTTCAGACTGGTAGTCTGTGGATAGATGCAGCACAGGGACAGTTACGATGCAGGGACACATCATAGCTGATTATCTTACAAGACTTGCTTACAAGAAGGGAAAATAACAAAACCCAGAGTATTTCTTCATGACTGGCCTGCATCTGGGATCATTGCTGGGTATGTTCTTCTATTCCTGGGTTCCTAACATGTTGAGAAGAGAAAAGGAAAGAACCAGCATATTCCCAGTTCCAAACTTGCTGGGAGCTGTTTTGGTCAGCGTGCAGCTAGAAAGGCCCATTCATCTGGGATGCCACCCAAGGCGGATTTTGTTGTTGCAGGAACAGAAGTTTCATACAAGGTATTTACATACCTGCATGCTGGTTGGAGAGACCATCCTTGCCTGGACCTCAGTCCAGTTGTCCTGAAACTCCTAAGGCCTGCTCTGGAACTGTTTTGTGTGTTGCCCAGAAATATATGAAACTTTAGGCACTGAGTTAAACATCCCTATACAGGGACAAGGTCTGAGATACAGCTAGAGTTCATTGCTGTGTACAGGTTAAGTGGCCTGCCCCTCCACTTTCTGAGGGCACACTTGTCCCTTGGCAATAAAGGAATTGCTGGACATACCCAAGGTACTACTTCATTTTACCACGTGGACCACGCTGTCTGTACCATCACTGCTTTCAGCTGTAGTCAGACATACTATAGGTCAAGAGATCTCAATGCAGAAGATACTGAAAGGACTAACGGAGTGCCACTCACCAAATTAACAGCTCTCCCACTGGGTATCAAGGTTGTTTTCATTGCGGTGCAGACAATATTCTCTGTCTGCTTTGGGATTGGCACTGGATCGCAAATTTGTATAATGAGAGCCCACTGTCCAGCATGCTGCCCTCCTCTTAGCTGCTGATTTCAATGACTAATTTGGGAGAGCAACCCTGTAATCAATATTCTATAAATCCAGCAGAAACTCTTGATCCCTGTCATCCTAAAGGGTACTGTTGGCCTGTCACTGCAGGGGCGATGCATGCTGACGGGGGCTGGAAGGCAAAAAGACGGCTACTTGCCCTGCAGTAGCTGTACTGCCCACAGGTCCTGTGTGTTCATCCTGAGAGCTGGCATCTCTCACTGCTTTTCGGAGACCCCTGCTGTCACAGCAGTGTGTGGTGGGGAGCTGAGGGAGGGTCACAGGCATTTCACCTTCCACGCCCTCTTGGGGCGATAAGAGGAGACCTGGAGAACATGTAAGACCTTGATGCTGCTGCTGCCATTGAAAGAAAAGGCACTGTTTTGGGTAGGTGCTTGTAAGGATGTTCCTGAACGCTGCTGCAGTATCTGCACTGCCTACAGTGTCTTGAAGTACCAGTTACTCACTGAATAAGTCATACTGGTACTTTGATATTGTATTTTCTCAAATCTACAAAAGGCATCCTGGCTTCTTGGCATTCAAAATGAAATCTGCCTCGGTTCTCTTCATTTAAACTACATGGCATGCACCAGCCCACTGCTTAATTTACATTTTGATGTGATATTTAAAGAAAAAAAGTGTTTTTTCCTGGATGGAGAGAAGTTATCTGTTAACATAGAGCTAAATTATTTTTATTTTATTACAGAAATATTTTTATTGACTTCATTGGGACAATTTTGTATTGATGAGGCCCACAGTGTTTGGCTTGTAAGCAGCTGAATTTCACATGCTATGCAATTTAAACAAAAATGCAGATTCTTAGATCCATTTGTCCTTTTGAGCTCTAGAATACGCTAATTTAACTAGTGTTGTGTCTTGTATTGATTATAGTGCCTTTAGATTTTAATGAACATTTGCATCTTTAGCATTTCAGCTTTGGAATGCTAAATGCATTTACTTATTGGCAAACAAAATCATTTAAGGGTTATTGGTTTATTTGTTTATCAAGATGTTTTTAAGTCAGTCTTTCAGCCATTCACAATTGTTCTCTGAGCTGGCATCCCTTGAACACAAGATATCACTGAAGGCCATCTCTATCTCTTCCTGACTTGAAAGGGACTGTTGTAAAGTAACTAGATCCTTTTTAAGAGCTTCTGGCCCATCTCCTAAAAAATGAGATGGGAAGGACTGGAACAGGGGAAATCAAAAAAGACCAGATTATAATTGGTACTTTATGAGGACTTGTGAGGTTTGTGTAAACTCTATAGTCCCAGTGAGCTGGGCATGGTTAGGTGGAAAAGGAGTAGAAGAATGTGTTTTGGATGAAGAAACGTTACATAATTCCCTGCAAAGCAAGGTTTGGAATCAGTGATGCTGCAGCACAGTGGATTGCTTGTGCCTGGATTGTAGTGGCTGTACACAGTTTAGACTTTTTGGACTTGAGTTTGTATTTGTCTTGTATGTTTGCACTTTCCAACCATGCTGTTGAAATACTAGCAAAAATACTGGGTTCAGAATGCCTTTTACATTCCAAATTACACTAAAATTTGGCCTAGATTTGCCCTAGGTGAATCAAACTAAGCTGTTGAAACCAGAGAGGCCTAAGGGGTTGCCTTAACGGAGCATACAGAAATGAAATCATCATGACAGCAGAATTTCTCAAGTTGATGCTAATTTTGACCAGTTGAAAAAAACATACTGAATTTAAAATAATTATGTAAATTATTTATATAATTGAAAACGTAGTAAGGGGCTGGTTGAGGGAAGGGTATATGGGAAGTTATAATGTGACAATCTGCAGCTTTTAGTGGTCAAAATAATTCATTTTAGGTTTTGTGCTGATATAGTTTTGTTTTGAAGGTACTTCCAAGGTCTCACCTGTGGGTCAGGAGGGAGAGAAAAGGGATTCAGTGATTGTGAAATACGTTTTCCCACTGGTAACTCTTTTTGTCCCTTCAGATGCCTGTGGGAATTCATTCAAGTGAGTAGTGATCAGTTAATAGCACCCCTAAAGTTATGGTGAGTAAGACTTAGATCCCATTGGGTTTATAAGATAGGATTCTAGGATGTACATGTGTAGGATTCATGAACGTGTTACGACAGAGGAAGAGGGAGATTTATTATGGAGATACATTGGCAGTTTTGGCATTTGTTCCTTTGGCACAGTGTAAAGATAGGCATTATTCAGCCTTAGCTACGTACCTTTCCTTGGAGATACCTGTTGTCCTCCATCTTGGATGTGTTTCAGCAGCAGGAATGGATGAAGGCAGTGCATGGGATCTTCACGCATGCCTTGTCTTCAGAATAGAGACTGTGCTGTGTGTCCGGCTTGGCAGTCAGTCGGAGACCTGAAACTGGTGGTATTTTCTGAGCTGGCAAAGGCTGGGAACATGGCATTGAGCTCAGCTGCTGGAGGAGAGAAACATCTTATTTTCTTCAGTAGCAATGCCTCTGCCTAATGATCCAAATTAGATTTTTTGGCCTCAGAGGGAGCTGTGTTTACTCAACCAGAAGACGGGCCATACAATTGGGTCTCTCGGTCGCAGTAAAAGCAGGAAAGTCTGCAGAAAGTCTTCTCAGATTTTCCCCATTCACCCCAGTGCAGGGGCAGGCGATGGGAATGCAGAACCCAGTAAGCTTTTCAGACAAGTTCTCCAAGCTTTATCTGGTAGAGTGTAATGGTGAGCAGCCTCTCGTGAAGAAAATTTTTGTTGTTGATGTTGGAAGGTACTTTTATTGCAGCATACCAGTGCAACTCACTAGCGGGAATGCCGTTTTAGCCCGTTCTGACTCTTTAAAAGGAGCTAATAGAAACTTGCCCTAAAAAAATCTTGCGTGTTTTAGACTGATCATTTCAGTAGTAAAGCTCACCTCTTATTTCTGTGATAAAATGAATACATGAAGTAAATACAAAGTATGAAGGTGGCCAGAAGAGGGGTTTGTAACAGGGCCAGCAGCCTTTCTCTCAGAGTTAAGTTCTGAACAGTACTCATATGTGAATGTTTGCTATTTTGTGCTGCTTTGCTCTTTTTGTTTAGACAGAGAGGGGCTTGTATCCCTGGGCTGGGAGGATGTAGTGATTCTGGCTTGCCATTGCAGAACTCTCGAAGCAGCAGTAAACTTGTGGTTTCTGCACCTGTCTTTGTGGATTAGTGCCCAGAACCTGTAATTAATGTGAGTCCTTGTGTGTCTAATCTGCCTTGAAAAATTAGACTTTCACCCCAGAATGCACTTGGTGCAGCATTCAAAACAGCCCGTGCAGGCTACGGCACTTGACGGGGCGAGATGAATAGGTGATGTGAGATGGCGGCACCGACTCCACACCGTTGTGTAGAGCAGTACTGGCTCCCTGGGTGGCTTCTCGGCCTCTTTTTGCCAGCTTGTACTGCCCTGTCAAACAGCGCTGGTTGTATGTCCGCTGGGAAATCCCAGGTACGCGTACTTGCTCTGTGGTAGGTCCCCAACTCCAGCCATCCCATGTGTCCTTGTGGTGACAGCGTGAGGCAGAAACAATGAAAGAAGTGTGTTTTGGCAGTTGTCCTAAAATCTTTCCTAGAAAGAATGTGGAATCGCTTGTCAAAGAGACAGATGGGATTTGCGTCCCGGAGCGTGGGCACCAGGTCCCAGCCATGGCCGGGAGCTGGGGCAGCTCCCCAAAGGTGGCAGGGACACTGTGGGTCCTGTCCATGCGCTGGTTCCTGGGGGGTGCCTTGAGGTGGCTGTCAGCTTTTGAGCTGGTGTGTCCTATCAGGCCTCTGAAGAGCACATGTATAGCAATGTCACTCTAAATTGCAGTAACCAGCTTTGCAGCCTGTTCTTTCAAGTGGCTTTGGCCCGCCGAGCGTCCCCGTTCCTTGCATGGCTCACGCGACAGGTGATGAATATGTATATGGACAAGGAAGGGATAAGGGATATGGAAGATGCTGAAGAGCTAGAGCCTGATTTCCCACTGAGAACTATTGTTGCCATTGATTACACTGTATAATTGGTATGAATTAATGAATACTGTGAACTTATTCAGCAACAGATTACCAAATTAAGAAATAGTAGGAAGTATGATGCACACAAACCAGAACAAATTGCCAGGACAGATGATTAAAAAATATCAGATTTCAATCTTGTATTTTAGGTTTAAACACAAATTTTTAAGAGCTAAGCAGCAACAGCTATGCAATACTTGAACAACAGCTTTGTCTCTGCGTAGCTGACACTAAATGCCAGCTGAACACTGTTGATTGTGATTTTATGCTCTCTGGGAAGAGCTGAATTGTGAGCCTGCCAGTCCCTGAAGACTACGTTGGTAGGATTTGTTTTCCAGAACCAATTTCTGGAAACAATAGTCAGAAAAAAAAAATGTGGCAAGTCGTATGTGCTCATCATAATTTTGTAATAAAGGGACTCTGTTTTAACAGGATTTGTGGAGTCTTTTTAGGAGAATTAAAGGTCACCGTGGCCTCAAGGTAATGAGGTATTGCTCTTGGTTTCTTTTCAGCTGGGATTTCACCATGTGAGATAATTATTGTATTTGGTGAGGATGAAATGGTGCACACAGGTACCAACTACCTTGAGCTTGTTACAATCATATTTTATATTAACCAGGGATTGTTTCAATGCTGAGGTAACTCTGCCAAACCCATTTATTCCTTGCCCAAAGTGGCTGATGAGACTAAGTTTATGAAATGACTGACGTGGAACTACTGCAAAATAATACAGCAGGCGATTCTTCTGATTTTTCCCAACATATTTTTCTCTGTCTCTGTGCTATAGCGTAGACTTCAAAAGTGGCGTGAATTTGGGTTTTCCCTGTATCACCTGGAGCTGCCAAGTGGAGCTTATGTAACAGACAGAGGCAGAATAATTGAACCAGCAGCACAACTGCTGAGATACACAGTGCTTGATGTCGTTTGTGATAAATGTAGTTAATTATTTTGCTTTTAGTGGTGAAATTAATATAATCTGTCTGCAGTGTTGATCTAGACAAATGCAGCTGTAGAACTAATGTTTTGTTCAACTCAAACCTTACCATTAGCAGACTTCTTTTGCATCTCGTCGAGGAGGAAAAGCAGCTTCCCTGGTCTAGGATGTAATGGATTCATACTGCAAGTTTGGGTCGGTCATTGATTCTGCTCAAGCAGGAGACAGACATTTGGGCTGCTAAATAACCTTTTTGCCAGCCTGCACACACATGAGCAATATATTAGATTGCAGAAATGGTATTGTCACTGTTGAACTTAAAAAGTTAGCTGAGTGTTAAGGTTGTTGGCATGCACCTAATGCCATTCTCAGTTTAATTTTCTAATCCAGGGTGACACACATGTATGGGCCCCATAGCATGGAGAGAAAACACTCTTGTGTGTTGGCGCATTCCTGCTTTGGAGGAGGGCTTCAGCACAGCTTCGCAGCAGGTTGGGTGTTGAGCTCTCCTCCGCGGCTCCCGGGTTGTCATGGGGATATGTTTTCAGCTGGTGAGCTGAAGCAGAAGAGGGTTGCACTTGGAATCAGTGAATCAGATCTTGCAAATACTTCAACAATATCACATAAAGGTTTGGAGGCTTTGTAATTTTAGGACAGCTCTTAAGCATCGTTTTGTTATCAGGCACATTGTCTAATATGAGACCTCAGGATGGTATTTCCCTTCTGGAGGTCAGCTACCTGTAAAAACATTGCCTCCTCTAGCTCACATTTTTCCCTTTTCATAGTACTGATCATATCTTATTTAAACATGCTTTTGTTTACATGATCAAGATAGTCTTCTGCCTTTCTCTGCTACTCATTCCAACTCAGAAGCTGGTGGCTACTGTAGCTGGAGCTACTCAGCTGTGTAGGGACAAAAGAACATGTAATTCTAAATGGGTTCAAAGTGTATCAGCATCAATCCAGCAGAAAGGAAATCTCAAATCCATGAAACCTTTGTAGGAGCTGGCCCCCGGTTCTTGGCTAATTTCCTTCCTTCAGTCCCACTGAAATCATTTCTTCAGTGTTTCTTGAATATTCAGTCAAACTGAAAATAAATCTCAGTGCCAAGAGAAAAAGAAAAAAAAAGTCCTACCCTTTTTACAGATCAGTACTGTTTTACTGGAACAGAAATCTTACTTTCATTTGTTTTCTTAGAAAGAGGAACAGCTGTTAAATTTTCCACAAATAAGGCCAGAAGAGATCTTCTTATATGTTATGTGTATATTATAATATCCACTTTAATTACAAATGAAATTGAGAAGGATTTATAAATGAAACAGTATAATTTTTATTTACTAGAATCTTTTATCTTAAATAACTTAAGCCTTTTTGATGCCTTTGGAAGTATCAGCCAATCCATTTACAAAATAACTCTTGATTACTGTCTTTGTCAAGTCATCTTTTCCTTTCAGAGAAAGAATCTTACTTGATTTCACCTCTCTTCCTGTGACCACTAAGCTGATTGCATCTTGCTAACAATATGCTGTGTTATTACTGTGCCATAAAACAAATTCCGTAAGTCTTGATATAATGATATATTCAACTTCCCAGGATTGTCAGGATTTATTTTTTTATTTTGAAGATAGATATTTGGTAATACAGCAAGCTCGTTGTTAGTGCCATCTAAGAAGACCACCTGAAAAATGCAGGTAGGTAGTTGGGCTGTCGATGCCAATGAAGCGTTAGAACAACACCACACGTAAATAATTGGTATACCCAAACTCTATTGGTATCTAAGGCAGAAAAAATATTTCATACTAGTCTCTGGACCAATCCCTTGAACAGGGTAAGAAGAATCTTAATAAAATATTAAAATCTTAAACTCAGGTTTGACTTCTCTAGAGCAGCATTGAATTAAAAATGCTGTCTGTCACATCTCAGCTTTGTAGCTGTATTTCAAATCCCCGTAGGCAAATGAAAAGCGAGAGGCATTGAGCATGCTGTGGAGGTTAATCGTTTGCTCCAAACTGCATGGGAGGTGAGGAGCAGAACCCTGGAGTCGCCTGTGCTAGACCTTCCCCCCCCCCGTCTTTCTGGTTGTGAGTGCATGATTAAGTATTATTTTAAAACAAGTTTCTTTTCAAAACAAACACAGCTGAAATGGTTCTTTATGGCTCTTTGCTGTGTTTGTAAAATTTGTATTTCTGGCTGTTTGAATGTTATAGGAAAATGGCCAAAATTCCTTTACTTATTTTCTGGCAGTATCTTTATACAGCTTAGGAACTTGTGTGTTTTCCTATCAATGCAGAAACCATTAAATACTGGGTTTGCAATAATTCAGATTACCTTCTTTCTGAAGTGGATATAGGTTTCATAGAGTAGGATTAGAAAGCTGGAGAGTAGACATAATAACCGAAGGTCATATTTGATCCGTCACTGTTTTCTGAAAACAGATCTGTTCTGGGCCAAACCATCTGATTACATGGATGCATTGGTTGCTCTTGGTGCTTTCTTTTGCAGAGGTTTTTATTTCCTTGGCAAAATAAATTTTGCTTGTGTGATACATATAGGCTGCTCTGGGACTCTGAGATGAACAGATTCGATATGTACATTTAAAATATAATTTCATTGAATAAATGACTATAATTTATATGTATTAGGGAAAAGATGAAGTCAGTACTGTATCAACAAAAGTGCCAGAATACGGCACTTTATACTTTAGCGTGTATTTGACTGTGGGAGCAGGGGTACCATCAGTAATTTACAGTTTTGCTGGACTGTTGACCAGTCTTGTGTACCGGTGAAAGTATCTTCGTCTAAGATTGAGCACAAAATGTAAGTAGCTTGGAGAAATGTATCACACGTTTTTTTCTCATTCCACACAATAATAATTTCATTGATTCCAGTAACTGTAACTTTGCATAAGGCTGACATGGAATCATGATTTCCTCTTTTGCTGTGTTTCCTCTAATTGCTCATATTTAACCAAAAATTGCATACTTAAAAAATGATGATTCAGTGCAGGGAGGAAATGCAGTAGATATAGTGCTGGGATTTGTGGAAAAACGCTTTGAAATCTGTAAGTTTTCTAAAGTATTTGATTAAAACAGAGCCTTTTCTATGTCGATGGAAAGAGACTTTTTCACCTCTTTCTCGGCGAACTAAGCAGTGATTGGAAGGAAGTGAGAAAACTGTTCTTTACTATGGATTTTCCCCCTTTTCTCTCGTCTTGTTTTCTAGCCAATTGAAACAAGGTTTTATCAGTGCATGGTACCAATTGGAAACTTCTGAAGCTTTTTATATGTCTTGCAAATGTCCTCCCACATCTCTTTCTTCCCCCGCAAGCATACAGAAGAAAGGGAAAAAAGTGAGCAACACGTTTAGGTAGAGGATGATTAAACAACCATGTTTCTGAATAAAAGCAACATTTCTTTCACAGCAACTGACTTGAGTATCATTCTCTGTAATACTATTAAAAGTATAAAATAATGTGCTCCTCATTTAAGCTAGAAGAACCCCACCACCAGACTGGTGAACAGATCAAGGCAGTCAGCTGATGAGCCACATATGGTAGAAACTGCTGCATATGAATTGTTAATGATCTTCACTGAGGAAAATAACCTTCTTCCTGTTGGTATGGAGCCCAACTGGAGTGTGGAAAAATCCATTAAATGTATGAAGATTACAGTGAGTCACACTTTATATCCTCTTTCAATAGGCTGTTGTGTGAAACGGTGATTTAGAAATACTTTCTGTTTTTTATTATACTCCCTGGCATCATCTGACCTTTATATACCACTAGTTGAAACGCCATACCGAAGGCTAGATGTTCATCTGTTTGAGGCAAACCCCAAAAACTGGATTGTCTCAAGACGGGTGTTTGCACTTAAGCATTTCACTTACTGTTGCCAGTGCTGAGTGAAGGAGGGGTGTTTGATCCCTCTGAGTCAAACACTGTTCCACCTGAAGGCAAAAACCAGAAGGGTTTGGGCATACATGTCACCATTTAGGGTAGGTCATGGAGAGCAGCCTGGAAGTTCTGTCTGGTAGGCAAGCAAATCATGGTGGTTTCACAACACCGTCGAGGTTTAAATGAGATTTTTTGGAGATAAATGAGATTTTTTGGAGAGATAATTAGAACTACTCTTACAGTTGAGGCTTGGAGCATCCCCCCCCCCCCTCTGCTGGTAACATCTATGGCTTTGCAGGGGGAGGTGGGTGTGGCCAGCAAACCCTGTGGGTCCCTACAGAGCTCCCAGGAACAGCATCTGGGGTCCTGTGGCTTGGGCAAGTTTTGCTGCTGTGAGCCCTTGCCTGGCTGCTTGCCCTGGTCCCTTACTGTATGGAGACAGAAGAAATAAAGGGGAAAGTTAACAGTGAAGGGTCTTGTTTCTGTTTTCACCTGGCTTTGGAGACTGTTTCCACCTGTGCCATTGAACATGTCTTCTGTACTGGTGGGAAACTGTGGGGTGGGGAAAAACTTCCCTGTGCTCTGAGGAAAATGAATTGTACCATGGAGTTACTATCGATAACTTTATTTCTGCTGGCTTTCGATATATTCTGCTATTATTATTACTATAGTAAAGAAATTGCAGTATGCTTGGTTGTAGGCCTAAAAGCAAGGGCTATCTTCGTTTAAGAATAAAATGTGGTATACAAGAGCAACCTGTTTTGTTGTCTGTGCCACTGACTTTACTGTGCCTGAATATGCAGGATAAAGTCAAGAGTTTCTTTTAGCAGCCTGGGGAGCTGGGAGCATGGGACCCCGGGCGGGCAGGCAGGAGGACGGGCAGCTGGCAGAAACGCCTGACCCAGATTGTCTCCGTTTCGTGTCGGCAGATCACTAATCCATTATACTTACCAAAATATTTCAAGTACTGTAAATCTTTTCAATGAAATTAAATGACAATGATATAAGTATTTCAGGGAGATTTTAATTCATCATCTTTGAAGAATATTTCAGTTGAATCTGCCCTTCTATAATTTTTGGTTGAGTTTATAACAAAACTTTTTTTAGGCGAGGGAGGGAAGACTGGCATAAAGGGGCCGCAATTGCCAGTTTTCATTCCAACTCATCATCATCAGATACTAGAGATTTGTGGATACCGTTTGAAGAGAAAAATATCAGTGCAAATTTATCAATTTAAGAAAGAGAAAAAAAGTGGAATGCATGCAAGTGGAACACATTATTTCTAGAGTGGTATTATCAGCCCCATTTAGTGCTCCGTTCTGCAGTCCTTTCTTGCATAACGCCGCTGGGTAACTTCAGCTCTGCAGAATTTGGCCTTCAGTAAATATTTTTAAATCTATTTATAGTCTGTTAAAATGACAGCATAAAATTGTTACAACAGAAATGCTTTCTCTCTGCAGCTTCAAGTATCAGCTACTTATTTTTGTCACCAAAGCAATTTTTAGCATGACTTTTACTTCTCTTAGGATTGCAAAGTTAATGCGGCGTTAGCAATGGGGCTGACGGTGCTGTGTAAACCAGGGAGATGGCAGCTCTGGTGCCTTCATGCAGGTTTCGGCCCTCTTAGTCAAATTAAATGATAGTTTTATTTTTATTGCTGAGGAGCAATAAACATATCCCTACAATATCATTTTAAAGTTAATTTTCAGTGGAGATCTGCACTCACATTAAAACATATGGTTATCTGGCAGTAATTGTTTTCCTCGCATAGCTTCTTTTTAGAAGGCCTAAGGGCTATTTATGATAAAACTGTCAAATTTTGTATCCCCCATTCTACAGATTGCTCTGGGCCAGGATGTAATTTTAAGTCCTGCCTGTGGGTGTTACATGGTTGTGCAGCCTCAGGTGAAAAACTGGGGAGGAACCGTGACTCAGAGATGCCGAGTAGGGTTCATCTACCTTCACTCAGATGTCCAACTTTGAGATGACTCTGCCTGCACCGGTCGTTCTGGCCCTGTTTATGGTCACCAGAGGGAAGTAGGTGCTTGCCAAGGTTGAGAGCTCCGCCTCGGTGTGTGCTGTGGGGCAGGGGGGTTGCACCGGGGGGGACCTGGCTCCTCCGCGTTGCAGCGAGTGCGCAGCTCCGGTGTGGATGGCCAGCAGTAGCCAAGGCGAGCGTGCTCCTGACCTCGCAGACATTCCAAGACTCGCGATTTCCCCCACTCATTACGTTTGTGAACAGGATTGCAGAAGAAACTGGCAGCTGCGCGTTGTCAGAGGCCACCTTTGGGGCTGGAGTCCAGGGTTCACGTGTTGCCTTTGCCCACCTGTTTGCAGCAGAAGCTGGAGCCTGCCTTGATCTTTAATCCCCATTTCCTATGGCTGTAGCTTGGATTTGAGAAGGTTAGAGAGGGAAATGTGCATGCATGTAGCTGGTTGGATTATATACCCTTTTAAGACTGCATTAGAGCTATGAAAATCTAACTTTTGAGTGAATGGTACTGCCTCCAGAAGAGGGGCCATGTATTTTATACTTAATGCTTTCATATATTACACAGCACACATATTTGTAAGATAAAAGTAGCTAATGGAAACATCGGATGTTATGAATTTTTACGTCTGTCTGTTTTTGTTATGTGGCAATACAGGTATGTGCAGATATGCTTCCAAGTGTTTAATCTCCATAACAGATTGCGTTGAGCTGTTCTGCCAAGTTGGAAATTGTTTACTGTTATCTTTATACCCATCATCAAAACTTTAGCAGCTCTTCATGATACTTTTAAATGTTTTGTTTCTAATGCTGAATTCTGATAAGATTGCAGTTTATCATGCACCTTCATTGTCTGATAATGCTAAAACCGAGGGGTTTTTGAACAGTCAGTTGCAAATTTATGGCTAGTTCAGATTAAATTCAAATCTGTTGCTCACAACTAGTTCTTTATTTGTTCTTTTTAGTTACAGTATTGAAATTTTTATAATAACGTGTTTTAAAGAGTTTCTGCTGTCTCCAAGGCTTTAATAGAACATCACAAGTTGTAACACTAAATCCTTGATTCTGCAAAGAACGATTAGTGCAGAGGAATTACTCCAATGGGGCTGTGCAAGTGGTTTGCTCTGCTTTGTTTTTTCCCTACTTGGGGATTAATCTTCGCAGTGTTTTAGAAGTATCTCAAAGAAGTTGTTCATAATGTTTATTAGGTCATTTCTCCAAATAAGTTATTTTTGGTAATTATTATTTAAACCATTTTTGTAATTATTATTTGAACCATTAACACTAAACTTGAGATGAGAGACTGCGTGGAAGTGCTGCAACTGATAAAATTGCACAATAACTTGTACGTTAAATCTTTTAATTAGAAGTTTGAATACTGTTGTGCTCAAGCTTGGGCCCATTAAGGACACTTTTGATGCCACGTCACCCGAAGTGCGAGCAGGCCTTCTGATAGTTTCAGCCCTGAAATGAGGAGATCTCGAGCAGTGTGAAGTTCTGCATCGCCCTGCGGCAGGCCTGTTAGTTTAAGGCCAGTTGTACAAAGCCGACTTGCTACCGAAATCGCATTTTATGTAAATAATGCTAATTAACAAAGACATGGGGTTCTCTCATGGGTATAATGGTGTGAATGCCATTTTCTTCATTTACAGGCAAGCACGTCCCATTGTGACTCTGAGGAAAGCTTGTGTACTGTCACGCTGTGGTGTAGAGAGGCAGGAGGAAAATCCTGCCCTCCGATCCAAACAAAACTCGGAGCAGCCCTGGTGTTGAGGCTTGGAGCTGCACGGTCTTTGCAATAATAACAGTTTTACAGGAATATTTTTCACTAGGCACTTTTCGGTGGAAGGGGAAATGCTGGGCTGCAGCGTCGGCGTGGTTCCCTGGTGTTGTGTGTCTTGGGCTGAAGACGAGAGGGGATTTTGATTCGGCATTTTCTCTTGAGGCTAATTCCTCGCCGCCTTCTGGGTGTTTGCACTTCAGTATCCCATCGTTGCCCTCCAGGCTCTTCACTCCTGCCTAGCTTTGGGGGATACTGACCCTGTACCAGGGTGCTTCTGGGTGAAAGACACCCCATTTCTGCCGGGCTCTGTTGCACTCACGTGCTCCAGAGGCTCCTGCTGGCAAAAGGGCACCGAAATCTTGCTGGTCCCACTGGCGCTGGTGCGGGAGCGGAGGGCCGCCCGGTGACACTGTGCTCTGGACTTGCCCAATGCCTGGATTTGCCCTTGCATTTGCCCTGGGCAGCCCCAGGCTCCAGTGGGCCATCGGGTTCTCGGTGTAGCCCTGGCTGTTCAAAGTCAGGATTGCCCTCCATGCAGCGTGCGACTACTGGTACACCAAATAAATATGTTCAGTTAACAGCTGTGCTTCTTTATAAAGTTGACCGATGCCTTACCTCACTAAAGGACGTATGAGGTACCATATTGTTAATTGTTATAGCGACAACTTAAAATATAGGAAACACAGCAGCGTGTGTAATACTGCTCATAGGTGTTCTTTGCATCCTATTTTAATAGTTATTGCTGTTGGAAATAAACGTCTATTTGAATGATTAATTTTTTTCAGGCTGCAGAAAGTGATGTATGGAATGGCTTTTTGTTAAAATGTAATTACTGGTGTTTGAGAAGAAGCCTGAAAAGAGCCAGCCATGCTGGAGCCATGGCTAAATAATACCTTAAAACGTACTTCACATGTAATCTTCTGGTACTAGCAATGTCATCTCCAGTCAAAGCTGCACTAATTAACCATTGCAGTGTCTTAGTGAACCAAGTTTGTACTTCAAGTCTTTCTGTACAGTTGAATTGTTCTGGTTCCAGGCTTTACCAGTAATCACGTCGGGGATCATTAAATGGGAGCTATGGATGAACCCTGGTGAACTCCAGAGAGTGGCTGTGGGATGTTTTTGTGTGGGCTTCTTTTGCTCTCTAATTATTCTTTGCAAGTGAAATTAAAAGAGATCTGTAATTAAAATGTTCTATTTTTGAGCTTTTGTCATCTTGAGGTGGTGGGCAGCACTGATGTGTCTCCTTTGGTGACGGAAGTATGGTGTGCAAAACCAGGGTAACTACGGAGGCTGCGAGGGAGAGGGCTGGGAGAAGTCATTTTCTGCAGTGGAAAAAGAGAGTGATTTCTATATTGTGTGCAGAAGCAACGTAATGGATCTAAGTTAGCGTTTGGGTTTTGCTTTTCTAATTTGGGGGACTAAAGCCCTTCCCTCTGCCCCAATCCTGCTGCTTATCTGGACATTCAGGGTGGGTTCTACAACTGAACACGCTGGCTGTCTCATTTCTTTATTTATTCACTGTAGAAATTAAGCGGAGCGAGTGCTCGTTGTTTTCCCCTGTGCCAGTTCAGCCTGGTGAGATTAAGCGGGGGAGGATCGGCTGGGCAGAGATTTCCGTCGGCGGGGTCTGGATTGCCGGTTGTTAGATGACCCACATACATCGGGCCCCTGTTGTGACACGTGATTTTTCAGCTCTTCGGTGGAAACCGATGGTGCACAAAGCCCCCTTTGAGATGTGGATAGATGAAAGGAGATGAAACAGCTGGTTTGGTTTTATCCCATTCAGGTCAGATTTTTTTGTAGTCAATGTGCAGCATTAATAATAATAAAACCAGCTGTTGTATACCAGAAAACGTGCCATAAAAGGGACATAATTACTGAGGGGGCCGGTACTGTCATTTAACCTATCGCCACTTCAAAGCAGAGATCTTAGTTTTAAGATCAGGAATGATGAATGGCTATGGCGTTACTACTAAAGTATTTGCATTGATTATTTCTGTGTTTGAAAGGGGGAGGCAGAGATCATCCTTGATCCTGGAGTGTCCTACAGACATACTTGAATGCATACATAAAAAACCCCTAATGTCATGGAGATAAATGGTTGATAATTAACTTTTAGCTCTTGAAGTTTTAGTAGGAAAAGGAGAAGCCTTGAGTAGTCAAGAATCTGCAAAACCAGGAAGGTGTGAACTCCATAGTGGAGCGAGAAAGACGGACGTGGTGGGCAGAAGGAGGAGGGGTTGGCTATGGAATAAAATCACAACCCCAAGCCAGTGCAATGGCCAGACCCCGCTTTCCGTCTAGCTCTCCAGCCAGTACCCTTCTGCAGCTGGTAACAAAAACATGAAGGGTCACTGCTGCCACCTGCGCCGGGGTAATTTTTTTATGGAAAGCATAATAAATTCAGCAGTTGAGGGCAGTTACTTACAATGCACAGAGGAATCTGGATTCGTGTGAGCCAATTAGTGGAAATCACTGGGATTTTGTCCAGAGATGGTGATTTCAGGAATGATTTCTACAGCACTTTCTCAGAAGTGAAGACTGATGCAAAACAAGATTTGATGGTAGATATTTTTTAAATGAATATTAGATATATTTAGCCTAATCCTGGCCTGAGTTATGTCTGTGCAAGCTTACCGAACTTACTCTTTTCTTCTGGGTTACGAATAGGTGTCCTTCTGCAGTAGGCTATTTAGGATAAGTCCTTCAACTGAAGCCTGGGAATTTTACGTTGAGTCACAAAAATCATTATATCACTGACTCTGTGTATAAGCTTCATAACCATCTGAGTCCTTCAAATACGTCTAATTTCCAGTTCTTTGACTTCAGTAAATTTCTGTTACAGCCTGTGCATTCTTATTTGGGAATCCAGTAAGTATCTAAGAATTCAGGAAGAGATGACAGTCATACCTGGCCTTGCTCACAAATGAATATTGAGATCACCTATAAAGTTTTGTGAGTTAGTTGCCTACTTGTATACACTGACGCATCCTACAGATAAACTTCAGCTTCCTCAAATGCTGTTCTGCCACAGAAAAGAAAGGAAAAAGAAACGGCTTCAGGGAAGCTCACCAAAACTCCCAGTTAAGGAATTAACTTGATGAGATTTTGACTCTCACTTTTTTTTTTTTGTCTGTGAAGAACTTAATATGAACTGTAACGTCCGAGTATTTTCTAACTCCTAAGATTTTGAGGTAATTTTATTTTGTGTAGCCAAGCACAGAGACAAAGGTCTACTTTTACTTGAGATAGGAAGTCGTAAGGGCAGCCAGAAATCCAGAGAGCTTTTGAGATCCATCTCTGCTTTCATGTTATTTTAGGGGCATCTTGAACTCTGGTTCACACTGTGTGTAATCCCCACCTGCCTTGTGCCAGGTGATGGCAAAGTTCCTCGAAGAAAGGTGTTGAGCTGCTTTTCTTGTCTGATGTTGGTCAAGTGGAATTGAAAACAATATGACGTTTTAAAAAAGATTATAATCTGTTATCACCTAAACAACACCAGAGAGGTATTTGATGTAGATTTTAAACTTAATTTAAAATGACGCTTGGCCTTGCCTGAGTTTGGTTTGTATTTTTGATCACAGGGTGAGCAGTAATTGCAAGAGATTTTAAAAGCTTTTTAACATGAAGTATGCAAAAGATATATTAAAACTATTTCTTGTATTATTTGTCTTGAATGCATGTGATGATTGATATAAAACACAAACTGAATGTTACTATTTGTAACTTACATTTGTTATCTGACTCATACGTTAACTCTGTCGATGTTTTGTGGCTATCGTGAGCCTTCTGCACTTAATTGCGTGGCAGCGCTAATGAAACCCGGGGGGTTTCATCCAGAGCAGCTCGGGGGCGTGCGGCTGGAGGGAGAGGGGCGGCTGAGCTGAGGCAGGGAGGGATGCGCACGGCACTGGGAGAACAAGAGGCGTTTGCTGCTTAAATGTGGCAAATGTGCCTAAATATGCCGTTCCCATATTGATGAAGCAAACTCGAGATTGTTAATAATCTGTAAATTATGCAAAGCAAGATATTAGCTGAGGGTATGGCTGTTTTCTAGGTAGCTTCAGTGCCAGCTGATGTTTCATGTCGTTGGTTTCCTACATCTGCTAATAGACATTTCAAGTTATAAGTTGAAAAATCCCTTTATTTGTAGATGGGTAATATGAGCTATGTAGCTACATAATGGTCACAAGGGTGTGTGTGGAGAAGGTATATGTGTGTTTATGGATATAAAGTAAATATTTATGCTAGCAACAGCAACTCAGTTTCAAGTAAAACAGGGAAAGTTCACTGGCGTTTTAGTATTGACTGTGAAATTATGGTGGAAAGACTTTATTTGTCATACATGACCTATCAACCTAAATATAAACCAGCCAGCTTATTATGTACCAAGGGAGGAAAGAGGGAAAGACGAGTACAGTCAAGTTTCTTGGGCTTTGGGAATGAAGAAGCAAAATCTTTCACCAGCTGGGGAAAGGCTGCATTGCAAAATTGGCTGCAAATAGGTCCCAGCAATGGTTGGGAGTAAAAGAATAGATTTTAACCTACATTGATCGTACAGTTTGCTACTCTGAATTAAGAGTAATGTTTTCCACCTTTTTTCCTTAGGCTTTCCTCCACTTACATTTTTTAAATCTCCATGTCTGTTAATCCTTGCTGAGTATAAATTGACTTCTAATACCAGAACAATGAAAAAAATAAACTTAGTTTTACCTGATTTTTTTTTAAATCGTATTTCTTTCTCCTGCACAAGCACTAATGTGTATCCCATTTGGTGACTGAACGTTTTAATCACTGCATAGTGCTTAAGAGCTGGTCTAACCTCTAGAGGGATTTAAACAAAGTGGTTTAAATACAGGTTTTTTTAGGAAGGAAAAAAACCAACAGCAGTAACATAGAGTAAGATTAAGAAACCACGAGGCTGTTCTCGTCAACTTTAATATTCAAAATTCAGAATTTTTAACACTGTCTACTCCATGGGAATTCTTTTCAGCTGGATAGGTTTCTGACAATGGTTTCAGGGAAATACCTGTCCAAAACGCCAAGTGAGTAGACTGCAGTAGAAGAGCAATTTGTGAACACATATTGGTAATGCTGTGGGATCAGGGACTGTTAAGGAAGTGTAATTACTTTCATTAGTAAAAATTCCTCAAAAAGTGCACATTTTTGTTTTAGTCAGCCATATGACTTCAGTTTGTTTGCTAATGGGATCGTTAGCAAGGCACACAAGCAAAACTTGTTCATCTGGTCATTTATTCAATTGCACATCTTTTGAATCTTTTTATATTTGCAGCTGAGTGGTGATTTGAAGTCTGTTGGTTTGATGGAGAAGGCAATGTACTCATCCAGAGGTCAGGCTGCCGACTTTGAACATCTTGGAAACTTGGAAAACTGTGCATTAACTTCTTAGGAGAATGTACACAACGGGCTTCTGATCCAATGAAAGCAAAGAGCTACATGAGTGTTCCTCTAAAGAAAGAGAAAATAATAGTAGTATTCTGTGTGTCATTAGATCTGACCGCATTTGCTGGACACCTCTACATTTAACAAAAGGATCGCTCCTTACCTTTCTACTTTGTTTTTCTGCTATCCATTGATCCTTTTTATTTATGCTGGAAAGTTGCATGGGTAACACCAGTACGACTGTTTTCTAAGCATCAGCCATATTCTTGGTTTTCTTGGACTGCTAACATAAAGTAAAACCCTGAGCCACACCTTAGCAACAGTTACCTACATCCCTCTGTGCCTTAATTACCAGAGGGAAGCAGGAAAACTCGTGTTCTTGGGTACCCAGCGTGTGCTGCAGATTCCTGCTGACGTCTGTGTTGTCTGGGGTGATCACGTTACCCGGACAACCGAGAACATCCCTGTTTTCAGGGCTGGTCCCTGCACCTCTTTGGGTTTTACAAACATAACTATTTTTGTTAGATGTGCACCAATTCTGTCTTGCACGCTCTGCAAGCTGGACATCTACAAACGGCCTCAGCAGAACAACAAAGAGATCTCCATCTAGGAAGATGGATGATAGGCTGCCTTACCACATGTGTATCACATTTGCCTGCCAGATCCTGACTCCTTTGTACTTTCCTCTCGAGCCGTTTCTTCTATTATAGCCTTCCTTCAGTTCTGCAGAACGTAGTGATCCCAATTAAAGCCAGTTCCTGTGTTCTTTCTTCCTCGTTAAATGTTTCATTATTTATTAATTTTGGTCAGTCTAATGGTGTCACACGGCTGGAGCAATGAGCAAAAAGTCACCTGTTTATTCTCTTGGAGCCGTCAAAAATAATGGAAACTAGAACCAGTGGGGGGAACAATTTAACATTTCAAGTCCTTAAGGAAATCACAAGTCTTTGTAACTGTAATAAGCACGTAAATTTTCTACAGGAACTATTTATTTGAAAAAGTCCCTGCAGACATCAGTCCGGATTTGATTTCTTACCAAGTCTCTTTTTACTAGTGCAGAGTAAGAGGTTTAATTATCTGATAAAGTATTTCTTTCATATAACAGATTACTTTAGATTCACAAAAGTGTATACTGCAGACCGGTGTCTAGAGAGCTGTGCATTCAGTTTCTTATTTTAACAGTTATTGGTTTATTGTCAAAATAGAGCATTTTGGCCAATATGCTTTCTCGGTTGCTCTTTTCTAGAAATTGAATGTAAGGTTGTAAAAAAAAAACCCAAAACACTTTTGGGGAAATTTTGTAGGTTAAAGGAATGCCTAATATGTGACAAAAATCTGAATACTGGTTCTTTGAAAATGGCATTCCTTATTCAAGGCCATTTAATGACTTCTAGCTGAAATATGCATCATCTAGGAACAATTTTCCCTGTCTCCAGACACCAAAGTGCCAACCCTATAAATTGAATGTCAGGCTATGTTTTTCATGGCTCACACATTCCAACCAGGAATAACAGCTCTGCAACTGGAGTTTAACTAACAGGTCTAATGATGTATGAGCCAGAAACAGTCTAGTTCCTGCTTTCAGTTTGTGTTGGATTTTGCATTGCAAAGAGCTGCAAATGAGTAGAAAAGTAATTTTAATCCCTAAAGCAAGCAGAGCTAATATGGATGTTCACATGCAGAGCATGTCTATTAAGAAAGGATGGTTTTCTCATAGCTGCTTTTCTGAACATCAGCACACTGTTAAGACCATGAGACTGGTTTTCCTGTGGCTAGGAGCAAACCTTCACGAATAAAGTAGCACTTTGCTAACTATGAATTTAAGAAATAGTTCTTTTTCTCCCCAGAATATATTAAAATAGTTCCTTCTTCTGTTTTCTTAGGTGGAACTGCTTGTCAAAAGATGTTCAGATGTCAGCAATCATCTCACTCCTTACATGGATATAAAACGTTACTGGAATCATCGCTATTTGTCTTTGCAGTTCTGTATTTTATCTCATATGCAATGGGGTAATTCCTCATTTTGCGAAGTTGGGCTTTAGCAACTGCTTGGTGTACAGCTGTATTGCTGAGATCTATAGGCAGGTATAGTGCAATGGACATTGGATTTCTAGTAGTAATAGAAAAAGTGGTGTTTATTGAGGTTTAAAGCCCTTAGGTCAAAACCAGTTCACCTGGGATTGCAGAAAGGGACTAGACTGTTACTGTTCTTAGGAAATAGGGTTTGGGTTGACCTAGAGAGGTGGTCTGGTCTGGTCCTTTGTCTCGGCTGGCATCAGCTGTGTATATATCTTTTGGTTGATTTATACGGACTTTACCTGGACACTAAATAGGGCACAGATGAAGCTTTCTGGACCTCTGCTGTTCCTTGCTGAGTAACTCCAGGCTGTCCTAATAGGTGCTGAGTTAACGTACAGTGCCCAGAGCTGATTGCCAGGTTTCACGTGAGGTCTTGCAAAGCTGAACATGAAGGATTATTCGGGTTCTTTGCAGGCTAAATACCTGTTTGTATTTCTAAAATGTGGTGATTAGCTGTTGTGCAGTTGCATGAAATTAGTAATACGTGTCCTGCAGAAAACCAGTTGTTGCCCATTCTGTATTTTTGTGTGTGTGATTGCTTCTTTTCATACTGAACCACTGAGAAAACAAGTAACAGAACAAGCTAAGAACGAATAAAATACCACAATTTTAGGATGCAAGCGACCCCTTATGTCCATTAAATTTCCCGTTTACTGAAAGCAGATTAATAGAGATCTCTTTCAGAATCAGTTTTTTTCAGCAGAAAGACCATGCTCTATGCAATTTTCCTGTGGGGTCAGAAATATTCATTTTTTCATTTATCCATGAAAATGTATGGGGAAAAAAAAGAGTATAATTCTGAATTTGAATTTACATTTCTGAGTATTCCTCATGTTTTCTGCCATTGCTCATTCTTCTCCTCCTTTTCTCTCCTTCATTTTGTCTGTGAAACAAGTAATCGTAAGTAATTTTTTTCTTCTATGACAGAGGCACTTAAGCCCCAGTAAATTCATTGGGTTTTGCACAGGGCTGTTTATTCTTACTGACATGAACAGGAAATGCACTTGTGTGTCTTAGGAGATTAGATCTCTCTCTTTTTTTATGACAGCTCTCCATCATGTTTTATTCATCATAAATAAATGAATCATTTTAAGACTACTACTGTTAGTTATAATTATTTTGCTGTTTACTTGTGCATTTCCATAGCTGGCATGCTCGAGAACATGGGAAAGATTTCTTTCTTTTTCAATAGAAAGAAAGTAGGAATCTGCTGCCTTTTTTTTCATTCAGTATGACATATCACACCAGAGCTAGTGGGCAGAAATTAAATACGGCTTAGCAGCAGAACCCCATCTACATTCTTGAATTTGCAAGTGTATAATTTTAAGTTAGTTTCCCAGCTCTGCAGGTTTTGTGGCTTAATGGTTTTAAATCTAGAACCAAAGGGGAAAAAAAGCCCCTTCATATTTTCTCATTTGTTTTCAGAGCTGTCTGAAGTCTGATGTGATTTGGCTCTTACTGTTGTGAGACAAACCGTACCAGCTCACCATACTGAGTGTCTTGCAGCTTTGGCCGTCACACCGAAGTTACAGTTGCCGCATCTTTGGTCCACTATCCAGAGTACTCAAATAAATAACCTGAATGCAAGACAGCTTACAAGTCTTGTTAGTGAGTGTGGGAGTTAGTAGACTCTTGCCTTCTAGCAGGAATGGAGACCAAGATACAAGGCCAGTTGTCCATGGATGGCACTTTCAATACAGGCATCGGAGAGTCAAGGCTTCTTTCTTGATTTTCATGACCCCCTCTTACTGTAAGACAAGTTACATCAGCGATTCAGAAATTACTGCTTGCTTCTCTTGGGAGCTGGTGTGTTGTGGTGATGGTGGGTGACCTGGGAAAAAGAAAAAAAGGACAGTGATAGCTTTCAAATTTCCAGTGACACCAACGGTTTAATTTGAGGTCTCTTTTTCTAAGTACAGTCCTTGTGTTAAAGGCTAGGAAATTAAGGAAGTTCGTTCCCCCCCCAGCCTTAAAAGCGTTAAGTTTTACTTTGATAATTAACTCTCCCTGCAGTTCTCTCTAAGGAAACAATTGAGCTATTATTGGCAAGATTAGCTGAAAAATGCAAACATGTGGGAGTTTGGTTTCTGGTTCTGTTCCGTTTTCTTTGTTCCTATGACTGCACCTTCATGAGTCGCAGGCTTTTGCATATATTGGTCTATGTAGGCACAGCATAGGCGATGGCTTCTGTGGTACTTGCTTTTAATTGCTATACAGTGAGCTGCACAATAATAATCCTAAAGGTTTGATTTAATAAAATGCTGTGATGATTTTATTGTGTATTTTGAGCGATTTCTGAATTATTATGTTTGCTACTTTATTTATGGCAAACCTTGCAGCTGGAGACTTGTACTGTGGTAGGTGGTGTAGGAAATCATCAGGAGCCTCACGGAGGAAGACTTGGTGCTAGGGATTTCGTAGTGGGGTGGGTTACTCAGAGGGAATATCAGAGCTCTTCGGTGAAAGCAGTTAGGTTTTCACATCACTGTGTTTTTGTACCGTGGTGATTTCCTTGGGCCGCCCTTGGCGTACAGTTCTGTGCTGCGTTGGGTCTTCTTCAATCTTAGCCTCACAGGAGCATCTCTTAGGGGGTTGGAGCATGCTCTCCAAAAAGCCTGATTCTTTGTTATATGAATACGTCTGCTGTAGCTGTCACTGAAACCAGCAGCAAAATAGCTTTGTAAGTGTTGCTTTGCATGCAGTATTTCTTTTTAACTTCAGAGATAAATTTCCTCATAATGTGTGATAAAAATACTGAGTTGAAGGGTACCAGCAGTGACAGTTCATACTTGTGTAGCAGTTTTCATGTCCAGACTCTCCAGAAAAGTGTCTGGTGCTCCTCTCTGGTTTACGTAACACAACGAAGCTGGTTGCTGCTGTTACGGTGAAGCTGGCTGTGATTTCGTTAGAAATCTTGATCTTTATCTTCCCCGTTACATTTTTCTTTGTTTATTGAGAAATGCTGGCTGCCCAACCTGTGCCAGCTGTCCCTGGATCCCAAGGGAATATCCAGCAGCTGTGAACAGCTGGAACAACTTGGTCTTGGGCCAGCCCTTGCCTTGGCGGTGGCCGGCTCTTGCACACCCTGTGCACCGCGGAGCGAGGCTGAGGCTGCTGAGGAAGATACAGCCGAAAGTCCAAGGAACTGGTGGGCTGTGCCCTTGTGTTACTCTCTGGACAGGGCTGAAGACCCACCACGGCTGAGGATTTTCCTATTTCGCATGGTGTAAGTTTGTTGGCACTTGTGAAACCATTCCCTTGGGACCCAGTGTATCCTTTTGTGTTGGATTTTCTCCTGCCAAATTATACATTAAATCCATAAGTACTGATGTGGGTAGTGGAGAACAGAGCATGTATATGCATATGTCAGACATGTTTTCTTACTATTTTTGGCAATATGTTTTCTCTGCCTGAAATAACAAATTTTGCATAGCTCTGTCTCTGTTGCTACCACTCCAGCTTCTTTCCTTTTCTGTTCATAGGTTTTTAGATTTTAAAGCTGGAAAGCTACCTTAGATCCTCTGGTCTGCTCTCTTGTATCACACAGGTCATAGAATTTCATCCAATTATTTCTTACTTCATTAAAATGTAACTATTCAAAATGTCTCCAGTCCTGTTTAAAGAATTCTGGATAATCTTTCTGCTTCCCTCTTTCTTGCTTTCTTCTCTCTCACGTTCAGTAAATTTATCTTCTGGTTAAAATTTTTGCTTCTTTATGTCACATCTCCTTTTTTGTCTCATTGTGATTTCTCATTTAATATTAATTTCTCTCTGGTTTTGTGTGCGCTCTCCGATGGGATTGGTTATGGATCAGGAGAACGGTTTTAGCATTGTTCCCAAAAATAAACTTCCAACTGCTAATGCTGCTGCTCCCAGTAGTTAATGGCTGCTTGGCTGAAGTGTGTTACTGTGGCTGTGCTGATTACCTAATTGTGCTTAAAGTATACTAAGGAATTCATACTTAGAGCATGTAAATGTTACCTTGAAATCCCAGGTAGAAAAAAATTGACCTAAATGGGCAGTTCACGCATCTAAGCCCTGTTATAAGACTGACTGCAAACAGGGACTGCTGAGTTAGTCATTCTGAGCTCCTGGAAAAACAAACAAGCAAACAAACAAACAAACGAAAAACCAGCTTCCAAGCAGTGCTGGGGTTGTGCATGTGAATGCTGCCTCCGGCCGTGTCCCCAAACACAGTGCACGGTGGTTCTGTGGCACCGCAGTGCTCAGGCACAGTTTCTGAAGTCGCTTGACTTGCATATGCCATGCAGTTACTGCAGTAATTCAATGTCAAGTATCAGGTGTTTTCTCTACGTGGTACCTCTGCCCGCTTCTGAGGGTAATGGGAACCCTGCCCCAGAATAAGACGTCTCCTGCCCTTTCTTACAAGCACAGCACTGACAGAAATTTATGGGCTCTACTCCTACTTAGCTGGGTGTGTTCAGGTGCTCTTCACCACTCTCAGGAATACCAAATGGTGACTAAAGTGTATTTCCCATTCCGTGCTTTGTATAAGATGACCCAGCACTTAGGAACGTTCATTCATAGTTAGGCGCTGTATGGAAGAACTGGGAACCATTATCACTAGTGTACTGGTGAAGGCAGGCACGGGGCGGGGAGCCAGGGACTGGGTCAGCCGGCAGCCGAGCGGAGCCTCCGGAGAGCCAGGTCAGCAGCAGCCTTGCATTTGGCGGTAAGTTTTATGAGGACTTTGCACTGAACAGAGTCCATAGGACTCAACACTAAGTCTGACTGTGGATGAATGCAGTCTGTTGTTGGTTGTGTGTATTAGACCCTCATGATGTATATCACGTGAAGGTATAGATTATAACTGATAGAAGGATGCAGCCCAGAGCCACAGTCTGAATGTTGCTGAAGTTCAGCAGCTTGTGGTATAAAAGCGTGGCCATTTGGGAAGAAACACATGTCTTAGTCTTAATTCTCCAAGAAGGGAGACTTTAGGCATGTGAATAATCTTGTCTGGACTGAAATGTTAGTAATTTGGCTGAGGTTTTATTTTAATGCCGCATTTTGTACAGGGAGATTGTACAAATAGTTGATTGTTACCAGGGAGTATAATAAATACTACTGAACAGCTGCTGGAAACTTTGGGCTTTTTTGGTGGTTTTTCTTTTTCTTTTTCTTTTTTTTTTTAAACATGCACTATCAATTTGGGTCTGGATTGGAACCAGTGACCAAGTGGTGAAATGCTCTGTATCTGATTAACCGCTCCCCTGCGTCATTCAATCACCTGTGAAAATGTCTTTCAGGGTGGCAGATGTTTACAGGTTAGAAAATAGAAAACATTTAACTTCAGTTATTTTCATAGTTGCTGAGTTCTGCTAGGAGTGGGAGTGGAAGGGATACCCATGAAATGAATCCAAATGGATATTAGGGGCACTGACTTTTTATTCTAATATTACTCTAGTGGGAACAAAAAAATACGTTAGTACTTGTTGCTCTGTGTGTAATGGTGAAGCTCTGTTTAGCTGATGTGGTTTTTTTTAAAAAGAGTAATTTTCTTTTGCCAATTGTTTGATTCTCCAATTGCAGCTCAGGATATTGGTGACTACAGTAGTCAAAGCTGAAGATTTTGCCTCTTGTAAATGTGTTGTGTAGGCTTAAAAATTACTATATATTAAGTAAGTCAAACCTTTGCTAAAATGTTTTTAGAAGTACATTTTTCCAGTATAATCAACCATTGCATATCCTATTATTTCACTTAGAGGATATTGAAAGATGAATTCCCATATTGCTCTGTAGTCCTGATCCTCAGCTTCGGACCTGGAGGTCAGTCTCACAAATTCGCTGACACCGGGTGCTGTCACAAGCTGCTGTCACCCTTTGGAATGACTGACCGGCATCCTCAGTTTGCAGCCAGGGCTTCACTCTCTAAGAAAATGTGAGACGCCGGATCCAGAACTAAGTTTAGTCCGAGTGACCGTAATGCGGCTCAGAGCACATGTAGGTCAGGCTTTTTTCACAGGAACCTGGGAGACATAAGTAGTGCCATTTCAATAAGGTTGTCACGGGTCAATGCAGTTTTTGAATATAGTTAAATTCCACACCAAGCTGTCAAGAAGACTTAACTGTGAAGTTTTGGAGCATTTCTCTCAACGCCTAGCCAGCCTGGTGAATTGTGAGATTGCATTTGTTTTCATTAAAACCAAAACAAAGTTATTTTTGCATTAAAACTTTTGAAAATGTGACTGAAGTGTATAGCTAACAGTTCAAAACCACAAAAGAAATAATCCAATCGCATTTTTTTTAAAACCTTCATAATTTGGTGACCTAAACTTAAGTTTTTGGGGGTTAACTTGTCATTTCTAGATTCTTAAAATGGCAAACCCCTCAGACCGGTAATTTTACTGTTACTCTTTCTACGTGTACCTCAAGTGAGCTCATTCAAGTACAAGCAGGTTTCTAGAGTGGACTGAATGATATTTGAACTTGGTTCTTTCAATATCTGAATACAACTCAATATCAATGAAATATCTTAATATTTTAATAAGATTATCTTTGTTTAGTTTATGGTGCGTCTTCAGAGGGAAGTTTATTCTGTGAAAGGCAGTACGAGGATGTCTCTGATCCCTCAGTTCTTTCATACCAAAGAGTCGTCTGGGACTTTGCTTTAAAATAGTTTATTCTCTGTGAATCAGCCATGGCTCTGTCTCAAGTACTTGAACATTTACATTTCAGGATTTTTAAATTTTGGACTTTTTAATCCAAACCTTGCTTCCTAAAGCCTGCTCTGCTCAGTCTAAAAGAAAATTTCATTTTAGCTATCATTTATCACTCCAAAGCCTTTGGGGAAAAAATGTCACACTGCTTCTTTGCCAAGTACAGTAGCTTCAGTGAAGAGGAAACACTCCTTTGGGATGGTTATGAAATATATTTATTACTCTTGAAAATGAACCTTTAAATATTTCAGAGAGCTGCTGACAGGAATAAGTGTGTTTCTTAGATACCTGGAAAATACGGCACTCTCCAAGGCCTTCCCAACTTATAGTGTCTTCTGGGATCCACCGCAAAAGAGGACTGGATTTTCTTGGATCCCCAGTTTTTGATCATACATGATGGCAGAGTCGGTGGCTGCTTGGCCGCTTCTCATGGGAGGCCTCCAGCCTTATGTGATAATTATCGATGATCACTGAAGGCTGCAGTACCAGCTTTCCCTTGATACATCAGTGAGAGAGTAGGAAAGTGTACCTTGCCGCACATAGCTAGGATGCATCTCAGTACTGGGGTTACAAATAAAATAATAGGACTTGATGTATAGCATCGGGCTTGTCTTTGCTTTAAGGGACGGGCATTCAACATCCCGGCCTGCCCGGTCAGGTAGGCAGTGCTTGTCACGGCAGCACTGCTGGGAGTGTTTCCATGATGGAGCATCTTTCAGCTCCCTGTTTTCGGGCTGGGTTTAAATTAATTGTGTATGCCTGCACATTCATAATGTGTCTGTTTCCTTGTAAAACCCAACTCCAGCTTCAGTCTCAGGCAGGGAACTCTATTGCAGTTGCCTTTTGTTTTAACTAAGCCTCTCCTGGGGTGCAGCCCAAGCAGGTAGACTGAGCAGTTTCTGCTGTAATAGAAAAAAATAATAATTTCTTCTGATCTCATGCTAAATAGTCTCTGTTCTGGCAACAGCTCAGGCCCCTGTGTCAGATAGATGTCGTACTCTCTGCTGGACCTCTGTGGTCTGAGCCATATCTCAATGGAGGGCAAGAAAAATGAGGCTCAAGCAGACGCATTTGTTTAACCCAAGGCATCACAGACAGCATGGCGCAAACTTACAGGACACACTATCTTGATATTATCTTTTCGCTAGGTATTTGTTTTCTGTTTCTAATAGGCATAGCATGTAGTAACTAGAGACTTTCACTGAGCCCTTTTGCAGTTGAGTTTGTCTTCTGATGATCTGCATGTTAGTAGCAGACAGGAGAATTTCAGGTGCCTCCGCCAGCATGCATCGCTGCTCACCTCCCCAAACTGAATTTCATCCACCGTCATCCCTGCAACTCCCATCTCCCTGAGCAGCGATGCTGGTAAGAAGTATCGCACAAGCATTTGCAACTCCCTTTGTGCATTTCCTTTTCTTGAAAGAGCTCTGTGAAACTGAGCTGAAAAGCTTCTATCAGAGAAAATAAATACTTCCAAGTGACTTCTGAGCATATAATCAACCTATGTAATATTATGACTGTATTAATGATGCCTGCTTCTTTCAATTATTTGTGATAATCATTAGTTTCTTTGATTTTTTTTTTTGTGTTTCTTAGAATAACTCTCAACCTGATTGAGATCTCTGATGGTTATTGCATTGCAAATAATCTTAAAACACTGTGTAGACCTGATCTAATAGAGGGCATCGGAGAGTAGGCACAAGGCTGCATCTCTGCCGTGGGAGTTTTCAAAGGATCTGCGGTTCCTCCAGACTTCTAAAGTGATTATACTGTGTCACACTTATGAATGGGGTGCAAAGGCTGCTGGGGGGGGAAGGGGTTTGCTTCCTTAATGAGTATGTTTTCAAAGAAAAATTACATTTCCTTGTCACATGAAAGAAAGAAATGTGTACACAAATGCTAGCCATTATTTGGGAAATGGCTCAAGCTCAAAAATTCTGGCTGGAAACCATTAGGAAGAAAAACGTTCTCCACCATCAATTAATGCATTGTTTTTCTTTCCCTTTCATGTTGCTAAGCAGGCCAAGAGATAAGGGGCTAGCTGTAATCCATCTTGTCAGATGAGTTAAGTCAGTTCGTGTTATACCAGTCATCTGGAAGATGAAAACTCCATTTCACTCTGAGTTTGATTTTTACATCACATTTTTCAAATTATCTTTGCTTTTACTTAATGTTCTTGTCTTCTACTTGTATTGATTGAGCGTTCTGATCCAAAAATATATAATATAGTGCTGCCTTTTACACTGCGTAGTGTCAAAGAAAAGGTGTTAATACATGTTTGGTGTGACACTTAAAACCAGCAAAGTAGATTCTGGTAATTAATTGCCCTCTCTGTCTTGAGAGCTGCATCTTCATCACCGACTCTAATTACAGAGGGTGGGTTTCGGCGGGAGATACCCAGCTCTCCTTGAAACCCGCTAGATCAGGCACCGCCAGCACTGCAGCCCCGCAGGAGGGAAGCGGTGTCGGATGCTCTGCGGGGCTAAGGAAGGCTGTTGGCAGCTGAGCTCTGGTGAAGTACACGGGGGCGGTTTGAGATACTGGTACCTCGGCTGGGGCGCACACCCCGTTTTTTTTGCCACCTCCAGCAGAAGGGCGAAACGAAGGCTTTGGGAAACGATGGGGAGACTTGGCAGTAATACCTTCAACTTTTGCATCTCATCTGTCATAAACCAGGATACCCCGGTGCTTGTCCTGTGGCCTGAGTCTGCACAGAAACACCACTCGCAATATTCGAGCCAGTCAGCTGAAATGCTGGTCTTTTCCCGACTGACTGTGGTACCACCAGTGCTCAGCTAGTCCAGTCCAAAGGGAGGGAAACACAGGCTGAATGTGGATTTTATACCTTCACCTACTGTATTTGAGGTCCCTGTGTCTGTGGCTTCCCCCTCTGTCCTTCACTCCAGCTGCTAAGGAAAATGATGGCAGAAATTAGTGTTAAAACTGGACCTACTGGAAGCTTCTCCGGAGTCAGCTTTTGTAGACACCTGACCATGGGGGAGATAGATGGGAGACCTAGGAGTGATACAGGTTGGAGTCCTACAAGCTTCAGGACATGGAGCACTGGCTGGTGAGGAGAGTAACGCCCTCAGGTCGCTTGTTCTGCTCTCTTAATGTTTGTATTTTATTGAAACAATAGAATCAAATCCAGTAGCACATTTAAAGGTGTGTCTGAGCTTTCCTACCTACAGCAAAGTATTTTGGGGTGCAGAAAGGCGTAGAAATGAGCTTCATTTGTCATTTTAAAGAGTTATAATCTAGGCATTTTTGAATGCCTTTGCAGAAACTCAGGGTCCCCCTGCTCAGTGCAGCTGTAGAAGGCAGCCGTACTTACAGCCTGTGTTCTGCGTTCATAAAGTCCCTTTTAAATAACGATTTACTTTTATATCACTCACACTTATATGCTAACTAACGGAAATAGAATACATTTACCAGAGTTAAACTTACGGGGTTTTTAAAGCTACCAAGTTGATTACAGATATTTTTCCCTGGACCACAGGAGATCACTCGCCCGTGTTACAGTGCTGGAAACGCTGACGGTGATTTGTGTCCGTAGGCAGGGGAGAAGCTAACTTGTGGGGACCACGTACCGTTGGAGCTGGTTCTACTCTCCAGCAGTTGTACATTAGACTGTTAAAGCCACCTAAATGTAAACCAGTTGACGGTCCAAGGCTGACACACCCTGCGTGATGCTGGTGGTCTGCCGTTGGGATTTGTTGGTGCACGAAAACGCTGCGGCTGCTCTGGCAGTGGGGCCAGCTGGCATGGAGGAGCCCCAGCCAGCGCCGCCGAATCTGTTACACTTCAAAACGGGTTGGTCTCATCCCAACTGATGGGTGGGCAGAGCTCGCTCCGGAGCTGGGCCAGAGATTGGCTTGGGAGAGCACTGCTTGGTTTGGGGCCAGGCACTGCCAGGGACCATCTCCCTCCGTGAGAGTGCAGATGATCGGGTTCCTTCTCCCGGGAACATTCCCTGGCACTGCCTAATGTGCCGGGATAGATGGAGCCTGCGATCCTTGAAGAGTGATTCCATTAATATAAATCTTACGTAGGAGGACAGCTCTCATTTATGAAATAGATTTGGTCTTGTGTGGGAAGCTGAGGAGAGGAGGAAGGTGAGAAGAGGGATTTAACCCCTTGATTGCTGACGAGCTTGCTTTATTCAAAGAGGAGACTGAATAAGCTATTGCTAAGTAACACCAGGGAAAAGTTTGCGTGGGTCATTCATCGGCTGAGACACACAGTTACTGTTCTGCTGCCTCTGAAGCAGATGTTCAGTAGTTTGTTTGGTTCTCTGTAGTCCGGGAAGAAATGCGCTTTGTCCTTCTGTCTGACCATATTTTTTCAACTGAAATTTCAAATGTTAATTTTAAAATAATTCCTCCTTTTCTGCCAAATATGGTCTTATTTTTATTTGGTTTTACTTTATTATCCCACAGCCATAGGGTAGGTACAGGACACAGCCTGTTGCAGTTTCGTTGTTGTTTAGACAAAGGTGCCTCCATGTTTCTCCTACAGTGAAGTTGTCCTATACTGCTCTGAAAATGAAAAAACATTAAGGGCTGTTTATGTGATTCCTGAGTAATTGAAAAAGACAGAGACAAGCTCAACCCTCCCTCTCTGCCCAGCAACTTGGGACTAGATTTGTATTCCTTCTGCTTTACTTGGGCTTTATAGTATCAGTTTTTAAGAATAAGTTAAATAAAAAGCCTGTTCTGTTTGCTTTTAGACACATGGTCAGAGTGTCTAAGAGCAAACTTAGAATCAAGAGCAGACTTAATAGTCTTGGATCCCATCTGCAAAGTATTTTAGTTATTGCTGTGTTTCATTCCAGTCTAAACAATTACATAATTTTATTAATATCTATGGACTTGCTTGGCAGTCCCGGCATTATAATATAATGGGAGTAAATTGTTTATTATTGGGTTTTGAAGTGGTGAGCTTTTTCTCGTATATATGTATGAGTCATTTGTTGAATGCCTTCACTCCTCTTTTTATCCCTTTTCATTGAGTGTATAAATTATATCTAAGGTTGTATAATCCTTTTCTTGTGGTGAACCCATTTTAGTACGTTTCTCTCTTTGAATTCTGTCTTCTTCAGTTGTCTGAAACAAGAGACCACAGTCAGCATGTGTTTCTATCACACAAACTCCATGGACGAGATGCAGGCAAGAAGGAGTCTTCCTTAGCAGAAATTCATTCTATACAGAAGCTGCCTAACTTCTTAGCAGATACAGTTAATGATGCTATTCATTTTAATTCTGTTTCAGAATAAATATAGTGTGGTTTACTTTGTGGCTGGCAGGTTTCTTCTTTTGTAAATCACATCTTCTGAGGCTATTTACATGAGATTTACTTTCTTCTTTTTTTCCATCTCATCATCTTTTTTTGGCTACAATCTGGAGAAAGAAATCTCCATCAAATAGATAATACCTCCCACACCAGCTTCCAAAGGCTAAATCGAAGAACAGAAGAATGGAAAGCTCTGCGGAGCTGAAAACCGTCAGAACCAGACGAGCCCTGGATGTTCAGTTCCCTGCCTCAGAGGATACTTTCTTTGCATTCTGCAGTTGTGGATTTCTTGTACTACTTCTTTGCTGTGTTTCCTAAAGATTTATAATATGTGACTGTGGGTCTAGGAAGAGAAATTGGTAATACATCCAAACAGCTTTATAAAGCTGGAAATGTAAACTGGATTTCTTAGTTTAGTTTTGTTTTTTTTTTTTTTTAACTAGAAAAGGAAAAAGATTTCAAATACTCATGTTTAATTCAGAGAGTATTATATATCTGGTAGAGATATTGTAGTTGAATTTCTTTTTGTATGATGGAGAGAAGAGTGTGCCAGATTATTTTATGTTTCACAGAAAATGTCATTACATCAATGTTATGCATTTCATCTCAAATTTCTGCCAGATATGTGCCAAAATATTTTAACAAAGCAACTTAATAAACATACCCTCCAATATTAAAAAGTGAAATCAACCTTTGATGCTCTTGTGTGAATGTACCAAAACATTGTATTTTGTGCTATTAACCAATTTATGCTCTGAGAAAACTACACTTACTTTGTTCAGTCTACGAGTGTGAAGGTTAAAAATAAATCTTACCAATTCATGAAATTTGCCATTTTGGGGGCAAGTTACAGAGCCTGAGCAATATATGATGTAATCAGTGTAAAGAGAATTTCTGTTCTTGTGCAATATGTGTCAGTCAGAAGATTTCCAAATTTTGTAGACCTTGCAAATTAATGTGCAAATGTTTTACTCGGGAGCATGCAAACCCGCCTGTCTGTTGGGCATCGCAAGATCACAGATTCTGAACAGGGTGATTTTTGAGATTGATTAGCCAGTTTTGAAGCAAGCCGAAAAACAAGCGTGCAAGTTAGAAATGTCAGCAAAGCATTCGTCTGAAACTTAGAAGAATAAAAAGAATTGGGTTTGCAGAATTAGCTCTTTTCTAAGGCATCTTGAAACCATTGGATTGGCCTTGAAATGTTTTTTTCTGAGAAGATAAACTCATTTTGTTTATGTCTCATCTGTACCATTACAAATCAGTTTTAGGCATTAGTGTAGAGCAAATTTCTGTGGAGAGATTTCTGTCAAGAAAAGGAAATCATTGTGGTTAATATGTGGTACGTGCTGGCACAGGCCGACTTGTTATTAGCAGCCAATGTATTTGAAAGGTTTTCCGTTAGCGTGTGATGCTGCTTTAATGCAGTCGTTAGGCCTCACAGTAATGATTTTCACAGGTAATAGCAATAACATTTTTCATGATCCAGTTTCTTTCATGAATGCATTATGAAGTAGTTTCAAAGTTCCAGTAGTACTGCATTTTTGGCATACCGGCATCATTTTGAAGTGGTGTGTTAGGTACATTATTCATAACAAAAATGCCTGTAAAACCTGTACGCGTATCTATCGAGTAGAGTGGGATTCTCTTGAAAATCCTAACTACGAACCTGAAATAAAATAGAAAACTTCACTAGAGAGAAACAGCAATATTATTTTCTGCTGTTCATGGAGGTGCTAAATGGCACCTGTTAGATTCAGAGTTGCTTCAAGGTGTAATTTAAAAAAAAGAAGGAATTGTTTAAAAAAAAAAAGTAAAGTTGGATGAGGTCAGAAAATAAACAAGTTCTTGTTAATGATTTACACTGGAAGGAACCAAGAGGTGAAAAAGTAATTTTTCTGAAATCAGCTTTCAGTGGAGAGATAATGGCAAACGATAAGCATGCGATATAGCAAGTGTTGTCAAGATGATGGGAGAGTTGGTCCGGCCGCAGGCAAACGGGATGCTGCTGCCTTCGTGTTTGGGACCGTGGTTTGCCCCGGGCTGCTGGGGCAGGGCAGGGAGGCACCGCCGGCCGCAAAGTGCAAAACCCTCAAAAGAGGGAGTGTTTAGGAAAGTGATAAAAATATTCCAGTGGAATCTTTCAATGTTGTTTGTTTAAAGATAACTCCTCCACAATAGCTGGAGTTTGAATGTGGCCTTTCAGACTGACTACTGCTCTGCTGCTCTATGCCTGCAACAAAAAGTCCTGTATTTTGATTCTGAGGCAGCGGGGTGTAACAGGTTTTGGTTATTAATTTGTACTGTTGGTGCCTGGATGCTGTGCAGTAGGACAACTCCATGCCTTTAGCAGTTGTGCAATACTTTTTTTTCCAAATTCAGGTATTTTCAGATAGGCAATTACCTTTTCTTCAGATTCATGTGTGCTGCTTGGGGTGGGGAGGAGGGTTGGAGGAGAGGCTGATTTTTTATTTTTCTCTCTCCCAGAATGACAGAAGAAATACAGAATTATTTTATTTTTACAGCATATGGTATTCAGTTACACTCCTAAAGCCTAAGGGGAAAGAGAAAATCAAATGTTTTGGGAACTGGCAATTCTCATTTCAACAACAGCTTCCTTTGTCTTGTTTTCGTATGTGGTGTTTGGGTTTTTTTTTTTCCATGGAGCATAGTTCACTTCCCTCCTTTGTATACAGATTTCTCTGGTAATTATGAGAGCCTGTCTGTTTAAATTTATCACGTTTTTGGCAACCAATGTTCATCTACAGACACTGTTTCTATAAAGAAATGGCGTACGTGAAGCATGAGGAGGGAACTAAAGCTCTTTTGCTTCTGAGCAAGCTTCTGGGCCCAGACCCAGGCGTTGCATGGAGCAGGACAGGCATCTCCATCTGCCTGGGGACACTGCTCCCCGTAGCCACTAACTGCTGTGTTACTGGCTTGGTTGTATTTCCTTTTCAGTATACATGGGGGCATGTACTAACAGCAGACACCGAGTGGTGATCCAGCTATCAAACCCCAGTACCCCAAAAGCATCCTCCTCCCCCAAACCTTTCCCTTCTCTTCACCCCTGGCTTTGTTCATGAGGCTAAAAACACTGTTTATAACAGAAGCAAAAAAATTTCTATTATCAGTCTAAGGGGAAAATAGCAATTTCTCCGGCTACTAAGAGAAACCTGTGCAGAGCTGTGCCATGATGGGTGCCTCTGTCTCCTCTCTGACTGCCAGGCATCACCAGGGAGAAGGAGAAGGAGAAGGAGAAGGAGAAGGAGAAGGAGAAGGAGAAGGAGAAGGAGAAGGAGAAGGAGAAGGAGAAGGAGAAGGAGAAGGAGAAGGAGAAGGAGAAGGAGAAGCTCCCTGCCCTCCCCTGGGTACCTAATGAGACCTTCAGTCTGCAGCCCGGTGCCAAGCATTCACATGCTGTGCGAAGCCTGGGCAGACTTCTGCTTGCAAGGCATCCCAGGACGCAGTATGTGTAAAGGGCAGGGATACCTCCGCCATAGCTCACTTCATCTTTCTCCTCCTTTAATTTCAATTCAATTTCAATTCAATTTCAATTTTGGAATTAATTAGGGAAAAAAAAGAAATCACCATAGGTTTTCCAGTAGCTTTCTGTCACAGCAAGAGAAATGAGCAAAATCACAAGTGTAGTAGCTTGGTGGTCTGACTAGCTAACCATTTTCTCTGCTCTGGTTGTGAAATAAATAGTCCAGCAGGTAAGGGAGAGGTTTGGGATAGTTCGATTTCTTTTTCTTTTTGAAAAGCTGTTTTCCTCTGTGTTTTATTACAATCTGCTGTGTCAAAGTACTCTTGATCTACTTAGAAAAAAAGTTGGAGCTATACTTAGGAAAAAAAAAAGCATTCAAGTTATTTTTCAACGTTTTAATTTTATTTATGTATTTCATGCAAAATTCTGCTGTCTCAGGATGTTGGTTGTATTGTTCTTACCAATTCGAATACATGGCTAGATGACAGGAATTACTAAAAAAGTAGAAGACCAAAGATACATCCTGAAGTTCTGTGAGCAGATTACATTTAGTTTTTGAAATGCATGTTACTGCAGCCATCGTGTTAATTTTCTTCACATGAAGGTTTGCAAACTTTGGTTTTTTTCCAGGGAGATGCTGTTCAGTGAAGCTGAGTGAGGCTGCCAGTTAAGTAAAACCAATCTGTTGACAACTGGTAATGGGTGGGAACAACTCTGGCAGTAGTTATTGAGGTTGGAGTGATCTGAGGCTTGTCTTCCTCTGATAACCATTTAGAAACAAATAATAACTTTTTTTTTAGGTCCTTAGCAGCTCTCATTTCTAAAAGTTCAGAAAGCAGAGCGAATTAGGCTTAGAAAATGTAAACATGGGTCATCCCCAGCTGCATTGTGTTATGTGGAGTTAGAAACGTAGAGGGTGTTGATTAGAAGGCAGACTAAGTGGTTGTCAAATTATAATGAGATGTCCAAAGTGTCACTTTGGTTAAAGAAATTCTTTTTGGTTAATGTTGTGTGCTTCCTTACTCACAGAGGGAAATTAGAGGCATTTTAGTGTTTTTAATGATTTTTAAGGGCGTTGTCTTAGGTAGAGATAGGGGTAATAAAACTAATGGAAATACCATTGGAAGCTGTAGCAGAGCTTCCTTTAATTTTGGCTACTCCAAAATTTCCATTGGTAACAGCTGCCAGTGTGAAAACTGCTTCCAAAGCTGTTCAAGCTAGTGCTGAAATAAAGAGCAAGGAAGAATTTCTTTTTGCCCATTAAAACTATGCTTTTTTTGACATACCAGTAACCCATAAGAGGGTTTTACCTTTTTTTTCCTCCCCTCTTTTCCTGTGAAAGTATACCCCAATTTTTGCCAAGTTTTTAAACCTCTAAAGAGGTACCTTTCTGGGAGGGAGTACGCAGCCTGCTCAAAGCAAATATTGGGACTGTTTGGATAAGGCAGGAGATGGGGGGTGGAAGGACAGATGGAATCTGCCTGGAGAAAAGGCTCGGACAGAATGCAAGCCTGTGCCTGCTACCAGATTTGCAGCCACGCCAGGCAGTCTCGACTTTACCCTGACTCATGGGAAGCTGCGGATGAATACACAGAGTTAAACCTGGGAAAAATCCCAGTATGAAGCGTCCTGGCCTCTCTCCTTCAGCTCTCTGTAAGACACGGTCTCGCTGAGTGGCTTTTCTGGCCCCTGAATCGAGCTAAGGGGAACCCGCACCCCGTCAGCCTCCGGTCTCCCTTCTTCCACTCGGCAGAAGTCACCTTTGTGCCTGGATTATGAAAATGCATTTTCAGTGTAACTGTTAGAGGGAGGAAATGCCAGGCGCAGTTTGGGACAGTACCGTTAGCTGAAATATTAATCAGCTCACATCGGGAAACCATTCATGAGAACGGTGCTATTTTTTAGGGAAATACTGCAGAGCAGCTGCACACCTTCTAATGAAAATACTCATATTGAGTCTTTTTAAAAGTTGCCTGCGTTAGGGTTTCAGTGCAGGAAAGATTACCATATCAGATGAGCATGAGCAAGGAATTTGGGGGTAAAGGATCTACTCTCTAACATTTAATGTGGGGGCCTATAGAAACAGCACACCTTTTGATGTGAACTCTTGACTTTTCTAGTTGGCCTCTTACACGTGAAATGCTTTGTATCTAATTAAAAAAATTCTCCCGTGAAGAACATCAGTAACATCTGATTCCTTATATACTACATTTTCCTCAATTAAAGGCTGTCAGAGCTGCAAGGTCACACGGCCATCTTCCTGCTTAGAAATCCCTGCTAACTATTTAACCTTGATCTTCACTTTGCAGTGCTCCCGCGAGCGTGTGACTTGTGATGGAATAACTTAGCATGCTGAATCCGTAGTCATCGCTGCAACTGGCAAAGAGGGGACGTGGTTATTTATAAAGCCTTAGGCCATCACACAGTTTTAATAGACATTGGTTTCCATTCAGATACTAAATATATTAATCTCAGCTGCAATATAGTCTGATTTTTGGGTAATGATAAGAAAAACTGCCTTTTAGAGATACCTTTAATTATTTCAGAGATCTAATTCTGTTTTCTACGTAGGTACAAGCTCTAATTAGTTTCCTCTTACTATGCATTTTTTGGCACTTGCTTTTTTCTGTAATGATGAAAGATCATCAGAATAAAATTTTGCCATTGTGAGGAAGAAAAAGTGCAAATTTTGAGCGTATTTTTCTAAGTCGCTTTCTATGCACAGGATAGTGAAACAGCCACATGAGGCATCCGCTTCATCGCTGATCTTTTAGTGTCTGCAACATTAGGCTTGAATTACACTGCATTGTATCACTTTGAATTTTTTTTGTTTGTTTATATGCTTTATGAAGGGGTTTAAATTGTACTTAAATGAGAGTATATTTTGTAAACTGCCTTCCTAGAATGTCAGCTCCTTTGGCTTTATTCTCTCCATTTTTTTCGCTGTGTCTATGTTTTGTTATTCCACATAAAATAAATTTCTTAGTTGTATCAAATTTGTGTGCTACAGTGCACTGTAGCCGAGCTTCTTTTCCTCTGAACATAGGAGGGAAGCGCTGAAGGAAGCAGGAGCGATGCAGTGAAATCCAGACAGGGGCTGCATAGGAAACGTGAACCATAGAAATGGTGTTGGAAGGCAGAAGACACATACCTGCCTGCCTTTGCAGTCACCGAGGGAAAGACATACTGGTAGTTGTTAAGGGGAACAAAGAGGGGAAAAGGATTTACGGTGAGAGTAGTACTCCAGTAGTGTAGAGCAGCATGGCATGCTGCCCTTGCGATAATTTTTTTATTATTGTTTTGTATGCTGTTCCTTTGATAAGTAGGTTGTTTTTCAGATGTCACGGAGCATCTGCAGCCCTCCTTCAGGTGGAGGGTGGTGTCTGTGTGTGGAGACAATAATTATAAAAATTAGACCTTTGGTATTTAGATGGGAAGGGGCAAATACAGCAACTGGGTATTTTTTAACCTCATAGACCTCGTAGTCCGTATATTCAGTGAATTGCCATTTTGTAATTGAAGATTTTAACCCAGTTTCAGCTACTTTTTTGAAGAGGCCAGGATGCCAGAGGGCCTTTGGACTTGCAGGTGAAGCCCTACTTTTACTGCCTTTTTCCTATATGACTGAGGATGCCATCATTTCTGGAAACAGCATTTGACTGAATATCCAGATGACTTTTTCTGTGATTTTGTAAGTGACTACTTCTGCCATATGGTGGAAACATTTCTTGAAAGAAGGACAGAGTTGGTGGAGTAAAAAGAAATGCTCCAGCATCCCCATCCAAAATAGTACCTTGGCAGAGCATGACAGAAATAGGATGTTGTTCAAATTCTTCTTTCTTTCCAAGAAGCTGTTAATGTTGAACATCGTAGACGGAGAGCCTCACCTGGTGTTCTGCACCCTGCTGGGCTTTCTCCCCTGCTGCTCGTTGCTACTTTCCAGCTCTTCCAAAGGAAGACAGCAGAAGAGGCTGAAGCTGAACAGTGTATCTCGCAGTGTCACCCCTGAATCATCCTCACTTTATCCCCAGCAAATCTGACGTAGGCTAAACCTGAACTGAATTAATTTATCCAGAGGCCTTCCAGCGTAAAAGGATAAAACACCTGTCCAGTGAAGAGCTCTCTAGAGCCTATCACTAGTCAAAAACATTTTTTTCTTGCATTATAGTATTTTCCAGTCAATTCACCCATTATGCAGCTTTTTATGTGTGCATAACGGGAAACAATTAACTATCAGTGAAAATCCCAATAGCCCTTTGGTAACTGAAATTTCAGATACGTCTTGTGGCAAGCCTAAGCCATGGGTCTGTTGAGAAGGGCTGAACTTTGCCATCCTCTTCGTAATGGGCTGTGGTGTAACAGAAATAGTTGCTGCAGCTTTCCAGTGCTGGAGAACACCCTGCTGGCACACTGTTCCTGTGCTCAGGATGGAATTAGCCTTATTAATACAATGATTTTATGAAGCAAGGATTCCTTGTCGTAGCCCTTGTGGCCTACTGAGTTTAGAACTTCGTTTTGCTCCTCTAATTTATAAAGGGCTAGTATAATTTCTGTGTATATCTCCATATATATGTGCATGATAAGGTCCTTTGGAATAGTTGCAGGCCACTACCCCAGCTTCATCTTCCCCTCTCCAAACAAGGCCACCTCCCTCCATTTGCTGATGATGTGCCTCAGGCCCCGATTATCTTCTGGACCCTCTTCCCCTCTTCCTCATGCCTGTTGAACTGGGAGAGGCCTGAAAATGGTCACAGTGTGGCCCAAGTGGGATGAGTCAGTGGGGATCGTCCCGTGGTCTGCTGGCCGTGCTCCTCCTGATGTAGCCCAAAGCGTGGTTTGCTTTATTCATGCCGAGACCATGCTGGTGGCCTTGCTTTTGCCAGGGTCTGTTGCAAACACGCTGTGCTGTTGGGTTGCTTCTGCGTCTTCTCCAGCTGAAAAACGTTTGCATGACTGCAGTACTACTTGGGGTGCTGAGAGCCCTAGATCCACTATAATCTAAACTCGTGATCATAAAAATGCTGTGTGTTTGTAGAAGAACAAGCCTTTCTTGTGGAATATTTCTATAAAACTGTATAAGCAATGGTTAGCAAATTCATCTATTTGAAAAGACAGTATCTTAAATCATATATAAAAATCACCAAAATGGTCAAATACTCCTAATGTTAAAACTTAATTATTTTAACTCCTGATCTGGCTCAAACTCAGTTTTTTTCCCATCTCTGCCGTATATCATTGATCATTTTAAGTGAGTATGTGCTTCAGAAAACTATGTAACTGTGGCTTATATAGCAGTACTTTTGCTCATGCAGTTTTTTGTCAGGGTGAACAGTATCCTTTCAAGACAAAACTTCTTTCTTTTGAGGTTTTCAATTCTGGTGAGTGGAAAGATTGAATTAAGCATATCTTTGTTTTATAGCTAGCAGGGCATGAAAATTACAAGCTGAGGGAAGGAGAAGGAGCAGTTTCTAAAACGGACCACTGGCAAAACCTCCCTGAAAGAAGATTTTATTAGAGTTGTAATTTCTCTGTCATTATCAGGTGTTACTTTGAACACTAGTGATATCAAGTAGTAATAAAGAGAGGTAAAATTTAAAAATTTTGAAAACATTTACAGTACAGTGAAGTATTTGGTGTAATTTGCATACTGCTAACAGCCACTATTAAGGAACACAGAGCTTTACAGTAGCTTTGGAGAGGAGTTGTAAAACATTAAAGTTAAAAAAAATTCCCCTTGATACCTTCTGCCTGTGTTTATGAACCAGACAGTACCAAGCTCCAGATGTTCCGACCCGGGCCTCTGCTGTCACAAAGTAAGGGCAACCCCTACAGCTTGCTTACAATAATTTTTAATAGGTTTAAAAGTGAGCATGCACTAATTAAGTCTCATTTTATTTCTTTGAAGACAACTAGGGTCTGTCTGGGTGTTCATAACTGATATTAAAGGTTGTGTGTCTGGGACAGAAAGGGAGTATTTTCATTCCATGATTTCAGATCATCAGGAGGTTGGAGGGAAGAGCTGACCTGGTATCTTTTCAGTGACAGAAAATTTCTACAGGGGTGCAAAGTAATGCAGTTTAAACTGGTAACAATTTTCTTTACTGAAAAGCGGTTATTAACCCAGAAACAAAATCTTCCCCAGCCTTTGGTGGCTATCGCTTCAGGAACCTGTGTTTAGAAGAAGGAAGAGGTTTTCTCCAGCAGTTGGCATTTGAGTCAGTTTGGGAGGTTGGGATGGCAGGTGAATTTAGGGATCTGGTGTCTAGATGAATCCTGGAATACTTCCTCTGGGAATGTGGTACTTGTGTGTCGGCACCCTGTATCTCAGTATTCTCTTGTCTTCGGTGATGTGTCACAAGGATCAGCTGGATGTGTTACAGAAATACGTCTGTCCAGGTTTTGTTAATATGAGGAATTGCTGAGCTGTTTCCATACCCTGTACTTCGTAGGGCTTCATTTACTCAGTAGTTCATCTCCCCATGTCTTATTCTAGAGTTTTAAATCCTTGGTCAGGTCCTGCCAGCTTCTATTTAGAAAAAAGGAGGAAGTTTGCAGTACGTGGGTTATTTTCACCATTAACCCTAAGCCCAAACACAAAACAGGAATGCTAAGTGGGCACAGAGGACTTCCACAGAGGTAGCCAGGAATATTGAATGGCCATAACACCCAGCTTGATGTACGTACAGGTCAGCTAGTAGCAACAGAGGAAGAAGAAAAACTCTCAAACCAGACATTCTCTAGAGCAGGAAGGCAGTGATTAAAAGCAGCCCCATTGCCCTAGCAGACACCACCTCATCGTTGCTCACCGACACGAGGATGGCTGTGGCCCTCCGTCGGTTCTCATCCACCCCAGGCGCCCAGGCTGGATGTTTGCCCACTGCTGTCAGGAGAGAGAGGGGACTCCGTTTGTGTGCCATGAGCATGGCAGCTGAGGACTAGACAATGACCTTGGTTTTTCCATACCAAACCCTTCCTTGCAAATGAAAACTGGGTGCGCGAGTAGAATGGGAGGAGTGAAGATCTGGTAGGAGTCCTCTGGCAGCCAGCCAGCATCCCCGCTGGAGACCTCGTTTTGTTTCTCCCTTTCATGGGAGGTCCCATTGGAAGGGTCCTCCTTAAAACTCTGCTAGTTCACCTGTGTTCTGCAATTGTCTAAGTGTCACACTACAAATACTCGATTTAATAAGTAACCCGAATTTTAAGCAGATTATACAGACAGTTGAAAAACACAAAAAAGTCCAAAGCCTCAAAATAGCTGTTTTCAATTTTCACTGCTTGAATAGAGTTTCAGAAGGATTTAACCTTTGTTCTTTGATCATGGCACAAAAGAATATATACATGCAAACGAGGAGGCTGAGGTAATGATTATATGCAAAGATGCTGCTAAGTATATAATTAAAAACTGCCCCGTGAGACACCCCCAAATTTTATATCCTAATTTTATTTTATACTGCCATTTAGGGGAGGGGTGAATTCACCTCTCCCACGCACTCTTTGCACCTGTTTTGTATAATGGGCAGATTCCAAATCTATCTTTGTAGGAAGTCTGCTCCATATTATTCAGATAATATTATGCAGTATTTGTTAACCTAAATTTTGCCCCCCTCAGATACTTCAGTCTAGACTAATTGGCTGCAGTACTTAGCATTTAAATTATCAAGCAATGGGGTCTGTGAAAATGGATCTCCCAACGTTTGATACTAATTCTTTGTTTTCTACTTCTTCACTGAGAAAATTGCAGCAATTGTTCTGCAAAGCTTGAAGCGAAGGAAATAAACATGCACTTACAGCCATGCTTACAAACATCAGGAATGGATTTTTATTTTAGGGCATCGTTATTTTATGTGATGTGATGCTGAAACCAGGAATTCTCTAACCTTAGAATTACAAAATATCACATTGTAACACACGTCACATAAATGCCAGTGAAATCATATATGCCAGTGAAGTGTGTAGAGATGAAAATATTGATGAATCAAGACAATTCTACAGTAGTCCTTGTAGTTTCTGTCCTGTCACCAATGTTTTTCTCCTACTCAAAACTTCTACATTTTTTTCCCTAACCCAACTTGATGTCTCTTTACATTTATACATCCTGCAGAGTAGGGCCCTGATACCGGCTGAGACGTCTGTGGCAATGAAAGACTAATAATAGAATTTCAGAATATAATACCAGAAACTCCACAGACAGTGTTGCAATGAAATGCAACAGCCAGGTTTTTATACCGACAAAAATGGGAAATTTACTTTTGCAGGGATTTTCTTTTTCCTAATCCACAAGTTGCGGCATTCTTTTGAAATAACTTCCCCTGTAAAACATGTTTTTCCTATAGAATCTGACCAACAGAAAGCACTTCTGTGTGCTTGAGATGCTGCAGACATCCGTTGTTGTTCCTCCCAGGCAGGAGCATTTCTCAGAGCTATTAGCGATAGCACTTGCAGTGCATGCGTTCCTGGCTTCTCCATCTCATATACCCATTTTCAGGAAAGGGAGGTAGGGTTGAGGAGTACCAGATACACTTAGTGCTCATCAGCGTCCAAGATGAGGTCTAGATATCAGAGTGCTTCTGTGACCCTTGCTGTAGTTGCATAGGTTCCAACAATGAATGTATCTTAACAAAATGGCTATTTGCACTGATAAACTCAGACAGGGAAATAAAAAATTTTCCTTCTGTAATTATGGCATTTAGCAGATACTCTACTGACTGCAGTCAGAGCAGATTTCCAGGTGAGATTAGGTCTGAGCTGTGAGCTCTGTATTTGGGAAGGGGGTTCCTCTGAACATTTTGGGAGCTTTACCAGAAAAGCAAAGGGGCCAGCCGCCGAGCCAGGAGTCGCAGAAGAGGAGGAGAGGCTGTTGCACTGTCTGCAGTTACCTGCTAGGTAACTCAAAATATTGCTCTTCAAGTCGAAGTATCCCCAAGGAGCTGGGCTTCTGCGCTAGGTACTGTGTTACAAAACCCAGTTTTATTTCTAGCCCTTTATGACTGAGTAAATGTCTCCCTTTGTCAGGTCAATACTTCTAGTGTTTTGTGCCATGAGTTGTATACTTGCATTTCATTAATGCTGCTGGCAATTAATCTAAGTGGAAGAGCTGCGTTCCATCATTGCTGCATCTCAGATGTCTGGTCAAAATGCTTTCATGCTCCCTATTTGCTATGTTCTCAGCCAGCACAAGATCACTGTGGCTGCAGTACACTGTTAGCATTGCGCTGCCCCATAATAACTAACTATTTGATCACTTGAAATAAATAACAGGCCGTCTTCTTGCACGGTGCTGGATTTTCAGGAACACGGTCTCTGTGAGGACCAGCGCTGTGCTGTCCCCGGAGCTTTCGCAGGGCATGGGGGAGGCTGTGGGAGGGATGCGAGGGCCGGCCGGGCATGGGGCAAGGAGGCAGGATCCAAAGCGGGGCATCTCGGCGCTGGTCCCCGAAGGCGCTGGGTGCCCCGTCGTGTACACAGCGCGTGGCTGGGGCTTCGTGGGCTCTGGAGGAAGCAGCCAGCTGCAGGACAAGCTTTAGTTTGTGAATACAGAAAATAGAAGGTGAAGGAGCGTGGATGTTTCATGCACCGGGTAGCTGTAATTACAGATTTGGATTCCTGGCAGTGTTGAATGCACTGGAGTAGCCAGGGCCAGATGGGCAGAGTCTCCTAATGTCTACCAGGAATTGTTTCAATGCGTTTTCCCAATACCAGTCACCAATTTGTGCGACTCTTTTTTTTCTAAATAGGAGCAAATAAATATCAAACTCATGTGCCTCACACAGCATCTCTTCATTACTGTTAAAACAGTGGCACATGAACAGAAATTGGAATGACGCCTCAGTCTATCTGTGACAACCGCTGTTTACTTCTTGGGGTAAGAGGGGGTGTCTTCCTTTGTAAACATTTCAGCTGTCTCCCCAGATGCACTGCTTTTTTGGCCCATGTCTCTATAGCATGTGAGCGTCTTGCAAATGATAATGTAATTACTGTTGTAATGGAGCTCAGGTAATAGGTAATGGAAAAATGCCATTATTCACAGCCAGAGAGCAAAATCCAAAGGAGAGGTGACGTGATTTCTTAAGGTTGTACAGGATGTTCATGCAAGAAAAGGGTTTTGAACTGGCTTTGATAATTTTGTACCAGCCTTTTCTGGATCAGTTGTGAGAAGAAGGCTTAATCCTGTCCATTCTCGAGGAAAGCTTTGCCATCCATTTCAGGATGCACTAGGAATGGCCTTCATTTAACTCAGTTTTGTTTATTACATGTAAGGTTTGGGCACACGCTGTGGAAGGTAAGCTGGGCTGTAGACCACCAATATGTGAATGAACTGCCTGAGAACATGCTCTGCCCTATGAGAAATGCGAGTTTTCTTGTTCTGCCTGCGTTCTGGTTTCTGCCACGCTGTGCAATGTACTCAAGTGTTGCTGAGCTCAGGAATTCAATGCAACAAATCCTGTACTAATGTGCGTGCATTCACTCAAACAGAAGTACAGTTTTAATCACATTTTTAAACTAGAGCAGAAAAAGTAATTTTTAGAATATGTTATTTGTGGTTTTTACGGAAGACGGTTTTGCTTTTTTGTCATTACTGAAGACCACTTGTTTTTTTACACAGCAGTGACTGTAACAGAGTATTAACTGATGTTTTGGCAAAATTCTCAGTGAGCCACAGCAAATTAATTATTTCCTCTTCTTGAGTATTAGGTACTGATGCTCACTGCCATTGAACAGTTACTGTAGATCAGTGGGTAACAGAAGGACTGAGTATATATGTGAGCACTCAATAGGTAATGGAGGATATTCCGTGATGAAGGCTGCTTCTGTATTTAACTGCCACGTTGGCAACCTTCCTGATCTCGCTTGGAGTGCAATCCTCGCGACACGTGACCAGTGACTTCAGTAGGTGCGGTTGGACCCTGTGCCTTTTCCTTTTTGGTTTACTTCCCTGTGCTCCGGTGGTTATGTGAGAATCTCACCTCTCTCTCTCTCTCTCTCCTTTTAAGTAAATCAATAATCCTCAAGGTGTGGAGAAAATTTTGAAAATAGGACTTCGGCATACGCTAGAAGTTAAGAAGTAAAGGAGGAGGAACTTGAGCATGTTGTGTATCAATCTCATCATTTGGAGGTTGAAGCCAAGATTATTTTTTAATGCTGACAGTAGCAGTATCGCAGCACATAAAGTAATTGCTTTCTTATTACTGATGTTAGGGAAATTTTAAAAATTAAGTTTCTCAATAAAAAATGTGGAAATCCTCATTCAGCTTTGGCTATACTGCCTGTGCTTCTAATGCTGGCGGGGTGGCCAAGATAAATAGAGCTGTGCTGTTATGTGAATGACCTGTTTGTGGCTGAAAGATTTGGCAACACTGTTATGAATCAATTTGCATGAAGGAATTACTGTGAACATCTAATTAATAGAATTCAGGCCATTTTAGTGCTCAGAAATAGTATAGGAACAAAATATTTTCATTGTTTTCTCTTCCTGCCTGCCACTTGTAATTGTTTTTCACATGGTTTCGTACACAGTTTAAATCCTGGGAATAACTCAGGAATAATTCATTACACCTGTTCCATAGGATGGTTTATCTTTATGATTCAGAGAGACTGGCTATATGGTTGATCGCATAAATAACATCTTATTTCTCTTTTCTTGATCAGATGATTGTTCTGCAACACCTTATGGTCCATTTTTGGAGAAACCATAGCCATCAGCTCAACTCTTGCTTTGGGCAAACATTTGAATAGAATACTTACGGATACAAACAGATGGAAGAAGTAAATAGAAGAAAAATTCCAAAATCTGTAAAAGATTTTCCTTAATACTATCTTGAGCAATCAGTACCAAACTCGCTATTTTCTGAATGTTCCATAGAGCCGCCTTCTTCCTGATGCGGGTCTGTAGGCTGGAATATCATTAACTGATGCAGTGAATCTGATCAGATTAAAACATCAGACTCAGTCTGGCCTTCTGTGGCACTCCTCTTACAGTCTTGTTTGAGACTGGGCGCAGTATTCTAGAAATATTGTCAGAAATGCCAGATAGAGGGAAATAATAATTTCTGTAAGCCTGCTGGCTACACTTGCTAATACAGCTCGTGCGCAGTCATCCTTCTTTGCCACAAGGGCATGCAGCTGGCTCATGTTTCCCACTTTGGTTCACCAAAACCCTCAGGTGTTCTTTTTTGGCAAAGCTGCTTCCTTGCCAGTCAGTCCCTACTGCATATATTTGCATAGGGTTATTCCATATGGGATGCAGGACTTCATACTTGTCATTACTGCACTTCAGGAGGCTCCTATCAGACCATTCCTCCAGCCTCTTGAGGTCCTGCTGAATAACAGCCCTGCCCTCCAGCATATTGACTGCCAACTTGGTACCATCCACTGACTTGCTGAGGGTGTACTCTGTCCCACTGTTCAGGTTATTCATGAAGACATTCAAGAATATTGGCCCCAATGCCAGTTCCTCAGAGACACCGATAGAAACTGGCCACTAGTTGGACTTTGTACCACTGGTCACCATCCCTTGAGTCAAGGGTACAGGCAATTTTCCCCCCGCCGTGCCCACCTTTCTAGTCCCTGTCTCTTCAGTTTGGCCATCTGACTTTTAAAGAAAAGATCTGTGCCTCAAATAGGGGACTCTTAATCCTCTGTCCTTCTCCTCCCACCCCCAACACCTCCTCCAAACAGTACGAAAAAGTCCTAGTCAAGTTCACGAGAAAGATAACTCTAGAAAAATAATTCCTTTTGTAGTCATGTTACATGCTTGATGATGGGTGCTCCAAATATGGCATGTACAGCCATGGTCACCATACTGTCTGGCTGAGAGTCAGGTCCAGGGTCTTCATCAGAGGCGCCAACTCTGCAGCTCAGGTATGCGGACACACTCACCCCAGTTTGATCTCTCTCTTCTTGGGTGAATACTAATTTACGTGTCATCTAGCAAATGGAGATTATTTTGGCAGTCACTAATCAGTAGATCTGATTCGTCACTAACATGACCTCTTTGAGTTTATGTGTCCATCCTGTTGGTGACAGGGACTGGGCTCCTCTTGCCATCGCTCCTTCCCTTTAGCAGCTGTTCCCAGGGCTTAGGCTCATCGCTAATCTCTTTTGCCGAAATGAATGGGCAGGATTGTATCTAAAAGTAGGTGTGATTGCTCAGCACTGTGGGGGGGAAGCTTTGAGACCAACACCCACATGGACACATTTAGTGTTATATGCTAGAATGATGATCATACGAATATTTTGCGCAATGTATGTGAATTACAAGTACCGAGCAAGAAATTTTGGCCAAGGAGAGTTGAGGAAAAAACAAGTAACGTGAGTGTTTTCTTTCAGTCTGTTTAAAAAGTATCGCCCATGATTACCTTTATCTGCTTACATTTTATTTTTTCTGGTCACTTTGACTCCCCTTCTCCACTTTCTTTCCATTATTCTTTACATTACTTCTGCCATCAGGTTGTACTCCTCCTGTTAGGGACAGGGTGTGTGTTTTTAAATACAGATTATTCTGTTAATGTACAGGTGAAAGGGTTGCAGCTGTGCACCATTTAGGTATCGAACCATGGAGGTAGTCCAAGGGCAGGTATCTACATTTCTTGTTAGTAGTCTACTCAAGACCTAATTTAGGATACCATGAAAACTTTAGTTGAATGATAATGGACTGCAGATCAGGGCTTGCTGGAGCCATTTCGGTCAATTCTAGCAAAATGAAAATGCTGTTGCAGTTTATGATATCAAATAGTTCTTGCTAACTATGGTAACTTGGTAAGTATGTGGCAGAGCTCGAGTTTATAATAGAGCGAAAGCTCTCTGGAATGTTAACAGTCAGAAATAGATACCTCTGGACACTTGGACATGCCTGTAATTACCCAAATTGTGTTTCATGCTTCAAGAAGGTAACTCCCTGGGTGTGTTGCTTCGGGATTTAACTGAAAGGTTCAAGGAGAGACATCTGATATTTTTTCTTTTTTTTATATAAAAGCGTGGTGTAAAATTTAAGCATCAAACGTTGAAGTAGTGAAATTTCTTGAAAAAATACATTTAGATTGTCAACCTAATAGCAAAGAATTTACAGGAAAATTAAAGTTGGGTAGGCATGAAGAGCTTTTAGATTCACAATCCATTTGGAAAGTGTTTTATTCGAAAGAAAAGGAGAAAATTAGGAAAAAAAAAGTGTATTTTTAAAGACAACATATTTGAATGCAGTGGAATATAGACAAATACAGACGAGGCTGTAAATTAAACCAATGTGGCTGCTTTTCCCTCAGGTGAAGCTGGAGCTCTGGTCCAGGCTGCTGAGGTGGAGTTTCCCAGTAGGAGCACAAGTGGTGCCCCAAACACATGATTTAGGGAGAAAGAAGCTGTGTTTGGGAAGACTGTCATAAATAATTTTCATTAGTACCTACACGTTTGGGTCATCTTTATATGTATTGAAGAGCACAAGTATGCTAAGTATTTAATAAATACATTTTAGAAGTTGAAGAGATGGGTTTGGACATGCTGCATTTCAACGCTAACAAAACAAAGCTCCCGAAGAATCCTGTGCATGCTTCATCCTTAAATCTAAGCACTGTTCTCTTTGAGTCAAATAATTACAGTTTCCTTGGTGATCTTCACGTGTCAAGCACTGAAGATTTAACTTTTTGTTAATCCTTTTCTCTCTTAAAGAAAGTATTTTTAACAAGAATCAACAGTGCATGCCAAAGGCATGTTATTAAATAATGGGTGGTCCGAGGGTAGACTTCTGAGTTAGGATATCCAGAGCTTTTTGCTTAAACAGGCACTTACTGTACTTACTATATTTACTTACAGATATTAGAAGTTACTAGAAATTCTGTGTTCCCATTTTATCATTAAAATAAGGAGAATTTCCATATACTGGTCTGTGAGATTGTGACTGATTTTCAAAGTTAGGAACCTGCAGATATTTGCATATACCTAAAAAGTGAAAATAGGGGAGCTAGAAATTCGTATACGTGTATGTAATTTCTAAACCCCATGTCTTTTGTTTATTAAGAAGTTTTACTCTTTATAGAATTGCTACTTAGGAATTCTGATTTTTTTCTATTTATCTGCAAGTAGACTTGAGTCCTCAGCTATTCATGTGTGACTCTATTCTCTTTTAACCCCAGGAACACCATAGTAATCCTATTAAAAACCCTTAGTGCCGTGTATACGTCCAAGTGCAACTGGAGGGATATTCTGTGCAGGTAGTACTGTTCTTGACACAAGATGGAGAGGAACAAGTTGAGTTTGAGTCCAGGCAGAGGCCTAGGTTCTGACTGTTGGGTGAAAATACATTTTATTTTGCAAAGGAAGCGACCGTAATATGGTAGCGTCTGAAATCCTTCAGGTACAAATCCAATAACGTTAATCTTATAAAGTACTTTTTTAGTGCAGATACTCCTTTACTTTCACTGTGTTGTTTGTCCTTATCCCTCACAAAAAAAAATGTGGCCAGAAACGGCGTTAATCAAGCTGTTCGCAGTGATATGTACATGAAGAGTATGCACAGAGGAAGAAAGGTACCTGAAAGTGGAAAGTGGGACAGAAATAAGTTTGTCTCCCAGACATGACAAGACATGCTATCTGGACTGAAGGGCTTGCAGTCTAAATTTAGGTAATGAGAAGCAGCAGTTGAGAGAAGAGCAAAAGAGAGGGCAACGATGCAGAAGTCATGCAGTGTGGTCATCCACAAGTATGCGTATGCTCACCCCTCCATGAGGTATGAAGGTGTGGACTCTGAAGAGAAGTTGCAATCATGGTGCTTTTTTGAAATATTTTCCCTTAAATACGAGGAATTTGGAGTGAGATTTAGAGCCAGGGCGAGGGAAAGGGAGGTGGAAGGTCCAAGGGTCGGAGGCGGTAGAGCAGACGGCCGAAGGCTGGGAAGGGTTGTCTGTGTTGTCTCCAGGGAAGCTGAAGCTTCCTGCCAGAGAGGCTGGCTGCAGCCGTGGCTGGAGGGCCGGGGAGTGGGCGGCGCGGGGGGCCCGGCTTGCCCTGCGGCCACCCTGCATGGCAGAGACTGGAGACACGGGCAGGCCAGGCGGGCCTGGTGCTCACCTCGCGCTCTGCCCACGGAATTTCTTATTTTCATCGTCCTCACGACTGGGGAGGCCACCTGAAACATTGGATGGAATGAAATATGGGACTTCTCATATGGATGCTCATCACATCAAAGCAGAGTGTCCGAGGGAGATATCAGAGCTGATCTGATTTTGTCATCACATGCAGTACTGGGATGCATGCCAAAATGGACCATAAATACGGTCACATTCATGTTCCAATATGCTAAAAGCAGAAATACCTTTAATGGACTTGAGGAATCTGTAGGATATTCTAAGTCCAGAGAAACATGATCCCATAAATTTAGTTTGAAGGCAACTCTGTTGTGTTGCGGCTCTCCCCTGGGTGGGGAGGGGGAAGATGCAGAGACCTGCCGCGTTTGGTTTTTTCCCCCCTACCTTTCTTCCTCTGCCATGTTGGACATCTAGATGCTGTATCCCAAAGGAACCCCCGCCTCCAGCTGATTTTTCAACCACTTCAGAGCCCAGACACCAGCTCTTCCCCACTTCCTTCCTTTAGACAGAGCTTGTGAGCGGGTTTCTGCTAGGAATTGGGATTGGGCAAGTAGTGGAAAAGATGCTGATCATAGTTTAATTTTGTGAAGCTCATAATAAGAGGTGGCATGTAATTAAATCACCATTATCTTGCATAAACTATATGTCGGTCGTTAATGGAAGCATAGTTAAGCATAACAGGATTTCTTTTGTTAAGTATTCTGAGTATTTATGTGGCCTTGGAAAGACAATAAAAACTGCTGGACATTTTCCCCATCCTGTGAATTAAGGCTTTCAGTTATCTACCCACAGATCATCTGGATCACAGGACTTATTTTACTTTTTTTGTTCTGTGTTCTGTCAGCCAAACACAATTCAGCTTTTAACACTCTCTTGCAGTCGGAATTGTTCCTCTCTCCTATTTCCTGTCTCTTTACTAAGCCATCAGATGGCAGCAACTCCATCATTAATTATCAGAGGTGGAGGAGCAAGTTTACTTTAATATCTTCTTTGAAGCTCACCCAAGAGGAACGGAGTAAAGGCCGGGGCAGGTCCACGGGTGGCACTTGCTGCCCCGAGGTCCAGAGCCAGCGACGCCGGTCGCGCGCTTGCCTAGCTCTTGGCTGCAGAAGGGAGGCTGGTGGCTCCCGCCTCACTAGCAGATCCCGTTGGAAACGTCCCCTGTGAGAATACCTTCCTAGCAGCCAAACGAGGAGCTCCTGGCAGAAGGATGATCTGCGTGTGGCACGGGGAGGTGTGGCGCTTTGCATGCTGTGCTGTAGGTAAAGGTCTTCTGCAATCACCTCTTAATTATATCACATTCAGCTCCCGACCTATTTTCTTGGTGCCTCTAGCCAGAATTTGACGTTCACTTTCCTATATCCATCTGATAAATGGCGACATAGATTTTTTTTTGCTAGAGACATTGGCTGATTCTTTCAATCTTCTCCTGCTGCAATTACGGATTTCTTAATGATGAGAAATGCTTGACTGATACGTGGTTGGCAATCTGATACTCGGTTGTAATTATGAACTGACGCGATTATGCTTCCTTAACATTCGTGATCTTTAAAAGAATAATCTCCCAGTCATCTTCTCAATTAGAAACAAAAGTGAAATAGTGGCAGGATTGAGGAAAGGTTGTTCCAAAAAGCATTGCCCTGGGGCATCTGGAGGAGCTCTTATACTGGGAGCTGCTTTTCTTCTTCCATCTCAAATGGTGGCATTCAGAAGCACATAATTTAGCACATTAATATTTTCCTTAGATATATATTTCATGAAATGGTGGAGGCCCTAGCAAAATTCTTAACTTTCTGCTGTGGTTTTCAAGATCAGTATACAACACCTCATGTAATTTGAGACCTTGCAAGTTCCCACATACCATGAGAGCATGTCTAGATGAAGTGTGTAGATAGACATGCAAGCAAACATAGCAGTAGATTAATTGCTCTGGGTTTTCTTCAAAATATCATCCACGATTCCTTAAAGCTGCTGTGTGTTTAACCACAGCCCTTGCCCGAAGTGCTCTCCAGCTGCGCTCATGGAGCACCAACTCCTGCCGACAGAAGGGGAGCGGTGGCTCCCGGCCTTCCCGGGGCAGAGCCGCCTGCCCTCCTGGCTGCAGGTCTCGCAGGCTTTATGCAGCAAAGCTGCCCGAAGAAGACTGCAGGTTGCTTCGCCAGTATTAACCCATGCACTTTTCACACCTCCAGCAGCGTGGATATAATCCGCCATGCAATAAATTTGCTTCTCCAAGTCATATTTTTAAGGAACCCTCAAGCTGAGCCCAAAAGAATGAATGTACCTCTATGGCCAGGGACTGTGGCAGGCAGAAAATCATATTTAGTTGTCATAATGGACAGTGTTTAGCTCCTTTCATCATTGGAAAACCCAACTGTGTTCAATTTTTCCCAAGTCATCTGTCCTCAAACTGACAGTGCAGTTCAGGAATGCAGCTGGAAGCCTGTCGTAGCGAAACGCGGTTGCTCTGTGGAGCTTGCAAAAAATCGACAAACTTGCATTGTGAAAAATGAAATGAAACATGAAAAAAAAAAGAAAATTTTTCATTTTTTTTGTGGAGACCTAATTGTTTTAATAGATCTGAATTAGAAAGGGCAATATATATTATAAATATATATATTTAAAATATATATAATACATATATATTCCCTGTCCCTGTTAAGTAGGAACTGAATATTGCCGTTCTTTAGAAGCACTGAAATAAGAAATGGATCTACTTGTTTACTAGTTCAACTGTTGGTTAATTTACTGTTTTCCGTGGAATAAAAGAGATTTCCAGTTTCAGAAACAGATAGGAAAGGTGGTCCTGACCTTTCTGTGTTGGCATTGCTGACGATCTGATCAATCTGCATTTAGCTGCATTTTGTTTCTTGTCAGAACAGTATCTGTGGTGACACATGTCAGTTCAGAGTATTAAACTTCTCCATGCTAGAGGCGGGGAATGAGTTATTGGTCTGAAAAATGCTTCGGAGCAGCAAAGCAGTTTGGAAGCGCTCTGCCTCTTGCTAGCCAGGAGCTGCTGGAGGAGCTGCCGATTGCCGTGAAAGGTGCTGTTCACCTGCAGTGCAGCCAAGAAGCTGGAACGTGGTGGATGGGAGCGGTGCCGCTCACTGCGAGGCTTCGCTTTTCAACACGGTTGCGTTCCCAGTGGGGGATGAATGGTGTAAAGCGTTTCTTCAGTGGTACTGTGGTGCAGGAATATGAAAAGATACCTCATCTAAAACATGGTGCAAAAGAAGGGGGGAATGTCAGGCCGTTTACCTTCATCCAGCCTTGATTAAGTTAGAGACTTACGGATTTATTCATAAGCATGTTAAATAAAACTAAAATCAATACAGCATTGTGAGAACTTGAACAGAGTACAGTAATACAAAAAACCGATATATAAAATGTAATATATTTGTGTATGTTAAAAAAAAAAGAAAAATGATCAGTACACAATTAAGAACAAATACTGTGCCACAGAAATATTTGTTTTAACCAGATGGTCTTAAGTAATGCAGTCAGAGCTGTGGTCACAGTACATTAGTTTTGTTTCCATAGTAACACTAGTTTGGCAGACTGAGTTATTTAGATCTGCACTGCAGTGTTCATAACAGTCTAATCCTTATATACATGCTTTTATTGAAATTGAAAATGATACTTAGGTGATCGTGCACACTTAAAAGTGTGCAGACATCACAAGAAGTCAAGTTTCACCAAGGCAAGAACTGGGCAGAGAAGCGTGTATTTGCTTGACCAGGCGATGACTCCAAAACCATCTGTAAACTGTTCATCAGGTTTTGATTTGTATTCACTAAATAATATTCTTTTAACTTGGCACTTTGGAAGTTGCTGTTGTTCTAGGATCTGAGAAGAGCAGCAGACATAGTTGTGTATGTGCAGTCCACATGTACACATGGTGTTTATTGTTTAATGTTGGTATTAAATATTTATTAAATATGGTGTAAATGTAAAGATATAAATACAAATGTAAATAAAGAATATGTGGAAGCAGCACTGGGCTGCACTATGTGCTAGCAAGTGTGCTCTTGAGTGGTAAGGGATGAAGCTTAGCTCCAACTTTTCTATTCCTGTGAAACTTTAAAAGAAGCTGAAGGGAAAATAACCATAAGCAGTAAGTACAGAAAACGTGTTTATCAGCTAATCTAAGTTATGACATGCATGCTGACTTGTTTTAAAGAGCTGAATTGTTCAGTGACTTCCAAGATTTCTCAGCAAAATGAATCTAATTTAGATATAATAAATCATATTATTAGCTGTGGTAAGTTGTATGCTTACAGAATATGCCCCAAATAATTAAGAGTGATGGTGATTTATGAAATTTAGACTCAAATACTTTTGCCAGATGGCAACAGTCAGAATTGTAATACATTGTTTATTGGAGCAACGTGGACAGATACCGCAGTGCTTCGGGACACAGATTGGATGTCCAGGTCCCCCTGCAGTTGGAAATCCCAGTTTATAGCACATTAGAACTAACTTTTTTCTTTTCTAAGCTAATTAAAGTTTGGACTCTTTCAGACATTTATGAAAGTATTTTTTCCTTGAAACGTGGATAGCAAGTAAGATGATGGATTTTCTGTACACTGCCATCAAAAGGGACCTTGGCTATGGGTGCTCTAAACCAGCAATTTTCCTTTTGCCCCTCAGCACGCCAGCAGTACCCTAATAACAGAGGGCCTTGAGGCGTTCTGAAACAGGAAAGGATTCAGAATTGGCTTAGCAAGTTTTGACAAAGGCCAATAATCTAATTAAAACCAAATGTGCTTTCCTCTTCAGCTACAAGTGAACAAATCAAAATTATATTTTACCTCTTACTGATCACTAAAAAAAAAGAAAAATAATATTTTAAGATAATCTTAATGTGTCTGAAGTAGATAAACAGCAAAATTTGTATTTTTAGCAGTAGTGTATTGAACACTTCTACAGAAAGAGAGGACATATTTTACTGTATCAAATTATGGGCCTGTGTATTTTTTCCAGGGTCATTGGCTTGCATTTCATTCAAATTACAAGTGTCCAGTTATTTTTAAAGTTGTTTTAGCAAAAATAGGCTTGTGAGGGGAACAGTTTAATACTCGATGCGTCATTTCCCACTGCCGCAGCAGAGATGCTGGTCACAGTTCTTATTTAACATTGAGAGCCCTGGACTAGGCATCATGTGCCCTGCGGAGGGGGAGTCATACGCTCTGTATGAGCCGAGGTTTCCATGCATCTCTGGAAATGCCTCTAACGCTGACTTGCCTGAGGAAGGTGAAGGAATGTTTAGTTCTGCCATGTCAAACCTGTGGTATGCAGAACAGTGGTTTCTCCACCTATTTTGATTGTTTTCCATAAAATTTGTATTATTGTGTAAACATCAGCCTAGTGGCTGACTCTTTGCTTCGCATTTTGAAAGCTTCTCCCTGGAGTTTGTGTTGCAAAATTGTGTAGCTGTGGATATATCCATGAACAGCATGCTATAACAGAAAAATGTATAAAGTCATGTTAAACCAAAATGAAGTAAAGATGTAACAAAGGAAAGCATACATACCATTTTTAATACACCACGCTTTGCCTGAGTGTTGCAGCATATACAGAAAATATCATGACACTTTGGAGTTACCTTGAATACGTAAGATATGATTAGTTTAAATCATCAACATCAGCTGCAAAATGACGCACATAGAAATATTTTTATTTCCACTAGAAGAAACACCTAGAAAGTCAGTGACTGAAGTAGGTTAGGGGAAATTATTTTGTACTGTTTCTCATGGGCTTTTTGCTATGCCTTTGATGTAACATTCAGTAGTGTTTACAGAAATAGCTAGGCTCACAAATAATTTATGTCCCATTGATCTTTTAGGTGATCCTGAATTAAGAAAAAATGTTTGTGGTCAGTTTTTCTGCTCCCCATACGGTTCTGTTGTTGGGGGTTTTTTTTTGCTAAAACTTTGCTTAGCAGTGGAAGAGAAGAAATTTGGTTTTCATTTTTGAGTAGGAAGTGTAAGCTAAGGAGTGCATTTCCAGAGCAATAACTGTTAGTTTTTAGTTGAGAACTGCTTCAGGGGGTATGTTGGCAGTGCAGGATCGGGCTCTGCTGACCGTACACCCTGCCTGCCGGGCAGCCGGAGGGGTTCGGCGACGCACAGCGTTAATGTGGCTACCCCATCGGCAGGTGGAGTTGCCTGGCGTCTGGCCAGCTCAGGGCAGCAGACTCAGCCAGCCCGCCTGCATCTTCAAAAGATCTCCGTAGAAGTGCGCTAGGTGTTTGCAAATCTGAACTCTTAAGCGGTTTTCATATTTATTCCAGGCAAAAAGCAATCACGGGTTGGAAAAGAAATGTCCACACAAGGATTGCTTTAGAAACGTAAGTTAAAGTAGAGCTGGGACAAGGTGTGATTATATTTTATTGGTGTAGTGTGTGATAGTATTACAGCAAAATGCAATTTTAATAAACAATTTTAAATACAATTTTTCACTTAAATAGGATTTTTCATTGGAAAAAAACTTTTTTCTAGTAAAATTCATGTAATTAAAATACATATAGTACAACAAAACCAAAACCAGTTTCTTGTAAAGTGAGCACACACTTGACTATTCTACTTTCTCCTGAATTGCAAAATCCTATTATAAACTTTTATTAATATGTTCTAAGTTAGAAAAACAGAAAAAAAAAATCTTTTATGGGGTTTAGAAGGCACATAAAATGACCTGAATATAGGTACGCACCACCAGGTCGTGCGCAGCTCTAACACAGCCAGCTCGCCAGTGTGCTCTGATGGAATTTCACTGCTATTCCAACGGCAATGAACTGTTGCTAGCACCTTGAAATCCTGTTGTTCAGATTCAGTGTGTTTTGATGAAATACATTTTAATCAGGGAAATGAAGACGCTGCGATTTTTGATTTGCTGCCCCTTCAGGGGCCAGGTCCTACAGGAGGTTAAACTCGAAGCATGCGGGTTTTGTGACTGATGGCGTTGCATTCCTGATCCACTGCTAGCAGCAATCATGAGCTCTAATTTAGACTATACTTATCTCCCCCTCCAACAGGCATCTGTGTCTTCTGAACTTGCAGGAATAAATTTACACAGACGTGAACACTAACTTGTAGGAGTTTAGACCGTGCCAAGGTAAAAAGCAGAACTTTAAACCAAGCCGCTTTTTAGGCAAGATGGCTTTACAAGAACTAAGCCAGCCAAAGAGACCACCACGTGATATTTGACAAATGTATTAACTTTTAACACCTTTAAATGTACTGACTTGTCCTATCTAACCACGTGAGGTGTAACAGTGCCGCGCAATACATACCATCCATAGCAGCACGCGAGAACATTTTCCGTGGTGCCTTGATATCTGCTATCAGTTTGGCTGGCAGATACGCTCAGACTCAGTTGACAGCAACTATCTGAAATAGTGCGAACTGGTAAATGCATCAAAATTGTTCATAACATTTTGGCATTTTAAACCATCTTCCTGCTGTATTTTTAGGAACAGAGGAATAAGTTGTGACAGTTGTTTGGACCTTCTTTGGTGCTCAGAAATACCTATGACCTGAGCAACACGGTGGTTTAATTAAACGATGAGATGGGATATGGAACCAATACCTCGAAGCACTTGAGCAGGACTAATTTTAAGCATGTGAATATTGTGTTTGTACTTGGCTGTTGTCAGCCGAGTTGGAATGGCAGACTGTCAAACTGATAAACTGTAGCTACTGGGGTCAGCTGAGGGCTTAAAGTTAAGCATGAGCTTAAGCATCTTTCTCTGCTGGTGCCAGTGGTGGAGCAGGAATACTGTCCCGGAGTGTTATGGCCTCTGTCAGGATGGCTGTCTTGCAGTTCATGTATGCTTTTTTAAAGCACCACAGATTTAACTCTTTTTCACGGCCTTCTGCCTCTTCATCTCATATTATTTTTCCAGTATTGTTATTTTAAAATAAACTGCAGCCAGTTTCCTGTTAGCTGAATGTAGCCACACACCATTTTGCTGCAGATATATTAGAATGCTCATAAAATCTGTCTTAATTTTATTTCCAAACATCTTTTCACCTGCGGTCTGTATCAAGCATTCTTTGTCTGCTTTTAGCTTTGTATCAGTAGATAGTGTTAAGTTGCTTCCAGAAGGAACAGATGCACTACTGAGTAAGTAGGTCATGGGAACAGCCAAATGATGGCGTTTCTGCAAAGAAAGGAAGAGGAGAGTTAAGACTGGAAGTGGAAAGCTGCTCTGAAGAAAGACAGGTAACTCCTGGGATGGGGGAACGTGCACTGCCCACGGCGTTTGGCTCCGCAGAGTGCTGCGTTGCCAGTCAATGCTCGCTGAGATGATCTACTCGATCAGTTTACTACAGTTGTCTGGTTTAGAGATTTACTCCCATCGATTGCCTTTCCTAAAGATTATACTTTTTTCTACATTTAAATGTACAAAACCTGTTAATGCGCAGTAATGGAGGAAAAATTGTCTGTGGGAACGAGTCTTTCCCCACCCAAGAGAGCCTCAGTCACTTTTGCAAATTAGTCGTGAGAGTGGAGATAACTCACTTGAACGCACAAGGTGTAACTGCTGGAGGTTTCTGAGAGATGGAAGTGTAATAATTGCTGTAATACTACTTTGGCTGATTTTCTTTTCTTTCAGAACTCAGGTTACAGCTTAGAGCTTTGTTCTCAAAGCCATTGGCCAAGCATTGCATTCTTGATACGCGTTATATTTGGAGTGACGTCATTTTTGTTGGAATGACTTAAAATCTTTCTCATAAATGTGTACACGGTGATTGTCAAAAAATGTGTGAACTCAAGTTATGATGCTAGGCAAATTTTTCCCTTCATTTTTCTTAAAATTTTCTTCCTTGTTACCCTACTTAGAAAAAGGTTCACTTTGTTCCTAAAATAAATGAATGCATGAATAAATAAATAAAATAAAGACTAATGATGTTACCTTGGCGATTCAAGAATGGAAGAACGGAATGATACTTAGACCAAGTCTGTATACTTTGGAAAGCATGGAACGGCATTGCAAAATTTGGAAGCAAGTTGTTTTTTGGGAAGCTTTTGTACTTCATTTCTATGCTTTATACCAGTTACAACCATCATCTGTATCTGTGGGATGGGGGAATTCTGAACTGCTGACAATATCTGCAGAAAAGAAGGTTTGCAGTTGGCTTAGTTCATACATTTTTCAAACAGATGGAAGAATACAGTATTGTAGGCCAGATGTGGCTGAATATGTATGTATGACTAAATGTACTTAAATGGTCAACAGATAATTTATATGGTCATAGATTTCAATATATTTTATAATGAGGCAATAGTGTTTAGACCGTTCCCACTATCGGAAAGTTTTCTTTAACTTAACCGATGAGTTAAATTTCTCTGGAACAGAAGAAATGCAGAAAGTTTTATGAAAATTTGAAAACTCCTTGACTGGAAGTCAGTGGTGTGCAAAATTTGTGCCAAGGCTTTCTGTGCTGGGCTGAGATGGCTGCAGGATCGGTGACCCAGAGAGAGCCAACCATGGGGATCTGAAAAACATACCACATTTTGACTGTATTTTAGGAATCTGTTCACCTGATGGTATGAAAAATAGTAATCCGTAAAGAGCCTGTGGGGAAGAGCAATGGTCTTTTTTCAGTGTTATCCCATTTTTTCTTCTTGTTTCACATTTAAATTTCAAATATATTTAACATTTCAACAGTTCGTGTCAGAGATTTTAAATAATTACTACATTGAGCTAAAACCGAATTTTTAACCTTTTTTCTTCGGAAGCGAGGAACATGTAAATTTACAGTTATTTTCCTGGCCCAGTGCCGAAACATCTCTTTTGTTATCGTGAAGGAAAATAGAGAGGTTTGATTAAAACCTTGCTCAGTAATTAAATGTCTGTAGTTTTTCTCCTGTAGACATTGTTCCATTTTGGTGCTACTTGTTGTAAGGCTCCGTGGAATTTTAATAAATCCCTCAAATGAACCCCCAGACAGTTTTCAGGATTTTTATACTACATTAGCAATTACAGAAATACACTGCAAAAATAATAAACGCCTGTTAATTGCAAGCATTTAATTGTGTAGATTATTAATTTAGCATGAAGAGCAAATGACGGGCTATATTCTGCTGTCTGTTGCAGAGGTCTTGCACATATTTTTAAGTTCTGTGAGTAATTTCATTTGGAGTAATGAATGATGCATCTGGTACTTGGATCTTAAACTGAACATTTGCTGAACAAATTTATTAATACACAGCCCTGCTCAGCGCTACCTACTCAACATTGCTACTGCAAACCGTAAGTCTGAGAAACCGACGGTAGGGAAAGCTCGCTCTTGAGTTTAATGACATTTTAAGCTACGTGATGTGTAAAGGTTGTAGAATAACTTGTATTTAATGGGGCATTCAGGAAGTGTGGGGGATTAAGGCTACTTTTGTGCAAAGGGAACTGGAAAAAAAAGTGAGTACTGGGAGAGGAAAGGCTGTAGACGAGCGCATGATTGCTTTGGGGTTGAGGTTGCCTCTTTTGAGCTAAAGTTAACTAGCCCTTTTTCAAGTTTTGCTTACACTTGGATACCCTGCTAAGTATCTATAGGATGTTTTTTGATGGTGAAAAAGCCACAGCCGGTATCAGTTGTGTTTCCTATATTCAGAGCTTGCAGGCAGCAGTGCTTCAGGCTCAGTTTTTAATTTGCTCCAAAGAAAAAACATTACTGCTGGGCAGAGAGTTGTCTGGGAAGGGCTTTAGAGACGATGGTCCATGGGACCTGCATCAGGGGTGAGAGAGCTGATGCTTTCTTTCTTGAGGCCTTCCATTCTTTCCAGTTTTAACTTAAAAGAGAGAATTATTTTTTAATCCTTCTTCTAGTTCGCCCCAGGCAGTGCCCCAGCGGCTGCCACCTTCTGCTTCAGCTTCCTTTCTGGCATTGCGTGGTGCTGGCTGTCATTTCTGGGACCCCTCTCTCCTGTTTCTGCCTTTCCTGGCACAAAATCACTCTTCATTTTCTCTTCTCTGTTGTACTTTTTCCCCAGCTCACTTTAAGCTGCTAAAGGACTGCATAATTTTTACAGGTTTACATGCGGTACGTAGGATCCTCCACCCATTTTGCTGCAGACACAACCCTTGTGATGAACCTCTGGGTTTATACACTTGGATTTCCTTGAGCTTCAAGTGGAGAAGAAACCCTTTACTTCCCAGTTCTCCTTTAACGAAACAACTGAGAACTGAATTATTTAAAGCAGAAACCAAGCCCTGGCATGCAACCCATGGCTTGTGAAGGAAACTGGAAAACTGTTTGCACAGGCAGGAGCAAATGGAGTTGCTGGGCAGAGAGAGCTCTTGCAAGGGTGACGGCAAAGTGCTGAACGGCAAGTGCATGGAAATAAAGCGTCAGTGAAGTGAGCGGCTACAGAAAATTGATTAATCTGTGAAAGTATACAAATCTCCTCTCTATGCTGACTTCTGGGGTGTTTTGCCAAAATACGTGACTGTGATTATGATATATTTTAACAAAGGCTATGTAATTGCCAAGGACATCGAGGTTCAGTCAGCTGGTGTAGTTAGATATAACAAGCTGTTCTTCAGGATGCAAAAGTGTTTCTGCGTAGACATCTCCGTAATTTAATAAAGCAGAGACAAGTGCTTGCTAAATCAAGATGGTAGCTTCTTTTATTTTAGGCAGAATTGCTTGTATGCTAACATTCAGTCAGGGGTGGTTTTAGTTCTGTTTGCAACACTTCTGTCTGAATGTGTATTAATATGCTAAAATCCTGCAGTTTGAGGTTTAGTACTTTAAAAAAAAAAGAATATTTGTTGAATTTTCTATCAACAGTTGTTTCTAACTTACATAGAAAAAATTAAAGGTGGGAGATGTTTTGTGGTGTGATGTTAACAGCTGTACCAGGCCAAAATACTTGCAAGGAACCAAGAAGTTGTTTGGACCCGCAAGTCCTCCGTGAAGCAGGTATACCTCTGGTGAGCTCTGCCTCTGCCTGCCACTGCTCTTCGACATTCTTCCTTCCTTCCTTTTTGATGGTGCCAGGAAGAAAACAGGGCTGCGCTGCCTTTTGAATCTCCCTTTCATCTAAGTGTGCTGTCTTCTACGTCACACGGGAGTTCTTTGTGTGGCTGGGGCATACGTGACAGGAGGACTTATTTCTCCCTTAATTAGGGACAGGCCGTGGGCGTGAAGGCTCCTTTCGTAGCTTCAAGGTTGTCATACACTCCTCCAAACAAATCAGCCAGTCACCTACTACAAAACATCTTCTCTATTTTTATATAAAAACGAATATTTAAGGCTCTGGGGGTGCTACGGTGTTTATTATCCCACTTTGAAGGATTGTACTTGACATAGCATAAGCATCCTCGGCCATAGACGGCGCTGGGGGGCGGGAGAGTCTTCAGTGGTGGTCAGCAAAGCTGCAGGAGGGGAGAAGGAGCTCTGGCGAGTTGGAAATGGCAGAAGGGTTTTAATTTTTGCAGCCTGGACAGTGTACGGTTGCTGTCTGAGAAAGCCTCCGGTGGCTGCCCGGCGCGCCTGCCCTGCTATTTATGGACAGCCAAACTGCAAGTGTGAGCTGCAGCTCTAATTCAGCAGAATACTGCCAATCCTTTGCAACGTTATGATTTTTTTTCCCCCAAGGCTCAGCCCTTAGCTATGCATTTATGCTTTTTTCCCAACGTGATTCGTATCTCACACGTCACACTGTTGACTGTAGTGGTGTCAGCGTAGCCCTGGTGAAGCCAGAGCAGGACCAGCCTGTTGAAGCAGAGGAGGAATGTAAAACTCTCGCTAATAAAAATAGCCTGTTTTATATTTTACATGTAAACTAAACTTTGCTGTTGGTATGGGGCTTTGCCAGGTATGCATACCGTCTGCTTCGTGACCTCTGTAGGACTAATGCAAATAGCAGTTGACTTCAGATAATTTGATGTTATGTAGCTCATTAATTTATGTCAGTCAAAAGACAGGAGGACTTTTCTGCCAGCAATAAATTAGTTTCTGGTATTGATTTACTGGTAGTGACATGGAAGAATGAGGAATGACATTTAGTATGGCTGTGTCAAAAACTATTATCTTAATATCACAGCAGTCAAATTTTAATAACAGCTGCCATGTTACTTCCCTGAATAGGGAGTACTTTCCAAAGTGTAGAAAAAATACATGGTATTACAGGGTAATAACGGGTGGGAAGTGCTTTTTTTGTACTCAGCAGCAGCATTTCTCTCTGGATCAGTTGAGATCGCCGTGTACTACGTAGAATAGGTTATTTTTCTGGTTCCAGCAGAATTGTTGGGTCCTAGACATGCCTTCAAGCCATCTGGCCACATCTCATTGCATTCGAAGAACGCTGCTGGGGACGGTTAAGGAGGTCCTTGGGCCAGGCTGCTGTGGCTGGGGGTGCTCCTGGGGGGCTCAGGAGGAGGGATGCTTCCCTACCGCTGGGCGCAGCTTGGCCTCGGAAGTGTGTAACTGGCTTCAGTTTATATACATATTGTAGTGCCTTGTAATCTTTTTATCAGAGGTTGTTTTTCTTATGTATATCTGGCTTTCTTTTTGGAGATGGTGAATTTTCAGCGCATTTTCAAACGGTTTGTTTCGTGGCATTTTGAAGAATTATGCCTACAGTGTATTCTGTAAAACATTTTATGCATATTAAAAGAAAAAATCCGTGAAGGTCTCGTCTGCCAGAGATTATACAATGAGATCTTTGAGTTTGTATCATGTGTCTTGTTTGTGGAATGAAGATCCTTTGCTGTGATGCTCAGCCTTTGCAGCCGAGAGGTCTGTGCAAGGCCCATTAATTTTCCATCAGTGCAGTGTTAGTAGGTCCCAGGAGTTCGTTTATTGATGGTGGATGTTTACCATTGCCAGTATCGGGTGGAACAATCTCTCACTTTATGATATTGTTGACTGTTTCTTCTCTTTTGATGATACTTAATGCTTCCTTTTATTTTCTTAATCTGGTAATCCTTCAGCCTTTTTATATTTCAGAAAATACAGTTTGTTATAAGCAAAGCTGTTTTTTTTTTAAAAAGAAGAAAAAAATGCGTTAAAAAAAATCTGTCTGACCTAAAGTTACGTAAAGAAAGAGAAATGGAGAGTTTTGTGTTGCTTTGCATGTATGCCTGACGTTTGCATGGACATCTGTAGAGAAGTCGTCCCCTGAAATTAAATAGTTTGTTACATTCTTCAGTATTTTCATTTTAGTTCCATAGAAGTAAGTTATGCATTCGTACAAGGTTTATGATTTTGTTTCTAATTCTATATCCCTAGAAATTTAAAATAGATGCTGTGTTATGAGTGATCTGATTGTGTTGCTTATTTTCTTACCTTTCCTATGGCCTTTTACATATTGTGTGATTAAAGAGTTAGCTTTCCAAGAGGAAATGAATGCTAATTGTATGTAATAAACCTTCTTAATGAAATGTTCTACCCTGGTACATAAAATGAAGAGAGTCATTGTTGAGTTGGGTAGCTGTAGTTGAATATAGTCTACTTTTAGTAATACATTTTAATATTTTTGTCATTTCTTTAAAGATGCATTTATTCTGCCACTGTAATTTATCAGAAGTTTGACTAGCGGACTTAAACAGACATCTTTACATTTGTGCATTGGGAGACATTAGGCTGAGTGGACATGGCTGGGTTTTTTTAAGGTTTCCCAAGGAAGGGGGGATCTGCTGCCAGTATAGTTTCTTCCAAGGTCAGGAGGACAGCACACACTTGCCAGATCAACCTAGATTTGGGAAGAAAAAGTAGTAAGCAATATGACATCTTCTTTAGGAATTGGTTGCTTTTTGAGAAGGAAAACTGAATGTGTAGGCAGCTTATCAGAATAAAAAGAAATCAGGTGGTTGTTCTACATGGAGTGTAGCTGCATGACTCAAACAATCCCAAGTATTAGCAAATGAAACATGCCCCAAAATGAAGCTTTTTCACTATACCTCCTTTCCTTGGCTTTATCTTATTCTCTGGTTGGCAGCTATTCTTGTGCTGCGATTGGTAAGTTCAGGTGGGATTTACTTCATTTAACTTTAGCTGCTAAGTTCAGTCCTAGTCAGTGGATGTGGATTGAATCATCCCTGGAGATTCCTGTTTTATGAACCTATTTTAGGATCCAGTGAATCACCAGCTGAAAGTGCCTGTCTCTTACGGCTGATTCTAGAGGAAGCATCAATCATTACTGCAGAACAAATGTCAAGCATATATATGGCTAAAATTAAGTATCATGAATCCGATCTCAGGACCAAATTACAAAAACTCCACACCTTTGTTTCTGAAGTGCAACAGAGGGGAAATTTAGAGTTACTTGAAAATTGAAATCTGTAAAATCCCATCTACTGACGTAGGTGTCGGAGAGGCCGTGGGTGCGAAGCCTCCAGGAGCTCGGGTGGCTGCGGTCCCACAGCCCGAAGTGCCTCCCGCCCCTCCTTCCAGCAGTGGAGCTCTGCCTTTCTCCCTTTGAATACACATCTCACCAGGCTTTTATACGCATTCTTTAATGTGTTTGTGGTCCATGTAACCATGAACTGGCAAATAAGGTGGCATTGCCGCTTACTGGTGGTGGTGTTGCTTTTGTGTTTACAGGCAACCTTTGCCTTCCAGAGTTTCAGAAAACATCTAACTTGCTTAGTTCACTACCAGTTAATCTATCTACTCGCTTCTTTCCTAAGGTATTTCTTTTGGTGAGATTTTAATTTTTATGGTACCGTGTCACCTAATTTTTGATATTGTGTAGAACTGAAAGGGCTGCTTGAATGGCTATTTAAATGCCTTTAATAATTTTGTAAGCACTACATCTTTTTCTTTTTCCCTCTTGGCTGCTTTTCATTTCCAACACAGGTATTTCTTTTTCTGTAAGACACCAAAGATGTCAGCGCCCGCAGTGGATTGCCACCAGGAGCTTACGCAGAGAGGATTATCCCGGCAAACTTTGAAGTTCAAACTCTTCCATTTAGTACCGATGGGCAAATGCCTTCTCTTTGGTCCCTGCTGCCATATTGCATTAAATAAGCAGTGATAGGTGACAGCATCTCCTTCAAATCTTTCTGCTGTCCAGACAATGCATCATAATTTGAGGCCCTAAGCATATAAAACCCAATTTTACTCTCTGATTACAAATGCCGAAACCATTAAATGAAATCTGTGTAAAGAAAACAAGTCAACAGCCCTTTCACCTGAACCCAAATTAATTTCTTTTAATTTTCCAGTGAAGCTGAGTAATATATCTTGACTAAAAAAATGTAGCCTGAAAAATGACCAAGGCGTGTTAAAATTGCACCTCTGATGCACCTAGCCTGCCTCCCACCTGAGAAATGCAGTTACTTGACTTGCTTTGGGTTTCTGTGTCTCCCAGAGCAGGCTTCTTTACGGAATAAATAATGTGGGAGAGAGAAGAACAAAGTGGCACATTAGGACATATTATTCAAGGAAGTGATGTGGCAAAGCAACATTTGGGTTGAATTAAGATTCTTAGTTACATTTTCTAAGTACCTGGTGGCTTGCTCTGCCGGGAGCCCGGCAGCGAGCAGGCAGGGCCGGGGGCGGCTGCCGCCCCGTACCGAGCTCTCAGAAGCGAAACCCCCGGTGGGAACGAAGTCTTTGGACGTGCATAAAGTACCTCAATTCACAGTTTTAAAAGTAAAATATGCGATTTCTTTTCATGATGGACTGTGAATGATTTTGATAACAGATCTGTAAAGAGTTTGAGCCACATTTTAAATTTTGTTCTTCTGGAATAAACCCAGGGTAAGTCAGAATGCCTGGATTCCTGCCGGTGTGCTGCAGTCGGAGGTGTTGTGAGCCAGGGCCCGCACAGCGGTGGCCGGAGGCAGGCCCTTGACGCGCCAGTCCTGCCTGCAAGTGCTCTGATCACGTACCCGGCAGCGGAGAGGTTAAACCCCTTCAGCCGGCTACCAGCGATCTGCTGGCAGGGAGATGAGTTTTCCAAAGTTTTGCATAACGGGACTGTTGGACAAGTATGTTTTGAAGCTGGTGAGGCAGAAAAGCTTTCTGTTTTAGCATTTCTGTCCTTTCAAAGACAAAATGGCAGCAGGGTAAAGCCTGGAAGGTTAAACACCTGCATGGTGAACTGAAACATTGGTATTTCGATTGAAATCCGCATGTTTCTGCTCTTAATTCCAGTGATCGTGGTGTTTATTGTACCAACATCTGGCTTCTGTCTGTGTGTCCACAGTACTGAAGTAAGTTTATAATTTGTTTTCACTGCTTAATGCTTTCACCCGCCAACTGATAACTTCTTTTTCCTCATCCTCTTGGGGTCATTAGATATTGCCGGGTTACTCTTTTTGCTGGCTTTTTTTTTTTGTGCATGTAAGAGAAGCTTGCATATTACTATTTTATTTAATCAGACTTCACAAATAATTGAACTATAATTGCTACGGATCAGCAGACGGCTGTCTTTAAATGCACAGACCTACAAGAAGATTGGGTGAACTAAAGAAATCCAGCAGATAAAATACAGCGCTGGCCAGGGCCTGGCTGCTTCTGGGGCACGGTTTCTCTTCCCTCTGCAAGCATATGCATCCTCCCTTCAGAGAATATAGAATCGGTACGTTGAGGAGGCTGTACAGCCAGCCTGCCTTGCCGAACCACAGGCTTTGTGAGCAGCCTCTCTCCCCACAGGGTCTGCAGGGCCGCTGGCCCAAGGCGGGGGATTTTTCCTGGGTTTCATCCATCGCTTTCCAGGCTATCCCATCCACAGTGGGGCTGGAGCCCAGGCTATCTCCTCTTTATGCTTTGTTCCGTTCCTCTCAATTAATTTAGTGCTTCAAGAAAGAAATTCAGTGGAAAGAAGGGTCTTATTTGAATGTCCAACATAAAAAAAATATTGGGATGTGCGGGCTGCTTGTCCCACGTCTGCCTCTGTGACTGCCCCGTGGCCAGCTGGCACTTGTCTCATCAGGTCATCCCAGCCACGGCGGCTCCTCATTCTTCTTGCTTTCTAATTACATATGGACAAAGAAAAATTTAACAGGAGTATATCTTCGAAAAAGTTTTGCTTGGAATTGCGTCATTTGGCACCAGATGTGTTACAAGGAGTATGCAGAGATACCGATGCCAGAACTTGCTGAAAAATAGGAAAGGGTTAAATGAATGTGGAAAACCTAAATGAGATAGGATTACAAAAAAGACTAAGAAAAATACTATTATTGACCATATGATGGCTATAATAGAGAATAATAGCAATAGAAAATGCATAATGGAAAAAAAATTGTTTTCAAAAGGATAAAGATAAATGACAGAGTAAACAATATTAGCTGCTTCTTTGGGAAAAAATACAGAGCTGTCCCAGCAGATAAAGCCACCCTATGGGAAATAGGGATGGAAAGAATAAGAGGGATGGGTGTTGGCATTTCAGAGTCCGCTATCTAAAGGCTACAGTGTGACAGGGAGACCTGTCTGATGACTGCTGGGCTTATGCCACTGGAAAGGGTATTTTGTGTTTCAGGCATGCACGTCTGGTAATCTAGCAGCGTGAAAATATAGCAATGCGTCCGGTGTTTTATGATCAGAAGAGCCCAGGCACCATTCTGCATCAGGAATGATGAAATGGGGCTGAGCTGAAATATTTAGTTTGCCTGTATTTCTTTTGCCAAGCTATGAAAGCTATTTCTGTAGCTTTAGTTATCGATGTCACCTTCCACTGTTCGGATATGGTAATGGCTTTCATGGGGGGGATAATCGTACAAAGGACTGCGCTTTTTGCATAAGTGCATACACTATAGAGGGAAATGCGGGAATACAGGGGAGCGGAGCGCCGAGGGAGAGCTCTTATTGATTTCCTCTCACAAACTGCTGAACGCTGCGTGCAGGGCTGAGCCCCTGGAGAAACCTGTCTTGCTACATATATATCACCGGCTTTGGCATCCCAGTGTGGGGTAGACAAAATCAGGGAGCGCTTGGAAAGGGCAAAGCGTTCGCTCCTCCTCCCCTCCCACACACAGGTGCTCCCGCTCCCCTCTGTCCCCTGAAATGGCGACAATGAAAAGAAAAATGTAGAAAAAACTTGCAAATGGGTTTGTGCTTTTCAAAATGATGTATGCTGGGGGAGAAAAACGCGTTTAAATTTGAGTGTTAAGCTTTAAATAGAGGCTGGTGGTGGAAAGGCTGGGGTGGTGTGCCTGAGCAGCAGGGGTGATGCCTCCCATCGGCTCTGCCTTCTCCTCCCGCTGCAGCAGGGTCCGGCCCCGCTCCCAGAGCCTCCCTCCATTGCCTGGGAGGAGAAGGCTGGTGGCCAGGTGGACATTCCCCTTGCGGAGGGTCTGGCCCCCTCTTGGAGTTTATTCACACCAGCCAAAGGGTGAGGGAGAAAAAGCAAATCTCCAGCTGAACTCCTTTGCGGGCTTCCCTTCCCATCACGGCTTAGGAGGGAAGGCCGCCTGATGGCTTTCTTCTGGTTGTAAACGTGGAGATCTCCGCTTGGGAGTTTGCTGTGGCACTCCAAGGCTGTCACGGCATGCTGTGTTCTACTGGAGAGCATGCCTGTGATTTTCCATCTGCGCCGGGGTTGCTTCCACGGAGCAGCGTTGTAGTGACCGGGGACCGGCTCGGCTTGCCTCTGCACAGGGGAACGCAGCGGCCTCGCGCCCGTGCGTAGGGCAGAACGCTTCCCCGCCGAAATGCCAAGCTGAATAAAAACAAAAAAAAAGGTTGTTTTTTTTTTTTGCCAGATAAACATTTCTTAGGCTTTCTGTTTTCAACTGAAAATAAAGGGGTTTAGTTTTGTTTTTCCCAGCTGGCAGAACACTCTCTGACCATCTGTACACTTTACACTAGATCGAGTAACATCAGAGTCCTGCCGAATTGGACCGAAACAAAAGTGGCTGGCTCCAGAGCACTGCTCGGTCGGACTTTGAAGGGTAAACATAAAGGTTTCTTCACTGGCACCCATACTATATTTAGTTTCCTGGGGAAGTTTGCTGCTTTTAAAGCTACTTAAAAACATGAGAGGCTACAATTTTAAATATTGGTGCTCCAGTCAAATGTGGAGCTATGTGAACATTTATTTTTATTTTCAAATTTGTTTGGAAATTGGATGATGGAAGCAACCTTTGATGCATAATAAGCCTGCATTTTTGCAAATACGCAAAGAATTTTGAACCAAGCTTTGTACGTATTTTGAAGTGGGAGTGACTCTGGGGGGGAAAATGGGCCAGAAGACTCTATACCTACAACTTGTGTATAGGCCAAATCAGAAATCCTCAGCTTGCAAGTGTTCTTTGGCTGTGGAGAGTTGTCGGAGCCTCTGGACCTACACCTAGTTATCGCTACCAGCTCTCAGCGAGGAGCACGTGGTGCTTCTCTGCACAATGAATGCGTCTGTCCCATAAAACATGCTTCCTAGCCTTGAGGAAGGTGCTTTTTCTTGCTTTCAAACCTCATGAATGAGGGGCAGCCTTTTAATTACGCATGCTCTCTCTTTTTTTTTTTACATTCACCCTAATGCCTTTAGTAATAACATCTACTTTTTAATAGCTTAAAGACCGTGTTTTCATGGATTTTCTACTGTTGTGTAAGCCCTGTCTGTTCCATGAGGGAAAAAGCTACCGTCCTCTGCCAGTGCTGTTGCAGAAAGTACAGGGCAAAAATGGGCGCGGATGCTAGAACAGCACAGGGAAATGGGTCTGAAAAGTCCCTTGACCCCCATGGTCACCTGGCTTCCTTCCTAAGAGGACATTTCCTCTAAAAAAACCATATTAAGAATGGTTTCTTTATGTTTGAACCACGTGAGGTGTAGGAGAAGACATGGTAGTGTTACAGAGGTATTGAGGGGAAAGAGCTGCTTTGACTTGTGTTTCTTATTGCTGAAGCTCCTGTAGGATTGTTTGGAAAGATGTTTGAAGGGGACCTTTCTGAACAGGCCAAACAGGTTAAAAAAGCATAGAGGAGAGTGATGGACAGAGGAGGAGTGGAGTAAGTATTTTGTAGACTCTTCTCATTAAACATCTCTGGTATAGATACTTCAGGCTGTGGGATACTGTACATGATTGCCTGTGTTGTTCTTCCAGCGCTGGTATGCCTATGTTTTTTTCCTTTCTAATAAATCAGGAAGACTTAATATAACAACTACATTGTAATTTCTTATCATTCATTTATTTTTAAATGGACAGAAGATTTGGAGCACAAATTTCTTAGTGGTTAGTGGGAAGAGAAACATTAAATTTCACAAGCTGTGCTCAGTAGTGGGAAGAATAAATTCAATATTCATGTTACTGTAAATATAACTTTCAATAATGTACTTGCTTGCCATATATAGAGACCTAGGCAGCAATAAACTGAGCAATGCTATGCAACACCCAACATAATAAACATGCACACAAAAAAGTGGTCTGAAAAGAGGGCAGAAATTTGAGAGAAGTGATATATATGCAGATACAACAGCATTGTCCTGCTGTAATGAAGTATTGTCATATAGAATGAAGAAATATATTGCTACCACTTTACCAAGAATCTTTTTTCTTAACCCCTCTAAAGACATATATGCAGCTGCCAACTCGATGAAATAAAGATCTGTATTGCTTTTATATTGTTACTCTAAGGAAAAGCTTTTTATTGCAATACGGGGAAGGGAGGGCAATAAGTTCTGAGCCACCATTTTAATAATTTTATTTTTCAGTGTAGAAAGCTGTGGATAAATTTTACACTGTTGCTACCTAAAAAATGCAGACTTCTGCTTTTGAGTGTCACCGGGAAAGCAGTAGGGTGAAGGGAACAAAGAAGATCAAAGAGAAGTAAGAGAGTTTATTTCAAAGACATCCATAAAAATAGTGGGGCTTTAAAATTTTATTAGCAATGACCTGAACTAAGCTTAACTAATTTGGGTCCCAATCTTGAAAATAATTTCCTGCATGCTTAACCTCAATCATGTTTGTTGTCAACTAATTACCTCTGTTTACAAACTATTAAGCAAGCGTAGAATGTTTGCAAAATGAGCACAATAGAAAAATTGATAAAACCCACAGATATGCTAGTGTGAAAAATCAGGCAGATACACAAAGCATAAATGTTATTTCACCTTTTAGCACTTGGAAATTCAAGAGACGTTAATTCCATGTCTTTTCAGCCACTGTTGAATTTGATGAAACCTCCTCTGCACCTGAAGGAATGAATTAAAAAAACCCAAACAACCCAATCATAAGTTGGTGGAAGAACACTGAACTTAAATGAACGTTGCAGTAAATCATGGAGACCAAGGAGATTTTTGGCTCAAGGCCAAAAGTTGTTTGGTTTGGCACGAGTCTTACAGGTGCTTGGCTTATCACTGGCTATTTGAATATATATTACATTGAAGTCATTAAAACAGTTCAAGTACCACACACAAAAAGAATAAGTAGCAGCATGGCAATTAAATGTTATAAAGAATTCATTGCAGTGCCCAGTAAATAAATCAAAGCACTGGGATGTAAAATCAAAAGCAGAAATCTTAAGCTGTGACTTCTAAAATAATATTTAGTTCAATCATCAGGCTTACACAAATGAAGTTTTAAAATTGCAAAGATAGGTAACCCAGGTTGAAGACAGGACCAAAGACTGCGGTTCTCTTGCATGCATCCTCTTCTTGCTAATAGAGAAAAAATTCTTTTGGGGATGGGATTGATAGTGGACTATATGTAAATGCTATGAAGCAAAACAATAACGAAGAACAGAGGCACTGTACATTTTGCTTTTGAATAATTGACCTCAGTGGAAGCCATGCATGTTAAACTGCAGATGCGAGTGTGTAATGGACGTCAAGGTCACTGTTCGGTGGCACTGCTGGCACTGCTGGCACTGCCACGCAACTTTGACAAACACCCAGGTTTGTATTCTCTCTAAATTTGTTTCCTGCAAGTTAATTTGTTTTCTCTCGGTTTGTTTGGTGGACAAGAGCTGTACTGAAAGGACCTTTCATTGGACGTGAGCTGGAAATACTGTTTTAGGGAGGCTGTGACTGATGAAGGCTGTGTCGTGTATTGGGACTTCTGTCATGTTCCCGAGGGCTCCTGAGCAGAGCCAGCTGGAGGGGTGAGTGGCCTTTGCAGGGATGTTTGGAAATGAATAATTTCCACTGCATATATGCTCATCTACGCTTGTTTCGCTCTGGAATTGAATGAACGCAAATTTAAATTCTCCCAAATTTGCAGCTTTTGTATGATTTCGGTACAGAAACTGGACATAGCACAGATTGAATAAATCAGGTTCAGGTTTGTCAGGAAAGGACTGCAAACCTTTGGTTAGCCTCGCTTCAGTTTCGGGTTCATCAGTATCGATCCAAATGATGTCAGAGAGATTTTGGGTGTTGTTGATAAGGATTCCCATGAGTTTAATTCTATGGAATTAATGTCTGCTGTACGCGGGAGCTGAATTAGAGCAATCGCCTGTTGTTGCTGCATTGCCCCTTCTTTGATGGACTTGCCCCTTAGGTCACTGGGCTTTCCCTGCCTCTGGTACCTGTCAGATGGGGAAAGCAACGGCAACCCACCCAGAAGAAATAAAAACAAATATAAGATAGGCAAATGTAATACATTTGGTATACAAACGCCAGTCTTGGAGTGTTCTTGCTACTGAAAAGCACAGGGAAAAGCCAAAGGGAAGAAGAGCAATTAGAGAAATCCTGCGATTATTCCCCAGTTCCTATCTCAGCTCCTGGAGAAGGTCGGACTCTTCTAACACAACTGGGTATTGCTGGACTTTGGGCTACAGGGTTTACATGCCCACATAACTCCTTCCTCTCATTTTCCATTGGACATTTCTGACAGTTTTTTCTGAGGAGGTTTTTGGAAGGGAAGATGTTGAGGGTTCTTCCTACTCTTCTCCTCACCTAGGCTCTAAACAGTACTGCAGGGAGCAGCTCCGGTCCTAGTTTGCTTCAGTATGTGACTCCTCCATGCGCTTTTATTCCATGGTGCAACTCCCCAAAGCTGCAGCCGGGAGGGTCGGGCACTGGCCAGATCCCACTGGTGCCATCAGGCACTCAGAGCGGGGCTGGGAGCTGGTGTTTGCCTTGTTTCCCCCGTGCCCTCAGCAAAGGCAGCTGACCCAGAGACTCCGCAAGTTGACTGGGCTTCTGTTTGGGAAAGGTCGTGCTAACAACGGGCACACTGGGGCTCTGTCTCGTGACAGGGAGGGAGAAACCTGCGCTGGGTCACAGGGAGCCGTCCATTTTGGGGCGATGAAGGCAGCATTGTTCCCAAGCAGAAGCTATTGTTTCTCTGGCCTGTGGTTCAAGGGTGTCCCCTGTGTGTGATGGAGGGAGCTGTGCATTCCTGCTGGGGCTGTTGCATCCCCTGGTTATCATGCCCTCAGTTAAACACAGGCTCTGGAGAAAGGACCATCCTTCCCGGTTGCAGAAAGCTGCAAATTACACCTCGCCTTTGCTAAAGAGGTCCATTGTGTTCCAAGCTGGCAAATCACCCAGCTGAAATAAGCTTTAATTTCTCATAGGACCCTATTGTTACCCTGTGGTAAAAGCTACTGTGGGAAATTTCCATGATAACGACTGTAAATTCTTGCCTGCTCTTTTCTGGTGCTGCCTGTGTGGCAAACGGCAGCAGGAGCAGGGACCATCCTGCTGGAGCCGGCTGGCCATCTCCTGCCCCAGAGCGCTTGGTGCTTGGGCTCCTTTGGTCCTCCCTGGCCCAACGGCAGGATTATTTGTGTACGTCTGTGTGTTGCTGGTCTTCTTTCCCCAGTTCGAAGGGCTGGAACATGATGGCTGCATTGAAGCTCAGTGAGGAAGGATTTTTGCACATGTGTTCGGTACCCTGAAGAAGGCACGAGGCAGCTGAGGGTGCTGGGTAGTGCTGAAGGAGCAAAACCGAGTACCTCGTCCCCGATGCCTGGTGGAAGCAAGCCCTGGTGCGTGCTGTCATCCCACCCGTCCCTGCCACCGCGCCAGAGCCTGCCAGCTGGCACCCTCAGCAGCCCCGTGCCGGAGCTCATGCCCCGGCCCTGTGTGCGCAGCGCTGCAAGCGCCGCCGGAGACTGCTGCTCTGCAGCCACTGCTGAATTTGCTGGAGGCTTCACAGGCAGAATGCGCTAAACTTCTTATTTGATTTAAATTCCCAGCAGAACAGCCACATGTGCATGCACAAGCATACAGCAAAAGCACGCAGCGATGTTTGCCTGGCTCCCCTGAAAGCCTTTGTGTCAGGCTCTGGCGCGGGCTTTTGCAAGACCGCGGTTGTCACTGTGGGGAGGGGTACCCAGACCTGCTCCCGGCATGGCGCTTCAAGGGGGAAGGTGAAATTGCAGTTTTGAACAATCATTGAAGCAATTTTAGAGCTTTAGATGTTGTGGAAACACATGCACACCACAAAAACTTACTTTTTAATTTCAGTGCGTACTAGTTGAGTTTTCCCCCTGCAAAATTCCTGGGCTTCATTTTGACTCCATGGTCCTCTCTGTCTGCAGAAGATGCTGGCAGGTGGGCAGTTCCTCATGTAAAATTGCATCATGCCTTCCTATCGTAACATTTTATTGCAGTGAACTACTTCTAAGAAGGGTTAGTGACTGTCTGAAATACTTCTGCACCTTTTTTCTGTATTAGATAAGGGGTTATTTTTATTGCAATGCAATAAAAAGGCAAAAATTGTGTAGGCAAAATAATGTTTCTGAGATGACTCTGAAACCATAAGCTTCTATTTTAGTCTTGCACAGAGATGGGGGAGGTCAAACAATTTCTGAAGTGTCCTTTAACTTCACGTTTCTGAAACCTTTGACTCAAAAAAAGTTTATCTAAAACATTTATTTTAATTGCTTACTTATCCAAATGTCTTTCTGTAATAACTCCCCATTTTTTTTGATCTAGAGAAGCAGAGATAGGATATCCCTTTGCATGGTTTCACCTTTTGTTTCTTGGTAGAGCTCGTCGTGAGACATTTTGGAAATGCTTTACCATTTTGTTTCTGAAGTGTAGGCTGGAAATCATGCTTCAGTGTCTGATAAATGCATGCTCTCCATTTTAAACCTTCTACACAAATATTTTGGTAATGGTTTATAGCTTTCTTTTGCTTGCTTAAAAACTTTAATGTTCCTGACTGTAACCTTGTTATTGCTGTCTGGTGTATTTTTGTTAAAATCTTAAATCCAGTGCAGCCTGGAAAATCACTCACTTTCTTAACAAGAAAACCCAGGACTGGGCTTTTAGGTTTCTCTCTTTATTTTTCAAAATCAAACTCTCTTGAACTTGGCAGTAGTTGTAGTTTTCGTTTTACTTTAGTTGCCCACTCCACTGTGGCTTGTATTTTATGTTTTCAAGTAAAACGTAAAAGGGGTTGGGAAACTATATCAAATGAATCTATATACTCTAGAAATATTCCAAATCCAATGGATTTTAAGTTTGTGAGGTGCACCATTTTTAAGTTCTGTAATGTGGAAAAATTTCATCCTGATCCAACAGGATCTATCCTACATACAGGAAGGAGATACAATTTTTTTTTTAAAGTGCTATAATACCAGTGAAATCAGCTCCACTTCATTTCTAACTCCTTTTAGTTCTAATATTTCCAGTCTCTGAGCACCCATCTATGCTTCCTAAACATGCTCACTCCAAACTACACCGTGTAATGCAGTCAAGTTGTATTCAACTATTTCCCTTTTTTGAATAGTTCTGCCCCCAACAACTCTCACAATGGTTATGTGGGCCCTGGCACAGGCAGCCAGGGGCAAAGATACTTGAACTTGTGCTTCACGTGCAGGAATAGAGTACGTTTGCATGCGGGTGTGAAGGCTTGTGGATCTCCAGCAAATTGAAGAGCCACGTCAGTGGACTGCATAAAGCAACAAGGGAAGGATTTCCTTCCCTTGTCAGAGCTTTATTCTAAATCAGTGGTACCCAAGAAGCCCCTTCACACATTGCAGGGCTCCATACGCCTGCTTAAGATAATTATACCTTCCTCAATGTTGCCTGCTCAAAAAACAGTATAAATTCTTATTGGTTTGCTATTTTTTTTTTGGGTTAAGCAGAGATTGCACAGCAGAAAAAGGCGTTCCCAGCCCTCTCTTGTTTTTGGAAAGAGCAAGGAGGTTTGCTCATGGGATGCCTGTGTCAGACGTGGGACTTCCCTTACCAGTGATCCTGTGCCTGAGCATTTCAGAGGTAGCATGGGATTTGTCCCGAGCTGTCTCGTAGCTCAGCAGTGAGGGCAAGGGGCTTCCAGACTGGCTACCCACTGTATTTAACCACTTTTTTTTCTGCTTCTTTTTCTTCCAACCTTCTGACCGGTTCCTTGGGTGGTTTTCCTGCAGAGCAGTCACGCTCCCTGTCCGCAGGCGTGCTTTCAGAGGCGCTGCCGTGGAGGCTGCGGAGACTCCCTCCGCAGACTTCAAAGGGCCTTTTAGAAGCCTCTTGTAATTTAAGCACTTGGACTGTTTTCCAACAGCCTTGAAATCCTTTATAATTGACTCAGCTGATTTTTTTTTTTTTTTAGTGGGAGGGAAGAAAGGCATGGACAGAGTAAATATGTAGCAGTAATAAAACCCACAGATGATCCAGCTTCCATTACCGTCCCATCAGTCTATTCGTGCACTCAGCAGAGGTTGTGAAAGTGTTAAAGACGCTTATTGCATTGAAGTTTTGAGTGTCCTCGCAGCTTTGGTCATGCATGGAGAGTGCAACCACCTCCATTTCATGCTGGTGAAGTCTTCACATCAGCCTGTGTTTTATATATATGCAAATACCCACAATCAAGCCAATTATGTATGAGTTGCACATTCAACATCCTTTGCGGGGTGACCTGTCACAGCCGCCACACTGATATCGGCTGAAGCTGTCATGTGCTTTAGCGACTGATAAGAGTCACATGGGAAATGTTGTTTTTTAATTGAAAACTCATTTCTCAGAATTAGTACTGCCGTTCAAAAGATTTCTCATGATTACTGGTGCATGTGTCTCACCTTCACAAGTCTTTGTTTCATGGATTAAATCAACTTCCTTCTGTTGACAGTTGCATAGGAAATATTTTTTTTCCTGGAATATCTATTTTTAAATTGGAAACTCAAAATAAGTAGGTCATACACAGCTTACTGTTTAGAATGCTTATATATATATTTAAAAATACACTAAATTATTTAGTTATGAGGTAAGATGAAACACAAGATGCCAGGGGAAAAAAATCTCATTACCTGCAGTGTCAACCAAGGAAGCTTTGAATTGCTTGTCTTTTAAATTAGTATCCTACAGCTTCAGGAATATGTTCATATATAAAATGAACATACCTGTTAGTTTAGATTGCGGGTACAATGTGTGATTAATATGTACTTTAATTTATATTCTCCTTCATTTGCCAAAAATACCCATGCTCGTGCTTTACATGCATCAAGACAAATCATACAAATGTAGCAGGAATTCCTGGGCCTAATTCATGTGATTTGTCTTCTTGCTTAATGAAACAGTTGTGCCCAGAATGACATGAATAGCCACGTGTCCCTCCAACTCTCCACTTTTTGGGAGACTGAAAGCTTGAATTACGTCATCTCCAAGGGGAGGGGAGAAATTATTCCTTTGTGGAGACAACGTGGAGAAAACAGACGGCTCTTTGTTCCTGCTCCTTCTTAAGCTGAGTCCTGGCAGTTTGACGTTGGTGTCCATGCAGCCATGTGACTCATTTCTTTTCACCATTGACCTCACACACACTGCTAAGGAGAGATGATGGAGGAGGCCCCAGGTGACGACCTTCTCGTGCACTCCAAACAGTCCCCGAGATCCACTACAGTGGTTCTTCTAAACTGGTATCTGCTAGGCGCTGCAGGCTTCTTGATGAGACTCCCTGGTCAATGGCAGTTGATCTTTATCCATTTTAAGGAGAAGACGAGACAATGCAAACAGCAGCTTCTGCACTGTGCCATGGCTGAAAGCAGGTTCAGTAGAGGGGAGGAGCCAGGAGATCTGACAACTCCGCTGCAACAGCTGTACTGCATTGCTGAAATCATTCATCTCATCAGTAGCCTGTCTCTGCTCCATCACCCACCAGTTATGGATGATTAGGGGAAAAATATAGCATATTTCAGGTATAATGGGATTCTGCCTCTGTAGAGCCTCCTAGTTTCTGAAAATGAGAGGCATAAGTCATTTTGTGTCCAGTCCAACATATGTCTGGACCTCCTTTTTCTATAGATGTGAGTATGCCTCTTTGTAACTAATCTTACTGTTGTCCTTTACAACATGCTGGAGCAATCAGTTCCATATGGGGAGTTACATGCTATGTAGAAAAGCACTTATTTTTTTAAAATTTTTTTTAAATCTGCTTCTTGATGGTGTCCTTGGGGTACCTGTATTTCCTATTTTGCTAAATGGGAAACCATTGTATCGCCAAGTATCTGCCGTTCATGATTTTATAGAAATCTCTCATATTTCCTGCAGGAAACTTGTCTTCATAGACTTTCAGTTTACAGAAATGTTTCCACAGGTCTGTTCATCCTCACTGTTGTTATCCCCTTGATATGTCCTCTCAGAGGTGAGGTGACTGCCCCGAAGTACACTGCAGGATGGGGCTCACCACAAATTTATGTGATGTTGTAGGTATGAGGTTCCCCATTCTCTCCTAATGATTCCTAGTATCTGTTTGGTGTTAGCTTCTGGTTACTTCCAATTATATTTCATAGGCTTAATCCCAACAATTCACTCTTCTTGAATTGCAGTAGGTACATTATTATATAAAAGAGATGAGTAGAGGTAATTTTTCATGTTGTTTTAATGTTCTTTTGCCAGACTGTGGTGTTTACCACAGCTCAGTATTTAACATTATTCTCTATGGAGGAGAGGTTTGAATGCAACCTCTTGGGACAGGTCCTTTCTTCCTTTCTTCAGAGAAGATGTGAATCTCTGTCATGAATGGATTTGATCTTCATCCTATAGCTTTTCCCAAACAAAAACATGGGTGAGCTCGTAGTGATATGCAACCAACCTTGCCAGGACTACAGAAGAGCATTGTCAGATATTAATCAAAAAGACCACTTAGGTCAGAAAGAAAATCAGTGAGGCCCAAACAATTGTCAGCCTCTATACTTCAAAAAGATGTACAATCTCAGTCCAGCCAAATTCAACATGCGTTTTCTAAGCTGTCTTTTTTGCTCATATGGAACAAGCTGTTTGCATAGCCTGGTGACCTATGAAAGCAAGAAAAAGGGAATGCAGGATCCATTTAATCATCAGAAAGGAAGCAAAACATCATGCTCTTAGGAATCGTCTACTTTTTTTTAAGGGGTGATTTAATAGGATGGGTAACACACTACCTGGAGATCTGCCTTCAGTTCTCTTCACTGCCATGGACTGCCTACCTGACTTTTGGCAAGTCACACTTATTTTATTTCCTCATGTACTAAAATAAGTATAAAAAGAGGATATGGTGCTAAGATGTTGATAATCACTCACTACTTTAGGTGGAAACATTTGAAATGGAATATTGCCACTGTCATATACAGAAGAACAATGAAAATGATCCTGCACTCTGGCCTCAAACTGATGGAGACAAGGGCTACTGCATATCAAATACCTCATCTAAATGGTAGATGGGTAGATGGATGTGTTGAGCCGATAATTTCCATGGCTTTTGCAATATGTGGGTGGTATGTGCTTTGAGAAACAATTTCATCAAGACTCCATCCCTGTGCCACTTAGCAGGACCTATGTATGCGTGCAAATAAAAAAAGGTGAAATATTTTCTGTATTAGTTGCTTTAGGAAGGCATAACATTGCTTCTGTAAAAGTATTCGTATTGTCTTTCCCTCCTTTAAAGAATGATTCCCCCCCCCCCCCCCCGAATTTCCCTGTTCTTTCTCTGGAGCAACTAAAGGAAGATTTATGTAAAACAGTGATTCGCCATCGGTTTGGCTATGGTTGGGTGCCAAGGAGGTAGGAGTTTGGGGATAAATCATCTTCCTTGTTTTTCTTCTTATGAGATAAAATTGTGATGAGTAACATGTCAAAGCCTTCTGCACCTATGACCAAGAGTTTGTTATGTGGGTTTGTGAAGTATGTGGAAATGTCTTTTCACTATCTAGAGTTTCATTTACTTTATTTAACATTTAGTAAGCGCATCCATCTTTTTGCATCCATCCTAAATGCTGAGTGTAACGTGGTCAAAAGACTTCTGTTGTTAGTAAAATCGGGAGGGGAAGTTAGAGTGGTTGCTTTGTGTCACGCCGTGGTAACGTGGAGTATAAATCTCAGTATTCACTCTGGAACTGGAACTAGAATGCAGTAGTAGTTTCTATTTTCTAGGAAGAAGAACATGTAAATTGTATAGAGAGATTTACATAGGAAAACTCATTCACATCACAAAATTAAGCCATATTTTTCTAGCACATTAGCATTTATTTCCGTGAGAGCAAATTACAGATGCAAGTAACTACACAGCAGTACACAGAGAGCTGAGCTTTCAGAGGCTTTTTTTAAAGTCCGTACTGGGATTGCTGCTTGCAAAGAACAGAGGCTGTAGCTGAAAGATGAAATGTAATACTAAATTAGGTTTGTATAAACGAGAACACAGCCGACCTCCATGTTGTCCAATGTAACATTGTTCTTGAAGCTTTGCAACCTTTTGAATTTTCATGAACAAAAGAGGAAAAGTGTTGTTTGCTGAGGTTTACAGATCTGTAATCCATCTCCATCGCTCTCCTGAACTCTCTACCCATGCAGCTCATTTTTCTCAGCCAGAACGAAAGAATTCATCCTGTGTCTTGCTTTTAAATTTAAGAAGGGAGCAGCAGCAGAGCTCTGCTTTTAATGTCTTTCAGATCGGCCGGCTCAGCAGTGCCTGGAGTACAGCAGGAGCAGACTGAAGGTTATCTGCCTGTAGCTGAAAGAGAACAGGTTGAGGTTAAAAGGAGGAGCTGTAGGTGGTTTAAATGCCATCTGAGTCCCAAGGTTACATCTAGGTTACATCGAGGTTCCCCCTGTTCCTCCTTTCCTCGCTGTCCTAGAACATAAGGTAGTTTTGCTCTGTTTTTAAGTTCACTGTGGCTCTGTATTTTAGACTTCCTCAATGTCTGACAACTGTAACAGGAATTGCCATTACTAATTTATTTAGTTTATTATATTTAATGCATTAATTTATTATTTATCTCTTTATTTTTAATATCTAATAAATAGATAATGGAATGTATGTATTTATATTCCATTATTATATTATTTTCCACTCTTATCAGATAGCCAATGCAGCCCACAGCTTTGCAGGAGGCTGCAGCCCAAGTTTTACCAGATTGTGTTAGTCCTGCGTTGGTGGGGTACCCAGGTAAGTAAGTAGCCTGCTTACCTGAGGATCTTTCTAGGATTTACCATAGTTAGCAGATTTGCTGGAAACTGTGCAAACACACTGGGAGCAATACGTAGTGAATCCATCTCTGAAGATCCACCAAGTGGATTAGCCATGCCCTGCGGTGGCCGCATGAGGAGGGAGCACTGCCAAGGCTGCTGCTTCAGGAGGACAGATGAAGGGGAGAAAGGGTCACAAGGCAGTCAGGTCGCTGAGGTTCAGCTTCGTGTGGAACCTCGCAGGTTGAAGCAGTGCCTGCCTGCAGGTCTGGATGTGGAAGTTCAGCTCCTGTGTAATCCCGAGTAATAACATCACTGCGACCCAGGGGAGGCTCCAGCAGGGACCTGGCAAATTCTGAGGTAAAAGCAAGCGGTGCCATTTTCTGGACGACAAAGAGAGAAGGTCAAGAAGAGAGGACTCTGGAAAGTTGTGGGTGCACTCTGGTATAGTCCTGAAGAAAGTACATTGAATTGACTCTTATGGGGAAGAATAATTCATAAAACAACGAGGAAGGCATCGAACACTAAGTTTTGGAGGAGAGAGGGTGGTAGTGAGGCTTGGGACAGACCTATGGTAGTCTTGTGGTCAAAAAAGTTACTGAGTTGAATTTCAGGGATGCATGTTGGGTTTTTATGTATTTTAACTAAGGTCTGTGTCCCACCCTGTAATCTTCACATGTAGCATTAAATACTTTGGCTGTATCAGGGCAGTGATTTCCCTTGGGAAATGAAGGATACCTTGTTATATCTCCTAATCATGCATAGTAGGCATCCTTCTTATCTCACCTCTTTATATACTCTGAGAGTGGAAAGAGAGTGAGTGCTACTGGAATATATCTAGTATTCCCTACCTATACAAGCAGAAGTGAACCATGGCCTTGGTGTATCTGGAAGAAACACGGGCTTGTCTTTCATTACTTTTGAGTCCATGGTGAAGGTCAGTCATCTGTCACATGGAAAAAAAAAAGTGATTGCTCTCCAGTGACTTCATTGATATGGTAAAAATGAATTCAATCACCTTTTTGATTAGGTGACCAAAAGACAAATAAGCTGAGCTGCTTTTTTCTGTAATTTCTTCATACATATGTATGCAGAGGGTAACTTCTGAAATAAGCCATTATGCAGTGCCTGACTTTGCAAAAACGTGTGATTTTTAAGGGGCTATTTGACATACAGCTTGCAGAGGTTAAAGAGTAAAAATGTATACACAGCCTGGTTTATAAAACTCAGGGCAAGTGTTTTTTCATAGTGGAGGTACAAATGTGCTGTTTGTTATTCTGCATTCTTTATATTACAGTGGTACTCAGAAGCTGCAGAGTAAAGTGCTCTCCCAGGGTCTGTGTGACCCAACACGGCTCTGACAGCGCACCTGAAACTACAGAATAGGTCAGCGCTGAAACATGATGGTTTCTCGGTCTGAAGAAGTCAGAGTCTTAGTTTTGTAAATTAATATAATTTAACAGAAAGGCATTTCAGTGTTTGTTCCTGGGAGCTGTTAGCTTTACAGAAGCTCTTTTGGCAGGCGGGAACTTAACCCAATAAAAACATAGTAGTCAGTATATATTTTTTTAAATTTGGGCTTCCTTGTTGTTCATGCTCCTTCCCTTGGTCCGCTATTACCAGCAGTGGCCCACTGGTAGGTAAAGATACCTACAGAGCCACTCCTGAATTGGCCCAAATTTTTCAAGGCATCAGCCAGTGTTACCTGGACATGCCCGCAGTATACACGACCCTCGTTGCAACTTCAGTACCCTCTCGTATTTTGAGCCCTTTCAGCATTTATGAGTCCAAAGAGTTAGTGATTTTATGTTGTAGCATAATTGAGTCTCAGAAACCTTTACATAAGACAAATACTTAAATACCAGTGCACATGCAAGTTGAAAAATGAAGGACTTTAGATATTTCAGGAATTTATTCCTCCAGTTTACTGAGATGGGTACTAGTTTCACATCGGTGCTCATTGATATAACATTTGCATTTGACTTTTTAAAGTAATCCTGCATTTATGCAGAACTCTTGTATAGGAGTAGCCATGTCTAAAGAAACCAGCAAATATTTTGGGTGTAGAGGGTTGGCTGCATTGCTTTGTAGATTTAAATGGAAACTGTTCTGGGATTGTTTCTTCCAGCTTCTTAAATAAGAAATAAATTGATACCCACTGGGGAGAAGACGTGCTGTTGGTCTGTTTTGGACTGCTACATTGCTCTCTCTGGTTTCAGCTCTCGAGCCTCTCTAGTTTCAGTCCCCTGTATTATATACATTATATATATATATGTATTGCATTTCAGACAAATAAAGAAAAGAAAACTGTATGTGCTTACCAGATTTAAAATCACAGCATACTAAGATATTTAGAAATATTTATACGTTAGCCACTACATTAACCACTTTTTGAAGAGAAATTGTAGGGAAGGGGTTAGTAAGAGTGTGGTGCATGTAATGTTATTTTTGTTGTTGAAAGATTTGGAACAGAACCCTAACAAGAACAAGAGAAAAAGGGATTCTTTCTTTTCTTAGCTAAAGTCTTCTTTCTAACTTGAGGAAGCAAAAATATGTCTTTGTCTTTGCAATCTCTTCAACCCTCTTATTCTTCTAGTTTTAATATTTTCAAACGAGATGATAGGCTTAGACTGAAGTGGGTGTTCAAACCACTCTGCTTCAATCCAGAGAGTGTTTTAGGGTAGCATAATGTTTGAAAAGAACTGAAGAGGTTGTGCTGTCCTAAAGAAAAAGTGGTTTTTATGTGAGAGCCCTTCAAAGTCCGACCGAGGTAGCCAAGGAAAACAGAAGGGGAATGTAAAGCAGAAAAAAACAACCACCCAACAGAATAACTCAGTCCTAATGACGACATAATGATTGATGGTACGAAAATCGCAAGCATCATAAGGGAAGCTTTTATTGATATAGAAGTATATGTAATATAGATTTAAAGAATACACATAATATTATAAATTTTAAAGAAGTTTTGTTTGTATTCTGATGTATGAAGTACTCCAAACATGTTCTGTGTGGGAGCTGTGTGTCAGGATGAATAATTTTTATTTTTCTTTTAAACCTCTGGCTTTGGACTGCCTGAGTCTTAACCTTACTGTAAAATCAGATGAAGTTTTCTCACTTAAATGTTACTCATCTCTGCTTTTGGGAGCTGATAATATGTTGTGTAAAACTCACTGTGGGATAAAGGTTCGTATGTAGGGTTTTTTAGATGGAAGCGGTCAGGTCAGTAGAGAGACGTGAACATGGGTGTCAGTAGTTGGGGTAAGTGGGCAGCGCTGTGCAGGGCTGGTGGCTGGAGCTGCAGACTGGGAACACTGGGAAGCCCCGGTCTGGAGCATCGTGCTGAGTGCTTCTCCCTGCACTACCCAGCGCCTCGCCTTACCCGCGAGGGAACCGGCCTGTCGCTGTGATAGCGGGATGAGAATGATGAATGGTGTGGAAAAAATCTGTATCTAAAGTGTGTTGAAAATCTGGAATTAATTACCTTGCAAGGAGCCAAATGAGGAGGAACTGACAAAAGTGTGTCAAATAATGAATGCTGCAGAGAAGGTATGTCATGAATTTTTTATGGCAGAGGGTAGGGGGATATTTAATTAACTTAAAAGTTGGCAAATTCACACCAAGTGTAATTACATTGTGGAATTAATTCTTCATAGAAAGTTATTGAGGCCAAAACTTCAGCCAAGACTTGAGCAAGACTCAAAACGGGATTCCAGGTTTATTTGGGCAGCAAAAGATCCTCTGAGCTGTAGCAGTGAATGCCAGAAGGTTTTTGCGATGTCGTGCTCTGAGGTTTCGGTGAGTCTCTAATAGCTTTCGATCAAGTGACACGGCGAGGAGAATGAGGATAGATTATTTACATTTTCCACTTCAAACTTTTTACCTTACTCTGTCCTCTAAGTAGCAACAACCTTAAGGGCTGAAAGAAATGAAAGAGCATTGGAAGGGATCCAGTGTGACCATTCCTCTGTTTCTGACACTGGACGGGATCCAGTGTGATCATTCCTGCGTTTCTTACACTCTTCCAGCAGTAAAAATTAGTAACTACCTCTTCAGACGTCCAAAGCATGACGTTATTAGAGATGTGGCAAAAGCCATTATTTGTTTTCTGGAATACACAAGGATACTGTATCTTCCCATCTTACACATACAGGTTTTCAGATGCCCCTCACTATTGTAATCATACAAATAGGGTGGGAATCACCTTTTCGTTAATGAAAGCATCTGATTCTAGTTGTGCTGTCCATGTTTGAATTATGAAAATTAAGATCGTAGTGAAAACGGAAATGTGCAGATAGGGAAATGGGCTTTGCAGTGCTACCATGGTAAGAAATCATACAGCAGTGGTGACAACAGGTGAAAACCGTGAGGTGTTCCCTTGGGGGCCAGATGGTGAAACTTCCCAGATTGTGTGCAGAAGGGAGCAGTTGCGAGGTCTGATGTTGGCCTCGGCCCTGGAAAGCCTTTCCTGGACAGCAGCTGATCCATGAGGATGTTAGGATGAGCAATAGCTGAGATAGCAGATGATTAATAAAGGTAAATTAAAAAAAGATGATAAGCCTTGTGAGCATTAAACAGCAAAGGGGTGGTTAAAGACCTTTGCAATGCAGCTCTAGGGTGATCAGTTCTGAGCGTGGCCGGCCAGGGCTCAAGTGGTGCGTGGCCACCCGGACACGGCCACCCGTGACCTGAAGCAGAGGCGAGCAGCTGATTATTTGCAAGGCAGAAAAGAATGAAGATCACTGAAAATGTGGTTCTGACACAGCCTGACTGCATCAGAGCCCACTGGAAAGAAGAAGGGAGGAATGAGTAAAATACCAAGTCTGGATAAGAAAGAAGCAGAAGAAAATAAAAGCAATGCTTTTGCCTAGTATTTCAGGATTGTCAGGTTATTTCTGAAGCATTGCCTGGGCCACCAGCTGATCTGAGTGGGTGTATTCCTTTGCTGATGTGGACTCACAGTCAGAGGAGGTCTGTTTGGACGTATGGGTCTGCCGGCATAGGACAGCAAGCACAGGTACAGCTTCAGCTGATGCTTCATCCATGGCTTTGTCGGGTTTAAGTGGACAATTGCCCACCCAGTCTGGGCACTCGGATCAGCAGTATTTGGCGGCCAAATAGGTGCTTGAAGACACAGCTGCAGGACTGATTTCAGCGTACACGTTTGAAGGCTGATAGCTGATGTGTGCATGTTGGTCACATGCATTTCTGTCCAAAACAGTCTACGTGTACGTGCTATCTGAATTATGCTGAAAGTGTTTTGTGTATATTTACAAGAGGTTGTAAATCCTACCTTAATTCTTACATTCTTAATTTCTTTAAAATGGCTACCTTCCCAGGCTCTGCTGGTCCTATTTCCCAGCTAGGACTTAATAACAGAGTATTAAATGAGGTCTCTTGTCGCTTTTCTGCATGTTAAGTAATCTTTATTGGCACTTCTAAAGTATAGCTGTATTGTAACCGTAAAAACAAATGGACTGATGGCTTTTGTAAGGTATGTTATTGGTGTTCCTTCCGTCCTCAGGCTGGCATGTTGGCCGATTTGCCTACTGATTCACAAAAGGAAGTAAGCCACAATGGGAATTCCTGCAAACCAGTGAATTAAGAAACATTTGCGACAGTAATTAGCTACCTGTCAGCTCATAACAATTGAAGAACGAGAGCAGAACAGTATCTGTTTTGACATATCGATACAAACATGCATTCATGGGCTTTCTCAAAAACTTCTGCTTCCAAACCACCAGCCCTTTCTGTGAAAGTCAGACTCAAGCGCTGAACTTTATCATCTTGGGAAACGACCTTTGGTGACGCCTGCGTGTTAGAAAGGCATTGCTAGTTTTGGCTTCTAGTACAGATGAAAATGAAGACCACTCAGTAAAAGTTTGCTTGCTTTTATTTTATTAAGTATAGCTACGATTTAATTCCAGCTTCTTTTTTAAAAGAACTCTATATCGCATGAAAGAATGTAACAAAGATGTGAAAGCAGTGGCTTCTTTCGTGTTTGAAATGTTTTGTTATTTTTGAAATCTGAGGGGAAAAGCTACAGAAATCAAAGAATAACCTTATTAACATATGAAATAAATCATGAGCTGAGGACGAAAAGACACATCTGCTTGCCACAGCAAATTTCTATATCTTTATCACGAGTAGTTGTAAGCTGGAAATGGAGAAAAATAAGAAGGATGAGAGTACAGAGATCTGGTTTTCCAACTGCATAGAGTGTGTGGCTCGGACCTAGCAGGAGCCTGCAGATTTCCAAGAGCCATATTTCACAGGCACTGGAGGGTAATGCCTCCTATGAGCACAGCTGCTGTGTGCTAACATCAGTATGAGCTGTCACATTAGGTCTATAATAATGTCACAGACCTTTAGGAGCCTTCAGAGGTGCTATAGCAGGGAAAAAATAGAATTGTCAAATATTGTGAAAGCTGTGGAGAACAGGGACATCGATTGTGTCTTGAGGTAATTGAAGGTATGCAACCATTTTTCCTTTCGAGTTGTTTTGCAGGCTTAAGAGAGTTAGGATCTGAGTCAGCCTTTGGGTAATAAGAGTCCTTGAGTCAAAGGATGCATATTTTCAGTGCTTCATAAATACTTTGCCCACATAACAGGAGAACAGCGAGCTGCTTTTGGGCTTTTCTGTTCTTTGAGTAACATGCTCGGAATCGAGTTGAGTAACCAGATGATGTTAATTCATCTTGCTTTTTGAGGTCCTTCTGGAACAAAGTGGGAAAATGGCATGAATACATTTTAAGTTATTTCTTTTAAGAGTGGAATTTCAGTACTTTAGTTCATGCAGAAATTATGCTAGTGACAGTTTCGAAATGTAGTTTTTTACATAGAAAAGATGAAGAGATCTTGCACCTTATTAACATGTATTGCAGTTCGTGTATTGCGGATGCCTTTAAATAGCTGTTTGTGTTATCGTATCTGGCTGTTGGATCAAATAAGCTGTCAACAAAACGTATTTTAAAATATCAGCCTAAATTGCATTTGCAAGCTGTGAAATAAGGATTAATTTTTTTGATTTCTTGAGACCAGAGACAGATTTCATTTACTCTGTATTACCAGGAGAGGCATATTCTAATATTTATAATTGGAGATAGATCAATTTGTTCTGCATACATCTTCCTTAGTTTTGAGGCCCAGATTTGGTTAAAAATCAGAACTGGGTTTTCTTTGAATTGCAAATTAATTGCAGTGAATATTTAGTTATCTCAGGTTAGTAGGAAAACAAATACTTCCAGGAACTGTGCAGTTTGGGAAGCCTTTATCTTTTCAGAAACAGTTTGGATAGTCATTATTATATATTAATAACAACGGAAGAAAAAAGTTTAATTTACTGAAGTACGCAACTAGATAATATCAGCACTAGAATACTAAAAGCAAAAATACTGGTGGGGGAAAGTCCAGTGGCAAGAATTTGTAATTCTCAAACAATAAGTGGCATTACAAGATTTACGAACAGTGACTAGTAATGAAGTTTAGGAATGGGAAGAAAAGGTGATCTGAGCCACATGTCTAATTTTAATGGAATGGGATACTTCAGGTGCACTTTGAAAGAAATTTAGTGAAAGACAGGAAGGTAAATGGAAAACTTGATAAAATACGACCTGAGTTATCTTTGATAAGATAGGCTGTACAAGACTGGCCTGATCTCTTGCTTTGTTAAGGTAGCTCACTTTTTTTAGACAAATGAAGTTTGTCTACCTGGAGGCCTGGAAAGCCTGTGGTACAGGGTTAAATGGAAGAGAATTGTTTCAAGTTGAAAAGATGCAGATCGGTGGAAAAATTGCAAAAAAGGTAAAGAGAATGCTGTAACAGCTTGGAATAAAAATAGGAGTCCAGCTGAATTTGGTTCCAGATGGAATTAAACTATTTTCTGAAGGCATTGGACGTGCTCTCCTGCAATATGGGGGACTGGACTCAGTGACCCAGAAGTTGCCATGTACCTGTATGACACCTTTTAAGATGTCCTGAAGGATAAGGTTAGTAAAATGGGAGGTCGGTTTTTCTTCAAATGAAAGTGAGCAGTGAGGTTTATGAATAAAAGTATAGTCCTTCCCTCCACAACGCTTCTTCAGTGAGGGCATCACTGTCAGGTTGCTCCTCTTATTCCACGTGCAGCCTCCGTGTTCTGTCTCGCCGGTCAGCAGTTTGCCACCGACCCGCAGTGGGACAGAAGCAGTACTTCAGGTGATCTGCTTCGGAGCTGGTGTCTGATGTTGTGCTAAAGTGGCGTTCTGAGGCACAAAATTATGAACAAATTTTCTTGGAACGACAGCATCAATATGTATGTACTATGGTGTTACAGTTCAGAAATTTCTGAGTGTGGTGTTTTCTGTTTCTAGCAGTAATATCAGAATTACTTTTCAACTGTGTGAGAGAGAGAAGAGTAACACCATTTTATACCTGTTTTGGGTTTTTTGGACTGTGGGATATGGGTGAGAGAATGTTGATTAGATCCATAAGGTGCACCTGAATGCTAACTCTTGCTGTGTCTAAGTTGTAAGTGCTCTTCCGCTTAGTGAAACCTATGTTCCCAGGTAAAATAACATTAGGGTCCATCACAGCCATCTGAGCAAGAACGTAATTGAAAGCCAAGAAGAAATACTGCAGAAAGAGGTGTGGTTTTGGGAAATTTAGGTGGCTTACTCTATGCTGTGGACCATCTCCAGCCAGTCTCACAAAATACAACTGGAGAAGATGCCTTCATTTAATGCACGTGTCAGAGCATGTAAAACTAAACTCCCTTTCTCCTCCAGAGGAGATTTGAGGCAACATCTCACCTCTTAAGTAAATCCATAGATAACCATCTTTCAGAGGGCATTCTAAGAAGGGAACTCTAAAGAAAGTAATTTCATTTTACACAGAATAGTTAGAAATCTGCTGAGACAGAGAAGATGTAAGCAACTGTTTAATGTTGTTGCTGGAGCACTCATCACTCAGAGGAAGGGTGTTCACTTTGATCTGCTGGTCTTGCATAGCAGGATGTTGGACTGGGTGTCTGAGGAGGTCATTCCCTGTTGTATGCTTTTAAAATGAATATGTTTGTATATTTAGATTTTTTTTAAAGAAACTTAAGTTATTTTACTCTTGTTTGGAAGCTTGAAAAAAGAACGAGAGTTACTGGTGACTGGAGTGGAGGTAACAGGGGTGTGGGTTAGGTTGTTGGGAGAATTGCTTCTCAGGACTTGTAGATGTCTGGAGGCTTCCTTGAGCATCACATAACACGGTTCACATTAAGTACGCTTGAGCACTCTGAGCTTATGGTAGGGTTGCATCTCAACTGGTGAAAATACAAAAGCAGATGATGGGTATATCAGGAGGTTTTGGGCAATAGGCGTTTATGATTCTTGAACGCTGGAGTTTGTGATGGGGGGGTTGAATTGAGAGTAGTAGGAAGTAACTTATTAACTGGACTCAGTAAATTAAATACTATCATTTCAACAGAAAAATGTGAATATTGTCATGGAAGACACTTACATTTCCTTCATAAATGATTACTTTTTTTTTAATTCTTCAAAATCATATGTGTCATGTAACAAAACATGGTGTACTAAAATGGTAGACCAGATTATTGAGCTCAATGATCTCCCAAGTGATGCATTTTTGAAGACATTATGGTCACTCAGCATAGTCATTATGGTAATTCAAGTCCCTGTTCACAACTACTTACAACTCCTCAATATTCTTCCACAACCATTAGCGGTCTTCTGATTGTTTGAACAGGAGTATTCCTGCTTCAGTTTCCCCGGTGGTAGTTAAGAAATCTGGGCTTTTTTGCGTTTGCATCCAGCTCACAAAGTATGTGGAAATTTGCATTTGCATGAAGGGGTTTTTTTTGCCCAGAAGAGGTTCTATTTTTACAAAAACTGTGGGAAGAGATTTGGACATTTTGGCATTCTAATACTATAGTACAACTGCTCTAAATACCTATTTTTTAAATCAATGTAATGTCTTTAACCCACATTAGGGTAAAATAAAATGATTTTAGATAGTGCTGAAACACTTCTATTATTGACTAGCATAACTAATCTCAAGCACAAAAGCTTTATGGTGAACCCAAGTCAAAAGGGAAAAAGTTGCAATGTATCAGGTAAAAGCTGTTCTTTTATTTTTTTTCCCAGCATATGAAAATACCAGTTCCAGATTTCTGTTCTGAATTGAAATTTGGGAAGAGCTCTGCAGTCATACTGTGGTGCATCAAAAGACTGGAAGCAAAATTACGGATGACAGATTTAGAAATCTGTTGCTTTTTAGAAGATTTGCATTCTCTTCCAAGAAGATTAACCCATTTGGACTTTTTTGGTTAAAATTAGTAATAGTCGAAGTAGTGAAAAAATAAGTAGTTAAAAATACAAGGTCACAAGCAAGAGAGTTTTTTTTCATAGGCTGCTTCCTAGAGAAGCGGCAAAATAAGAAATTTCCCTATTAATCAGTTTTATCATTTTACTTAGGTATTGCAGGTTTTTCCTTTTGGAAAGCCTGGGTATATTTTTCTGCCCAGAGGAGGAAATAATATGCTTACAGACTGGTTCAGATGATGTATTTTCGATTTTGTTTTATACATCTACCGTACGTTCCTCCTTCAGGATTCCTCCTCCTCTTTTTTTTTTTCCAAAACATTTTCAAGGGCTGGGAAAATCAGGACACAAATTTGTGCAGTACCCAGAGCAGCGCAGCATTTGTGGAAATGTCTTATTTGCTCTGAACTGTAAATTCTAAGTAATGATAAGTGGAATTACTGCTGTAATTATCTTTCTTTAGGGAACATTTCTAACTTGAAATATAAAGCCTGTCTATTAAATAACATTTATCAGGAATGTTTCCTTAGGCATACTTTTCAAAATTGTATTTTATTTTTATCTTGAGCAAGATCTGACTCTGCACAGTTTGTGTTAGAGACAGGGAGAATAACTAGAACAGGCAAATGCCTCATAGGCAACAGGAAAGCGAGTGGGGAGATGAAAAATGAGCTTCCAGCAGCTGCAAAAAGGATATACACTTCAAGGGTGCCCTATAAGCCTTATAAAGCAATAAAGGAAGGAAAACAACATTATGAAGGTTCCTAACAGCCATAAAATTCCAAAAATGGCAAGGATTGCTTTCATTATATAAAGTGTTCGTTAAAGCTTTAAATAATGAAATAAACTCTTGACACTGAGAATGGAAACCTTCACTGTTCAACCAGCCTCTGTTTACTTTACAATAATCCAGGCCATAAAAGTAGTGCCGCACAAACACTGCATTCTGGGGGAGCTCCGGGATGCCCGAGGACCACACAGTTCTCCGGCTTCAAAGGAGCGGGGTCCCCAGCAGCACGCCCGGCCCTGGCCTGCCGCCACGCCGCTGGCAGCCGCCGCGGGTCCTCAGCTCGGCCCAACGGGAGAAAGTCTGAGTCAGAATATCCCCGGGATTGTTTTCATTGGCTTAAATTAGGTGTTTGGGGGTTCTTTTTTTGGGGGAGGGTTGGTTTTTTTTTTTTTTTTTTGCTTTCTTCTTTCTTTTGAAGCCCAGGCAGATTTTGGGTATTGGAAAAATGTGCTGAAGACTTTGGGACCGGAAAGTAAGTGGGGAGAGTCATGAAGGGGTCTTCTGGGATTCGAGGTGGAGATACTCAAAAATGTCTTCTATGTAAAATGATTTACTACTCACTTACATGTTTTAAAATGTAGAATTTGAATTAAAACTAAGAACTTTTAGCAGATTATACAACAGATATTTGTCTATCAAAGAATGGGAAGAAAGTATTTATTTTGAACAGGAATACTTTTAAAATTCAAAAGACCTTGTATCTGTTATTTTAGCAGTGCTAATATAGTTTATCTTATCTGTTAATAGCATAATCTGTTTAAATATTTTTTCCTGAATTAGAAGCCACTTTAGAAAACATGATAAGCTGTAAAGTACACATGGAGCACTCTTCCTTGTCTGTCATTGAAAGTCAGCCATTTTCTGCTTTGCTGGCAAAATACAGGAACAAAATGTATCCTTGGGGAAAAAAAAAGAATTCAGCTATATGTGGGTAAAATCATCATTGAAACCTTTAAGCTACAGCATACTCCCCTTAAAGGCACTTGAGCTGTGCTGTAATTTATGATACTGTTTGCAGTGGAAGTGTGGGATCCCATTAATTTTTCTGCCCAGTGCCATAGTTTACCATTTGTTTCTTCGTCATAGCTCTGAGTAGTTGTCTAAGCCGCTGATGAGGTTAAACATCTTTTTTAAAAGACATTGGAAAAGAAAATGGCTCCTGATACATATTTTTGTGTTCACGTACGTGTTACATGAGATATATTTGTGCAATTTTGATGTCTCTGTACTTGCACTATCCAAAATGAAATCCTTTGTCTCTTGGCATATTTTTGGGAGACCAGACAGGGAGACTGTCTGCATCATGAGTGGGAGAAGTAAATGAGTCACAGTTCTCTTTATGAGGAGCTTTGTTTCATTCAAATCCCTCTTGCCAAGATGCTGACACTGAATTTGAGTCATCAGCAATAAACAAGTTGTACAGAAAATTGAATCTTTAGAGGGCAGAAAATCATGGGCAAAGGAAAGGCACTCACCGGCGAGCTCTCTGTTAGTCTGTGTTTGAGAGGAGTTATTGATTGCATTATTTCCCGTGGCGGATTTTTCCATAAGTGCCTTAAACTAATTCAAAGTCCCAGTCTGAAATTTCATTTCGAAACATGCGTGTGTGGTGAAAACCAGCAGCATCAGTCAGGCTTCGAGATCACTGAAAATGAAATTGAGTTTTCACCGCACTGAACAAGGTGATTGTAGTCTCTGGTTTTGTCATTAGCTTTTCACCTGTGCTGTGTCCTAAAAGACTGAGATCAGTAAGAAGTACTGGCATCTTCCAGGAAAAAGGAAAGATTTGGTGAAATTTATCTTGCGTTGGGTTTGGTTTAGTTTTTCCCACCCCTGTATAATGCAGTTATCTTTTGCTTTAATAAATTTACTTTATATGTCATGGTAGCAGTCCATCAGGACTGGACATGTTTGTGTTCGGGAAGTGATAATAGATCAGCTAATATATATGTCAATTGAAAAGGAAACTTTCATACTGTATCGACTTTAGCAGTTTACTTTCATGAAAGCAGCGCAGCACCTTATTTGTCTATGGTACCAGCATTTCTAACCACTCTCAGCTTTTGAAGTTTAAATGCTTTAAAGAAGGGTGGTAACGTACAGATTTTTCATGTGGAAGTATTTTGACATTTAATAACCCTCCCACTAACAAAACGCTAAAAAGTCAATATTTTGCTGATTACCTAAAATGTGCCTTTTTATTATTTTCATTTTAAGGTGTAATTCCATAATCAGTCTAGGACACGACATATAAATGCAAGAGCTGGCTCATGGAAGGGCCAGGAGAGGGGACAGGATAATGAGAATGACTTCAATATTTACAGGAATTTCTTCCTCCTCAAAATGTCGTGTACAACCTGGAGTGTCCCAAGGGGCTCTCTGTTACCTGGAGGTCCTCCCTCCCTGGTGATGAGTGTGTGTGCTGTGCTTACCTTGCTCTGACCCGCCTCCCCTGCCTTCACCCCATCGTCATGGTAAAGAGGCAGAAATCCAACACTCGTGAAGGAAAGAGAAAAATACAGTAAATTTTCAAAGAAAACGGAGGGTATAATGCAAACAGCAGCAGTTGCGGTGAGCATAGTTGAATGAACTTACACTACAGCGGGGCTTTGCTAAATATAGCTACAAAATACTTGTTGTCTGTGAGCGCCCATGTAGGAGAGCATTGACATCTGCAACTCGGGAAGTTGCAGGGACAGGGGCACAAATCACAGATAAAGAGGTGGGAGTAGGATTACGGTGTGCCAGAGCCCTGGTCCTGTACTCACTCAACCGGGCGACCGTCCTCCTTGGAGGGCTGGGTGGTCTTCCTTTGTCCTCTCCCTTTCATTGCAAAAGTGGCATTTTCCCTCTTGTGCCTGACGAGACTCTGGAAGAGTAGAAATAAGAAATGAACTTGTTTTGTGGCAAGAGGATCAGTGTACTGCATGCCTGTTGTTCAGCAGTCCTTGACAGTCGATTTTAAATATGGATGGGGAAAAAATCAGGGTAAAATTTGCTCACTCTTGGCGAGTTCAGATCTCTCGGGCTCGTGCTTTGCTCTCCCCTGCTGACACCCCTCCAGGGTATACATCTGTGGCCCTCCGATGGTGGAAACCTGTCAGATCACCAATGGAGATGAGGAGGAAAAGAGCAACATGTCCAGAAGAAAAAAAAAAAAGGAGAATGCTGACGCAAATAGGAGGCTGAAAACCTTGAGTGCAGTGAAGTGAATGCAGCCTGGGAGGAAGGGAGTGAGGAGGAGGAGGAGGAGAAGGGCCTGGGGACCAGCTGTGGGATGAAGCTGAGAAGCAGCGGAGCAGGGCAGAGCGCTCGGGAGCAGAGCCAGGGCTAGGGGATGGGGTAAGAGCCAAGGAAGGAGACAGGCAGACAGAGCACAGGGCTGCAGGGAGCTGGTAAACAGAGGTGCCACCTTTCAGCTGCCTGACGTTATGTGATGGTGTCTTGTCCCAGGGAGACCTGTCCCCAAAGCTCCCTGCAGCCATGTGCTCCTTCTGCCCCTGCATGTCCTTAGTGCTGGAGTCTTTTCATCGTCCCTCCATCCATGGCCTGGCCTTTTTCCTATAATCCACTGCCAGCCTTGTCCCCTGCTTATACCAGCTTACCTCCCCGAGCTCAGCTGTGCAGCATTGCAGCGGGGCTCGGAAATGTCACGCAAAAGTAGGCAAAGGTGTCATGAGAAGAAAGCTAGAGAGAGATGCAACGAGGAGGTCAAAATGTCCAGGGGCTTTGAAGAGCTTGTTCTTGTGGGAAACAGAAAACCCAACACGTACTGTCTGCTCAAAAGACATTGTAGGTGAGACCCTTTTCCCTCCGGTCTTTTGAGTTGGACTTTGAATGCATGGAGCAAAGTCCTGAGAGTCTGCTGGCTTTTCAAGAGAGGAAGGGTTAATTAAAAAGGGAAATGTAGCATAAATCCTGTATTCTCATGGCAAGGAAGTACAGTTTAGGTAATCCTGTTGATATTCTCCAAAAGCCAAACCTAAATTCAATATTGTACTGTGGAAGAGCATGAGTTAGGTGGACCTAACTGAAAAGAGGTTTGTTCCTCATAGGATACTTGTAAAATTATTGCATTAATTTGCAAAGGAATGAAGGACATAGACCAAAGGTCTTAATATTGCATTTAAAAAAACGAGTGAATGGTAATGGATGATGAGAGCAGAGTTCAAGCTCACTTAACGTTTGGTGAGTTGTGTTTAGTATATATTAGGAGCTTACACAATGAGTTCAACATAGCTTTGAAATGCCATAGTTTTCCATATATTGTAATAATATTTTAATGGTAATTCAGCTATTGTTCATATTCTGAAGTCAGTCTACCTGAAAAAATACAAATTAATACAAACAAACACCATTAATCCTGATAAATAAAGCGCTTTTGTGCACTTCCCCAGACTACATGATACAGTTAACTTCCTTCCACCTCCGAATGGTAATAGTGATAGTACAATGAACATTTTGGTGATTTTATATTTTGCTTTTACATGTTTTTTAGATTTCATTACCAGGGCAATGATGGGCATGATTATAGAAAGATCAGTGATAATTCTAAATGATTTTGCTGTTTGTTGCTGGGAGTTGAAATATTTTCATATTAAATTGTCTCAAAAAATCATTTTATTGGTGATTTTTTGGTGGAGACAGTGAGCTTGGGAAGCAGTCATCATTGTTCCTTCTCAGAATAATCCTTAACGTGGTGAACTTCAAAAGAGTGAGTCTGGATGCTGATTTGAGTGAAAACTTATTATTGACAGGAGATAACACTTGGTCGTTATCTTTCCCACTTTGGTGTCAAAGAAATGGCTTGTCCTCTGCATTTCTTCCCGTTAAGGACACTATAGGTTTAGCAACTAGTGGAAGAAACTTACATTGCAAGAATGGGTGCAGGTTCCATGAGCAATGTCTAGGATGTATAGCTTGCGATAGGGATTTGCATGTGTATGTACTACCATGCGTGTGGAAGAGTAACCGATAGTTAAGCACCTGTTGTTAATAGTTTCATATTTAAAATGGCATTGCCAACTCGCACATACCACAGTGGAGCTGTGGTTCTCCATAGGATATCTCTGTTCTCCTTTAAGAGCAATACTAAACTAATAAAATCAAATTTTTACTCAAATCGAGATGTGTCTGGAATGCATAAGAATTTGGTATTGATGAGCACAGTAAATTAATGGCATTTTGTTTAGCAAAACTTTAAAAGAAAAATTTGTTCATATTTTAGAATTTTCAAACAGAAATAAACACATTTTTTCATTAAAACATTTTAATGAAGTGGTATCTAGAGTTACTGTCTGGTTTGTGAGAAGCTGGTGATTACAATGGAGAGGGAGCTTGTTTCACTAGTTTGAACACATGCCAGAAGTATTCAAAATGGGAAGAAATGTGCTTGAAGAGTCAGTGGGTTTGAACTTTAAAGGCTTAGGTCCTCTTGCCAAGTCTGCCACTTCTTCCTTGGGTAAATACGGGACGGTTATCATTTGAACTGCTTCACTCTCACTTTCCTCATTTAAAAACACAGATATTTTAGTTGACTTCTTTTGTAGAGCAGTTTGAGATATGGTAGCGAAGAGGAGAGGTGTTATTTTAAGCACTGTTTTTTAACCAGGGGTGAGAGGTTGGCTCAGGACACTGGCAGAGAGGCTTGGAGAATTTTGCCTCCTTATTGCTTATTGGAATGATCCCCAAGAAGAGGTCTTTCATCGAGGAACAACATCTGAAGATGTTTTCATGTGGTTATTGATTTCAGACCAACCCACAGGAAGCTCTATCTGTACATTGGTGGTTATTTAGCATCCATTTACCGGAGCGGCTGGGATTGAAATGAGTATGTAGTTCTCTTGGCAAATGGTCTCCTTAGGTGAAGGTTGAACATAGGGATGGAAGAGCATGAACAGACGCGCATTGCAGTATCTAGCTGGACGTTACCACCCAAGCTCCACTTCTTTCTGCAGTTTCTGCCCTCCTAAGCCATCAACCTTTTACAAGTATAGAAGTCCAGTGTTGCAACTGAACTTTAACTGCATGATGAGTCTCACAATAGCAGATATGCTTATTGAAAGGGCGGGGAATATGGTGTTATTTCAAAAATATCGTAAGTGTAAAACCTATCGCTCTTTTTAGCATCTGAAGTAGCTTGTATTGAATTTAATACGTATATATGTGTGCATCTGTGCTCACACATTTGCAAAGAAGAATCTGGATATTTTAATTATATGTGAATGAGTATTTTAATCATTAAAGGTAGATCTAGAGCTCCAGAGCTAGGACTGTATCACAGCTTCAGTGCCAAACCTCTCCTGAACTCTAACAAGACTAGAAGTATATGTTTTCTTTTACATACCTAATTATCTATCTAATAACTTTCTTTTAGGAAACTTTTACAGAAAAAATATTTTTTTATTCTTACATTAAAAAAAGTTACCTGAGGAAACTGCAGACACAGCGAAGGGTCATATTAATTGAATTGAAGAAATTCAAACACTTGTCTCCAAAATTTTTTTGAGATTTAGTTGGAAAATCAAACAAAGAGTCTTTGTGCTACTATTTTCTAGTGGATCTGTGGTAGATTTGGTTTGGTTTGGTTTTGTTCCTCTCAGTACTGCTTAGAAATGAGCTAAAACATTTATATTACAGAAATGATATAGCATCAGTTTCAAGTCTTTTGTGCCTTACATGCTTGATTAGAAAAATCCCATTAATGATAGAAAATGCTAATCAGCGATGTGTTTTGCCAGCCACCACAGGCCCACGCACTCTATCTAATACATTGTTTATTAACCTAATGAAGGTCATTGTAGCTTTTGAAAACTTGTGTGACAGCATCTCAAAATGGTTTTAAAACTCTGTGCTGCTGGACTCCAGTGTTGGAATAAATCAAGGCTGGGTATTTACTTGTTAGGATGGCTCTGGCGTAAATGAGTTTTTTTTCTGGGTGGAATGATCATACTGTGCTTTTCATTTGTTCATTATAATTTTCAAGACAGACAAACAGTGCAGTGGTGGCTAAGCTGATGGTGCTGCCATTAAGCAGCTAGACATTGACTTTATCCACGTCTTATTGATTTTCCTTTTCTTTTCTTGGCAGGTGACATCACACAGAAGGGATATGAAAAGAAGAGATCAAAATTAATTGGGGCCTACCTGCCACAGCCTCCCGGTACGTGTATCTGTGCTTGCAATAGATGAAGATGTCAAGCGTACTGATAGTTGCCACAGTAAAAATCTGCATCTCTGAAGAAATATATGTGGCAGAAACAAAGCTATTGTTATGCAGAAAAAGCTTATTCCATCCATTTTATGTATATTTTTATATATATGTCCGCTTTGATGTGTGTGTACATTTTTTACATACGTTGCTGTGGGTTTGGTAGTCATGTCTGGAAAACAAAATCAGCCTAGGCTCGTTAGAGAGGCATTGTTTGGTAGAAGTAATGCAAAAATACAGAGGAAAACGTGATGTCCTAACTCATTGAGACCTCAGCCAAGTAAAGCTTTCTGAATAGAGGTATACACAAGAGTGGAAGAGAAACTTGGAGTTTGTACCTTCCTCCATTCCTGGGTTTTCTGTCCAGATCTCCCTTTTGAAGACACTAGAGAGACCAGCAACATCCCTAGAGTTCAGCTTGTCCTATAACGCGTGGGCAACCAATCCTTTATAGATACCTGGTCTCAGTGTTGACGGATGGGTTGCACGTACTTGCCCAAAAGGTGTAAAAATATCTTCAAACTAAATATAATAATGTATTGGTTCATTGAAATTGTTTCCTCTCTCTATATAAGAACTCTTCAGAGTTCTTTCACTCTTCTGAGGGACTGGATCATGAAGTTGAATATGTAGTTGCAGGTCTTGGTGTAGGCCTCCATTTTGTGTTGCCCTCAGAGGAGCGTACCCCACACATTCGTGGCATCTCACTCACCTTATGGAGGCTCCGCTTGGGCTTGGCTGTCCTCTGAGCCCTGTTTTTGTTGCAGGCCTGGGAACTAGTTTCCTCCTTCTTTTACAAAATCCTGCCTTTATGGTGGAGTTGATGGGTTTCTATTTAAACTGGTCATGTGTGGAGGCACTGCCTTGTTCTCTCTTCTTCAGGTGTATATATATATATATATATTAGCTAGCTCCATAGCAGAATGGTATTTTTGTGCCTTTGGATTTCACTTGGTGTGCTCTGCTGGTGGGAGCTCCACAAAAGAGATCAGCGTTACAGACACCTCCATTTTCTCAAGTGATACAGCCTGATTTGAGGGTGTCTGTGATATTTCCTAACCATTGGGAGCCATTAGAGAACAAAACAAATCAAATCAACAGAATTACAATACCAGGGGTGCAGTTATTAAATTTCTGGGTATTTATTGGTCTGACCAGACTATCAGACATACAGTAGTCTTCACAGTATGTTCTCATGAGACTTACTTAGGTTTACTGAGTTATGGAGAGACTGTTGCCTCACAGTAATCCTCAACACAGCGGTGCAGTTGGTACCAGTATTTGCTTATACAGTTAGTTGTGCCTTTTTTTTTCTTCACACAAGAAAATACAGCTCTTTCTCCAGAAAGCTCATAGTCTTCTGGTCAAACTGTATCCGTGGCTGAAACTGCTGGAGATTCGTCATGCATGTAATGATGAAAGAGAGAAGGTGGAGAACCCTCCGAGGTTTATCTTTCAAGGTCTCTGTTGTGATATTAAAGTTTTCCGGTGTAAGGAGAAGCAGAGGGATCTCTGTAAGCCAGTCCTATAGTGGGGTCCGTTCAATAATTTGAAGAGGTCATCGTTGAGGATGTAGTTGATTTAGGGCTGTTTCAAAGATGGGAAGAAATGGAGTGAATGTTTTCTGCTCTACCACTTCCTGGAAAATCCTGTACTGGGAGTGTGGGATGTGGATGAGTGAAGGAAGATTATAATAGGATGAAGAGGAAAAGTACTGAAATATCGTCCACTGTTTTCTTGTACGTACATCAAGCTCAATCGTTTAGCTGATGGCTAAATGAATTATTTTATTATAGTGGAAGACACTGCTTCTACTGTATTAAAGTATTTTCCTCCAGAAACTGATATTATTTGTGCTTGGGTCTTTGCTGTCTTTGTACTTCTTGTTTGTTTTGTTGTGTTACCTTTTGGACAAAACTTGGAACAGTTCAATTTGATATTCTCCTTCTAAGACTTTACTCATCTGAACGGCTTGAGGTCCCTGCTCACTAGGAAGGGGGAGATGAATCCTTTCCAGGAAGAAATAGGATAACAAAACAGATGCTGCCTTTTGTAAGCCTCTGTTAATATCTGAACAATCACATACATGACCAAATGAGTCATTTTTTTGCTTGTAATCTGTTTTGACGGGGAACTGCAAGAATTTATAAGCTCTGGCAGTCTTGGATCTTACTATTAAAAGGGAATAGATGTTTTAGAGATATTTTAAAACGGTATGGAAATGGACATGGCTCTTCTGCTGGGATTGGAGGCATTGGGGAAGGGCAGGGATTTGCATTCTGTGACGGCGTTCAACAAACTACAGGCAATCCGAAGGCAGTTCCCCTCTGTTGGGATATCCAGTCCTCTCGCTGCACCTTTGCTAACATTACTAATGCCCATGTTGGCAGAGTGGAACATTGACCCGCATTGGCTCCGTGAGTGTCCTGTGGTGTCTGTGCGTGCGTGTGCGTGTGTGCTCTACTGCATGGGGGCAGCAGCTCCATTCGTTGCTGTAACAAATGTAAAAAAACTAAACGTGAATTAATTAGTTTTTTTCAACTTGTTACAGCAGCGAATGGAGCTGCCGCGGTACGGTGTAGACTGCAACACAGTGAAGGAGCTGCCAGAAGAATGCTCCGCACTGCCAACATTGGTGTCTGTGACATCCGGGAAGCGGCCGCTAGAGAGAGAGCAGCCAGCACGGCAGGAAACCGGCCTCTCTTTTATTTTCGTTTTGGTGAGCACAATGAATGTATCTTTTCCAGTCCATATCTGTCTGTAACTGTGCCTCATCTGGAAGCCTCTGGCAGACACCTACATCAGTATGATAGACTAGGAGCTGCCAGTGACAAGGCAGGACAACCAAAGGACAACATCTGGAAGGCCGTTACTAACTTTTATCTGCCTAAGAGTGCAGTGATGGGAAGGGAGAAGGAATACTCCTTCTTAGTGACATTTGAACATGTTAACATCTCTCTAGCTTCCATACCGTGGATACTTTGGAGGAGGTTTCATACAATAAGCTGGCGAAACACAGGAAGGCATGTGTTTCTAATTCCCTTTTTGGCACTGCCTTTTTACAGAGCTCTGGACAGGTCCAAAACCCACCAGAATCCAGAGGAAGCTGTAAAAAATCTAGGCACCCCTAATTCTGTGCTATTTTCCAGTAGAGATCTCTGCCTGAGCTCCACTCTCATGCAAACCATTCAGAAGCAGACTGACTTCTAGGAGCAGGCATGGGGCTGGTAGAGCAGACTGGAGGAAGAGCATTCTGCAGGGCTACGTGTCTGCGGTGTGGACAAGCAAGGCATGGCCCAGCCATGCCTGCGTAGCTGGGCAGATACCTGTCCTGCCTTCCGGGGCTGAGCTGCGGCTGGTGGCAGGCAGTCTGCTCCTACTCCCTGGCTTTGTAGCAAGGCTGCAGAGGATTCACAGCCCCTCAAGACACCAGATTTTCTCTTGCCAGCCATGTGGGCACATGGAGGACATCACACTCTTGCTTGTGCGCTTGTCCACGCTCCCACAAGGCAGTCCAGACACGGTGTAGGAGATGGCTAGAAAGAAGATGGGATTTGCAGTTCTGTCGGGACAAGACATACCTGTAAAAAGGTGATCCCTTTGAGACACCCTTCCCTGCTCATTTTCAATATAGATTGAAATTTGCCATAATACTATAGAGGAGATCCATATAGGATTCCAGCTGTGGTGGTTGTATTTCTCCTCTTATGTGGGGCTGCTCTAAGTCAGGTTCCCTCAGTCTGACATGATTAACTTCCTTTGCCCAAGATTTTTGCAAAATGAGAATGATTAAATTTAAACTGCAATTTCAGGTTTAACAGAGTTAGTGATATAAAACCATGTAAGTGCTAAATGTAGGCAGTAGAAGGGTTGGCCATATACATATATAAACACACATATATGTATATATAGATATATACCAGAGGTCTTTTTGTTGTGCTCATTGGGATACTGTCATTTTAGAAAGGGAGAGCTGTTGCTTTTCAGGAATGGGTATAATCCTAATCCAAAAGGGGAAGCTGGGCAGCCACATGGTTGATACTGTACCAGGTGATGTGGGAGTTCACTGTTAGGCTCCCCATTTTTGACAGGACAATCCCAGAGGGTATATGGTCACATATGCTGTGCAGCAAACGTGCGGTGAGTCTGGCACACGGGGGAATGTGCTGGATCCGCTGCACATCTGCAAGTTGACTCTGCAGTGCATGCACAATAGGTCTGACGCCTCCAGATGCTGCACAGACTGCACATATGCAAAGGACATTTGGACTGTTCCAGCCAGGCTGTCGAACATCCAGAAATCCGGAACGGATATGCTGCGTTTGGCAGTGTTAATGGGAGAAGGGATAGGGTGAGCCCCCTTTTTCTTTCCCATTAAATCCCCACCTGCTTTAACTTAGGGAGACAAAAGTACAGCTTTGTTTCCTCAAAATGCTTTCTCAGGATGTCAGTTTGTAGCTGGAGAGGTTCTGTGCGCAGACTAGTTTTTCTTTTCTTAGCATGCCCGTATGTCAGACATCTAAAACTAATAGTGAATCCGGACCTTTATATCTGCACGTATATCCCAGTCTCTCTTGTGCTGTGACCTTTCTCTTACTGCCTCTGTAGAGGAGCCCTGACAGCCAAGAGCTGAAAGAATAACCACTTAAACAGGCATTTATTTCAGAATATCTTTCTGAAGATTATCCTGATTAGATCAGTCAGTTCTGGGTAAGGTAACATGTGGACAGCTGCGTGCACGCTATTAAGAGAAAAAACCTCCCTAGAAGAAAAATAACTAAATTACCTGCATCCCCCATAAGCTGTGTTTTTGCCCAATTTGCTTCCAGTCTTGTGCCAGGAAATTTGATTATTCATTCACAGAACAGAGACGATGTTGTTATCAATTAAGCTTTGCTTCTAACAGCTTAGACATGGGTGGTTCCTTCTCTCTTAATCAAGTGCTGCGTCTACACTAGATTACTTTCTGTAATTTCCCATCATTGGTACCACCAGTGTAGCTCTATTTGTAGCGTAACCACGTAGACCAGTCACCAGTGCTTTATTTATTACGGCTAATAAACCTGTGAGATGCGGTGTTTAAAAGGCACCTGCTGCTGCTTTCACAGGCCTGGAGACAGATCACTGCCTCTCCCGCTGCTGGAGCCCCAACAGCACCAGCACGGGGAGATACCAGGCTACGCAGTGCAGAGAAGATAATACATTCGCACAGACGATCCCTTTACCTTATAAAGGAAAAATTTTCTGTTGAATTACAGGAACCAATTTCCGTAGCCTCTGTTATTAACATGACATATATTTTTATATATATATGTGTAATGTGTGCATACATTTGCATACTTTTCTATGTGTATGCGTGCATACATTTGCTTTCACTATTCCTGCTGCTAGCCCTCTGGGCACTCAAAGTAAGCTTGGCGATTACAATTTCATTTTCATTTCCACAGACATTATTTGGATTGCAACATTATTTGGATTGCAAAGATTACAAGGGAATGTTTAAACAAAGCTTGATTCTGGAATTGAAAAAAACCTCTCATGTATTCACTTTATTAATAATGCGTATTCCTATCACATCTGCCTTCCTAATTCTTAAAGATCTTATCAGGGGATAACCATGATGGAGCATTTCAAAGCATGTGTGTGTGTTGAGAATGTGGATCTCATTGAAAGGCATATGCATTGCATAACTTACGGACACATTTCTGAAGACAGCGTGACAGATCTTTCACAGATGAGAAACTAGCACAGAGATGAATGCTTAGTAAGTCTTGTTTTTCAAAAAGAGTTTTGGGTTGAACTGGTGGATGCCTTTGAGAGCCTAGTTTGATTAAAAAGCAAGGTTCTGAAAGCATCTGAGAACTACCCCTTGATGCCATCACTTAAAGTGTGATGGTTACTGCTTCACTTTTGCCATGCCAACTGAGAGCCCGGTTATCGTTTCATCGTTTTATGCATTCTTTGTTTTATGATGGCACCTCTGTTCCCTATCCTGTAGTAAGACCTCATAACATTAAACCTTGTTCAAACACAGAGCAAAAAATACCTTCCTTCAAAGACTTTACACCCTAATAGTAAGGCCAAAAAATGGGTGTAAGGGAAGAAATGAGTACATGATGAAATCAGTTAGCAATGTGGGTAGTGGTTTCAGCACTCAGCCTGATGGTTTTTTTTGGAGAGGATATTTTTAGTACACATCAGAGTCAGGGTGTTTTTCAAAGAATTTGAAGAATTTCAATGAAATATCTGTTGATGTTCATGGAGACCATCTGTGAAACATAAGAGCATAGGAGGAATCATGAAGATGTTTCTCTAAAAATGGGACAAATGGGTAAGAAAAGGTGGCTCAATCTAAGGCAAGCAATGCGGGGTAGAAAGGGGAGATACCACTGAGGGCCTTGAAACAAAGCTTGCCTGTGCTGGAGCAGAGGAGTTGGAGCCAGTGGAGGCATGTGAAGAGCTGGGTGCCGCTGTCAAAATCAGAAACTGCTGGAATTCACAACACTGCCCGAATTTGTCTGCAGCAAATCCGTGGAGGATGGATGTTAAACTGCTGGCAGTGTAAGTTGACTGGCACATTGGTGAACGTGTTTGCTATGTGGATAGGTAGCCTTTTTCTACATATTCCCCTAAAAGAATCTTCAAATGGTATGCTGAGGCTGTGGGGCTATCTAAGAAAAATGGAAATCAAACATCACATGTGAATTGGAGCTGTAATGTGATGTCCACCATCTCTGAGATAACAGGGAGAAAAAAGATGCCCACGATAGCCATGCTAAGCTTGAACTGAAAGCTAAAGCTTGCAAGGAAATGCTGGAAGGCAAGATCGAGATTGTAATAAGGAAAGAAGAAGATCCATTTGAAGTATGTGCACTGATTGAAATCAGAACCAAGTGCAGGAATGAGTGTGAAAGCTCACCTGTGAAGGAAAGATTGTTAATTAAACATACCTAATCAGAAATTCCATTTTCTCCGTATTTATCTAGCAGAAAGTGGCTCCACTTTCCTGGATGTCTTTGGTTGGGAGTATCGCATTTTAAATCTCAGTGCAGAAGCTCAGGTAATACTTTGAACTGAATGTAAATACTGTTTCTTAAAACTGCGCTGCAAACACTGTTTGCCTTCCTTCCCACAGCCCTGGAGTTGCTGGGTTTATCCTACAGCTCTCTCTCCTGGGGTCACACACTGTAAGTTAGTTTTAGAACAACAAATGTAGTCTGTGTCTAAGAATGCCTTCTATTTCTTGTCAATTAGACATTTCGGCTTTTAAATATTTTTAGATTCAAAATTTTGACACAGACAGAGGAATAAGAGATACATCAAAGCAACCCGTCAGCTGTCATTAAGGAAACAATTGTCCTCTGTTGGAGAGGGCAGTGCCGCTATTGCCACATTATCAGCACATAGCACTGCAATTTAGCTACAAAAAGAAGTAATAAGTAAGGGAGGAACAAAGAGGTGAAGGCCAAAAAAAAAAAACGAGGGAAGGAGGTGAAGCCTGCTTCCAGCTGACGGTTTTGTGCCTTCCATGCACTTAAAAATAAAACTATCCAGCTTGCAGTGGTCTTGCTTAAATAGCTTTAGTGAGGCTCTTGCATTTTTAGTTAAATACAGGCAAGGCAGGATCCAGCTTGCAGATTAGGATTTGTAGGTTGATATATCTGCATTAAGTTGTCTGCCTATGAACCTGGTATTTAAGCTCCCATTCTTAAGTGAAGAGACACAGTTAATTCAATTGATGAAACCCAGAGCGCTTTTCAGCTTATTCCAAAGCAGATACCTCCACTGACCACCTGCGTAGCTCTCGAGGCTCCATGGGGCTCATGGAGTTGCCTGAAGATGGGTGTCTAATATTGTTCAGGATATCGTACAGTATGAGAGACATCTGCACAGAGTGAGCGCGTATAAAACAGGGCTTAGAGGGGTCGCGTGCCATTCTGGTCAAGCCAGGTACCATAGTCCACAACATCTGAAAAGACATTGGACACCTCTGTTTAGACTCCTGAGTCCTGGCCTAGGTCTCTGTTTTTCATAATGGGTAGGCACCTAAATATAGGTGTCTTAATCTGCAAGCTGAATCCCACATTAGCAGCATTAGATAAACCAACTAATGCTTGTATTAAGAACGTGGCTGTTTGCTCCAGTGCACCTAGTAATGCTTATGTGTAATGTGATGATCATAAAGCACTGATTTCTCTGCCTTTTATATAAAATAACTGTGTTCCAGGCATAAATATTTTGCTAAAATTCTTCATGACTTATAACGAGTCAGTCATTAGTGCTAATTACGCTTGGCTTTTAAAGCCCTGCTTTAGCCGCAAGACTGGGGTGGACTACGGCGTTACTAAGAATGATGCCAGCTTGACAGTGACTGTGATTGTGCCTGCGCACAGGGCGCTGGCGTGACACTGTCCTTTCTTTTATGAAAGCCATTCATTGCTCTGCCGCCTCCTTAAATTTAGGAATCGATCCAAGTATGAACTCTCAAAGCCCATTATGCCACCACTTCCACTGATTCACAAATGCATCTGGGCGAAGCTGCACTTGAACAAGCATTAGCACTTAACTCACGGACCCTGTGTGCTGGCTGTGAAAGCTATCAATTTTGGGGGTTTAGTTATGTTCAGAAGTAGAACTGGAAAAAAAAAAGAAGATGCTTGTTACTGCACTGTATTGCTAGAGCCTTCATGGAGGTGAACAATTCTGCTGTTAACACCGCTTTGCTATTTATGGCAACACTTCACTGGTTTCATGGTATTCATTATTCCGTATGGCTTTTACTCCTACCCATCACTCAGGAACGGCAGCGTGTAGGTTCTCGCTGTTGTGTACTTTGTCTCACAGCATCGCTGGTGCTGTGCGAGGGAGCGGGTGCACGGGAGGAGAAGGGGTGAGTCCAGGCGGTGCCGGCTAATTCCTGCTCCAGCCCCTTCAGTAAGGAGCCCTCGCCACGTTCTTACTCTCTCTCCAAAGTGGGGCGATGCTTTGTGTTTTCTCACGTTAAAGGAACTTCGTACAGAGAGGTCTCCGCACAGATGGCTGATGGAGAGCTTCTCCTCTGTATTTTAGTGCAGAATGAACTTCCTCATGTAAATCCGTGCTATTGGCGAGCCAAATTCACACGTCCTGCTCCGTACTTGGGTAGAGGTTTATTCACTGTTTTTATGTTTATGGGAAAGTGGGAAGCAAAGCCATGAAATGATCCCCAGGGCTCATAAAAGCAGAAGATATTTTGATACTCTCATTTAGTTTGCTGTGGCCTTAAATGACTACCAGAGTAGGATGTCGGGGCTCTCTCTTTCCTAACTGTAAGAAAAAACTCCGTATTACCCGTTGTGTCAGAACAGACTTACTTAAAAGAACAAACACACACGTACAAAGTAAGAGGGAGGTAAACTAGTTAAAATGTCTCAATTTTAAGATTAGATGAGAGGTTTCTGTATCTGTAGTAAGAACAAGTAGCGGTATATTCCCCACAGTGAACCGGAGGAGGGAGGAGGCAGCGTCAGGGTGTGCGGGGGGCGGCAGTGCTGCCTGCCCAGTTGGGCGTCCTGCTGTCTTCTGCAACGGCAGCGTCGGTGTTTGAGGCTACCTTACCTGCACTGTCTTTTTTACACCTTGAAAAGAGCTTTGTGCGCTGCCCACAGCTGCCGAAGTAGAGACTTAGAGACCTGAGGTGTCTCATAGCCCACTGGCCAGCAGAAGGAGGCCATGGGCTTGAATGCGTTTTGTCCAACGGCTTTCAGGCCTACCTGGAAGGTCTCCTTCCTACAGCAGCTGCTCACCCTTTTGTAACCAGTGCTTTTCCTCACAATTTCCTTTCCCACAGTGTTTCAAAAGCCTATTGCTTGTGGTTTTGTTGTTGGAAGGTTGCGTTTAATCCCCTTTTCCATGACATTGTACTTCAATAGCAACACCTAAATTATCTTTGTTTGTTCTTCTCCACATGCCGTTGCCCTACAGAAGTTATTTTCCATGGAAATTACAGCACTGCTTTCTTCACAAAACCTCTGTGGCACAGCAGCAATTTTAGGTGTGCATTTTTTGGGTGTGGTTTTTTTAGGATTTTTCTAAATATATGTGATTTCCAGAAATTATCTCATTCCTGACAATATGGATAGGGACTGAGATGAGTAATGGTGGTTAGCGTCTTGTACAGACTGAAACATAATTTTTTGAAAATTTTTGATCAAAATTAATTTTATTGTTAACTTTATATTGCTGGTTTTCAGGGTGACCCGATAAAGAAAGAAAAAGTCTAAATATACAAATGAGGCAAAAATATTTCTTCTGATCATTTCAATGATTCAGAAGTTAGATTCACCTGCCTTAAAGAATATAAAGGCTTGAGGGCAAGTGAAATTATACAGTACTGAAAGAGCATTTAAATGAAGACATTTTATTTGATTTAAGAGTATGAATTACTAATCACAATCTGAGTAGAAGATAATTTATGGATTCACTCTGTCTTTTATACGCCTATGAGATTGTACTCCAAGTACAGTCTTTAGGCAACCAGCCACTTCTCCACAGAATCAAAGCAGACTTGACATTGCTGATATTCCAGAGATTTGAGAGAAGCTGTATTTTGAGTTCAGTTTTTTTCACAAAGAAATAAGTGTACAATGCCAACTTTTTTTAAAAGATGCTTTTTAAAGAGTCCTTTGAACGTAATTGAGACTGATAGATCTCAACATAGCATTTTCGGTTGGTCTCTGTTCTACATAAAAATTCTTGTTTCCACAAAAGTAAACTCTTATCCCTCTCCAATAAGCAGGCATTGAATAGTTCAGAAATAGTATGGAGAATTTTTACATTGTGTTTTAATTGAAAAATATGAACATATTTCCAAGCATTGTTTTCTTGAATCTAATTGCAATTTATTAGTCATCCATTTGAATACTTGATTATTAATCATTTCATTAAGTAATTTTAACAGATCTTTCTTACCATCAACCCTAAGTGCAAGAGGTCAGTTTTGCTTCTGTCCCTACAGTTACACATAGTGTGTAACTACTTTTTAAAGGAAAAAAAATAATAGGAAAGAATTAATTCAATTTCTTTAGGTACTCCTGGTTTTTTGCCCCCGTGCATCACAGTGCCTAATGCCCTGTGCTTTGTTAGCTCTGAGCTGAATGCATCTCTTACTGGGCCTGTCTGCTCAGGTTCTTCTCTGGAGGAGAGCAGGGCAGCATATTATGCCACTATTAACAGATGCAGGTTTCCTTTCTTTTCCTATTGTTTGTTTGAATTTTCCTGCTTAAGTAATTCACTTCACTCTTCTCTGGAAGTTGTCAAGGAACATTAGTTCCTAGAAGTGTTTATATACAATGCTGCTGTTATACCACTACTGTTGTTGAAGGAGCCTTCAAGAAAATACCTGGTTTTTTGAAAAAGCAAATTCACTATGGCAAAGGGATGAATACAAGGTTTGAATCTTAAATGCTGGATGTTTAGGCCCAGCATATTGAGATGCTGCAGGTATATATTATAAGGCTGAGATATTTTTATTTTTTTTGCTGGAACAAATTACTATTTTCAGCCTGATTTGGTGCAGTTATTGTTTACTTTCTGGCCCTTGGTAGCTGAAAATGCCTGTAGATGTTAATATAGCTCCCTTCCCACAGGGTATCTGGTTTCCATAGGTTAGTGTTGTGTTGTCACCAGCCCATATCATCCAGCCGCATGAGGTTTTAGTTAATACCCACTGGCTAAGTCTTCTTAGTAACTGTTTTTTAACAAATGTGCAGGAAAGCTTCAAGATCCATTGCAATGGTGTCTGCCTTTTATTAGCACATTAAAATATTTCCTGAATACTACTTTATGTAAGGTTACCTGTTTGGGAAAAAAAAAGAACACCACCAAGCTTGCTGTCTGTATGCCCTTTTTATGTAGCCTATGATCCTGGAAAAAGGTTGTCTTAGAGAGAACTAGGAAAATAACCATACCAGAAAAGCTCACCAGAGGCAAGTACTGTGTAACCAGTTGACATGACATGGTTTAGCCACTGAATGTTCATTTTCTACTTGTAGTGTAGGCTGAACTCCTCCTCTCTATTAACTTCTGGAATTCAGTCAGAATGAGCTTGGGTGTTTGTTTTTTTTATTAATGCAGGGGTGGACCAGGCATTACCACAAGAACGTCGAACTCCTGTTACTCCGTCCTCTTCCTCTCGATACCACCGTCGCAGGTCCTCAGGGTCACGGGATGAGCGCTATAGATCGGGTAAGTAGAACTGAAGACCACAGAATTGGAATGAAGATTTGAAATGGCTGGTTCTGTTCTTTGTTTTTTTAAGAAGAATTTTGTTATAAACTCATGTAGTAGCTATACATGGGAAATATTCATTGTATGAATACAGAGACACCATCCAAGCATGCAGGGGTGGAGTTACAAAGCCAAAGTACATCTGGAATTGCATCTGGCAATGAATGTGAAGGGCAACAAGAAGGGCTTCTAGAGGCACATTGGCAGCAGAAGGAAGACTAGGGAAAATGTGGGCCCACTGCTGAATGGGGCAGGGGACCGGGTGACAAAGGGCATGGAAAAGGCCAAGATACTTAATGTCTTCTCACCTTTACTGGTGAGACTTGCCTTCAGGAATCCAAGGCCCCTGAGATCAGTGGGAAAGTCTTGAGCAATGAAAACCTACCCTCCGTGAAGGAGGATGAGGACAGGGAACATTTGAACAAACTGGACATGTACAAGCGTCACCTCGATCTCTGAGAAGGTGGTGGAGCAAATAATCCTGGAAACTGTTTTTAAATATATGAAGGACAAGGAGGTGATTGGGAGTAGTCAGCATGGATTTGTGAAGTCCCCTTATTAGGTTGGTCAGTCCATGCTTGACCAACCTAATAGCCTTCTACAATGAGATGACTGCCTTGGAGGTTGAGGGAAGAGCAGTGAATGTTGTATACCTTGACTTTAGTAAGGCTTTTGACAGTGTCTCTCGTAACATCTTCATTGACAAACTGGTGAGCTATGGATTAGATAAATGGACAGTGAAATGGATGGAAAATTAGCTGAAGTGTTGAGCTCAGAGGGTTATGATCAGCAGCACAAAGTCCAGCTGGACACCAGTCTGTAGTGGTGTACTCTAGGAGTAAATACTGGCTCCAGTACTGCTTAATAGCTTCATTAGTGACCTTGCTGGTGAAACAGAGTGCACCCTTCACGCATTTGCAGATACCAAATTGAGAGGAGTGGTTGATACACCAGATGGGTGTACTGCCATTCAGAGGGATCTGGACATTCAGAGGCTGGAGGAGTGGGCAAACAGGAATCTAGTGAAGTTTGACAAAGGGAAATGCAAAGTCCTGCCCCTGGGGAGGAATAACCCCATGCACTCGGACAGGCTGGGAGCCCGCTGGCTGGAAAGCAGCTTGGCAGCAAAGTCCTGATGGTCAGTAACATAAACATGAGCCAGCAAGGTGCTCTTATGGCAAAGAAGGCCATCAGCCTCCTGGGCTGCACTAGGAGGAATGCTGCCAGCAGGTTGAGGGAGGTGATCCTTCCCCTCTGCTCAGCACTGGTGAGGCACACCTGGAGTGCTGGGTCCAGTACAAGAGAGAGGTGGACATACTGGAGTGAGTCCAGCAAAAGACCACAAAGATGATTAAGGAACAGAGCCTCTGATATGTGAGGAGAGGCTGTGAAAGCTGAGGTTGTGCAGCCTGGAGAAGAGAAGGCTCAGAGGGATCTTATCCATGTGTATAAGCACCTGATGGGGGAAGTAAAGAAGATGGAGCCAGACTCTTATCGGTGGTGCTCAGTGACAGGACAAGAGACAGTAGGCACAAACTGAAATATGAAAAATTCCATTTAAGTGTAAGAAAAAACTTTTTTACTATAAGAGTGGTTAAGCACTGTCATGGGCTGCCCAGAGAGGTTGTGGTGTCTCCATCCTTGGAGCTATTCAAAACCCCACTGGACATGGCTCCAAGCAATCTGCTGTAGGTGACCCTGCTTTGAGCAGGGAGTTGGGCTGGATGATCTCCAGAGGTTCCTGCTGACCTCCACCAGTCTGTGGTTCTGTGGCACAGCTGGGTCTTATTGTACTGATTCTAGTTTGGTGAATACCATAAGAAAAATATTTAATTTGAAGTATAGCAAGTTGGGAACATCATTATGCCCTAAATAGAAGCACTGATAAAGGGAAGATAAAATTAATTTCAGAGCTGAACAAAAGGGTAAAGTCTCATTTCCAAGTGAATGGGATCCAAGTCTCTTCATGATGCTGCTCCAGATACAACACAAAGTGAAGGAAGTGGTTATTTTATAACTGAAGGAAAAGCGAGCTCTGAAACTTCTTTATCCTTACCTTTGAAGGCGTAAACTGCACATACTACACCTTAACTGGATGAAGGGCAGGTGTGCTCAGCTGTTGTTTCAACTGCTGCAGGCAGTGCTGCAGTACAAGCGCCCTCCTCAGATGACAGCCAGAGGCCACGGGCTGGTTTGTCTGCTGCTGCCTCTCTTGCAGCTGCAGAGTAGGGGAGTTACAGACAGCAGCACCCATGAACTGTTGTGGCAGAGAGACACTTGCGAGCTGAGAGTCAGGAGCCAGGCACTGATGGTTGTGGAGAGCGCAGAGGAGGCAACCTGGAAGTTCTGGATTGTGTTTGAGAGATGCATCTTGCTGGACACGGTCAGGCGCATTGTGCTGACACAACTGGAAAATTATAGAGAACTCCTTATTAAACCTTTTATAACATACCTCTGACTCATTCCATTAGTCAAAGAGCTTGCTGGTCCCGTTTAAAGGAAAACGAAACAATAAATGTTGGCAGAGAAAGTTCATGTATGTCCAGACCATTCTGATAAATTTGAAACACTCCCCTCTCCCCTCAGAAACCTTGGGTTCACACTGTAGATGCTGCCAGTTTTTTGTTGAATAATGGTTGTGGGATCTGCTTAGTAATTCCTTGATACATAAGCTCCTAGAAGCTTCTCCCACATTACACTAAAAATTGTCTGATTTCTACCCAGGGTTTTTAAACAGGTAGAAATACTATACCTGAAATTGTCTAGTTTCTGGGTGTGCAACCCATGGTCCTCAAACCTTCAAGCTGTGACTCTCCAGACCAGTTCTGTTAAAAACATGTATTTGACTGTGCACTGAAAGTCGTCTGCTTGAGCTATGCTTGCCATTTGTAAAGTGTTGAGTGAGTTTGGGGATGGGCGAAAGGAGACACCGTGCACATCTTCCCTGTGTGCCTCTCCTGATACCCTGGGAGCGCTCTGAGTTGGTGTTGCTGCTTCTTGGTTCCAGTCGTTGCCTGCTGCCTTAAAGGGAAGGCGTTTGTTCAGTGAAGTGGTACGTAAGGTCCTGCCTTGGGAATGGGGTGAAGTGTGGTAATGAGAGAGAGATATAATAAAGACACAAACTGTGTTGCTGAGAGGAAGAGTAAGGAATTGAGTGCGAAGGGTTGCTTGTTATTAGTGCAAGACTCTCATCTTAGGAGAGTCAGGACTATGGTGTAAATTCGGATCTCTTTTGCTGCTCTGAAAATGTCCTTGGTGCTAAAACTGGAAAGCTTGACAGTATTTTGGGGGCTTATGGCAGGGCTTTGAATTCCTACCTTGATTGCTGTATAGCATGACTCCTCAACAGGTCACCGAGCTCTCCAACAAATTGGTTTGAACAGCTACCACATCCTCACTCACTCAAAAGGAACTGTATGTAGCAAATGTCAGTGAAGGTAAATGTGAACTTCCATTTCAATTTTGAAAAGTTATCAGATCATCTTCTTTAGATTTAGTTTCAGGGGAGCTTCACTAAGTTATAGCGCAAAGTTCCTATCCCGAATTATGTTCTCCCTTTCAATACCTTGACCCTGTGAGATCAGAAGTCTATTTCTTTCTTGGTCCCATGACTGGTGCTCCCTGTTACTGCAGGTTGCAAACTCGCAAGTCAGATTTCTTTCTGGTTATCTTGTCTTCAGATTCAGATTTGCTTCAGGTAGAAGCCTTTGTTTCGCTTCTTGTTTTGCTGTGCTTAATACTTCAGCATCTCTGCTCTGATCATATTGTGATTGTTAGACCCTAGCTGTTACCCAGTTTCAGTGCTTGTTATCATATTTGGCACATCTTCTTGGAAAAGGCCCAAAACAAAATGAATTCATAGTCTTTAACCAATAAGTAATTCACTTCTAGGAAAACATTTCCCTTCCTTAGTTTTTTTTGCACAATTTATTTCAATTAACATCTGCAAACAAATCCTCTACTCCAACTCTGATCAAAGTCCTTTTCTGTCTCTTTTTGGTAAGGTTTTCCTAATTGGAAGTCTAACATCTGAAAGTCATCCAACTCTCCTTCCATGCCTTTGCTTTTTACATAAATTTAGATGTCAGCGAAGATTGTTTAATGAACTCTCTTTGGAGACTCAAAATCATTGCTGCCACTAATATCACCTTCAACTTATGCTCTTTTATTATGGAAAATGTCAGACTGTGACATTTTAAATCCCTACCTATTTTCTCACTTCAGTCTTTTTTATTATTATCATTTCATTAATGTTGTAACAGAATTTTTCAGCACTATAATTTTGAAAACCTGGTTTCTATGATTTTTATATTCTAAATAAAATTGACTCTGAGTTTATGGAAGATATTTTTTTCCCTAAATGTTCCTGGCACATTTTGTGTTTTAAGATAATTTGATTTTAGAATTGAGCCTACATTGGGAATTTAGTCTAATTCTTTAAAACCAAAAAGGTTTAAAATTTCCTGCTTGCTTCTTTTTATACAGGAAGGGGTCCTGAAATCATTATGATTCAAAATGTCAACTTCTTTGATCATTTTTTGGATGTCTAAAGAAATAGATAATGCTGTAAATGTAGTAATTGAAGCAGTGCAGGCTTAAGCTATATTATTTACTTCATACAAATGTGGCAGCTAATTTGGCTGATATTAATTCAAAAGCATTTTTTGTTTGTTTACTACTGAATATAAAAATTCTCCTAGTATTTACTCACTTAGAAACAGGATTTGGAAAGGTTTGCCAAATGTAGATCACGGCAATGTTTTTCTCTTAGCAGCTGCCGTTCCTTAGCCTGTGCCTGTACTATAACATTATCTGGGGGCTCGAGATGACACTGAAGCCAAATGTTGCTGTAGGCTGGATCAGTAACTGTTGCCAAGAGGCTTTTCTGGCCAGTGGCTTTTCAGGCAAGAAAACCCAGTCAGAGGAAAACTGGCTTGCACTTCACTTCTGCCTCCGCATGCAGAATAGGTGTCAGCATCTGACTTGATCTGGCTCGAGTAATGTGACTGCAAAATCAGGCACAGACTTGAGTACAAAGTTAATAACAGTCACGTAGATGTAGCTGCAGTTGGACATACAGCTTTGTTTCTTTAGTGCAGTTTAGAAACTAGGTTTCTCAGGTACTTTTGGAAGCTGCAAATCCATGGATTTGGTATCATGTGTTGAGATAAGGAGATGATAGGAATTACGTGGTAGAGTAAACAAGTAGGTAACCTGAGTGGCTTTGCTTTCACACTCTTACCATGCTGTCTAAATGAACTAACTCAGTCAAATACTGAGATTTTCGGAGGGTGTTGGTCCTACACGTCTTCCATACAGTCACTGTGCTCCCTGGTTAGCATTGGCTACATTCTGCTCCTGCTAACATTGAAATCCCTCATAGAAGGACCTGAACCTTCTGCCACCATTATTTAAAATACCAATATATAGGCTGTCTTGCTTTTGGAAGAACGGTCTTACTGATTTGGTGCTTAAAATGGTGATCTGTAACCTCTCCACAGTGTAGCCCTGAAGTAATACTGCTCCTGGAGTTTGGCCCCTTGCCTGTGGCTGTGTCCTGGTGGCCTGAAGCAGAGCTGGGCTCTGCTGCCACATAAAGGCTGCAGCACAATACAGCAGCATCTGCTGCTGTGGCAGTTCCGAACGAAATACCCCATGGGTAAACTGGGCAGATCCTTGTGATCAGAAATTGTTTTCTTGATCACGATAAATCTCCCCCAGATCTGCGTTTCTCAGCCAGTCATGGCCTGCAGGGTTCAGAGACCATCTCTCCTTCAGAGACCATCGGCATCTCTTTTAACTCCTCTCCAGAGAGCAAGTATGTTATCCTCCCTCAGCTGGGTGTTCAACACGTGGCAAAATGAAACATCAGGCCCTTACCACCTTCATTTTTCCAAAGGGACACCCCTGTGGCCTTTAGATTATGCCAGAACAAAAAGCTTCAGTTCTCCAGACCAGTGCTGAAAACCAGAGCGCCTTCTGATGTGCCAGGACCTGGCTTTTACTGTTTCCAGGCCTGTCAGTTAAAAAAAAAAAAGGATGATGTAAATACACAAAAAGTATGCACTAATAAAAATGAAAATCTAAAAAAATCAACATTAAATGATAGGGAATGTGGTGTAATAGGTTCAAATGCACATGCATGTGTTAGGAATGAGATAGCAGCTCTTGGCTCTGTGATTTCTGCTGTAGAATTCTCCACTGATGAGATGAGGATATGACAGATGGGTTGGGCCAAGTTTATTAAGTCCCTTGTTTCTCGTGAGGTCTCTAAGAGGACTTGAAGATGACCAGTGTTCTGCACTGCCTGGAGCAAGTGTAATGCTTAAGAAAAACGAGACCAGTGAGCTCTAAAAACTGAGTTTTCCAGATGTCAAAAATGATGTGGGAAGTAGCAGCATAAGTGAAATTGCACTGCCTCTATCTCCAAGGGTTCAGGGTGTCCTAGAGGAAAGACCAGCAGATGAGAGCACATGTGCTACATGAACTATGTGGACAGATTTTGAAAGGCACAGCAGTGGATGAGCACAGAGCTGGGAGCCGAGGGAATGGAGTATTTTGAGAAATACCATATGTGGGATCAGCATCTCTCAGCTGGTAGCATGGAGGAAGGGTACTGCTGGTGAGGTGGCTGCGGTACCCAGACTCTTGGGAGGGAGTACCTCCCGTCTCCCACTCACTCTTGCTGATTTTTTTCACATACGTTTAACTTCTGAAGATGAGAAAGAAAAAATCAGTCTGGTACACCATTCTTGAAGGACTGCCAACCCCTGCCCCAGAGATCCCACTGCTGCAGAGAACAGCTCGTTTTCCAGGCGCACTCAGCACTTCTTTTAAAAGACATCTTAATATAGGAGATTTTTGGAGATACTGCCAAAACAAACGCATCCTGACTACAACTCTCCTGGCTCAGATTGCTGATCCACCTTTCCCACACAGTGGTTCAGTAGGGAAAAGACTGAACAGCTCATACTGAGCATGAAATCATTAAACTTCAAAACAAACCATCCCAGGGTAGGCATTTGAAATAAGGGGGCTAGCAACAAAAGAACATTCCCTGTAGGCCCAAATCCTTGAGGAGACGTTGGCACCAGACCCTAGGTAGCTGAGCTGCTCTGCTCTAGCAGCCTCGGTACCTGCCTTACCATGTATTTGTTCTCATTTACCATGCGGTAAGTGTGTGTATGAACCATAGCAAAGGTTGCTGACATGTTGCATATTTACAGCTTACCTCATAGTGATTTTTAAATATATGGGTAGCTTATATTTTGCATTTTTGAGAGGACGTTCAAGATCTCATTCTGCAATTTTGCCAGAACTGACAAAAAAGAATTACGCAATGAGAATATAAGAGTTGTGGTGCATGGTAGAGGAAAGGATGGAACAGGAAGATTTGAGGAATCATTTTTAATGAACCCTTATCATCTAATGTTACTCTAGAGAACAAGGAGAAGGAAAAATATGATGAATGTGCTATGTATCAAGACAGGACTACATATATATATTTAGGTGGCTCGTCATAAAACAAAGAATTTATTAACCCTTCAGGTGAGTGAGGGATACTTGGAAACATTAATCTGAATTAATTAACCTGGCTGCAGACACACTTATTCAGAAATTAATTAATCTCCTATTTGATTTAGCTTACTTACAAACTTAATTTCAAGCTACAACTCAATCAGGACAAAAAAGAGGTTGAAGAAAAACTTTTGCAAAGATGTAATTTATATGACCACATCCTTGCTTTTGACCCAGCAGAAAAATTTGTAAGGATAATTGCAGAACTCTTGAGGAAAATTACTCAAGGATCTCCAGAGAGAAACAAATAGAAAGTTGATTTACTTCAGATCGCATAATAAGGGGGCCTGAGATGAAGTCACTATGTGAAGCTGACTTCCAGATTGCATTACAAATGAGATAATAAATAAATGGAGGGATGGAAATTATTAGTGGGAGGCCTGCATGTTGGTTTTTTATTTCACGTATGAGTAGAGTTAATATAGTTTTAAACCTCAGAGTTTAGAGAAAAACATTTTAAAATCAACTTCATTATAAAAGCTGAAGAATCCAAAGCAAAGCAAAAACTGTGCCTTTCAGCAAAACTAGCAGTGGAGTCATGAAGAGTTCAGTCTCCTGTTTTGGTGTCCTCTGTTTCCAGCACATCACCTCTGTGTTTCACAGCCTGCCCATACAGCTTTCCCAACTGCCTGTTCAGCCTTTACCTTCCTGCCACCCAGAATTATGGATTATCGCCACTGCCATCCAAACTGGGAGATGAGAGCCATGCTTTTCTTCCTTAGAGTTAAGCTTCCTGACCACATGAGAACATGCAAAGCTTCTAGCTTCTTCACGTGTGCACCAGGAGGTGGACAGAAGAAGCCCGGGAAGTACTCGGCAGTGGCTGAATGATGGCACAGCACGGCCCTTTGTGGCGTGCACCGAGCGCAGTTTCCTGCACCAGTGGAGTTTGTTGGCTGCAGCATCCTAGAAGAGCCAGGCGTTTTTTGGTGGCACGTTCATGGGAGTGCAGATGTTTCCTAAAATGCTGACTTTTCATTGTCAAAAACTGTGCAGGTCAACAAAACTTGGCCCCGAATTCATGAAAAGTCAGCAGAACTTTCCCCTGCATATCCATGTATCCCCAGTTGCCAGTAAAACCAGAGGCCCACTGTATATAGTTTAAACATCCCAAAGACGGAAACTTACACACTTAAATTGTTTTTTGAAATGTAAGCAACAGTTTATTTCTGTTAGTAACCTCCACAGCCCTCGTATAAATGAGTGTCATCTTAGAGCAGATGTTCTTGCATTCAGTCGAGTATTCACTGTGTTGGGAATGCCATATTTCAGAATTAATAGCACACCTGCTTGCAGCTGGAGAGAAATTAGGTGTCACACTGTTCAGGCTATGTGCTTTCCTATCTTAATACCCAGAGCGATTGTGGAAGTATTCTGAGACTGCTTCATTATAGCATCACCCACAGCAAAGATCCGTTGTTATATGGACTCACTTACTTTCACATTCCCGGGGGTGAGATGATTTTCCAAGGACTGATCTGTGTTGGATGAACACAGCAATTTTTATGAAATCACTTGCCCTGTATCTGCCTGAAAATAAGTCAGTGCTGTCAGCCCAGGACAATCAAAAGACAAAGCCTCACTGTAATCTGTTCTGATGATACCACATTTACCGTGTCTCACCCTATTTAGTACGTCCTGATTACATTTCCAATAGATGTAGCTACCAAATTATCTCTACTCAGAGTATTTACAGGCCACGTATTAGGAAATGAATTCTCAGTATATCCTTCGTTTCCATGGTAGCTACAACAAAGGTCTGATTAAACTCATAAGAGACTTTCATGCTTTCAACTACTAGTTTCCTGTAAAACAGCAATTGCCAGCCTTTCCTCTGTATAATTACTTAGCATGCTATTGCTATACTTAGCATTGCCTTATCTAGAATTTTCAGCCAAAATTCACCTTTGATAGTGCTGGTTTGATAGTGCTGTTTTCCCATAGTATCAGTTGCCTCCCTGTAATAACTCAGAAGCTGTTAGGATTCTCCTGTTGCACTGTGTGTGGATGCAGCAGTAACTGCCCTTGCTCCTGTTGCCTCCTGCAAGCCGCCTCTCTGCCTCCTCTGCCAGCTGTTTTCCTTGATGCCACCCCAGATGCTGGCTTCCCTGAGACAGAGACTTATTTGTGGTTTTACTTATTTGTTAAATGTCTGACTTCAGGGCTGATCCTCCACTGCAATATAAATAAGACATAAATATGTATTATATGTACATAAATAACCTCTTATTAAAAATCGTTTGGCATTCTCAATTCATTAGTGCAGAGCATCAACCTTCTTGATCTTAATAATCTGCCATTCTGCTAGTGAATCAGTTGTGTTTGTGGACTATCCTGTAAAAAGCAAGGATGCTAAACCTGCTCGGAGTCCTTGGGCCCGTCCTGCTCCCAGTCATATCATCATGTGACCAGGATTTGGCTACTAAAGCAAAGGAAAAAAGGTTGTTTCCAAAGGCTAAATCAAAAAAAGACAAAAATAGCTCAGGGGAGAGGAATCGCATGAGGCAAAAGGAACAAACAGATGAAATAGATGAACTCAGATCACATCTAGGTATGTCTCCCTGCAGTTTGATTCTTCCAGGGATAAGTGCCCTGAAGGGAGGGATGGAAGTACCATTACTTCAGAACTGGAAAACCAGGCTGCAGAAGATGGTAGGGACTCAGATAATTCTGCATCTGTACAGCAAAAATGAGGCAACAGCTTGTTTTTCCATATTTGTGTTTCTTAAACAGCTGGTGATTGGTATCAAGGCTTTATAATTACTGGGAAACTGATGACGAGCAAAAACAACAGAAGTAGTATATTTTTTCTAAAACGTAGGTAGAAGCAGGCTTCTGCTATCTTGATTCTAGCAATGCACGACTCTTATCTACAGCAAGTCTAATTTCTTGTCTTAAAAAGAAACAGGGCTGCGTGATAAATTAAGATGCAAGAGAACTACCTGACACACAACTGCAAGACCTGATTTAAGTACAAAAGAAGACGCTGTTTTTCTTTTGTGTGCTGAAGCATTTTATGCAAGGGGTGCGAAGAACAGTTTTATAATGTGGAAATTTTTAATGTAGCTGATGTTTACCGTGGGAGGAGCGCCCTGTGTCGTGATCCATGCAGAACTAACACGCAGATCCCTGATCCGTGAGGAGGTATCACTTGGCTTACAGTATGTTGAATGTTTGACATGCCTATGGAGCAAATGCAGCTAATACAGAATAAAGGAAGCCACTGAGGCATGTTAAACTCATATAGGAAAAAAATTTTAACAGCCCCTCCCTATTGAGGAAGAATGCAACTGTGATTTGTTGAATAGGTTTTTGTTTTTTAAGAAAGAGCTGAACAAAAAGGAGCAAACTCATTCTCCTGCTAAAAGCTGCAAAAGTCTGTGGGAGGACTAGAAATATGCAGCATATTTCAAATGTCTCAGCTACAGTTCAGCTTTCAAGGACACTGTATCTGGCCCAAGTAAGGAATGGGACATCCCTGTTCGTGGGGTGTAAGGGGAAGGGTGAGTCGGGATTATGCTCCATGCCAAACGAGGATGCCCACTCAGAAGAGTGCTCTTTTGGCAGCTGTGGAGAAATGAGATACCGCAGCATGGCTCCACATGTGGACCAGGAAATGGCTGACCTTGTTCGTCACACAGCAATTGCTTTCTTGCCTCAGGAAAGGAAGGCTGATTTGCTTGTGGGGCTCATCTGAGCCTAGAAGGATCGTACATACTGCCTTCCCCAAAGTAAAGAGCTAGGAGAGGGCAGCTTGTCACAGAGGAAAGTCACCACTTGTTCTAAGTATGCATACGTTGGTGCAAGGAGGAGAGAAAGTATGGTCTACAGAAAAGACTTCAGTAAGAGTTCAGAAGAGACTTTTCTTATCCCAGAGCCAATACAAACCAGACTAAAACTCCTGGCCAGGCTCTCTTTTGATGTGCCAACCTAACTTCTGACTAAATAAAAAATTGCCTCCCCAAACAAAAAAGATACTACGTGCCACGTCATCAAAAACGTAGGGAATAAATGGTTAAAGAACACGGTGAAAAAGGGGTCAACAGTATGAGCAATCTGTAATTAGCAGTGTTTGCTTCTATTTTTCTGGGCATTATTATTTAAGCTTTGAATCCAGTCACACTGCCCACCTATCAGCAGTTAATAGAGTTATCTCCTTCAGGTCTGCTGTCACCCAGTTCTCTCTCTTGAGAATAGGTTGCTCTCTCCCGCATCGCTGTGCATTTAAAATGAGCAGTGTGAGCACAGGCTCGTCCCTCCAGCTGGGCTCTGGGCCAGCCACCCACTCTCCGGTCTCCCGCTGGTTTGTTGTGCCCGGGGGATCCCATCAGAGCAGCGTGCCGGCGCAGGTAGGATGTCACTTTGTTCCACAGAAGCAGAGAGGTGGGTTTGTTCCCTTTTCCATGGACAATCAAATGCACTGATGTGTTGAACGTGCAGCCATTAGATCACACTGAGGGATAAAGCTGGGAAAGACCATGGAGGACACGGTGTCCATGTCAAGCTGGTGCTGTGTCGTAATGTATGTTAGTGGGTTGGTTTTTCTCCTAAGCCTTTTCAGTTAAACAAGGAGCACAATATTGTGCCAAGTTATGGATAAACCAGATGAAAAGAGTGACTGCGCTAAGCAGAGCACCTCCTGGGAAAGCTGGGCAATTCGTCCTGCTGATGGAATGAGGAATTTACCTCTATTTGCAATAGATGAGCATTTCTGATTATGGAGCACAGTGACCAAAGCCATGGGTCATCGCTCTGGGAGTCTGAGCTTATGGACCCTCATTCTTTATGCCAGTTTTAATTTCTCTGCCCTTTGTTTTGAGGCCTCATCTCTTGTTTAATAGATCGTTAGCTCTTTGAAGGGAAACTTTCTTCCTGCCACGTGCTTGTTTTTACAGTTCCACTTCCTTTGTATTTCACTTACTGACTTTGCTCTCAGAAGCATGCTTGCCCTCTCTATCCTGTGATAGAAAGTAAAGGGAGAGAATAAACAAATAAAAATGCTTCAGTGCAACAGAGAAAAGACTGGGGACAGAGCTGTTTTGCCTGAAGTTTGCTAATTATTATCAGGCAGCCTATAAGAAATGTGTGTCAGGTTGAATACTGAACAGCAGGTTGATTGCAACAGCACAAGTTAAGCAATTAGCTTTCCCAATCATGTCGCTTTACTTTTTCCCATCTACTGATTTCTTGAGTACAAACTCACAAATTGGATTCAACATATGGTTGGCCAACCTAAAACAGTGGAGGACAATAGCCGATAAGGAACTGCACATTGGTTCCTACTACTGTAGATAGAGGTGGTGATATTTTACTCTATGCTCTAGATTTTCCATTGAGGCTTTCTTGTGGAAAAGCCAGGTGGGAAGAGTAGAAAGATTTTGTTACCTATAGGAGTGCTTTGATGGGTCAGGACCTGGAGTCGTTTTATCAGCTCTAACAGTGTAGTTAGAATGTCACAGACTTCTACATGAAAGAATATTTCGCCTAAAAGCATTTTCTTTCCACTGAGACCCAGGACTTTTTCAGAAGGCTTGAGTGCACCTACATCAAGGTGTATCTGTGTTTGAAACTCTGTCAGAAGTTTATAGTAGGTGAGAACTTGTAGCATGCCACACTATGAGGAAAGAGAGGTAGGGTTTTTGTTGATTTTTTTTTTTTAATGAAAGCTCCTAACTGTGTAGTGTTTCTGGACAAAATCGTCATACTTGGAACATTTTTTTCAGGAAAATTTAACAAGAAATCCATGTTTTAAAGCAATGCTCGATCACAATATGATGAATTCAGTTAGCCTGAGCGTGCCAGGGTAGATAGAGAAGACAGTTCAGACACTTCTGTCAGACCTGCAAGACAAGGGGCATCACCCTGCCAGAGTCGGTTTGAAATTCTAATGCGCTGTTCCCTGCTGATGCTCTGTGTGATACGTGGAGAATGCAAACTGCTTTGTGCTGATGGGATTCGGGGGGATAAGCAGTATCCTGTCCCGAGGGAACTTGGATATGTGTTCTTACCCTCATTATACTTTGTCCCAGTGTGTATGACAAATGTGGTTTCCTTCCTTTAGTGAACAAGGAGCTTCCAATTACTATAGTATAAATTCCTATTACAAGTCTCCTTGTATTTTTTCAGTAGCTGCTAGGGACAGATTGTGGGCAAGCAGTGGGAGAGAATGGGTCACATACAATATGATGGACACCATAGCCCATCTTTCACCAAGATAAAGGCAAAGAGCTGCCACACTCTTGCTCAAATTGATGAGAAGCAAATCATCAGGGTCACCCTTTGGTGAGGAATGTACGTTTCAGTTTAGGTTTGAATCCATGCTTCATAAAATTATGAAAAGAGGTTATTAGTTGTATTATGGTTAACATTCCTTGTGATACATCAGCAAAGTTGGCTTGTAAAGCAGAAAAGCAAAGCAAAAACCTAGAGAAAGGCAAAGCATGTGTATGGAAAGTGCATACCTGAAGCTGATATTTGGTGGGAACAAACCTACTTACTGTCGTGCTGTGGTTACAGGATAGATGATGTAACTTGTGAGTTGTTCTCAAGTGTAATTCTTAATTATCACTCTGGCTTTCCCTCACCTCTCTGATTTCTCAATACATTGGGACTTCGTCTCTAGGTATGAAGGGCTTGAACGCTGTTCATTAGCTTAACAAGTCCAACTCTATACAAGACTGTCAAAACAGGTTGAAGAGCATCTTCAGAACCCACCTACAGGCTTTCATTCAAAAAGAAGACCATGCAAACTATATAGCTGTTATTCATTCTTTAGCTAATCTTTAACCTTTCTTTATATGCTTAGAGACACTTTGTTTAGTCAAGAGTTTTATTGCTGGGAGAGAATGCTGTGAAAAGATTTTTCCTCCAAGCTTGACTGTTTCTGCGGCTGTTTTTTCCTCTCCCCTAAAAGCCTGTAAGCTCTTGCTGATAATCCCTGGACCATATCTGGACTGTCTGTCCTCAGCCTCTTCTAGGCATGTGTCTTGGGTTTTTTAGTAGCCTCCGTACTCTGAGTAATGCCTTCAGAACAGTTGACCTTGCAGGCCGGGCTGGGAGCAGGTGTGCGTGTTCCTTCTCCCCAGTCAGCTTCCCTCTTGTTTATTCAGTTTCTTATCTTTTCCATTGTTTTTGCTTTCCTGTGGGGTTTTGGGGTTTTCTTTTTTTAGTAATCTGTAATTTGGTTTATTCCACAGTAACCCATTACAAATAAACATATCAGGCATGTGCTTTATTAAGAAAACAATTCAATTCCTGGACTCCTGTGGACTCATTTGAAAATCAAAACCCTGCAGAGTGTTTTTTAATTAAGCTGATGAGTTTACTTTCTTACATCAAAAAAGCATCAAAAAAGAAATCAAAGAATTTGCAAGTTCTGATTCAGTGTCCAGCTGTCACTAAGAATTTTAATCATGATTTGCTGTCGGCTATCCTCTTTTAAAAAACTTTTGAAGAATTTGAGTTACACCTCATCTCCCTCCTAATACTTACAGTAAAAAACAATCCTAAAACCACAAATAATTCTTCCTGTCTTGATCAGCAAAATTTATTCTCTTCCAAAAATTGCTGTAGAGTTTTGGTTTTTTAAAAAAGGGAAAGCTCATTTTTTTACTGCTTGATATCTAATTGCTATCCTTTGAAGGAAAACCAAGAATTTTCCCAGTTTGTTGGATAAGAAATGCAGACTATTAGTGAGCATGTTCAGCCTTGTATACGTTATTGGCGTTGGTGTGGAGTGAGCAGGTAGGAATTTATCTTGGGGATATGCTGTTAGGTAAAGACTTACATTGTTTATTTTCTTAGCCTGATACTTTTCACATAAACTTTTCATCAGGTTTTAATTATAACAAAGACCTTAAACTTTCTACTTTAAAATAAGGACTTGACAGGAGAGAAATTGTTTTCTGGTTTATGTTAGCATTGCAATCTTCCTCCGTTCTGGTCCATCAGCCACATGGCTCTTTTATCTTTTGAGTATGCTTTTCTAGCTTTGCTGTTTGCTTTTCTTGCTTTGCTTTTGCTGATGTGCTCATACTCTTCATGATTTAAAACAAAAGCAAAAAATAACTCACAGAAGCAGCTGATAACATTCTTTTTCTTAGACTTACTCTTCTCTGCAGTCTTTCCACTGAGAGGTGCTTAAACCCTGGCAGAAGATAGGGAACACTATTATTAAAAATGAGACATAGCGGCTTATCAGCAGAGTGTATCATCTAATGCTTCTAGTCATCCCTCCCAGTTGTGACTTAAAACAAGTTACTTATGCGGATATGATCGAACCAACAGCTCTTCAAATAAAAATATATATACTGTTCTCTTCCCTGTTGCTTTTCTTGGGGAACATTGCCTGTTCAGAGCTGCCACCGCATCGACACAGGAGCAGGAAAGAGACTGTGCACTGCCAAACCAGCCTACAAGGGTGGTCTTCAAACAGATTCAGCAGCAGAAGTGGGACCACTCTGGATTAAACCTGCTTTACTATGCTCCTACTTCATGAAAGGAACAGCTAAATAGCACGCACAACTTGTTGCCTTTTCTCCAGCTGACTAACGGCGACTGGTTAAAAGGCAACGTCTAACGTGCTTCCAGTTGTGTGCCAGATGGTCAGCCTGTGGCAACTTCTTTAGCCATAAGTGACTTGTGTTGGCTGCCATATGTTTTGCATACAGTCTCCTCGTGTTCATCTTGTCCCAAAAGCACAGAAATACACAGACCAACAGTGCAAGGTAGTAAACTAAAGGCAGACTTATTTCAATGTGTAGTCATGGTAGTAATTAAAAGGTTTGCACAAAACAAAGTAATTAATCAAAACATGTCGCTAGTGTCCTTTAGACATGATAAATGGCCTTTTTCAGACTTGGGGAGGCAGACAGCTATATATACACATGAAAGGTAGAGAAGCTCTTCACTGGGGATGTCCCCATGGAGAAGGGATCTGTCGGGTGCTTTGGAGCGGGCTGGTGTGAGCTGTGTGTAGCACACACCTGCGAAGCACAAGGCCTGCGCTCAGAAAAAGCACAAGGCCTTGTGCTTTTTTTTTCATTCCACCTCAGGCCAACCCTACATAATACTTACTTTTCTGTGAACAAAGCCAAGTGAAGGAGGCAAGAGGAGGATTTGGTAAGGGGGACCCACTGCCATTTCTGTTGTGACATTTCACATACCTCTTACCTTTCAAGCAAATGTTCCTGTTCACTTAGTCTGTGTGACTTTTGTGTAAATTGGAAATCTCATTCATTTAAAAAACGGGCAATGTTAATACACCACACTTTCACTGAAAACAGCAATGGTTGCTGAAGTAACAGCTCTTGGTGAAACAGCGGTTTGCTCTGGGGAAGCGGAGCTCCTACTCTTCAAATACTACAACACTATTCTGGGAATATCATACAGCTCAAAGGACTTGTTTGTTGGTACGGCACTTTTCACTGTAGCTTCTTTTTCTACAGTGAGGAGAACTCACACAGTCCCTCTAAGATCCCGTGCATTCCTGGCCTTTCATCATTTGATACGCGTTGTCAGCCTAGCTGGCATACAGGCGAACCTGTGTGCAGGTGCGCCAAATGCGCAAACAGCTCGCTTCTGGCTGAACGCTACCTCGAAATCTCTCTTTCCTTCCAGATGTCCACACGGAAGCAGTTCAGGCAGCCCTTGCTAAACATAAAGAAAGGAAAATGGCAGTCCCCATGCCCTCAAAACGACGTTCATTGGTGGTCCAAACATCAATGGATGCCTACACACCTCCAGGTGAGCATCTCTGTGTATTTTATGAGAATGTTAAAAGTGGTTCTTTGTGCTGCTATGAACTGATAATCTGCCTGCATAGATAGTAATGGAAATGTCGTTTGAAGCACACTGAAGTATGAAGCACACATTGAGGTATGTTTGAAGAGGAGAAGGTAAACTGAATGGTTGGAAAGTCAGCTGAGGCAGTTTGCATGATTTTTTTGCCCTTGGTGGTACCTTAACTTGCATTGGTCCTTTTGGTCTTATGAGGACCTAACTATGGCCAGCTTGTCATATTTTCTGTGACTCAAAGTTCCTTTCAAGTTTGTAGTTTATTCAACACTATAATGGAACATTGTCTTTACAATGAGTTGTGCCATTCCTTTTCAAATTTATTTGCTCTTTTACCTACTAGACTGTGAAAATACTCCACATCTCATGGATTCTCATACTCGCCGAATCCAGCTGGGATTTCTCACTGAGGGGTGGGCTTTCTACAATTGGAAAAGTTTTCACAGACTTTGTGGAGTGAGCTTGGGAAAGTGTTTTGGGTATTCTGTACTGTTAATAAATGGTTGGATAGCTTCAGAACATTCTCAAGCCACATTATAAAGGAAGCCTCTTTTATTACTCTTATTTTTGTATGATAATACACAAGCCATGGCCTTAGAGCAGGAAAGCTCTCTCAGTGTGCAGTTAGCAATTGACTTCGTTTCAGAGCTTTCAGTATTACAGGCTTTTCTTATTATGTTTGCCTACCTTCATGAGTTTTTCTTAATGGCAGTTATGGATTTGTAATATGAACATGTCTTATTTCTATTAAGAAAACCCAAAAGCACTGCAAGTTAACGGGCTGTTTTTAATTACTAGATACTTCTTCTGGTTCAGAAGATGAAGGCTCCGTACAGGGCGACTCCCAGGGAACTCCCACCTCAAGTCAGGGGAGTATAAACATGGAACATTGGATCAGTCAAGCGATCCACGGCTCTACCACGTCAACCACTTCCTCCTCCTCAACACAAAGTGGAGGCAGTGGTGCTGCACACAGACTAGCTGATGTTATGGCTCAAACGCATATAGGTTAGTATACGGACATTTTGAATATGTCCAGTTTAACATGAGTTTTGTCTCTCACATTCAGCTGATGCTGCTATATGAAGTCTTATAAAAGTCTTTCCTGTGCTTTTTCTTCTTTCCTTTTTTCTATTTATATATATTATATAGAGTGATAGTCCTATGTTTTTATTTCGTGAGAAAATAAAAAAAGTAGCAGTTTAGATTTGGGGGTAAGTTTATGTTGTGGCAAACAGGGTCTAGGTGTTGGCTCCCAAATATCTTAAAATGTGCAGTTGCATGACTTCCATTGCTTAGCTCTAAAAAACATCTCTGTGGGATCCATCAGTAAGGAAAATCAGTTCATGCAGCATTAGGGATTGCTTGCACACGAGTTTCCCCTACTGCCACACCACTTTAATTACATAGTGTGAGTGATTTTTGATAATTCTGTTAACAGTAGGTCCTCTTAAACATATTTTTTCTGCCCTTAATTGAATATAGAATACTTGGCCTGGGATATCTAGCTATTATAGTCCTTGGGAAAGTCTGTTATATACCTTCAGAGAAAAGATCTGTTGGTATTACTGTTAGTAGCTTGTTTATATTGTTTGGAAAGATCCTAGGAAGTCAAAGCTTTCTTTCCATTAGGGCTAAGCTTCACAGACATTAATTATTTCTGAATATTGTGCCACTGACATTAGTCTTCATTAAAATGAGGCAGCTATTCGATTAGGCATGTGGAAAGCAAGGCTTGTTTTCCCTTCATTCTCCAATAACTGCTGTTTATCATACGAGGCATCTGCCTTGGGTGCACTCTTGCTGGGGCTGTGTATTTTGGGTTGTCTCACTGAAAATCTGTTGGAATCTATACTGGAACAGATAAAGCAACCTTGCTTGTTCTGCTACACATATGAAATGCCGTTTTGTGTGACTGTTCCTCAACTGATCATTCCTTTTCAAGGATATGTAATGAGATACATGAAAGCATCTGAAATGTTCCTGATTTTATGTGCTAGAGCAGTAGTCCGTATCCCCTTTTTTTTTTCTCTGAGTATAGCTTGATGTAACACCTGTATTTTCAGATAACTAATCCTCTCACCATGGTCTGGAATTGCTGAATTGCAGTCAGGGGAAGAATTTCTATTGTATTCTTAAATTCATGCTAAATGAATAGCTTAGAACCTTGTTTTAGAAACACATACACTTCTGAACACATTAATCATTGCATTTGGTTATTTTCTATGACTTCATCTTGAAATGCTAGAGGAAATTATAGCATAGAGAATTAAATTTATCCAAACTCTAAAAGGTTGCATTACTCACACACCAAGTCGTAATGTGTCTTTAAATATAGCTTCTTTATAATGTGACATTTCAGTAATTTTAAATCTGGCACAGTAAGTCTTCTTTTATAATCACTGAGTTTGTGGTAAATAATACAGCATTTATAGAGCTAATTTAAGATGGCAGTATTCTGCAGAAGAGGAAAAATACTGCTTCTTGTTTTATTTTGCCTTGTTGTTGTTGGACTGGAAAGATCCCTCCTTTGAAGGAAGCATTTAAGCTTACCTCAGTGTATACATATTTTTATTCATTCTGACAATAAGATACCTTAAATTACATCTCTAGTTGGACAGTAGTTGTGATGTAGTAATGTAAAGGTCATTTGGATACAAAATGTAGGTGATATCTGCTAACAGATTGAGACTGTGATCTTAAGGTTGCCATCAGTCGTTACTAAGATCACTGGAAATGTAAGAGAAGCTGTACAAATGATAACTATAAGATGTATTTCTTCATGATGAGCTGCTTTCTGTAAGAATTCAAAATTAAATGACTCTTTTGTTTCTTTTCAATCCAAGGAGGTGGATTTTGCATTTAAATGTATTCTAAGAGATAATAGATGTGAAGTATTCCCACAGATAGCCTTGCTCTTTCAGAGGCAGCGTGCCAGTGATCATAGATGAATAATCCTCTTTGGTAGGAGAGAAGGTGAGAGAGAAGAATAATCCTGTTCTCTGAAGCTCCTCAGCTACTGGAGACAACTTGTTCTTGATCACAAAGAACGTATATTCCCATGGCTTGATGGTTGTTTGGTCCAGGGAGTTGTTCTCCAGAGACAGATCAGCCTGCAAGAGAGAACTCATCTGTAAATATGTAAGGACATATGGCCATACTCTCAAGATGCCAATTTTGATAAATACAAATTTAAGGGGCAACAGGAAAGACCCTTAATGATAACCAAAAAAAGCCCTCCATTCTAATATCCACTAGGATTTGACCTCCAGAGTATATCACAGAATCAAAGGGAGATTTTTCCAGTTTAAATACTGTAATGCAGTCCTGGGAAGGGATTTGATAAAAAGCTTTGGCTATAATATAATCAGGGTTCAGCTTTGTGGATCATTTAGATAGTTTGCATAAGATATTACATGCTTTTAATGTCATACTGTTCATTTCATTTGGCTGCTGCTGCTCTATTATGGCCAAAGTTCTAGTTTAGGACAGATATCCTTTAAATACTTATTCTCAGCTTTAAGACACTCAGGTGTCTGTACTAAGCTACAGGTAGGATCTCTAGTTTGGCATAGGTATCACAGTTGTGTTGGGTAATTCTTGAACTTAGAGGTCAAACCAGTGAAATCTGTAAAAAAAATCTCATGTTCTGACCCATCTTTGGGTCAGTACTGTATATATTTCTAAGGTCTTTAAGCTTCCATTTGACTGTACTACATTTTTTGGATCTGTACGTATATAAACATCAAGGAGAGAAAGCACATCCCAAAGCTCAAAAAGTTCATGTAATGAAAACCACACAGTGCTTACCTATGATTGTAAATTTATATAAAAAGTTAAACATCTCACTACAAAATTTTGATCCTGTAGGCGCATTTAATGTTTCTTTTATATTCTTCAAATATGTTTCTGGTTGACATAAAGGCCTCTATCCAAATTAAAGGCTACATAGATTTCTAATAAAGTAAATATAAAAACATGTGCCATAAGGCATGACTGGTAGTTCTCTGACAACCTTAAAATTCTTATGTGTTCTGAGGGTGATTATTAACTTATAATACAGGAGACTAGTTTAAAATGCTCTCTGTCACCTGGACATATGGGAGAAACTCAGCTGATAGAAAAAGCCACAGCTCTGACTCTGGATTTCCCTTCCCTGACAACCAGAACAGCCAGCTTGTTTGGGAGAAAAAGCTACATTTTCTTTAAGTATGGTATTGCAGGGATGCTTTTGAGTTCCCGGAGACTTCTCAAATACACGGTGCTTGTGAGTGCTTCCAAACTGGAAGCATACTGGAAAATATTCCTCCACCTCTTTACTTCTTCTCAAACATGGGGCTCTGTCAATGCACATGCTCTGTCCCTATGGGAATGTGCTCTGCATTGTTGGTTCTTTCTGATTTTCACGAAATGGGGTAAATTATATCACTCCAGTGGCAGAAATGAAGAGAGCCTTAACTGGAAACAGCTGTTCTGTCTGTGATCTTCTAGTGCAAGAATATTGGAAGAGATGGGAAGAGGAGGTGACGCAAATATGTATGTTTGATGGAGGAAATGCTTTGAAGTCATGCAGCTGTCACAGTTTCTACTTTTTAGTCAACAGATGTGTCAGGATCATTATTCTTAACTAAACCTCAAACAGTGCTTCAGGTTACCTGACATAAGACCAGACAGCTCTATACAGATCGTGTCCACAGTCTAAGCCTGGATTGACTGTTCTATATGAAAAAGGGTACATTTCACACAACATAACAATTATCTTTATCTTTAGAAGTCATTCAGACCAAATTTTTGTCTGTATGACTTTATTTCTCCAAGCCTGACTCTGAGAAGGGAACCGACTGAGGATTTGTAAATCTAATGGATGAAACCTACAGCTGTAGATATTGCCATGGTAAGATATCTGTTAAGCAGATACTATAAAGGAACACGGCAAGGCAAACCTTAATGTTCCTCTTCTGCTAGATAAGGGTTCTCCTTAATGGAAATGTAACTAGCAGATGGGCAGCCAGGGTGCTAAAACCCCACTCTTGGCCAGCCAGTGGTGGCCAACTTGGGAAGAGAGTTTCTTTTAGGTAATTTCAAGTGCCAGTGCTGCTTGTTCAAAAGGAAACCCTTTTACAAAAGAGCAAGAAGCTTCTTTCTCATGTTATTTCATGCTACTCGGCACCATGTGATACAAAGAAGTATTTGGTTTTAAGTTTATAGATCTGAAGGGAGAGCATCTCTGCTCTGTGGTGCTTTGGATCACGTATCTTCTCTCCCGCGCATTAAAAAAAAATTCATCTCGGTGCTAAAACCTGAAAGGACATACTTTAACTCCAGTTTGGTTTGCCTTGTAAAGTCTGAAAGATGGAAATACTTCACTGGAAAGATGTAAACAATTACAGCTAACTTAAAAAATACTTTCTCATGTTACTAATAGCTGACTAAGTACAATTATTTTCTTAGTCATGATCTCCTTCTATTTGCATAGCAAAGCTGCATTATAAGTAAAAGATAAAAAGATAAACATCAGCATTTTTTAATTGACTTAGTTATTGGGTAATTCAATCATGATCTATAAAAAGCTCTTGCCACTTAGCAAGAAAGGGCAAAAATTGTGCTGAGTCTAAAATAGTTGATAATGACAAGACATCTAAAATGAAGACATTATTCAAACAATTACCAGCATAAGCTTCATTGTCTGAGCTATTATACTTCAGTTGGTCACTTATAGCATAATATAAGGTGTTTGTTTCAGTAAAATTATAACAATAGATGTGATCAGACTCAAAAGGCTTGACTGGACATGTGTAGGATGCAAGATGTTTTTGAGTTGCACGATAAAAGCCATCTCATGTTTTCCTCAACCAGATACTGTGGTTGAATGATAAGGTCGAGTCCTTATGATGTTCATGAATATAAACATTAAATAACAACTACAGACATTAATATCATGTCTTGATTTTTCATGATGATTGTCCTTAAAATGCTACCTTCAAATGAGAAGTATGCAAAATAGGCATCTAATATAGCATCCTGTTACTGTATGTGTAGCCATAAAAATTAGTTATCTGTGTTGATGGTGCATGAATTTGGGATTGAATGCACAAGAATTACAATGATCCAAAGTTCAAGACTCATGAAAATGCTTTATAATTACATTTGAGGTGAAATCTACTGTAGAAGTTGGTGTTACAGTAGAGTTATGGCACCATAATGCTTATAGGACAGATGTAATAAAAAGCATATCTTGAAAATAGTATTGGAACAAGATGAAGTTTTTACAGAATTTTTGCATTTTTAAAGAGTCTTACCCTGTTGTAAAACGGAGTGCATTCCTCTTCACTTCAGCGGCAGCAGAATGAAGACCTGCCTTCTTTTGTATCTCAGGGGCTGCTGGGGATCATTTATGTCAATCAAGAGAGAAGTTGTTGTTTGCTCGTGGTAGTTATCTCCATCTACTCTAATGCTGATAAAAACCTGGAAAAAAATTATGAGACAACCCATAAAAATAGTGCAAATACGTAGGTAATACAGACGCAGACTTGAAAACATGGGAAAACAAACTGTGGTAGCATGCTGAGTTATCAGGCTATGAAAGAGAAAGATTAGCTCTGTGGAACTGTTTGGCGTTGCTGGCATGAGTCAGACCAAATTGTGTTTGCCTTCTGGAAGACAAGTCTTTGTTATGCGCTAGAATTGAAATAGCTCTGTCTAAAAATAGTAGACAAGCAAGTGTCCATGCAGAACGCAAAGTTCATGTTTCTTTACATTTTATTTCTTTCCCCTGAATTCCAACCCTGCTATGATTGATTTTTTTTCTTAATATACAAACAAATTCCTTTCTTAACTAGAATTGGCCTATTCAAAATACAGATGTTATAAAAGGGGTATGCATTGGCACTTGAAAGTGATTGACAACATGCTGTATTCATTTTATTTAGAAAAACTGATGCAGTAATCTTTCAGAAGTATATTTGTCTGGGTCTTTTCTCTTTGAGGCTGTTCACAAGCTTTAACTTAGTATAAAATTAAATGTCAGTGGAGAAACTACAACCTAATTGTATCTTTTTTTTAGCCTGTTGCTTATATGATTGCAGATATACAGCCCTTGTTTTAATCAGTAGAAACTTTATTTCTTAAAATCATGCTGTACATTATAGTCGTATACATTCATTTTGTGCATTAACTTTAATGCCTCTTTAGATGTTGGGAAAAAAAATCAAATTATGTCCTTTCCTCTCCCCTTTGCTTTTCTGCCCTTCAACACTAGAGGTACACGGTTAAACCTCTTAACTTATTTTTCACAGAAAATCATTCTGCCCCTCCAGATGTTACCACTTACACCTCAGAACACTCAATACAAGTAGAAAGACCACAAGGATCAACGGCACGGGTGGCACCGAAGTATGGAAATGCTGAACTTATGGAGACTGGTGATGGTATGTCACAAAGCAAAACTGCTTTTTTTCCGAATATCATAACCTTTTTAGTGGCTACTGTATGCATCTGCTCTTTGTTTCTTCTGAGCACTTTTCACTTATAAACACGTACAAAATTGCAGCATCTTTACAGTCCTAAAATAAACTGGTATAAATGAAGCCGACATAGAGAAATATTTCTTAATCAGCAGAGCTGATTCCCTGTAGAAATTGTTTGGCAAAAGAAAGCAGTGACTCTCTTTAGATCTGCTTTTATCATGCTGCCTGGTTACAGCTAGTCTGTTTTTTAAATGGCGAAGAAAGTGACATGCTAGGATGGCTACATCTTGAAAACTGACATGTTTGAAGTTTTATTTTCTGAGTATATTTTTTTTGAAAAACAGTTATTTGTAAACCCTTTCTTATTTACTGCTCCTCTTTTCTAAAACTTACTAAACAATATTTCAGCAAGGTGTGGAATTGTTGACCAAGTGTATCGCATCTAAACTTAGCAGCTTCAGCTCTAAAAAACACTTGGTAAAAGTTTTGGAGCCAACCTTATGGAAGGGTAGGAAGGTGAAATTCCTGCAATGCAGTGACAGAATGCTATTAGTTCAGGAACAGATGACATGAACGTTGCAGAGGCTTTGCACTCGACTAGGGAAAGGGAAGGGGGGGGGGGTGATTGATGGGATTATATTATAAAAGTGCCCCTTGCCCCACGCTCCTGTTCAGAATTGTGTTTTTCAAAGTGCTGTATGGGCAAGCATGCTCCCTTTGGAGATTGCTGGCTGGTGGGATTTGCTGTAGGGTTGTTCAGAGAATACAGGGTCATGCTGAAGTAATACAAAGATGTGAACCATGTTTAAGATGGATACTGGACAGATGTCCACTACAGTGTAAAGAGCAACCCAGAATAAATGATGGGGCAGAGCCTGTGACCCACACTCCTTGCTGAGCTGCAATCTAGTCAGACAACGTTGGTATGACCAGTGGTCGTGGGGAGAGCCAATGCCTGTCTTCTCACTGACCATTGCCAATGCCACCTAGAAGAGTTCTCTAAAGTTACTGATATTTGCTGTAGGGAGGGTTTTTTCACTGTGCTTCTCTCCCTCAGTCTATGTGCTGTTTCCCCTCTAATTTTGCAAGCTCATTCTGACATTGTTGTATTGTTTGTATTTAAACTAGGCGTCATTGTTCCTTTTTGCTGAAATGATCTTAATGTCTTAATGTTGCACACTTGAGTCACGGTATGGCATGAAACTGTAGTTGTGGTGGCCTTGCAGTCCTAGACTTTTTCTTACCCCACTTAACGTCTGGTGGCGTTCAGTGTAGCGGTCGACTGATGTCTCCATTGATCCCTGTCCTGCAGGAGTACCAGTGAGCAGCAGAGTGTCAGCAAAGATTCAGCAGCTGGTCAATACACTAAAACGGCCCAAACGACCACCATTACGAGAGTTCTTTGTAGATGACTTTGAGGAATTGTTAGAAGGTAAAATGACTGTTTTTCAAAAGGTTTGGGGATCTCTTATTAAAACTCTGTAAAATGTTTGTCTCGCACATTAACTTTCGCGAAAGCTAAGTGAGCCCTCCCTGTACTGGCAAGTACCAAAAAGCATCGGTATTCAGTGGATTCTGCTTGTAGTGAGCTTGGACGTAGTGCCGTAGAGTCAAAAGTCTCCCTTGTTTGCTCAGCTTCTGGTTCTGCTTGCAAAGAAACAACAGAAGAGAGTAGAGGGAAGCTTTGCTTTGAGAGCATTCAGGTGTGGGTTACAGCCATTGCTTTTGAACACCAATGTGAGAAAAACTGTCAGTGAGGGAGCATGTGAAATGTTATACACAGCCTTGGTGTAACAGAAACATCGAAAAAATGAACTAAATGTAAAATAGAAACAAGGATAAAGTCAATAAATTGAATTTTTTTTAAGGAGGCCAGTGCTTTGAGAATTAAGATTTGCCAGGATGTGGAGATTTAAATAGTCTTCATAGTAGTTTGTAAGAAAGCACTGTAACAGAACATGACTTAAATCAATCTGTTACTGATGACTTGTTAAAGTACATTTTTTCAGTAGTTCTGCAGTTCATCTCATTACCACATTTTTGCCAGGAAAAAGTGTTCACCATCTCTCTTTAGGAATAAAGAAGGGTTGATTATTTTGAAGATAAATATATGCATGCTGCCTCAGCAGTTTCTTTCCCTGCTTGTAGAGCTAGTGTCAGGATAAGCACGTGCGTTCCTGAGATGTTTCAGTTGCTTCATCTCTGTTAAAGTTAAAAGTTAATTATTCTGTTATATTTCTCTGTTGCTTCTCAATACCTTCTAACATGTTATTATTTCCAGGATATTTTGCAAAGGTAACTTATTCTCTTGGTTACACAGGTGTACACAAGGTATAGAATTTACATGGTAACTGTATATCTTTTCATAATCATAAGTTCAACAGCCAGATCCAAACCAGCCAAAGCCAGAAGGAGCTCAGATGTTGGCTATGCGTGGGGAACAATTAGGTGTGGTTACAAATTGGCCGCCTTCTCTGGAAGCAGCTTTGCAGCGATGGGGGACCATCTCACCGAAAGCTCCTTGCCTAACCACTATGGATACTAATGGAAAACCACTGTATATTCTCACTTACGGTGAGCACTCTTCAAACTCCTTGTGCTATTATATATTCTATATGGTGTCTATGTGTATAATAAATGCATAAATATAATGAAAAAAGCCCTCCGATGCAAAAATGTAATGAAAATCTCCCTCCAATGATGCATCTGTCCCATTTCTGAGTAGGCTAAGACAATTCTGAAGCTGTTGGTGTCTCAGTATGGATTGCTGAGATGTTATCGTATGATTTATTTCACAAAAAGGAAAAGAGCTGAGTAGATACACCCGTGGAATCACAGATTGTAAATTAAAACCACCTTTTAAATAGAAATACATCCTAGGGCAGATTTTCCTGAAGATTAACATCTAAATCCATTGCCTTTGGATATTGCCTAAGCTTTGTTCTGCAAAAGCAGCATCTGGTATACAAAAATTCACCAGCTTCCTGAAGAAGTTAAAGTAGGATTTTTTCCTGTGTTCTGCTGACATTGTAGTAAGTGTGATTTGAATTATTCCTCCTGATATGTAGCTGTACAGCTAGCAAATATACCCCCTTGAAATAGGTTTGCCAGGATATATTTCAGTGTGATCTTTGGTATGTTGATGTAGTTCAATGAGTACTGCCTGACAATCTATTGCAGCCAAGAAAGGACAAATAAAAATAAACATAAGGCTATCTCTGACAAGTAACTCCGATATAGCTTCTAATTTTGAGATGTTCAGGGGACATTTGGGAGATGTTCAAAGGAATTATTATGAATAACGGTCAAACTTTGAAAGCAAGTTGGAACATTTCTGTATGCTATTGATACGGATATAAAAAATTATTTTGCTTTTTTTATTTCTGCCTTCTCAGGGACCTAGAGTTCTGTGCAGAGAATGTTTTTACATGCTGTGATACAGAGGTCTGTCTGGTTTGTTCAGTGCTGAACACTCCTTTCCATTCAGGAGTCAGACTGAGTGATGGTCCCTGGCCGAAAACAGGGCTGCTGCAAGTTTGACATTGCGAATATAGTTAAAGGCTGTTAAAGCATAACAGAACCTTTGCAACTGAAGGTCATGCATGAAACATTTTCCCTTCAGGTACCTCAGAGTTAAGAAGTTCCTTAAATTAGGGGGCAAACATATGATTCACCATTGATCAATGTTTTTCTTCCTTAAGGACATTTACTTGGAACTAGAGAAGAATTTTAAAGTTTGCAATTACATGTTTTCAGAAGAGCAATTCATATCATCTACTGAATGCCCTAAATAAATTGGACAGGAAAGGAAATTAAGATGTTAGTGAGAATCAGACCATTCTTCTGAATATGGGATTCTGTCCAGAGAGTCTGAGCATATGTCCTGCTTCGCCTGAAGGGCTGCAGGCTGAGCAAATCAACCTGAGGAACTCATCCACATGGCTCACGGAGCCACCTAGCCTGCTTCTCTATCCTAAGCTAACTGTTTCCAAACACCTCTTCTACATTGTCCAAATCCTGAGAAAAATGGGACTAAAATTCATGTTTTTATTGCTTTCATTTGGCAGCACTCTAGGATATGGTTTTTGCTGTTGCCTTTCAGTAGCTTCCTGAGGTCAGAAAAAATCAATTACTTTTTTTCTTTTTTTTTTCCTTCTTTTTATAGATAAAAGAAATTACAAACCAAAACATTTCATAAGAGATTTAGTGAGTTCTTCTCTGCTAGCTTTCAAGCTGACATTCTGCTTCATGGGAAATGTCCATTCACTGTGCCGTAGCAGTTTTCTTAAATGACAACTGCTTTTGAAAAATCATTAACACTACAGCCACCTGCCATTTTACTGGTGACTTTATAAATGATTTTGCTGTAGCTATTCTACCTTTTGTGTCTGTAATATTTTCTAGCAACTGTGGGCATGGCATTTTTTAAAGTTGAACATTAATAGACATTAAGCCTTGAACTCAACAAAGACACTCTCATTCATTAATTTTTATCCCTGTGCATAGTTCCACTGGCCCCGGTGGTAATAAACTTTTGAAGATGAGCTTAACCCACAGTCCTACCACACGGTATTAATGTGACACTTCATTTCCTTGTGTGCGTGCTATGATCAGGTGACTAAAACTTTAAAATATCAACATTGAGTACTTTCAGTAGCCTCTGAGTTTGTACCTCGTCATTTTTTTCAGGTTCTTTGCCAATTTAAGGAAACACCATTACCGGGATTTTTCATGTGTTCACTATTTTGACAAATATTCCAAGACTTTTAAGAAGAATGCTAAGTTTCTAGAGGTTCAGTCTTTAACATGTTACCAGCATGGTCACTATGCACCTCTTCTTGAATATTTTACTTCTGTTTACTGTTTCTACTTCATCCTTTTCTCACACCCTCCTGTGTCTTCATGGAAATCCTCTTCATTCATCCTCCAGCTTTCCGGTTAAGAGGAGGCTTCTACGTGATGTCGTTTGATCCCTACTTTTTTCATACACAACATCTTCTCCAATTTCTGGTCTCTGCATGGATGAATTGCAGGTTTGCCTGCTTATTCCGGGCTTCTTTCCATCTTTCCAAACTGGATTCCAGGAGTGTCTCTGTAGCTGTCAGCTAGGTCATGGCCCGTCTGAGTAGGAGTACTTACTCCCTTAACACCAAGCATGTTTATCTCCTCCTTTGTGGATCATTGCAGACAATATTGCCATCCTGCCCGTCACTCAGGCTGTAACTCATCATACATGACCTGGACATTTCTTTAGTTTTGTACAGCCGTTCTGTGTCCAAACCTCGCAGGTTATTTTGGGAGCAAATCTTTTCAAATGCAGACCTTTTGCTGCATCTACACGGCGAAGTCTCATCCCATCTGTCACCTTAGTCTTGATTCTTACAGCAGGCTATCTCTGGCCCCGAAAAATGCAGTGTTGGCCTCTTGCATCTCTCCAGGATGCTTTCATACTTCCACTTGGTGGCCTTGCATGCTGAAAAGGAGCTCTCTGAGAGTCCACAAAATTCTCCTTCTCCAAAGCCTTCCTCACAACTCTTTTGCTGTCCTGTCCAGAGACATATGAGTGTGGTCAGGCCGATGGCCAAGCTATGCTATGTCGTGGCAGACAGCAGTAGATGATTGGTGTGATAAGACCACCTCGTGTGATTTACCGGAATGAATTTCCCTACCTAACAGTGGCTGATGTGGATATGATACAGTTAGTGTGGATTTAAGTGGTGAGTGCTCTAGATCATGAGCTGCTGTTGTGCCATAAGGGGAAGTAGTTTAAAGAAGTTATTCTTTCAGCTGTTGCTTAAAATCATCTCTGCCTTCCCATTTTTCTGCAGGAATTCATCTAATTTGTAATGCCTTATATCTCCTGTGTCTTTTTCAGCATGTTTTTGAGCTTTTTGTCTTCATAGCACGTCAAGACTCTTTTCCTCCATGTGTCTCAGATTACTGTAGATAGAAGAAATGAAAAACTGCACTTGTCGACTTGATCTTTTTTTCAAGCAAGTTTTTGAAGGGGTTTGCCTCAGTTCTTGGAAGTTCGCAGTGCCCCAGTTGTAATCTTTATTTAATGTGCTCAAAACTCTAAACTCTTTCTAGTGAATGAAAAACTATGAATATTACTTATTTCTCAAATATTTTGTTCCTCTGGGAACTTGGTTAAGTGGAGAACATCTTAGTTAAGTTATTCACAATCCCTTTATAAATCAAATCATTGAATATGCATAAATTGAAATGTCTGAGATATGGGAAGGAAAGATGTCTTTATCAGGTTTTATGTAAGTCTGAACTCTGACTAGAAACCTAATATGTTCTTTGAGGAGAAGGAAGACAATTTCTGGCTCAGACAAAGTTAATCAGAGTAGTCAGGCATCTGGTTTTGGTATTGTTGGTATTAATAATGAAGCGCTTAGTGATTTCTTAGAGGAGAAATGAGAATAAAGGACCATTAAATCCTATATAGTACTTATGCTATCACACTTACTTTTCTTAAAATGATTATTCTAAGAAGAATCAGAAAGGCTAGGGAAAAAGTAAAAAGCTGAAAGTAATTTGGGAATGAGCAAGTTTTGAGCTTTCTTATTGTAACCATTATTAAAAACAACAAAATGAGTACCAGTTAACTACATCTGATTCAAAGAATCTCATTTCCTTTATCTAACACTTTCTGTAATCAGATTTTTTAAAAACGATTTTCAGTAGCTCTGATGTATTATTTCCCATGTCAGAGGCCCGTTGGAGACAGCAAGCCTAGCAAAAAAGAGCAGAGAAGGCTCTTTGGATAGAGAAGTATTTTTTCTTTATCCATTTGGATTCTGTGGAGAAATAAATGCCTGAAAATGGCCATGAAAAAATACTCAACACAACTGTAAACATTGTGAGGCCAAAGTCATGCTGCCTTAGCAGAGGTGATGTAGCTTATACTGGAGATACCCTGAGATGGCTGAAACTTAACAGCAGACCGAAAACAGCCAACCCCAAGCCGTGCTGCAGCTGGCCTGCGGCCCGGCCCCCCGCGTCCTCTTGCTGCCAGAACCTCCTAGGCCAGGAGTTTCACAATTAATCAGGAGGAGAGATTGGGAATCGAGACTGTTCTAACCAAGTAGCTACATAACCAGACTGTCCTTATCTCTGAAATAGCTCAGTGCTTGCAGATGTATGGATAGTCATAGTTCAAGTCCCTAGATAGATATCAATCTTATGATTGTTTAATACTTTAATCCTTTTTTTCTTTAATAAAAAGACAGAAAATTACTTTAAAAAATCTGTATTACAACCTGTGATTAAGACTGGAGTATCAAGCACTGTAATAGCAAGGTTACCTCTATTCTGAGTATGTTTGGAGTCTTTTATTCTCTGCAACAGAACATTTTTGTTCTTTTTCTTTGGATTTTTTCTCCCAAAAGACAACAACTTCATTTGCTGCCCAGGATGGATCTAAAGAGTTTATGAAGAAAGAATTAACAGAGCAGCAGAACCACGACTGTTGTTTTGCAAAGCAGAAAATGTGCCCCTTTACCTGCATAGCATTAGGAAGTTTGCCAGATTTAATCAATACTCTTGTTTCTATTTAATGTAAGAAATGTCATACTGTGATATTGAGAAAATGAATATTTGACAAAATTATTTGCAGTTAAACTTTGGCAGTCTCACGGTTGCTGTGCATGGAGATTGGTAAGCAACCACAGGTTTGGCTTTGTTGAGCGAGTGCTGTGTGGTTCTGAAAAGCGTCCTGAAGACGATAAGGAAATTGAGTGTGGTTTGTTTTCTGTCTGAGTCTTCTCCCTGATACAGCTTTTCTCTTATAACCTTCTTTACATTCAACACAAACGTATAGTCCTTTTACAGATTTACAAAGGAAGTGGAAGGGGATTTACTTCAGTGTCATGTGGAAAGCATCTAATTTTTGTTAACTGATCCCTTTTTGTGTGGTTTTTAAGACCTGGTAGTTTCCTTTACCCTCATAATGTGTTGCTTAACCAAATGGGACTGGCCATTAACTCTCTCTGGCTTGCTAAATTTTAGTTGGTAAAAGATACTGCCCTCTGAATAGGCTGTTAAGAAAAGAACAAGACTGAATACAAGTGAAATGTAAAATACGTGGTTGCTGGTGTAGATTTGCTACTGTTCAACTAAATCAAAATTCCAGCGGCAAAAGAAAAGGGACTTGCCCCACACAGGTGTTAACAGTATTTGTCACAGCTGCCAGAAAGCGAAATGCTGTTTTCCATCCTGTCTACCGAGAATATCTGCATACGCCATGTCTGCTGGATATGGCTCGGCTTCAGAGGCATAGCGGTACCTGCTGATACTTGCTGGGCAGCGGGAACACTCGGCTTAGTTTGCAAGTGTGTGAAGAGCATTAAAGGTGACTTCGCCTCCCTGCGTAAACACACTGCTAGGGCAGCGACAGAAGTGGCTAAGGAACATACAATCCTTTTTAGAAGAAGATTTATTTCAGTGCTTTCAGTAAGCAATTATAAGTTAGGCAATGACAGATGCGGAGAAAAGCTTAGTTTCTTACCGTCTTGTGGAGTTATGCAAGATCTTGGAAAGCGGCACCACAATTAGCAGCTTGATGGGAGGTAGAAACAAGGTTATAATTTGCAGTAGCGGTGAGGTATGTGTTAACTGGATGTTGTTGGGTTTTTGTTTTCCAAAACCAACTTGGGAAACTCTTCTGTGGACACCTACTAGTCTGCTTTGTTTGGGAAATAGTTTTGTGACCTGAAAACTAAGGGGTAATTCGGGTGCTTAAACATTGAGTGCCCCACGTTACCACGATGCGTGTACGTGACTGGCAGGCACGGCACGGGGTCTGCAGAGCCCGGGCCCCTTCTGGAGGTACCCTCATGCCTGAAACACCACTGGACACTCAAATCTCCCGCTAATGACTTATCTCTGTAGATGACGTAGCAATTCTTCATTTTTAAATGCAAGAAAGTAGCTGCTCATGTGCGGCTGGTGAGCAGATCAGAGCCTGGCAGGGACAAATCCTGTCCCTGGCGAGGCAGGTGGGGGTGTTGTTCAAAGGACCCCGCTGCAGCGGGGATGCGGGCAGGAAGGCGAAGAAGAGGAGGGCTCATGGGCTCCGGTCTTTACCTGGAGAAATGGCGGGGAGGGCAGTGGTCTGCTGCGGCGAAAGCAGCTCTGGCACTGAGCTGGCACACGGGCTGGTCCCCTCGCTAGTAAATGAAACTGTTGCTTGAGTTTCCTCCATCTATCTGCCCTCCTGTCTTCAAGCCGAATTCAAGAACTTCAAGAAGATTAAGGGCAGTGTGTTCCTCTGAGGAGGACCGGTGCTTCACTGCACTCTGGCTGAGGACAACGGGGCGTATCCTCGGCGGCCGCGAGCAGCCGGGTTTCCGCTGCAGGCCGTGTGGGGAAGCCGGCTACCCCGCAGGAGGGTCAGCCCGGCGGCCTGAGCCCTGCCCGAGAGCCAGGGCCGCGGCTCAGCTGGCCGCCTCGCCACGGCCTCCCCCCGCGGCGCAGATGTGGCACCGCGTGGAGGTTGCAGCAGGGCCGCAGCATCGGGGCTGTGGGAGAGGTTCTAGCCATCGGCTTCTCCCCAGCAACCTCTAATCTCTCAAGTTTGCGAAGGAAGAATTACACTGAATTGCAACCTAGGCAGAACCAAGGAAGGAAATACTTCAAAGAGTTCCTTCTTTACAACGTCCTCTGTTACTGAGGGCTTTTAGCCTGCAGTCATGGAGTCCTTTGCATTTCTCAATGACATTGCAGGGGCCAAACAGCCAAGGTAGCAAAATAAACGCATGGTTCTGTCCACCTCTGGGCTTGTGCCCCATCCAGCAGCCACAGACTGGGCCTTGATGATGCACACATTCCTGGCTCCAGCTTCTGAATTACTGCTTCTTTTGTAGCCCTTTTTTTAATTTATTTTTTGAACGTAGCTATATACCCTGGAAGAAAAATTACGGGCTTCCTGTTGAACGCGATCCAGTTCAAGGTCTGCATGGACTTCGCTCTGCCTGCTTGCGAGGCTGCCTTGCAGGGAGCTTGCAAGGGTTAGGGCGAAGTTCTGGAGCTTTTAAGGGCCGCAGGAGAGCCCGTGTATTCCAGCTCCTTCCCAGCTGAATGCAAACGAGCTGCTTTGTTCCGGTTCTCCACAGTTTCATACCCAATACGCACATGCAGTTAGCTCAGCAAATGAACACAGTTTGGTATTGCACCAGTAAATAGAGCAGGGAAGGGCTGTGGTGGCAGAAAATTCAAGTCTTTTCTGGCCGTTAGAAAATATTACGGGCATTTTTTGTGTAGTTCAAAGTGTATTTAAACAGAAAGGCGAGAAATTAGGGAGGCAGCCTTAGATGCTCTGTGTTTCAGAAGCTGAAATAGAATTTTGACAATAAAACAGCATCATGACAAAATGTATTTAAAGACAATTATTTAAAACTTTACTAGAAAGTACTCCTTTAAATTTTCTTCGTCTTCTTTGAGAAAACTTAATTTCTGCATTTACTCGGGTCAGTTACGTGGAGATGGTTGTACTGCATACCCAGGTACTTCTGAAAGAAGGCGTCTTAATATAAATAGCCCTTAAATTTTGAAGACAATATCATAAGATGGCACATTTGATTGATAGATGAAAAATTAGTGTGAATATGCCACAAATGCAAATTTAAGACTTGTAACAGATTTAATCTCCATAGCTCAGACAGAACTTTTCACAGCAGCCCCTTATTTCTCTCAGAAAAGAGATTAAAAAAGCAATGTTCATTTCAGGCTTGAAAGTGTTTTGTGTAAAGATGGTTCTTTCTTGCAATTCAGAACTTTTGCTAGGCTTTTGATTTCCATTCTCCAATTTTCTGTATCATTACTAATTGCTCTTTCAAGTTTGTTGTCACTGAAACTTCAATGTTGGAAACTTTTAAGAAAAAGAATATTTGCTTTCTTAAGGCATCCTTGTTTTTATCCTACTCGCTTGTCAAGTTTAATTGTTGACTGTAGCAGCAGGGATGCTTTTAAAGACTTTTCTTTCCATCAGATGCAGGTGGTTCTGCCGCAGTGCTGGGAGGGTTAACCCTGCAGATGTACTCCTGTATCCATGCTGAGTTTCTAGTGGAAGAGAATTGAGTCATGTTTATTTCTGAGCATTGAGGCGGTTCAGCATGCAAATACTGGAGTAATTTTAAATAAATTAAAAACTTCGCAAAACATAGTTTGATGATACAATATTACCATTTTCATAAGAAGTAATTGCATTTAGTACTTTCTTAGTAACAAGCAGCAGTGATCCTTCCAACTTTCCTTAAGAGGAAAAAAAGAAAATCTGACCTTCTCATCGTACATTTACATCAGATTTGCACTTAAAAATAATTCAATAGTATTGCATTTTATAGCCAGGATGTGGGGGAACTTATTATAACAACTGCTTGGCTTGGTTATAAATAGCAATACTGCCTGTTTGGGAGCCTGAACTGCTGAACCCCATAGGTAATCCGTTGTCAGAACCTATTATCGTTTAAGTTATTGGTGGGCATGAATTAAAGATTTGTTACTGTCAGACTGAATACTGCTTAAAGACAGCACCTAGGGGCCAGCCAGGAACAAGGGCTGTTATGCTCAGTACTGTTCAAATGGAAGTAACAAGGTCTCTAAACAAAGGCAATCTGAAAGAGCTTGCGTAGTTGGAAGATGCAGATCACTTGAAGGATTAAGGAAAGGCATGTAATGTGGCCAACGAGGTCTTGAAGAGAGACTTTTTTCTTTACAGAATATTGGGGTAAGGTCTTGATAAGGATTAGCTAAGTGCAGAGATGAAGAGATGAAGCAAGAGAGAAGAGAGGTGGTTAAACAGAAGGGTACCTGGGGCGAGTGAAATGAAACTGAGGGAGGAGAGGATATGGGAGGGCGTGAGAAGAAAAAGCCAAGTTAAATGGAAGAAGGCCCAGAATTAAAAGTGAAATGCAGCGTATGGGTGTGCTAAGGATCAGAGGGTCCCTGCTGCTTCAGTGTGCCCCTTCTGCTGCGGGGTGTTTTCTATTTGTTGGGTTTTTTTCCTTGTCTCTGCTTCTTGGGACTCCTTTCCTTTTCCCCTTTGTGGCTTCGGGGGGGAGAAGTGCCATCATGAAACCTGAGTCATGCCCTCGGAGGTCAGCCTGGGCTGAAACGCGGCTTGTCCAGCTTGCTACAGCTGAGGGTGTTACAGTGATCTGTCTGGACTTGATGATGCTACATTCTTATTTTCTTCTTAAAAATGCTGCTGGCCTGAAAAAAAGAAGTTCAAGGAAAGCTTCTGATGGGTATTTAAATATTTCCACTAGTCCTGGTAGTGTTGTCATATTTAGTTGGAAAACTAATAGTGTTCCTACTATTTTTTTTCACTGCTTAGGTATTCTTTCCTTTTAATAATCTTGTAAAACATAAGAAGAATTTTTAAATTAATTTCACAAATTTTGTGTTAATAGGCAAACTTTGGACCAGAAGTATGAAGGTTGCTTACAATATACTGCATAAATTAGGCACAAAACAAGAACCAATGGTACGACCTGGAGACAGGGTGAGTATCTCAGTGATTTTTAATTACTAATAATTCAGATCCCATGTTGACAAGGCGAGAATGAGTTACTTGTGGTGCTCAGAGGAAATTAATGAAGTAAAATGTTGGGAGGGTGAAATCTGCCTTTTACTCAGAAAAAGACTGATCATTCAGACAGATGTTTTGAATTGCATAATAAATAAGCTGAGCTGGTACTCACTGAATGGTAACTTGAAGTCGTGGCAACATCAACAATAAACATTCCCATGGAAAGTGATTTTTGGACATAGAACAGCAGTCTGTTTAGCAAAAGCTTGCTTTTGGAGCCTGGAGGTGTCGTGTGGGTAAAAAACTTACTTACTAATGACTTTGTAGCTGTTGAGATGGTAGAAGCAAGAAAAGCATTGTGGAGGACAAAGACAAGCAAAGTAAGCACATTTTGGCAGTCAGTTAAATAAATAAATTACACTGAGTGGTAACGCGGAGAATATTTCCATTCCTGGTTCCTGACTCTGATGCAGCTGCTGCTGGAGGCTGCATCTAGGTGAGTGGATAAAGTCCACAGAGAGCAAGGGTTACAGAGGTAACCCTTGAAGTTCTTAAATGAAGACAAGAACATCCTATGGTTTTGCTACTGACATACTTACAAACCTACCGCTTCCTCTGTCAAGGCTGGCCGAGCCTGCTACCCCTTTTCTCGGCCAGAGCGTGTATAGAAATTTCCACAGCTCCCATTCCAGGTTGGCTTTAAGCCGTGGGATGGAGATTCCAGAACAAATTTGTCAGAAATGCCAATTTTAGTCTTGCCTTAGTGCTTAGAGTTGTGAGGGTGGGATTAAGTCTTCCTCCCCCAGGGTCTGATAGCAGTTCTCAAACTGTTGGTTCACTTGGTCCTCTTGCGCCACACACGAGAACCATGTCTGTTTGCATTACACATTTCTTAGGGCTTCAAAAATGAGAGCATGCAATAATGCTTCCCAAAAGAAAAAAAGAACAAAAGTGTAAAAAAATGAAACCTGACAATCCTTCCTATGTTTCTTTTTGAAATAAATAATAAAGAATTTAATTAAAGGATCTCTAGATCCTTACTCTAAATTACTTCCTACAATAGCGTTCAGCCAGGAGTAGGATCTGAAGAATCTCTTTTGCTTGATATACAAGTGTGTCTCTAAGCAACAGCAGAAGAAACAAGTTGTTCAAGTGTACACATCAAAACAATCCACCCAGAAAGCTCCAAAAGGAATACAGTTCACATATGGGCAGCGCGCATCTCTCCCTATCTATCGTGTGCTAACTGCCCATCTTCGTATTTGTTCACTGCAGCAGCCACTGGCATCTCCTAACATTAAGAAAGGATTTGTGGATAATTCAGGCTGAAAGCTGGAAGTTTAGCTGCTAGGGACGAGCCCAGGGGTGGCACGCCTGTGTTGGAGAAGAGATCGATAGCCCAACTCAAGTGCATTTACACCAATGCACGCAGCTCGGGCAATAAGCAGGAGGAGCTGGAAGCCATTGCGCGGCAGGGAAACTATGACGTGGTTGCCATTACGGAAACATGGTGGGACGACTCGCACAACTGGAGTGCTGCAATGGATGGCTACAAGCTCTTTAGAAGGGACAGGCAAGGAAGGCGAGGTGGCGGGGTAGCCTTGTACGTCAGAGAGTGTTTTGACTGTCTTGAGCTTAACAAAGGTAACGACGAGGTTGAGTGCTTATGGGTAAAGATCAGGGGAAAGGCCAACAAGGGAGATATCCTGGTGGGAGTCTGTTATAGACCACCCAACCAGGATGAGGAAGCAGATGAAGTTTTTTACAAGCGGCTGGCTGAAGTCTCAGAGTCTCTAACCCTTGTTCTTGTGGGAGACTTCAACTTACCAGATATCTGCTGGAAATACAACACAGCAGAGAGAAAGCAGTCTAGGAGGTTCCTGGAGTGCGTGGAGGATAACTTCCTGACGCAGCTGGTAAGCAAGCCAACCAGGGGAGGTGCCCCGCTGGACCTGCTGTTCACGAACAGAGGAGGCCTGGTGAGTGATGTGGTGGTCGGAGGCTGTCTTGGGCACAGCGACCATGAAATGGTAGAGTTTTCGATTTTTGGAGAAGTAAGGAGGGGGCCAGCAAAACCACAACCCTAAACTTCAGAAGGGCAGACTTTGGCCTGTTTAGCAGTTTGGTTAACAGAGTCCCTTGGGAGGCAGTCCTGAAGGGCAAAGGAGTCCAGGAAGGCTGGATGTTATTCAAGAGGGAAGTCTTAAAGGCACAGGAGCAGGCTGTCCCCATGTGCCGCAAGTCGAGCAGGCGGGGGAGAAGACCGGCCTGGCTGAACAGAGAGCTCTGTCTGGAGCTCAGGAAGAAAAGGAGAACCTACCGCCTTTGGAAGAAGGGGCAGGTGACTCAGGGGGACTACAAGGATGTGGTGAGGACATGCAGGGAAAAGATTAGAAAGGCGAAGGCCCAGCTAGAACTTAAACTGGCCACTGCTGTCAAGGACAACAAAAAATGTTTCTACAAGTATATCAGCGACAAAAGGAGGGCTAAGGAGAATCTCCCTCCTTTGTTGGATGCGGAGGGAAACTTGGCCACGAAGGATGAGGAGAAGGCTGAGGTACTTAATGCCTTCTTTGCCTCAGTCTTTAATAGTCGGGCTGATCATCCTCAAGGTTTTCGTGCCCCTGAGCTGGGAGATGGAGATAGGACACAGAATGTAGTCCCAGCTGTTGAAGAGGTGGCAGTCGCTGACCTGCTCCTCCACCTGGATGCCCACAAGTCTATGGGGCCAGATGGGATCCACCCGAGGATACTGAGGGAGCTGGTGGAGGAGCTTGCCAAGCCACTCTCCATCATTTATCAGCAGTCCTGGTCAACCGGGGAGGTCCCAGATGACTGGAAGCTAGCAAATGTGACACCCATCTACAAGAAGGTTCGGAAGGAGGATCTGGGGAACTACAGGCCTGTCAGCCTGACCTCGGTGCCGGGGAAGGTCATGGAACAGATCATCCTGAGTGCCATTATGCGGCATGTGCGGGACAACCGGGGGATCAGGCTCAGCCAGCATGGGTTTATGAAAGGCAGGTCCTGCTTCACTAACCTGGTCTCCTTCTATGACAAGGTGACCCGCTTAGTGGATGAGGGGAAAGCTGTGGATGTTGTCTACTTGGACTTCAGTAAGGCCTTTGACACCGTCTCCCACAGCATTCTCCTGCAGAAGCTGGCTGCTCACGGCTTGGACAAGTGCACTCTGAGCTGGGTTAAAAACTGGCTGGACGGCCAAGCCCAGAGAGGCGGTGGTGAATGGAGCCAAATCCAGTTGGCGACCGGTCACGAGTGGTGTTCCCCAAGGCTCAGTGTTGGGGCCGGTCCTGTTCAGTATCTTTATCGATGATCTGGATGAGGGGATCGAGTGCACCCTCAGTAAGTTTGCAGATGACACCAAGTTAGGTGGGAGTGTCGATCTGCTGGAGGGTAGGAAGGCCCTGCAGAGGGACCTGGACAGGCTGGATTGTTGGGCCGGGGCCAACTGTATGAGGTTCAACAAGGCCAAGTGCCGGGTCCTGCACTTCGGCCATAACAACCCCACGCAACGCTACCGGCTTGGGGAGGAGTGGCTGGAAAGCAGCCTGGCTGAAAAGGACCTGGGGGTGATGGTTGACAGCCACCTAAACATGAGCCAGCAGTGTGCCCAGGTGGCCAAGAGGGCCAATGGCATCCTGGCTTGTATCAGGAATAGTGTGGCCAGCAGGACAGGGAGGTGATAGTGCCCCTGTATTCAGCACTGGTGAGGCCGCACCTTGAGTACTGTGTTCAGTTTTGGGCCCCTCACTTCAAGAAGGACATCGAGGTGCTGGAGCGTGTCCAGAGAAGGGCAACGAGGTTGGTGAAGGGTCTAGAGAACAAGTCTTATGAGGAGCGGCTGAGGGAGGTGGGGTTGTTTAGTTTGGAGAAGAGGAGGCTGAGGGGAGACCTTATTGCCCTCTACAATTATCTGAAAGGAGGTTGTAGAGAGGTGGGGGTCGGTCTCTTCACCCCAGTAACAAGCGATAGGACGAGAGGAAATGGCCTCAAGCTGCGCCAGGGTAAGTTTAGGTTGGATATTAGGAAAAACTTCTTCACTGAAAGAGTAGTCAGGCACTGGAACAGGCTGCCCAGGGAAGTGGTTGAGTCCCCATCCCTGGAGGTATTTAAAAGACGGGTAGATGCAGTACTTGAGGACATGGTTTAGTGGTGGACTTGGCAGTGGTAGGTTAACGGTTGGACCTGATGATCCTAAGGGTCTTTTCCAACCTTAACAATTCTATGATTCTATGATTCTATGACACACAAAAAACAAATTGCGGCTTTTCTAAAATAAGTCCACCTAGATTACAGTGAAACAAACATTTATAGCTGAGTGCTGAAAGCATATGCTTTGCATTGTAAAAACATCTTGCCTAGCATCCCTGTGTAACAGAAACATGATCATTTGAAGCCACTTCATGTTGAAGATGAGGTGTTAGTGTACATCTGATGTTCTAGGCTGTTATTCTGGCTGTTATCCCCCTGTTGTAATAACATAAAAGCTTTCTGACCTCTTTGAAGATGGCTTTTTATTCTAAGTAATGTATTTTGTGTGACAACAGTTAAAGATAGTTTTTAAATACTAAATGAAATACAGACATACATTTCTGGTCTTTTCTAAATGAGTGTGTAATTGTTTCCTTATGTTAATATTATATAAGATTCAGAAAGGCCTTTTTCCCCTTAAAAGCATCTTCTATCAATACAATCTCTATTTTTCATAACTACCATTACATCACTCTTGTGCTTTGTCTGAGCCAAAAAGTAGGTGAATGTGCCTGCATTTGATTCCCTGTTTCTGGTATTATTATAGTACACGACGAACTGCATTTGCCTTCTGTAGTCACTTCAGAAATTTAACCTTGTGTCACCCCAGACAGCTGCCTGGAAATTAAGCTTGCCCTCTGAAATACCTACTAGATAACCAGATTCTCATCTGGTAATGTAGACTCTATGTTTTGTTTTCCTTCAGCCTTATCCCTTTTTGCTTTTACACACGTTATTTATTTGGTATGGGTCTGTTAGTGATTAATGTTTTTTGGAGGGGAAGTTAATGCCTCATTCCCACTGGACTTCAGTGAGATTTTTTCACCTCTGTCAGCTCCTTTGCAAAGATTCCCAGCCAAACCTTCGCTGCATGTATGTAAACAAAGATCAACACAAAACCCAACAGTCCTCAAAGTATCTTTTGGGATCTTTCAACATCTGTCAGATGTTTGCTGGGCTCAGCAAACTCTACCATCCCCTCAGTGCACCTAGCAAAATCCCTTCCTTTCCATTTCCCTTGAGGCTGTTTATGGCATGTACATGGAGAAGACATACAGTAAGCTCTGCACAGCCACCTCCAGCAGTTGGATTGTTTCATGTGCAAGCGGACAGATAAAATAGCAATGGATTTTCTCTGAAGTTTCTCTAAACAATTCTGAAGTTACAGGCTTCAGGCTTCATCTCAAAAGCAGAGATATTTTGGACCTACTTGGACAAGGCTGGTTAGATTTCTTCTAGTTTGAAGAAATCAAGCTAATCTATGAGAGGCGACTATCTTTGAAGCCATATGAAATCACCGGAAACACTTTATCTCCAGTAACTGAACCTTGGAGCATATATGAAAACATGATGATTTTCTTTCAAGAGACTGAAACACAGACCTCCTATGGATGTCAGAGCAGTCAAAACTCAAGAGTTATTAAGTAGTTTCAGCAAATTTTAACATGCTGTAATAATGCACTCTGATCCTATGTGCAAGCCCAAAGGGATTAAGTTCGAAGTCATTCGCCATGCCTTTTGCATGCCACTTCAGTTGACCATGCAAGATAGTTACCAGCTGTGTTACAGCTGTTTTAAGACATGAGCTGCAAACGTGCATCTGACTGAAGCAAAGCAAAAATGTAGACAGGATCTAGTGACTGAGGTCGTTCACCAGTAAGTGAGAGCAGCAGTCTTCCCTGCCCTTGCAAGGAGAGTCGTGGACTCTCGAAGTGCGCTCTCGCCTCTCCTTCCCCTTTGCCCCTGGAGGATCTAAGACATTGTCTGCAGTGCCGCAGAAGTAAGCTGCACAGTTTGGCACACTGGGGGAGGAAGGGCACCCAGCGAGCAGACAGGTGATTTGCTATGGTATTTTATCTTTTCTTGGCATTCTTTTATCAAAATAGTTCCCTAGCCCTAGCCCTAAAGCTGTGAAGTTTAACAAATCCAGGCCTAGGTTGGCATGCTACATGGCCAGGTCTGGATGTGACGTTTGCTTCTCTAGGTATCAGCTATTTGTGTTCTCCAAGTGCACAGAAACTTCTGCACTTGGACAACAGTCCAAATGAGGCAAAACATAGGGAGACAAAACATAATGTGTTAATGATTGACATAATGGCATAGTAAGTCTGGGTAATCTGAATTGGTCACAGATCCACCTTGTTTTCAGTAACTACAAGCAAATTATTAAATTAGAATGTAAAATTCTGTTAATTCCATTTACATGGTTATTTAACATCTGTAAAGCAATCAGTAAATTGAGAACCAGATGAAAGGTATTGTCAATGTAGGAAACAATGCAGCATGAAAATATTTAACTCCATCATAAGGGAAAATGTTCACAAAAGGATATCTATCACAATAAATTCCTTCTGATTCTTCATTCATCTTTCATTACGTATTTAAATAGTTATCATAGAAATGGTTCAGTAATCGTCTGTCTCCAAAAGGAAGCATGGAAACTCCAATTATCATTATCTGAAAGCCGGTATAAAACAGTTTTAACATATGTCTTTTTGTTTCAGGTAACACTTGTATTTCCTAACAATGATCCTGCTGCTTTCATGGTGGCATTTTATGGCTGCCTGCTTGCAGAAGTTGTCCCCGTCCCTATTGAAGTGCCACTTACAAGAAAGGTAGGAAACTGAATTTCTTCTCTATATTGCATTTTAAAATTTATGTCAGAACAAATCACAACTGAGCATACCTTTTGAGTACATTTTTGAGGTTAACTAGCTCTGAATCTGAGGATACAAAGATAGTGCTGTGTGGTGAGTTATATATAGTTCCTTCTTTTCTGTGATGGAAAATCTGAAGATGTGCTTGCAATTTCAGCAGATGCAGATCCGTCTGGAAAATGAGAGGAAAATTTTCCAAGAGAACAGCTCTGCCAGTCCTAGATGGATTATCTTTGTAGCCTCTCAAAGCATTCTGGTGTTGGCCACTGACAAAGAATCATTGGCAACAACTGCTGATTTTCCACCTGTCCGTGCAACCCAAGCTATGTTATAACGCCACTAGGGCTGTGTATGCTGCTTCAAAGCCGTTACGGAAATGCCTTCTCCTGTGTCTATGTGTGCATATGTATCCCGAAGCTTCTGTCACCACGGTCATCTCCGCCACAGGTGGCACTTGAACAAATTAAGTTTGGGAATTCTTGCCGCAGAACATACGTTCATAGAGAAAACTGACCATTGCTAATCAAAAGCCTTTCACGTCCAGCGTTTGTTCAGAGATTCAGCCATGTATCCTAGGGAAGTGTTAGTAGCCAGGTACAGCAGTTCCAGCCAGAAGGAATGCCTGGGGGCAATGAGGCGAGGGGGCTCCGTGGTGTAGGTGAGCCACAGCTGGGAAGCTTACACCGATGCTGCTGAACTTGCATTTTTTTCTGAGCATGTATGCCTCGAAGGGTGTAAATACCGCAAAATGTATTTATTCATTAAAAGTTATTTTGTCATATCCCCTCAGTTTTACCATGGCTGGCCACAATGCCTGTTGTAAGGTTCTCCCAAATATCCCCTTATATAATCCCTTTTTTATTAGCTAGCACTAATAATGTCTTACTTTAATTATTTGGTCTGGAATTGTCCACACAAAGTGTGTTCTTTAATCCTTACAAGCTTTCTTTTTTAAACTGAATTCTTTTGGAAAATGTTGAGTGAAGCCATGAGGTGTTTCCAAGGAAGGGGCTGGGGAAATTTATTGCTTTGCTCACGTTTTCAATTTTTCAATTGTCAAGGGCTTTTCTTTGAAATGCTCTGGTGTCGCAGCACCCTGGAGCAGAAGCTCAAATGTTTGTTTCATGGACAGGTACCCTGCCTTTCAAATGAAAACCCACGAAAACAAGTTTCTAAGCCCTCATAAAGGCTTTGCGGTTTGCACATCTCACATAGCAATTTAACAGCTAGAAATATCTGGAGATTCCTTCCCAACTGAACATGTTTGTTCCTTCCTCATCTCTGAGGAGCAGAGTTGATCTCATCATTTCTCCATTATGTTCCCACATGCCCTGGCCAACATCTGTAGTGGGCCCTTGCCATGATGAAACCAGAAGCTGGCAGGGAGGGAAGGGGCGGTGGCTGGAGGAAGGTGCTGAACTGGTGAAGGAGTAGAGAGAGATGGGGGAATGTGAGTGGATCAGACAACAAAAGGCCATGATCCAGCTGAGCAGACGTGAGTAGCTGAGCAGAAAGAAGGGCACTGGGAACCGAGGGAAAGAGGAGACAGGAGGTGCCCCAGCTTAACTGGCTGAGACTGGAGGAAAGGTGCAGGTTTGCTAGAAAGGCCATGCAAGGAGAGAGGATGGGGCCTCAACTAGTCTACCTGCTTTGGGGAATAAGGTTATGCTATTTTATTTGTAAAATGTATTTGAGAGCACTGAGAGGTAGACATGACTATAGAATGAGGATAATGATTTTAGTAGAAATACAGCACATTTGCGTGAAGCTATCACCATACTTTCACATATGAGTGCAGTACCTTAAGATAGTTTGAGGCAGTTGCATAACGTGGTGCATTATTTCAATATAAAACAGAGATTTTAAATGCATCAACAAAAATATGCGAGCAGACCGTGTACATTTTAAGATCATACAGAGTGTTCACGTGAGTAAGTCTGCTTTCATTCTACAAAAGAAAGAAGCAACATGGATTTGAGGGATAAAATTCTAATATGTCCTTCACTGTTACTATTTTCCAAGGTTTAATGACATTTTAAAGTACAGGGATAGCTGTAAATTTGATTTATTTTGGAACATCTGATACCACATCCATCCAGTAAACTATAAAATCCAGCTGTCCAAGTAAATACTCTATGTCAAATTAATAACTTACCCTAATTTGGCTGAACCTCTTGCATGATTTTTTTTAAAAATATATGTGTATATATGGATATATAAATACACACTTACACATGCATATATATATTAATATAAAGGAATATCTACAGACTTAGGCTGTTAACTTTTGCCAAGATCATTCCATAATGTTTAAATATCAGATTAGTAAAACAATAACAGAGATGTCAGTGGTACAGTTAGAAAAGCAACATGATCTATGATCTATAAATAAAACTATGCAATCTCACAGCATATACTATTACAAATACTTTTGCATTTGTTTATATGCAATGGGAACTGGGGTGGAAACAATGAGATGAAAATCGTGTTGTGAGTCGTCCCAGAAGGAATACCTCTGCTTGGTCAAACGGCGGCGGATTGCTTCTGGCATCCGTGGGAAGATGTCATTCGTGTCATCACACAATGGCCTAGACTGTTCTTTTATGCTTTCCCATTATTTGTTCTCTTTTCTACATGCTTCAGTACTTTCTGGCAGTGGACATTTTTTGGTTTGCTTTTTGGAAGACAGAGATGTGAACTAACAAATAGACCGGCAATTATATTATAGGCTAATACAGACTTACAGAATAATAAGCTGATACAGAATGAGCTATTTCAGGGACTTATATTATGAGCACATTTTTAATATTAAAAATTTGCATTAGCGGCTTTAATACTGTTCTGCATTTTCATAAAGAAGAGTTTTTCACAGGTCTGTGCAAATTTTTTGTGCCTGGCAGTTTAAAATTGAGCAGTAACATTTGCAGCCAGATAGCCTTTTGGCTTACATACTACTCTGCAGACATCTGTATCCGTATGGAAGTAAAGGCTTTTGCGTTACCAGCCCATAGATTTTGCGTGCATTACCTTTTCTTCGTAGCATGACTGTTATTTTTATGAGATTTTGGCAGCGTTTTTTCTGGTTCATTATTAAGTGACGGTCCATTTCTCCTTGCTCTTTTCTTCTGTATCCCAGCTTTGTGTTGACAGAACACCTAGCATTAGTTGTACTTCCCCCAAGGACTTCAGGAGACCTGTCTGACATGGCATCTGGGATGGATTGCCTGAATACCCAGCAACCACGCACCATTCTCTAGTTTAGGTTTATATCCAGAATTCTTTCTGGTGTTCAGCAAGGACCTGGAAAGGGACATTCACATCAGCATGGTTTTGGCTCTTTAGACTTGGGAAATCAGATCTAAAATTAAAAACTGAAATCCCAGGCTTTTTTTTAAGTACATCAAAACTAACTCTTTATTCTAGAAGCGGCAGTCAGGGGTTCCACGGTCATTGTAATGACGGAACAAACTGCGTGTTGTATTTCTTCTTCTTTCCCTGCATTAATACCACTGAAATGCCTGTATCATGAACACTCCCCCAAATTTTTATAACTAACCCTCATCCCTTGGATTATGGGCTATGTTCTTTCAGAATAGTGTCCCTCTTTCCAAATATTCTGTGTTCCCCAAACATTAGCAAATAGTATGTTCCCTCCAATGTCTCTTCCTTCCGAGCTGCCACTTTTGTTAATCTTGTCTGAAGCTGGAGTATTACAAATTGTTTCATTGTATGTGTGATATGATGTGAATTGCAAACTATATATCATAGAATATGCCATCAAAGTAGATGATACAGGATTTTTGACATGTTAAGTTCTAGTTCAAATAGCGATTTATTATTTCCCTTATGAAAAGATTTTAAAATATGGTTTTTGATTTCTTTTTCTTTAGATTTGTTAGGTTAATGTTTTTTTCCATTTGATGGGTGCCATGAAAATTATTATTATTCTGCTCTGATACAGTCAGGGGAGCTAATCAGTTTTAATCTTAGAATAACATTTTTGTCCTCCAAGCACATTCATAGTTATGCTCAGTCACATGCTGTGAACATATGAACAAAGCGATCCCACATAGATCTTTATGACCTCCTTATCATAGGCGGTGAGTATTTGTAGCAGAGTATGACATGAAAGCACGTAAAAATCTATTTCTCAGTCAAAACACTATTTTCTAGCCTGTTAGATTTAATGCTGTGTGTGCTTCCAGCAGGCATTTCTGTGCTCTTCCAGCTGCTGGCTCTGACGGTGTGATTGGGAAAATGTGCCTGTGTATTGTCATAGGAAATCTGGGGATACCCGCTCCAGGACACTTCGGTTTTTTTAAAGGATGCCTCATACAGGGCAAAAACTGTTTTTCAGGAGCTCTTTTTATTAAATCCTGAGAAGTTAGGTTATTAAAGCTTTAACAGTAGCTAGAGAGATATGCCTCTTTAAAGATGGTGAAATTGTCTCAGTCTTGTCTTCCATTTGAAGGCAGAATTGTATTCCAAAGGAAATACAACCTGACGCCTTTCCTAGTGTTTCAGGGCCTGAGATAAAATGCGCTTTGTTTCCTCTCAGCTTCAGTCATCGTTGGGCTGTAGTGTGCCAGAAACACTGGAGCTCTACATACTATTGAAGGTCTTTTGACAATGCATTTCTTTCTCCACTGGATTTAAAATATGCATAAAATGTTATGTATTTTCTTTTCGGTGACATGGTTTTCCAGTCCCTCCAAAGAATACAAGTTCCCTCAGCCCCACTGAGCCCCTGGTGCACACCTCTGGACCCCTGTAAGCCCTGTGCCCACCCTTTCCTCTTCATCTGCTTCGGCAGCTAGGCACTGAGCAGAGGTCTTTGCTCAGTTGGCCACAGTGAATCTCAGATCCTTTAAAGTCTGCATTTTCTTTTTATGTTTTTGAGTTTAGGCAATGGTAGTTTCCTAGAGAGCGTATCACATTTCATGCAGTGTCCCCTGCCAAAAATAACCGTTGTCTTGCTTTCGTTAAGACTTTTGGACATTAAGACTGCTCATAGTTGCGGATTTCACGTGCAAATTACAGCCAGATACCAAAGCTCTGTCTGAGGAGACAGCTGGTTTCTTCATCGTAAGGTTGGTTATGAAAAAAACATCTGCTTTGTGTTTAATTTTTATTAAGGTCTTTGATATTCATATTTTAAAAATAGAGGGTTTCCTTGATGCCTTTTCACTTTTGGTTCAGAACTGGTGATGCTTGGCCTTTACATCTGATGGTTGCCCTATTTGTTCTTTACTAGCAAAATTTGGTTAGGGCAAATGGAGCTCAAAGAAGCATCGTAACAGAAAACAAGATTACTTCAGTCTGCCATGCTTCCCCACATAATTCTCACTTTGAAAGCAGTCTGGGATTTGCAAGTGGACAGGAGTAACCTTTATCAGGCCAACCTTTGCACAGGCTCTCTTCCTTCCTTCCTTATTAGATAAGGACATGCAGTCTCACTCACAGAGAAAGGATCATAATTGTTTTCCTTCACACAGATACTCTCACAAAGCATTACAGAAATGACATTAACAGCATGCTGAAATGCAACCACACGTGGGATTTTTTTATCCTGACAATGAATTATCACTCTCTGCAGCAGGAAGAAGACAATTTGCCCCCAGGTACTGGCAAAAACCTTTAGGGAACCTTTAATAAAAGTCTTTAGAGAACCTTGAATGGTTACCTACAGCAGAGAGGATTTCCGGCTCGCTTCATCTGAAAGATTGATCTCTCTAGGTGTGTGCAGACATAGTCTAAAGCTATGCAGACCTCATTTTTCATACCTCAGCAAGTGCTGTGCCTTCAAGAAATGTAAAATGATAGTTCCAAAGTCAGCAATTGGTCTCAAACCTCATGCTACAATACCTCAGCTCTGTCTTTTGCCTTCCACCTGCATTACGTGTCATTTCCAACTGTGAATTGTGGAGGATTTGACAATGAGCATCGCTGGCAGGTCTGTCCCCATCTGTGGTTGGGACTGCGTTGGTTGAGTTGTTTCACCTGGTCTCCACTGGCCCCATGAGGTTTTTTCTACCCCCGCAAAATTCAGCAAAATAAAGTGTGGCAAGTGGGGGGTTGCCAAAGTAGCAGACTGGCATTGTTGTGGTTTAACCCCAGTTGGCAACTAAGCACCACGCAGCCGCTCGCTCACTCCCCCCACGGTGGGATGGGGGAGAGAATCGGAGGAGTAAAAGTGAGAAAACTCATGGGTTGAGATAAAGACAGTTTAATAGGGAAAGCAAAAGCCACGCGCACAAGCAAAGCAAAGCAAGGAATTCATTCACTACTTCCCATCGGCAGGCAGGTGTTCAGCCATCCCCAGGAAAGCAGGGCTCCATCACGCGTAACGGTTACTTGGGAAGCCAAACGCCATCATGCCAGATGTCCCCCCCTTCCTTCTTCTTCCCCCAGCTTATATACTGAGCATGATGCCATATGGTATGGAATAGCCCTTTGGCCAGCCTGGGTCAGCTGTCCTGGCTGTGCCCCCTCCCAGCTTCTTGTGCACCTGGCAGAGCATGGAAAGCTGAAAAGTCCTTGACCAGTGTAAACTCTACTCAGCAAGAACCAAAACATCAGTGTGTTATCGACATTATTCTCATCCTAAATCCAAAACGCAGCACTCTACTAGCTACTAAGAAGAAAATTAACTCTATCCCAGCTGAAACCAAATTACCAAAATAGCAAATAACACTGCTGACAAAACAGTGTGTCCTGAAAATCTATTCCCTTTACGGGCAGGAGAGTGATTTTATTTAAGGGGGGAGGAAGATCTTTTTTTTTCGGCAGCAGATGATTTGGTTTCTTTTTTTTTTCTACTTACAAAGCAGTTTTCAGCATTGCAGACATTCATTTTACATTACTCAAAAGGGATGCCGATAGCTTGTCTCTGAAATCTGAAATAATCAATACCTTTAAAGTCAGTAGTCTTTTTTCCTGGCCCACATGGAAGCTTTGACTGCTTCACGCAAATGACTGCATTTTCAACTCAAACTTCATTTTTCAAACTTACAAGTTTTATCCAAGGTCCTCACTGCTCTGGGCCTGTCATGCTGAGGTATGAGGAACAGCGAAGACTATTATATTTACATGCTTGAGTGTGTAGGTAAGGTTGTGGCATGTCTGTGGGATGTATAAGGCTCTCGGCTTGAGATGGTTTCAGATCTTCCACTTCCTGGCTGTCAGTCCAGTAGCTCAACACCACTTGAGTAGTTAGAAACAATTGCTTCTGTGGGGCAGCAGGTATCACAGGGGCACCTGCATGGGGCAAGGGATGTCAACCCCTTCTTCATGTCTCAGTTCTCTGCAGTACTTTCTGCTTCTAAGTCAGGATGAAGCCACCAGAAGCAGGCAGGAGGTGGTGATAACTAGTTAGGAGGTGTGAGACTGAGACTGAAAGTGGGAATGATGGACACGGACTAGCAGACTGCCAGAAAGCTTTGTTGTGTTCGTACTGTAAGATCCTCAACTGG